>CM056956.1:232500-881974 GCA_029856935.1 Cyclocarya paliurus | reverse complement strand
TTTTGTATCTCAGAAAAAAAAAAAAACAAAAACAAAAACAAAAAAAAAAACAAAAGTATTCAAATCGAGAAATAGAAAGGAAATAGACATGGTCATTTCGATTGCACATTGAATTGGTATTTCTTTTCCATTTGGGGACAGAAACTTATGTAAAGCTTGCAATTTTTGCAAAGTGTCATGTTGATGCAAACTGCTCCATGAACGCTTGCTATTGGGCAGTTTACCCGTTGCCATTGTATAGAGTGCTTGTTGTTGTATAGGTTACTACTTATCTTAGTGCTGTTGTGCCGTATGTTGATTGCTGTTGCTGGTTTTATATATATATATATATATATATATATGTGTGTGTGTATTAGCTGCCTCCTCTTTTCCTTCAAAAAAGAAGGGAAAAACAAAAAGAAAATATACTATACTCGTGGATAAGATGACAATGACATGAAAATTACAATAAATCTTCTCAACACTCCACATTCTATCTTTTTTTAAAATTTTTTTTATTAAATAATTTTTATATGAATAGTAAATAAAATATTTAAAAAAAATTCAAAATTTTTTTTTTTTAAATATTATAAAATATTAAAAAAATGTGAAGTGTGGAGTGTGGATGAATAAGAGGAGGTTGTGTAGTAAAACCGATGGTATAGGTTCACTAGGAACGGCCAACAGATATCCATTTCTTCCTTAGAATTATTGGAGACCAAGGGCCCCACGCATGCATCTTAATCCCATCCTATTCGTTTGTGCCTGCCAACTGCACTGCGCACCCAACCATATAGCCAATAATATATTTTTCTTCTGCCACCATTATCCCAATTTTCCTTCCTGACTATGTTTTGAGCTTTGGGAAGCTGGGCTATATTATAAAATTTTACTATTTTCTATTTCTGAAATATTATTAAATAGATAACGAAAAATTCATCAAGGGTATAGTTTAACTGCTAAACCTTGGATTGTGTTTCAATTTATGAAGCAAATCCTTTCCCAAAGGAGTGAGAATTTAGGAAATAAGTGTTCCATGCTCCCTGCCCCGTAGTTTTATCATTTCTGTTTAAGGAATGGATAAATAAAACTTTGATTACCGATAAATATATATGTGAAAGCTGTACGTACTATCTTTAAATAAATAAAAAAGCAAATTTAAAATCTATATTAAAAAATTATTTCTTAATAGTAATCCGATTTTCTCAAATTGAGTGTGCAGGAATTAAATATCCTAAGTGTGTATTTTTTTTTATTTTTAGAAGCTAAGTGTGTATCTACATTACTCATGCATATTAATGAATAAAATCATAGAACGACGCCGTTCCTCTCTTCAGCTTCTCTCTTTCTGATAAGTGATAACCAAACTCATTGTCAGTAACAGAAAGTAGTGTAAGCTCAATCTAAAGAAATGCTTCTCTCTCTTGTCCACACCAACTTCGCATCTCCCTTTCCATCCAAAACCCACACCACTTTGCTGCCCAAGACCCTCTTTCCTCTCTTCAAATTGAACCCGCCAAATGCCTCAAAACATTACTGTCTTTAAGCAAAAGATCACACCATAGCAGAACCCACACCTCCACGCTCACTACTAGTACTACTCATGCTTCTTTGCTTGAAGCTCCTATTTTATGGGCTGGTAGGCTTTGTATTTTCTACGCCCTTTTGAAGGCTGGCCTTGCTGGATCTCAATCAAACCCACTTTTCTCAGGTCGGCTTTTTCTATTTCCGTAATAAGGGGATCTATTTATTTTCTTTTCTGGGTTCTTTTATGTAATATTCTTTTCTTATATTGGATTTTTGGTGTTTCTTACTCAAATCTTTTTGCCTTATTTTCTCATTATTTGATTTAGAGTTGGAAAGCGATGTTGGTGGTGATGGTGAATCTGGTGACTTGGGTTTCTCCAAGTGGTTGGAGAGCATTCGAGGGAAACCAGGTCTGTGGGTTTGGCAGTTCCTATATATATAGTTATGTGTTTGCTCGCATTAATGCATCAACATGTTATAATTTATAAACAAGTAGATTGATATTTTTTTATTTCTTATAAAAAAAATGCTATAATTTCTAAAGGAAAAGAATCGAAGCCTCTTGCCTTCAGGCCCCAACTGATAGTATACCCACTTTTATTGAGCAATTAACAGGGGGATTAGTGAGAGAAATACTCAGATGAACAATTTCAGCTCTCTTTTTTTATAAGTAATATAATTTCAGCTTCCTTCATTTTCTGAAAATCTCTTATGCATATAGACATGTTGACATTTGAATGCACCTTTAACTTAGGCAAGGATCATAAGAATAATACATAAGTATTTTGAAACCACAATCTTCCTATTTTCCTTGCCTATGATATTGTAGCAGGCTTACCAATAAAAACAAAATGATACTGTAGCGGACTTTTTTGAATATTATTATTTTCAGCCTATGGTTATTATTTGGCTTAAATTTTGAAGGTCATAAGCAGTGATTTCATGAGCAATTTGAAATGCTAGACGCTTGATAAAGTAATATGTCAAGATTTTAGACCAACTATATTATTGAGAGAGGGAAATTGGAGCATCTCGGAAATAATGGAAATTCTTAAAAATGTCATTTTGATTAAACCAAAAGTACCATGATGATGATGATAGTGATAATTTTGTATCTTCTGTGGTACGAGAAAAAGCAGATACGTGGATTGAATGAATTGGGAGAAATTTACTCATTTGGTGTTTCATCATAAAATAAAAAATAAAAAAAACCAAAGAAATTAAAATATGGAGATGTTACCTTATTCACTTCAATTAACTAAAACTGAAGTCATGGCCTCAGTGTGCCTAGCACTTTATAGAAGGCACCCTGATTACTGAACCCTATAGTCGATTAAAAAATGGTGGTCGTGCAGAGCAACTATGTGGAATCCTTTTTTTTTTTTTTTGTTAAAAATGAAGGTTAACGGGGGCATCGTGGAGTACCGGATAAAGAGGATAGCTGAACTGATACTGAAATAAAAAACTGGATGATTATGTATGGGATGCATTCTTAGGTTGACTGAGAATCTTAGGTGTTTCTAATTTTTACTGCATGCGTGTATCTATTGTTATGAAGACTGATCCAATGCGATGCCAACATATATATTATACTACCTTTCTTCTTTCGTCATTTGCTTAGAGGGGGAAGTGGAGTGGGGTGGAGGGTCTCCAAAGGTTCTATTCAAAGCTCTGTTATTTATTTAGTGTAAAGCTATTTCCTAATTCTTTTTCTCGTGAACAGTTGATGAAGCAGCTGATAGAAGGAAATTAGTAAGCAAATGGCATCCTACAACAAAGGGTACACTTAGAAGGAACTACAGAGTACCTTCTAAAACTGAGGGGCGGCGCCTACTTAAAGCCATTGCATCCCTATTATCCGATGATGATCACTTCAGGGATGCCACTTCTCACAAGGTATATCAAATTTCATGAACTAGGTTTCTTCCTATTTCTTTTTCTTTTCTATTAGCTCCAGTGTATTTTTCTACTTATAAGGTAGTACCTGTAAGACTGATACAAATTTTGATTTTGTTCAGGGCTGTCAAATTAGGAGGGAGAGTGCTCATGGAGAGAGTGTTTGTTGCAACAATGTAAGGGCTCTGTTTGATGAGCTCCCAACACCCCACGTAATTGTGGAAATCACTCCTTTTCCAGCTGGGCCTCTCACAGAAAAGGATTACACGAAGGCCGAGAAACTTGAGAGGGTACTCAAATCCGGACCATCTATCTGAGTAAATGACCCTTCACTTTGTATGTAATCACTGTGAACATTGTACATAGCGTAAATACCATGTACTCTCTTTGATAATGCACTTTAAATCCGTACTTGGCTACCTTCAAGTCTCAATTTTCATCTCTCGAAATCATCTGTCTTCGTTCCACTGCCGCCGCCACCCCCCCCCCCCTCCCCTCTGCGGGGCGAGTTGGGTGTCACGATAGCATTTATACCGCAATGAGTTGACAAAACCATAGCATGTCATGGTGAGAAAAGTACGCATGTTAATGAAAATTTGTGAAGTTCAATAAGAACAAAGAAAATGGAAAAATGGAGAACGAGAAGAACAGCTGCAAATGCTCCACAAATATACGCTGCAATGTGTGAGAGGATCTATGATTGAACGTTGGATAGCAGACTATTTATCATTTACAATTTATTATAAGAAAGCAGAAGCAAATAGTTCTCGACGAAACTGTAGAAGTTCCATTGCATCTACGAGCTACTATCACTCTGTAAATCCAAGTTTAGGGTGGGGAGCTGATTCAGAACAGTAATGCCACGAACAAGTGGCACTTGCTGCCTTGTTTGAGGGGCATAATATTCGGCGGCTCCTCAACAATAGCAGTCCAAGGGAATTCAACTAAAAATTCTGCTCTGTTTAATAACCCTCAATAGCATGTGCTAATAAGAGCGTAGTGACAAATACCGCAAGAAATTAGCCCAAAAACATAATATAGAACTCAATTGCAAATAAAAGAAAATGGAAGCTCAAGGAATCAACTTGTAATGTATAATAAATTACGCCTCTTTGGTCTCAAGACTTCGCTCTTATAGCAGTTCATATTCAATCACATTCAAAATCCAGCACAGGATAGTAACGCAAAATAACAGAAGAAATTTATCACATGGAGTTGTTTCTCTCGTAAACAATTCAATTTAAACTTCATTCATAGTTCGGGGAAGACATACAATGACAAGAAAAGATGAAGATGCAAAGAAAACTGTTAAAAAATACGTGTTGCAACAAAGTCACTTTATACCAGAAATTTGATTACAAAGAGCAACATATCACTTCTATAGACGAAAGTTTATACTCCATTTTGGGGACCTAACTACATCTCAAATGGTTAGCCAACAAGTGTTTCATTTCGAGTCCATCAAATCCTCATGCAGTATTTCATTCCGAGCCCATCAAATCCTCGTGCCGTGTATTTCTCCTGGTTTCTCACCTTTGCTGGGTCACCCCTCTGCCTTGGAGGTAGACACAGAAGTAGGTGAGAAAGGATCATAAATTTGCTGTCCTCCAGGATTAGAAACTGGCTTACTAGATGCAAAGGATAAAGTGTTGCTAAATTGCTGATTTGGAGAAAAGAGGATATCTGGCCTAGTCATTCGAGCTGGATAATTTTGTTGAAGTTGAACAGGATTTGCCGGCCTGGGAACAATAGGACCAGAGAAACCAGGCATTTGGGGAGCTGGACTGAAGTTCCTTAGGCCCATTTGTGGGAGTGGAGTCCTAGGTGAAACACTTGCATTTGGAATTGACGGATGTCTGGGTGGACCCATTGGTGTTCTGGCATAGGGAACAGGAGATACAGGAGCTTGAGGCTGGCCTACCAGATTGCCGAACGATGGCCTCTGAAAGACTTGACTGACCGGTTGAGGAATTAGTTTGGGCGCAGCCAACTGGAAAGATGATACCTGAGGTGCTGGAGGCTGCACCTGTGAAGTACTCGGAGTTGCAAGTTGGCTACTTAACGTGGCAACTGTTTGAGAGACTGGGTTCTGCGGCCGATGCGGTTGAAAAGTGAAATTACCAGAACTTGGAGCTGTCACTGTCGGTGGTTTTATGACAGTGAAGTTTGGTGTACTCGGAGCAACAGAATTTGGTATTCCTGATTGCATAGGTAAAGGTGGTTGTGTGGATGATCCAGGTGAAGGAATCAGCACTCCCAATCCCGGATTTATAGATGAATTAGGTGCAGGTCCTGGTGCTGAAAATGCAGCTGGATGTCTTACTTGAGATGGTGGATTTGACAAAAAATGTTGAGCTGCAATAGGATGGTTCACAGCAGCACCAGAAATCTGTGGCATGGATGGCCTAGATGAAAAGGTGATAGTTGAAACCAAACTGGCTGTTGATATATTTGAAGGAGCCATGGATGCAACACCTGGTTGTGGATTTTGAGGATGAGGCCTGTTGGGTTGAACCATCTGTGGAGCCATCTGTCCCATGTTGCTCAGACCTAAAGATGTTGAAACACTACCACCTCCAGGGGCTCCAGACCATACACTAGAACTCCCACCAGGGATCTGGGGTTGGTCAAATAGTGATCCGGTCAGAACACTAGACATAGGTTGAGAAAGTGAAGCCATTAATTGCCCTGTGATAGGGGCTGGCCTTGTTGGTAGGGATTGGCTACCAGTAAATGGAAGTGGAGCTGAAACATTAGGCTGCTGTAAAGGACTTCTCAAGGGGCCAATATGTCCTAAAGGACTTGTTTGAGCCATGTAAGGATGCCACGGTACTTGTGTTTGTGGCTGCAGTCGGGGGAAAACTGGTCGGTTTTGGAGAATTGAACTGGGTCCAGCAGCTGGAGTTGGTCGAGGCCCAAACAAAGAAGGCATGTTTGAAGGATTCAAGGGAGATGACGATAAATGGACATGATTTCTGAAAATTGGAGATGAAGGATTTGGAGGGGGAATGAGACCAGAAGATTGGCCTGATGGAAACCATGGACTGGGGAATTGAAATTGACCCTGCAAGGGCGTTTGTGTAGATCTGGCCACTGGTTGTAGTACTCCCTGATCTACTGCAGCAGTACCAACATTGGAGGTGGCTGCATCCTGGCTTCGGGAGATATCAATATTATCCCCAGAAACGGAAGTAGAGATTGTGGAAACAGCAGTCAAATTCCCCTAAAGGAAATGTAATGATAGTTAGCATTATGAATCATGTTAAAATAAAAGTCAGAACATAATAAGACATCAACAAAAGACTCTAGAACAAAGGCGAGGAACCTAATTACAAACAATCTTTTATAATAAATAATTTTGAAGCAGGAAGCTTTACTCCTATTTAGCCACACCATCCACTCAGCCATTATATGTTTCATTAAATGAAAATTAAAAATGTACGTAACTAAGTTTTTTTTGATAAGTAATAATTTATTCAAAGAAATAGGCATAAGCCCAAGTACACAGGACATATACAAAAATATACGTAACTAAGTTATTGAATGTAGACATGTCATTTAAAATTAATAGTCCCTTAGTTTCCCTTACTTTTCTTATCAAGTTTTACTTTGGCATACCAAATAAAAAGCTCTTGATCGCTCTCTCTACCCAAGAAAACTTTGTGAGGTTTTCCATTACTAACATAGAAACAAAGACAGTAAGGACACAAAAGATCAAAATGCTCATCAAATTTTGGAATTTTTTTTTATAAGAATCAAATTTTATTGAATCATATCAAGAAGCGTAGCCCAAGTACATAGGCAGCCAGACAAAAGAGAACGCCTAATTAGGAGAAGTGATGGAGATTCAAGAAACTCATGAAAACTAACTCCATTAAAATCAATAGCAATAGCCCAAAGAAGCATTGAAGCTCTTTTGAAAAAAAAAATATTTATTGTATAATGGCTCAAGCTATGTTAACTTAATTAAATCTCGGATTTTCACTTAAATAATTTAGCTATTCCGGAGCATCATTCAGGCATGCGACTAGTCTATTAAAATAATTTTTTTATAATATTAAAATAATTAAACTCACTGATACTGAGGTGACCAGCAGTTCAATGATGGAAACAGCTGCATCAACTTTCTCAAATGTCTCGGCTGATATTTGAACACATAACTCTTTATAAGCACCATGGATTTCATTTCCATCAGATAGTCTGACTTCTCCCTGAAAGTGAATAATTTAAGGAATCCAAAAAACACAAGTCAACACCACTAAGCCTTAATTTTGTTACAATCTCACGCAAACTGTTCAAGGTAAATCTTCCTGGGGCAAGGATATTTAACTTGTCAGAGTACATAAAGATTTAATACGAGCAAGAAAGGACTGAAAGACCCATGTTTACATATGGCCATCACTTCTTTGTCATTATGAAAGAATTACCTTCTCTCCTGTCTCTGCTTTGGTACCATAAACTTGTATTTTAGCTCCAGTTTCCTGTATCGCATGTAGTAGACAAGAATAAGGTACATAAAAATTCACCAATAGTTATAGCCCATCTTTGTAGAAATGACTAAACGAAATTTCTTACTTTTTCTAATCGCTTTTGATTATCACCTCCAGGCCCAAATATGAGGCCAATAAAATTGAATCCAGGATGTTCTTTGACCTGTAGAGTCAATAAACCACATGATAAGACATTAGAGACAGGCTTGTTTGGAAAAAGTTTCTATCCCAAAATTCTCAACTCATCCCATCCCATCTCCTTCCCAAACATCACTTAAACATAAATACTTTCAAACTAATCATTACAACTTTCCCAAACTTTCAAACAAAAAATGAAAAACAATTCAACTCTTTCAAATCCCCAAACAAAAATAATATTAAAAAACTATATTCTAACAATATTTTAACTTTATAATATTTTTTATTCAACTTTTTCTCTCATTTTCCAAAACCCCATAAAACATTAACTCAAACTATCTCCTTACAAGTCACAAACTATCTTACTACTATTCACAAAATTCTCATCTCATCTCACTCTCCAAACTTGTCCAAATGTTATCTATTTATGGATAAGAAAGACTAAAGCTTATCATTGGTTAGACTTATAAAAAAAATGTCATCATCAGTAAGTAATACACCTTTTATCACACACACCCACACAGGGTAAGCTTTGAGCTTATATTGCAATGTAATTATGACGCATCTCAGATCAATTCAAACTATTTTTGTTCAAACATCCAGAAAGACCTCCTTCTGATAAGGGTTTGAGTATTAAACAATCATTTGCTGCTCAAAGGATTGCCCTGGCCAGCTTAAGAAGTTTAAAAATTCCCCCAAGATCACCTTCAAATCAATTTTCTGGCAAAGTTCCATGCAGATCACAGAAATGAGCTTGGCGCCCAAGATGGTTCCCTCATATAATCAAGCCAAGAAAATGACCATTTCATCATGTTAATGAACTCTTTAGTTGTGATAAACGGGTACTTTCGTGTAAGCTGCCCTTGCACCATTGACCAAGCTTGAGATTGGCCCACACTTTAGAGACAATCCATTCTGTAATAATTGCAAAGATTTTGACCTCTTCCAAGGGCATCAAATATTCTCGCCCATAACAAGTTTAGCCAATAAACATTATTTTGAATACATTATTGCGATACTGCTCATATTGCAAGAAGTAAAGACATGCATATCTTTTAAGTATTTCTCTATCTACCTTGTAGTCTTTTTTAACCTTCTTCAGATTTTAAATTATTTGATGTCTATCATCACAATGTTGTATTCTGTATATTTTTCAACCATATTACTAGTAACCCATTAAGAAATTTTGAGTCTAATCTTTCATCACTGTGGTTATAGCATAGAAAAATGGGAGATTGAACGCCAAGTGCAACGGAAGGTCAGAATCCACGCTTACAGGGAGTGGAACACTTGACTCCTTCAACAAAGGTTTATAATCAGGTGGGGCCTTGTAACTTGGATTCAATTTTAGTATTTCACCTGAGTCATAGAAAGACAAAATTAATGCGACAGAAGAAATAATAAAGAGAGAAAAGAAATTAAAGGAAAAGAAAAGAGAGCAATCTGGTAAAAGAGTTAAATATACCTATTACTTCCCGCTTTTCAAGTTCCAATAGTTCTGACTTCTACATCCACAAATGCTAATCTCAGTGCTTAAACCTTGTTACTCAAGATAAAACATGAAATCCACAAGAAATGAATAAGAAATAATTGAGGAACCCAAAATCAAACGTGACTCTACCTTATCATTGCTGTGAGGACTTGGAGACCTGTGATCTGGATGCTCAGCTGCAATCGGTGAGCCTTCAGTGTCCCCAACCTCCAAAGATCCCAATTTCAGCTGTTGCATAATTTGATCCACTCGTGTCTGCTCAAAATTGTACCACACAGGCAGTATTATCACTTAGTGAAACCTAGAAGGGAAGCTTCCATGCAAGCCATTCACATGCAGTATATTCCTCCACAAACTGGGGCTATAAATGCCTCTGGCCTATTCCAAATTTAAAATTTTCTCATCTAAACTGAAAGTTATAAGATGTCTGACATTTCCACAATCTTTTTTGGCAAGTTACGGGTTCAGAAAAGAAAATGATAAAGAAGAGGGGAAGAGGGGTTAAGGTGAACAGTTTTGATAAATTTTGGATAATGAAAACAGAAATCACATCAGTGGAAAGAGGACATAACATTACGCAAACAGAATCTTCAAAGTACCTGATAAGCTAAGGCTCTTCCCCTTTTAACAGCAGCATCCTGTGTCAGATCAGGGCCCCATTTTGTTTTCCTCTGCGTCAGTTTGGTACTTTCCTCGTTAGACGCATCACCTCCCCCCAGCTTTTTACCTCCTCGAATGATAGGAATTAATGAGCCTGACAATTTGTTTCTTGGAATAACAAATCCAGATTTTGCAGTGAACATAGAGACCTTTTGGCTACTGGTTGGTGGTGCAGATAATGTGCTCATTCCAGACATCTTAGAGCTGTGAGGCTCAACAGCAGATGTCGTGTCGACCTTTGCACTCATCTTGTTCAGTTACTTCACACATACATGGCATATATGTAAAACATCAGTCACAAACAAAGATTTAGATCCTTTGAAACTTTTCATTTCAAGTCTGTCTGTCACAAAGAAAGATTTTAATGCTGTGAACATGTTTGTTAAAGTCTGGAGCTTAGCAAATTTTCTCAAAGCATAACATTGTATAACAGCAAGGAACTTCAAAACATAGAAATATAAAGAATATAATAAACATGCAAAGTGGAAGGAACTGGTGTATGAAAAGGGTACTTTTTGGAAAATAGAAGAATATCCCATCCACCTGGAGCCAGCTAGATAAAAGGCAATAATAGTACAGCCAGAGTGCCTAATCTGCCCGTGCGGGTACACATGATCTAGAGAATTTTACTGAAGCTGATGAAGTCTGCATGATTCCAACCATAACTAAGGTCAGTACTGGGAGAAGATACAATGAATTTTCCAGCTACATCCACAGCATAAATGATGTCCATCACATTGGTTCGAAATACTACAAAGCAACATGCTTAGTTCACTAATTAGTAATCATGCCACAACAGATCCACACCTTTTCTTCAAATTCACTGCAATTGAAACCTATATTAACATTCCATGTTTTCAAATCTCTAAGATTCTTATGCTAATTTGTTTTTCCGCTCTTCCAGATGAAACAAACAAAGTGCATGGTGGTGGAAACCCCCACTCATTCCCTCGTTAAATGGGACTGGTGAGTGGATATTGAAACCTAATAAGATTATTACTGGGAAATTGCAAGCATTCAGGGGAGTACTACGAATAGAAGATGTTTCCTATAAGTTCTATAAGTTCAGCTTCAGAAATACTTATAAAAAAAGGTTCAGCTTATGAAATTAAATTCACATTATGAGAGGCATTCATTTTTAGTAGTAGACTAGTTTGTACAGCACCCAAACCAAGCACTTGCTGATTGCTTATAGACTGCAGATATATTGTACCATGTTCCAACAATCACTCAAGTATTTCAAACAGTTTTTTTTTCTGCAGTACCTCAACGTGACATGAGCATGATTCCATTCTTGTTATTCTTAGGTAATAACTGGCAGGTTTTATTACTGAAAAGAAAAGTGGAGGCCCGCCTTAAATTATATATTTTTTATATCAACTAATCACATAATACGCCTAAGTTACTTGTTAGCTCTCCCTGAAATGGAGGTGATCCAGCCCAACATAGAAAAGCGGGATGCCCATGACGTGTACGTGGGCCAGTTCGATGGCTCTATACGAATTATGAAACCCCTTCTCTCCCACTTCACGCCTCGGAATGTACCGTTCTTATAGAGAGAGAGGCACTTTCACATCTTCTTAACCCAAAATGGCTGGGGAGAGCATCTATTTTTTTCAGTTATGATTTACCATTTCAAAATACATTATGCTCAACTCATTGACAAAGCTTGGACGTGGAACTTCAAACGTACCCCCAATCAGTAAACCTGGGATACACAACCGCACCTGCCATAACCGTGTATCAACTAATCTAAGAGAATTCTTAGTACGAAATCAATCCCAGGATGTTTGAGTCTACAGTTAATCCCAAGCCAGCCCTTTGGCCACTAGGTTACAACAGGTAATTTGTTCACAAAGTTCGGTACCGGTAGATATCAATTGATTGAGTAAATATTTTCTTTTATGGGCAATTGAATGAGTAAATCATCCACTACATTTAAATCTTATATGAGGGTCAACACCAAATTATCATCCAAATAAACTCCTCCCCCAGATAAGCCAATAATCCAAATTTTCACAATTGAAACTCCAAAAAACCTAGCCATTTCTTTCTTTACTTATATTTCATATTGCCGTACTTTTCAAAATGTTTTTGATAGATGAAATGATACGGAAATAGAAACAGTATAAAAAGGACCAACTTAAATGAACATATAAATATAGTCCCAATATAAATAACAGCAGTATGTTAGACACTAGCATTTGAAAATCTCTTTTTCCATATCCCTAAAACTGTTTCAGAAATGTTTTGGCTTGATAAGAACAGCATGTAATACGAAAAAACAAAAACAAAACTCAATATTCAAATCTAAAATACAGTCAATCATTGAAGATACCATGAAACAAGTTGCCCCTCTAACTATGCCCAGTACCAATTTGCAGCTCAAAAACTTCAAATTCTGCACTTGTATTTTCATTGGCTTCCTCAGCAACCAAACGGAAGTAAAATACAAAAATAAATAAACAAAATATATAGAGAACCATGTCTGTGGCAGAGAGAGCGAGAGAGAGAGAGAGTACCAGCAGAAGAGGGTGTATAGTCTCACTGTCAGAATGGGGGTATGAAAGAGAAGAGTAAAACGGCGCGTTTTGTGTGATATTCCGTCACTCTGATGCCTCCTCTCTCTGAGCAAACGAAACGATATTACTTGAAGCATTGGTTTTCACTTTTCCGACACTACGAGGCTGGGCTGGGATGGGCTGGGCCCTTCTTCAGATTTTGTTTTCATTTTGGGCTAAAGGGGTGCCCCGTTTAGATCTAATAAGAAATTAACATAACAATAAACTTTTAAGCCCCCTTTGAATAGTATAGTATGTTGAGTTGAGATTATTTGAGAATAGTAGTGAAATTATTAAGTTGAAGAGATCGTTTATGAAAATTTTGTGTTTGGATTTGAAAGTGAGATGAGATAGTTTTAACTTTTTGGAGATTTGATAAATGTGGGCAGCACCAATTATTACATAGTATTTGTTTGAACTTGTTTTATTTATAAATATATTAATAAATAATTAATAGTAATTTATAAATTACCTACCCAAATTTCATTTTTTATAATATATTTCATAATAATATTATAAGATGACAATATTTTTATAAAATTTCAAATAAAATTATTTTATAAAATATCAAATAAAAATATTTTTTATTTACAAAATAATTAAAAATATTTTTATATTTTTTATAAAATTTTTGTGCTTAAAATCATTTTCCATTTTCAAGTACTAATGATCATTTTGCCCAGCTTTTGAACTTACTTTATGCAAACACCATATGCCATTGATGATTGAAAATTACTCAAATTTGTTTTGGCAAAATTTTATCCTACAATGTTCTCAACAACTCAGCATAGAGCAAAGAAAATGTTTTGTCTATATATCTATTTTATGGTCTGTCTCGTATAAAATCACTTTATTTTATAATTTGATTATTATAAAAATTACATATGGACCAATCATTTATTAAAATAAATCTACGTATATACCTTCTAAAATTAGTGATGCTAATTTGCAAAGAAATGTGCTACAAACTTTCCCGTATATGTAAATAAGTAATTTATCGTGAGGCCCATTAAAAAATATATTTTGTTTACAATGATTTTTTTATTTATAAATATATTTATAACTAATAGTAATATAGTAATTAATAAATTACCAACCCAAAAAATCGAATGGTGCCCCTAGACAATGTCCACTCGATGTTCGCTCAACTGTGGCTCAAGCGAACATCACACAAATTGTTCGTTCGAGTATGGCTCGAGCGAAATCACACAGATTGTTCGCTCTAAACTTCACTCGAGTGTGGCTCAAGTGAAATAATAACAGTTTGTCGTTACATGAAAAAAATTGAAACCATCTTTGAAATCTCACATTCACCGTTTGGATAAGAGGTAAGTTTTTCGTACAGAGTGAAGTGAGATGGTTTCAACCATCTCTGTATCTAAAGTGAGCCTTAGTCTGGAACGGGGTCCAAAACATGGGACCCCTCTTCTCCCCCTCGGACCTCACTTTCTCGAAACTCTTCTCTCCTCTATGTTTCTCTAAGTTCTCTTTGTGCTGTGAGTCGTGATTTCGTCGTCCTCCTAGCCTCATCGTGGGAAGTGTTTGTTGATGTGACCTAAGCCCTTCTCTTCTCTATGTACATCTCTATCACCCTATTAAAGGCATATTTTTATTTATTCACTTGATTTTAAATTTGCCTACATTTTCACGATTTTTTATTTTTAGGGTTTGAAGATTTGTGAATTGGGGACAGGTTTACCTCCCTCTTAATTCTTAAATCGCTCCATGTCTCCACTGACTTACTAGTTGTTTATCACACCTACAAGTATGGTGAATTTCTATTATGTAAATTTGTTGGCGAGTTTGTGATTTGTACGCGAGATGGATGCTTAATTGAATTTATGGTGAATTTGTGAATTTTGCTAAACTACACTTGGTAGTGCCTCTCAGGGAATTAGTGTATTGATCTTTCTCTCATTATTCTTCAAAATGTTTGCGTTTGGCAAGTAATTCAGTAAAAAAATAAGATCATCAAATGTTACAGTATATATTATAATTTATACACATATACTAGATAATTATTAATGCCACAAAAAATGAAGGGGCCAACTTAACATATATATATATATATATATATATATATATAAACAAGTTTTAAGCTCACAAGCATAAACTCTCAAGTGTTTTGACATGTTATAGTCACAAGTTAAAGTTAAACTTAATTTTGATTGTGCCTTATTTTGATCTTTCGAGATAGCTGGTATTGGTGTTATTTTGAGAGATAATATGTGTTGTTTTATTGGCTTCAAGTCGAAAGGAACATGGAGAGTTGAGGTAGATGATATTGAAGCTTTGGCTACATTATGAGATTTACAGTTAATTTTATATTTGGATTTTTCTATCTGATTTTAGAAGGGGATTCTTTGACTATTATTGAAACTATTCGTTCGAAAGAACTAAATTTTTCTAGAAGGGGTCAGTGAATGCAGAAATTCAATGTCTTCTTTGTTAGTTCAAAATGTATGATGTGATCCATGTTGGTTGACAAAGGAATGAAACCACTCACTTATTTGCAAGACATGCTTGTTTTGTGAAAGACACTATTCAATGGTGGCATAAGTGTCCAAGTTTGATCCAATCTAGAGTTTTATTGAATGCTATTTTCTAATTGTACTTCTTTGTGATTCTATGTACTCTATTTCATTGTGAATGAAATATGTTTCTTATAAAATAAAATAAAAATCAATGTTGAAATTGGGCACAAGTTAGAGAGCATATGCTTAAAGGTATCCTCTCTCTCTCTCTCTCTCTACTATAGAATCAAGTCGCTTGAACTCACATGATCTTCAGCAATTTTATAGGTATTGGTGTTTATACTCATCATCAACTCTTGATTCACTCACACCCTCGGGGACTCAAGAGATGCTCTATATTCTATCTATTCATGATGATTGATTAGAATCAAGTGTTTTTCCTTTTTTTTTTCTTTCCCTATGAGTAATGAATTAGATCATTTTTTTTAGCCATTTCGCATCTAACTTATCATTAAAACAAAACCTATGTATATCCTTAGTATATCCTTATGATTGATTAGGTTTGTTGTGGTTCTATTAATTTGTTCAAAATAATACTATGAGTGTTAACATCATATTTTATACATCTAGATAAGGCTCCAGCAATTGGATTCAAGTTCGTCACCTGCAAATACAAAGAAGAAGATGGCTCGGGATGGTCCAGGAAGCCTCCGATGTCTAAGTCATTATCCTTGGGTGTATCTCAAAGGCTTTTGTATTCAAAATCTAGAGAGACTTTTTCGTACATAGGATGGGGCTATTATACTAAGTCCTTCGGGCGGTACCTTGTCAGGCACAAGCTATCTCGCCCATGCTTGCCATAGTCTGGGCATTTAATGTCACATGGTCTTCTAAGGCAGGTTCATTAATGCGACGTGGCCCCTTGGGCGAGTCTTGACCGTGGGCGAATGATGTTATCTTTCGAGGGTACCCTGTCAGGTTTCAGCCATCCCACCCATGCTTTCCATAGTACGAGCATTTAATGCGGTGTGGTCTTTTGAGTTAGGGTCATTAATATAGCTGGCTCCAGTGTTTGCCCTATTAATTCGGTGTGGTCCCCTAGATGAGTCCAGATGGTGGGCAAACAATGTTGTCCTTCGAGGGTACCCTTTGTCAAAGAATGCAAGGTTGTGCACATCTTCTATTGGCATAATGATGCAATTCCTTTATCCGAGATGCGATGGGGAGAGTCAAAGTAGGTGGGTCTCACATGACCCTGGCATATGGTTTCTCGCATTTCATGCCCTTCTCTCTCTAATGTGATCTCGTGGGCCAGGCCATATTAACGACCCTAAGGCTTTTAGAACAATGAGATTTGGGTCGAGGTAAGCTCGGTTATTGGGCCAAAGTATACTCAGAATGGGCCTGGTAGGAAATATCCCACCCAGTTACCCTATCAATTCTTGTTGAACCTTGTTCAACGGGAATTCTATTGTTGTGCCCTTTCCTCTCCTTTCTTCCTTCCTTTCTTCTCCTCTGCCCCCTTCTTTCTTTTTCTTTTTTTTGGGTGGCGTGTTTCTGGCAAATCTAACATGCTCTTGAATATGCCCATTGGGTTCCTACCGAGCAATTAATCCAAGAAATGATCCCTCAACCACATTGCTTCATGGAGCGCGTGCAACAATCTGGCCCTTGCCCGCATCTCTTAAAGTAGTGCGTGCCTTACACGCCACTTAGGCCAGTCCAATTGTTGCAAAGGGGGCTTATTTAAGCCTCATTTTTCCTCCTCTTTTGGTATGTTTGTCTGCATCTCCTCTAGTGTTCTTCTTCTTGCTCTCCTACTTTCCTTCTCCCTCATTCTCTGCTTCTCTTCTCTCATGAGTCTAATCAGTCCCTCATTTTTGTTCCGATGGCCGCCAAGAATACTTCCACCCTGCTGTGCGCCGCCCTAGTGATGACGAACCGTCGCTAGCACGTGAGTCATCCCAGTTATTTGAGGGTGTCAACTAGAGGTTAGAGATGTCCTCTGCGACCCTACAATTGTTGAAGGCCTCCTATGGTTTTCCCGATTCTATAGTCCTAGAGGTTCCCAGAGCCAGTGAAGGGGCTGTGCATTCTTAGGGTTTCACCTCAAAAGTTTTGCTATATCCTGGTATGTTTACCAGCGATTTCAGGCTCCATTTCTGTAGACTGGTTCGCGAGGTCCTAAACTTCCTCGGCTTGGCCCCCGAGCAGCTCTTCCCTGCGTGTCAAATTTTGGTGTTGCTGTATAGTTTGGAGTAGTGCCCTGGGAAGGTTGATCCTGAGCACCAAATATCACTGCCTGGGAGTTCCTCTTGGCCCACAACATCTTAAAACACAAAGGGAACACTTGCAGCTTCCATTCCCACCCAGGGCAGGCAGTAGTGCACCTAGAAGCTCAATACAACCGAGTCAAGGATTGGAATCGGCAATTTTTTTCTTGTCCGACAAAGGATGGGAGTTCCTTGCCTGGCAGACCGCATGAAAGGAGTACCCTGTGAGGGTTATATAGGGGGTCATGCCGACAGACAAAGAGATAAAGCCAAAGGCGACTCCTGCTGAGGCGGCCCAACTGGAGATTGTGTGTGCCTTGGCCAAGGCTCACCAAGATGAAGTTTACTTCGAGGCCTTGTTGATCGAGACCAACATAAGGAGATACTTGGCCCCTATTGCATACCCGTTATGATGATTGTACCATTCCCATGCGGGGCTCCGTGCATCAAGGTTAAAAGTGACCCCCAAGCCTGTGGGTAGAGGGAAAGGGAAAGAAAGCTTGGGCGAAAGAGACGACAAACAGTATCAAGGACTCTACCATGCTGCCTCCTCCCGAGCGGTCTTCCTATCATGTTGTTATTTGTCGCCCCAAACCTTCTAAGCCTGCTCTAAAGGTTATTGTTGTTGTGCCGCCACCTTCGGTTAGCAAGGGGGTTAGGCCACTTACCCCATCGAGCATGGTAAGGGTCACTGAGTTAGTCTGGGAGGTTCCAATAGCCAATGATAGAGCACATGTCCCTCGGGCTGTGGCTCTTTTGACCAAGGTTCCTCCACCACCCCCTTTCAATTATGTCTACATCCATCTCGACCGCTAAAATTAGGGTGTTCGAGACCCTTACCCAGGCCCATGAAAGGCTTACACTTCGCTTCTACGGAGCCCTCTTGGGTACCACCCCCAGGGAGTCTGAAATTTGTGTTTCGCCACCCTTTGTGAACATCAAAATGGTTCCCTCCCTGGAGGCCGTCGAGTAGGGCATAAAGGGATTCCCCTTTGCCAGGGAACAAAGGTTGGCTAGTGAGGAGGAGGGGGGCTCGGACCTCGACTGAGGGATGGTATCAATCCCCAAGTCTCTAATACAAAATTCTTCTAAACACGAGGTCACCTAGGTTGGTGCTTCTCTAGAGGTCAAGTCCCTGGTTGTCGTAGCTGAAGAAGGAGACCGAATGGAAGAGGTGGGTGAGGCCAAGTTGGAGACGGCTAAAGGCCAGGAGGAATTGACCGCCCTGCAAGGACTTAAGGTCAAGGTGGTCATGAAGAGGACTAATGAAGTCTCGTCCTCCCTGTTGGAGGTCGATGCAGGGACATTGTCAAGGGGGACCGGGATGGATTCGATCGTTGCACCTGACTCCGAAGCTGGGGAGAAGCTGGCAGAGGTCATTAAGATCTCACCTACCCCGTCTGGTGTTGACACTGTAGTGTTACACTCAATAGGGAGTAGGCCTCCCACAAGGGAAGGGGAAGGACGATTGCTATAACAGACCATATCCATCGAGCCGGAGTCATTGGGGTTGTGGGCAACCTAGTAGGCCCAGGTCAGAACCTGAGCTCGATGATGAGGTCGATCTTCAATTTGGAGAAAGGGCATGTCTGGTCCCCTGTCCGTCAGTGTCGGGAAGGACACCTGAGGACTCCATCTGGGAGATGGCTGGGTCTCTCAGATATCTCTTCTTTGTTTCTAGGTTTTGATGTAGGCCTTTTAACTTTACTTTGATTTTGTGATAAGCGTTGGAGCAGCTGGCGACTTTCATAGTAGACGGTTGGAAAGCTTTGGAAGGAGAAAACCGAATGCTCTGTTCCATAGTGAAGATAGCCTTGTGCTATGCCAAGTGCAAGAGGGAGGAGAAGGAGAAGTTGGAGGAGGACCTTTTGAGTTACTCTGACGATAGAGGCATGAGAGGATAGCTTGACTTCGTCGATAGAAGGCAATGCTCAAAGTGGATCTCGCCAAGCTTCAAGAGGAATTCGGGCATAACAGGCTCGAGGCTACGCTTCACAAGAAGGCTCGGGCCAACCTACAGGAGTCGTTGGATGCCTAGGCAGCAATGCTGGAAGGAACTAAGAGAGGAACACAACTCCACGATCCTGTCATACGATTGGCTCTATAAGGAGTTTACCTCCCTCTTTGACTCTATGAAGAATAAGATGGATTCGCTCAAGTCTAAGTCCCAGCAAGTGAAAGACGAGAAGGCCCAAGCAGATGAGGCTGCTGCCAAGCTAGCCGAGGTGGAGTCCATGAGTTGCGGAGCAAAGTGGATGACTTGAATAGCTTGGTTCCGCGTATAAACACCCAACGGATGCAAGCATCGCTCATCCGAGATGAGGCTTGGTTGCATGGCTACATAGAGGGCTTGAAGAGGATACGAGACCATGTGCTAGAGAATCCACAGAGCAACTTGAGGTCCCTTAACCTGGTGGATTTGCCGCCAGACCTGAAGGCGCTAGAACACAGAACCTCTGAACCATAACTTTCAGGAAAGTAAAAGTTCCAAATGAATTATGGATCCAATAATTACAAATCAAAATTTAATGGTTTAAAGGAAAAAATCTAGTTTTTTGCATAGTTAAGAAATTGAGATAATGCTTTCCAATGGTCGTCCCAAAATCAAAAGGAGCAATGAGAAAACTCAATAAACCGTTAAAGGACATATTAGGCTAGTCACCCTCAGCTTCCCTAAAGATAAACTGTATGGGTCTGTTAGCTCTTTTCTAGTTTGGTCTTCTTTCTTTCTACTATGTATTTGTATGCGCTCTTTGTGCCATTTATTTTTCCACCATGTATGTCACTGACATTTTGATTCTTGTTTAACACCCTTGATTTTGTTTTGTCGTGCAAATAACTTGGATCAATCCTCATGAATAACCTAACTTTAGACACTAGATAACAAAGTATTAGGGAGGTTAAGAGGTTCATAGGACCCCTAAGCTTGTGAACAAATAAAAACTTGTGTGTGATGTTCACGTTAGCAGACTTAACCTGCTTATTAAAACTTTGTGGCTTCGTCTCACCAACCCCTCCCCCCCCTTTTCCTTTTTTCAAAAAAAAAAAAAATGGTCTGGACCCGTCCTAAATCTTTAGAGGATTCTAAACAGTGCGTTCAGGCAAGCCTCGCCACATTGGCCCTTGTATTTGCAAGGGGGTCGAGAAGCGCATTTAGGCTAGATTGGCCTCATTGGCCCTTGCATTTGAAAGGGAGCCGAGTAGGGCATTCAGGCTAGACACACCTCATTGGCCTTTGCTTTTGCAAGAGGGGCCAAGCAACATATTCAAGCTAGACTCGCCCTAAATCTTTAGAGGAAGTCGAGCAGCACACTCAGGCTGGACTCGCCTCATTGGCCCTTTGCAGGCTGGAATTGCCCTCAATCTTTAGAAGAGGTCGAGCATGTTGGAAATATTTTCAAGATAAGTATATATTATATTTAATATTAATAATATTTTGCAGATTTATTTTTGAAAGTTGTGAATTATTTTGAAAAGAGTGAAGTTATGGAAAGTTTATGAGGCTTATAATAGTTTGGGTCAATATGTATACCATAAGCATTTAACTGGCTTAGTGGTATTGAGGCTCTATGTTTACCCATGGAATTGGGTTCGAGCCATGCCTCCTTCAAAGGAGGAATTTTTGTTGATTTATGGAGAGCCTGCTTGCAGCCTACGTAAAAAGGCATAGCCTTGCCGCACAGGCACAACTCTTGGCAAATAAAATGCCAAAAGTTGCACTGGCCAAGTTTCAAACATGTGCGAGATGGATGGCATGGAAGCAAGGTGACTGTTGTACCAAGTCCAACCTTTGCGTCACTTGGTAATAGGCACAATAAATATACTTGTTTGGATCTGATTTCAGAAAAATGAAAAATTACAACTTTTCATATTCACATCCTTTGGTCATCTATAAATAGACTCTGGTTCTAGAGAGAATTTTGAGGCTATAATCTCTTAGACTAACACTCTTGAAGGAGATAACTCTTGGTAGATTGACTCAGGAGCAACAAGGCATGTATGTAAAGACATGAGCCTGTTCAAGAGGTACAAGCCAATGGAAGATGGCAATGTTCTTTACATGGGGAATTCATCCATTACCGTAGTTAGAGACAAAGGGACAATAAAAATGGAGTTTACCTCTAGAAAAGTTCTTACTCTAAAAAATGTGTATTATGTACCAGAAGTTAGAAAGAATCTTGTATCTAGTAATCTTCTGAATAAGTATGGGTTTAAATTGGTTTTTGAGTCAGATAGATTTGTACTGACCAAAAATGGTAATTTCGTGGAGAAAGGATACCTGAGTGAAGGCATGCTCAAACTTGATATTAATAATTAAATTAATATTTTGCTTAATTTATATTATTTACGGCATTGTTGTTTAGAACACATTAATGCTAGAAGCCTAGAAATGATATGATTTAATTTATGAATATGCATGCAAACAAATAAAACAAATTGTGACTTATATATATGATTTATATATATTGCTATGTTTATATAATGCATTCAAAGAACCAAGTTAATTGAATAGTTGTACAAAGCATTTATGGTATTTGAGAAATATCATGGATTATTTTATCAAGTATAACGGATTTCCTTCGGTTATAGAAGGAGGTTTCCTTTGGTTGTAGAAGAAATATAGATGCCAATTAGGAACTGAACATGATGATCAAATCAAGTAGTGGGTGGATATTTACCCTTGGTGGAGGAGTAATCTCCTGAGATAAAATAAGCCAGCATGCATAACTTACTCAACCATGACGATTAAGTCTATAGCATTAGCTTCTTGAAGCAAATAAGTAGAATGGCTAAGAAATTATTGATAGAGATCTCAGATTTGGCTAAAATCAATGCCACCAATATCTTTGCATTGTGACAGTTTCGCTATATTGTTATGGGCCTAAGTCATATATATAATGGCAAGTCTATGCATATTAAGGCAATTACACACAAATTGAGTAATTATTATTGATTTTACGATATATTGTCGAAAATGATGTATCCATTAACTAAAAACTTGCAAAAGATTTGATATAGGTCATCAAAGGGATGGGTTAAAAGCCAAAACAATAAAATCATCAATAATGGAAACTCAACCTCAACTTTTGAACATATCATGACTTGAGTTTAATGAGCAAAATACATTATATGTTTGTGATTTACAAGCACTTTGATATTAAAATTAGTTTTTCAAACTAATTTAACATCCCAAGATTTTAAGTGCTTGGTATTGTAATGAAAATGAAAGGGTAAGCAATAAGCTCTTAATAGACTTATAACATGGTTATGTTAAAGTATTTAGTTACAGGACGATTTCAAAAGTCTACGCATATGAGTGTCGGGGGTGGTGCGGCCTCCTATGCAAATTAGGCTTTGTCTCTAGAGCACTCATGAAACCAGGATATAAACATAAGGTCAATCCACGTGTCGGCTTTTATAAACTACCCAAAGAGAAGAAAATTTATATGTGAGATATATCCAACTAATCGTATAGAATTGCAAGTTCAAAGCATGTCTACTATGTCATTATGGTTAGTTTTGATGTATTTTCACTATGTGAAAGTTTAAGTCCAAAAGACACCTTCATTTATGTATAAGTTTTCATATTCTAACCAGGATATATTTTGAAAATGGTGGAGGGTTGTTGAAAATATTTTCAAAATAAGTATATATTATATTTATTATTAATAATATTTTAGGGATTTATTTTTTAAAGTTGTGAATTATTTTAGAAAGAGAGAAGTTATGGAAAGTTTACGAGGCTTATAATAGTTTGGGTTAATATGTATACTATAAGCCTTTAGCTGGCTTAGTGGTATTGAGGCTCTAGGTTTACCCATGGGACTAGGTTCAAGCCACGCCTCCTTCAAAGGAGGGGTTTTTGCTGATTTATGGAGAGCATGCTTGCATCCCATGTGAAAAGGCATAGCCTTGCCACACAAAAGCACAACTTTTGGCAAGTAAAATGCCAAAAGTTGCACCAGTCAGGTTTCGAACCTAGCTAAGCCCAACCTTTGCGTTACTTGATAACAAGCACAATAAATATACATGTTCGGATCAGATTTCAGAAAAATGAAAAGTTACAACTTTTCATATTTACATCATTTGGTTATCTATAAATAGACCCAATTGACCTACAAATTGAAGGATAAATAGACCCAATAGCCTTCACAATTGTTGGTGGTGACTACGTATGGGCCTTCCCATCTTAGTCCTAGCTTGCCTTCATCTCAGGTGATTATCCCAGCCTGCTTTAGCACTAGGTCTTCAACTTTGAAAGATCTCGGTCGGACTCGTTGGTTAAAGCAGTGTTTGACCCTTCTCTTGTTTATAGCCGTTCTTACCTCTACTTCTAATCTCCTTTCCCCTAGCAAATCCAGCTCTTCCTCCAGTCTTATGCCATTGGAGTCTTGATTGAAGTACTGGATTCTGTTAGTGGCCATCCCTACTTCAACTGGCACCACCGCTTCATGTCAATAGGTGAGGGTGAAAGGGGTCTCGCTTCTTGGAGTCCTAACTGTAATGCGGTAAGCCCACAGGACTCCTAGGAGTTCTTCTACCCATGTTCCCTTGTTGTCGTCGAGCTTCTTCTTAAAGATCCCAAGTAGAGTCTTGTTGGTTGCCTCAACTTATCCATTGGACTGTGGGTGCCTCGAGATGAATATCTGAACTTGATGTTTAGATCCCTACACTAGTCACGGTAGTGGTCTGAGTCAAACTGCCTCCCATTGTCTGAGATGGTAAAACGAGGGATGTCGAATATGCACATGATCGTTTTCCACAGGAATTAGGTAATATTGCTTATTGTTATTGTCGCCAGAGCCTCAGTTTCGACCCACTTAGTGAATAGTCTATAGCCACCACTATGAATTTCACCCCGCCTTTTCCCGAGGGAAGAGGGCCATTGAGGTCGACACCCTATTGCACGAAAGGCCACGGTGATGTAATTGACATCAATTTCTCCAATGGGCAATGGGGCACTGGGAAAAACTCCTGGCACTTTCGACATTTTCAGACAAACTCCTCGGAGTCCCTAAGTGCACTAGGCCAATAGTATCACGCCCTCATCACTTTGCCCACTAGTGTTTTCCCTCCCAAGTGATTGCTGCATACTCCCTTGTGTACCTCTGTCTGGATGTACTGTGCTTGTTCAAAAGCGACACGCCTTAGAAGGGGCACGAAATAACCTCGCCTATATAGAGTCTTGTTCGTCAATATGAAGTGAGCTGCCCTATTTTTTTATCTTCTTCGCTTCCCACCTATCCTCAGGTAACGCGATGGCATCAAGGTACTTCATTATGTTTATAGCCCATTTCGGAACCCCTGGCTTTATTTTCCAGATCTCGACCCCTATCGCGGGCATCTTCACTGTGTTGATCAATGTTTGCTTTGGCAAGGACAAGTCTTCCTGCCCGAACGTGACCCATGCCAATTTTCTGCCTTCTGGTTCTCAACTCTTGGTATCAATTGAATCTAGGAATCTTTGAAGTGACCATGCTTGTTTCCCACCAGCATCAAGTCTTTTTTTAATTTTTCACTTTTTGTGACGAACTTCCATCAGACTTGGTTTACAACTACTTGGGAGTCGTCTTTCACTTCTATCTCATTTGCATCCAGTAACTTAGCAACCTCCAAGCCGGCCAATAATGCTTCATATTGAGCTTCGTTATTGGTAGTTTTGAACGCTAGTCTGACGACGTAATTATGCTCTTCCCTAGCCTCTGTAACGATATGCACCCACACACCCCCTTCCAGCCTGGCAAGATGAGCCATCAACAAAGATTTGCCAGGGCATCACGACGGGTGCATCTTGTACTTCTTCTGGGAAGCCGGTGAATTCTATAATGAAGTTGGCCAATACCTGTCCCTTGATGGAGCTCCTAAGAAAGTACTAGATGTCGAACTCGCTTAGCTCTACTGCCCAATTCATTAGCCGCCCGGAGACATCTAGTTGCTATAGAATCTTCTTCAAGGGGGCTTCGGTCAGGACTCGTACCGGGTGTGCCTGGAAGTATGGTTTGAGTCGGCGGGTGCTCACCATAAGAGAAAATATGAGCTGGTCCATACAGGGATATCTCGCCTCGGCACCTCAGAATGCGCAACTAATGTAGTATACTGGTTTCTAGGAGCCTTCCATGTCTCACACCAGGGCTGCGAAGTCGGCACATGGGGACACAGACATATACAAGCTCAGGGTTTCTCTTGGGTCAACTTGGCTGAGCAACGATGGACTAGAAAGGTACTGCTTGAGGTTCTCAAACGCTTGATCACACTCCTCATTCCAAGTCTGTACCTTCTGTAGCACTTTGAAAAACGACAAGCAATTGTTAATCGATTTGGACATGAGCTGATTGAGAGCCGCTACTCAGCCAATGATTCTCTGTACATCGTTGATATTTTAGGGCGTGTTCATGTTCCGAGACCATGTATCTCAGAAATTTCCTAGACTTTACACCAAATGCACACTTCGTAGGGTTGAGCTTCATTCAGTAGTGCTTTAGTATTGCAAAGGCCTCACGCAAGTTAATTAAGTGATGTTCAAAGGTTTTGTTCTTCATCAGTTGGTTGTCCACATAAACCTCCATACTCCGCCCTATGTGCTCTTTGAACATGCAGTTGACCAGCCCCTGGTAGGTAGCTCCTGCATTTTTCAGGCAGAAAGGTATGGTTGTTTAGCAATACAGACCTCTGTTCGTAATGAACGATGTGTTCTCCTCATCTTTGGGGTTCATATGGATCTGGTTGTATCCTAAATATGCATCCATGAAGCTAAGCATGCAATATCATGTGGTGGAATTCACGATCAAGTTGATCTGGGGGAGAGGGAAACTGTCCTTCAGCCAGGCCTTCTTCGAGTCTGTGAAATCAACACACATCCTCCACTCTGGATAGCATGCCTCCCAGATGAACCCTGACATTAGGAGGTGATCGACTTCCTCCGTAATGGCAGCGGATTTTTAGCACTAAAGCTCTGTTTGACTTTCCTGGCCTCTAGGTCCACGCTGAGGTGGTGTTGGATGATATCCAAGTCAATTCCCGGCATGTCCTGGTGGCTCCAAGCAAACAAGTGCTGGTGCTTTGCCAAGAGTTGCATCATAGCCTGCCGCATGGTGTCATCTTGCTATCGAGTCTGACCATGGCCCTGGGGTGATTCAGGTCAAGGGGAGCTAACTCTAATGGCTCATTCGGCTCTACTTGGCGAAGAGCTTGCTCGTCTCGAATTTCTTCTTCCCCAATGAAGCCAGGTGGTGGCAGGATGTAGTCATTACCTCGGGGCTCTATCATATTGACCCTGCTTTAACAGGCTTCAGTTCTGGTACGTAACACTCCTAGGTCAGGACCTGCTCACCGCAGACGTCACCCACTCCCATGAGGGTCGGGAACTTCATCCTCAAATGGTAAGTGGAAGTGATCACCTTTAGATTGTTGAGCATGGACTGCCCTAGTATAGTGTTGTATGAGGAAGAGGACTTTACCACTATGAAATTGGTCATCATAGAGGCTGTGTGGAGTCATGTTCAGGACTGAGAGAGTGATGGTTCCTATCGATTGAACCATATCCCCTGTGAACCCTTTCAACAACATAGGTGCTAGTCGCAGGCGATCAAGGTCGATCCCCATCCGAGAGAAGGCATCCCAAAAAATGATGTCAGCAGAACTGTCATTATCAATAAGGATTCTTCTGATGGTGAACTTGACCGCCTGCATTGTCACAACCAGGAAATCTTCATGGGGGTAGAGGACACATTCTTTATCGCCCTCCCCAAAGGCGATGCTGGGTGGGGGCTCCCCCTCCTATGAATTCGCCAGCTGTGGTTCGAATCTAGCCCAGCAGGGCATTATCTAGAGGTGGCGTCCGAGAACGGTGGCACAAAGGCTCATGCTCCACTCACCTGGTTGGACTCTCACTTCTCCTAGGCCTAGAAAACCTTTCCTGGCTTCGTTCCCTTTCCACTCAGGGGTTGACATGGTTCCGTAGAGGTATGTATCCCCCCTTCTCCTTTCTTCCTCATAGGACTTGCACCAGAGAGCTACCTTCGCTTTTGGCGTTCCTTCTCCATTGTGTTATGGGTGATGGAACGGTGGATTGTGCAATTACAGGAGCAGAGGCCAGTCTATTCTCCTCCTCTATTGTCGGCATTACCCGGTCACTTTGGGCACCTGCCCCCTTCAACACGCAAGAATTATCCCGCCCTTTGCTACGTTGTCCTCCCTTCGCTTTGTCTATAGTTTTGGATTGTGTTAACGTCTTTTTTTTCTTATCGGCTTACTCTAGCTCTATCTTTTTTGGCTTTGTCAATGGTCGAAATGTGTATTCAACATTTATAAACCCATCAGCTTGGTCTATGAATTCTCGTAGTGTGGTGGGGATCTTCTTGGCCAACTTGGCCATAAACGGGTTTCAGGGCCATACGCTGCCTAGGAGGACAATGGGTGTAATCTTCACATCCTGATCATCAATGTTCATGCACTCTTTGTTAAATCTAGATAGATAAGCCTTCAAGGTCTTGTCGTCTCGCTACTTGATGGTGAGAAAGTAGGCCGCTAGGCGTCTCCTCCTCCTGCTGGCCATAAATTGTGTAATGAAGAAACGAGCCAAGTCCTCGATGTTGTAGATCAAGTTTGGTGCCAGCGAGGTGAACCAAGCCCACGGACGAGGCTCGTACTGGTAAGCATTTGGTCTACCGAGGACGAGGCTCGTACTGGTAGGTTTGTGCTAGTAAGCATTTGGTCTACCGAGGACAAGGCTCCCACCTTCTTAGCCATTATTTCGTATTTTTCCATGAGGTCACGAAGCTCATGTTGCATCTTCTTCTTATCTTCGTTATCGGCATCCATTCCTCTGACAGCCCGTGATTCAACCTGTTTGTCGTGGTTGGGCTCGGTATCTTCGAGCAACTTGGGACTGACTGCTCACAGAGCTTCATTCTCCTTCTGGAGTGTTTCCACCTATGTTGTCAACGTCTTCACTAATTGTTCCATTCTAACCGTGCTTCCATGTTTGCTAATAAGGTTTATGGTCTTCAAGTTGTTTGAGAACAGGTTGTCACTGGCATACAAAGGACACGTTATATTTATAGAAAAGATCTATACAAAGGACACATTATATCTAGGTTAGTATCCTTGGGTGTATTTCAAAGGCTTTTGTATCCAAAATCCAAAGAAACTTTTTCGTAAATGGAATGGGGCTTTTATACATGCGTACGCGCCCGCGCGTCCCGGGGGGGGGGGGGGGACCCTATCAAGCACAAGTCGTCTCGTCCATGCTTGCCATAGTCAGGGCATTTAATGCAACGTGATCTTCTAAGGCAGGGTCATTAATGCGGCATCGCCCCCTGGGTGAGTCCTGATGGTGGCTGAATGGAGCTGTCCTTTGGGGTACCCTATCAGGTATAAGTCGTCACACCTATGCTTGCCATAGTACAGGCATTTAATGCGGTGTGATCTTATGAGGTAAGGTCATTTATACGGCATGGCCCCCTGGATGAGCCCTAACGGTGGGCGAATGACGCTGTCCTTTTGGGGTACCCTTTGTCAAAGCATAAAGAGTTGCAAGCTTATATTGGCACAATGATGTAATTCCTTTATGTGAGGTGCGATGCAGACTGACAGAGTAGGTAAGTCTCATCTGTCCCTGTCATATGGTTTCTCGCATTTTGTACCCTTCTCCTCTGATGGGATCTCGTGGGTCAGGCCCTGTTAATGACCCTAAGGCCTTTAGAACAATGAGATTTGGGCAAAGCAGGATCAGCTATTGGGCCAAAGTATAGAATGGGTTGGAAGCAAATATCCCTCACAATGGGAATACAAGATAAATAGTTTTTTAGTGTTGCATTTAATGCAATAAACAGGCCATATGCATTCATATGATTGCCTTATATATTCTTCTCTCTCTCTCTCTCTCTCACACAGAAATTGGCTTTTTTTTTCTTCCAAACTATGAGATCTTCATTCAAAAACTATAAATAGAGTTTAGTTATAGAAATATAACTAGACTATTACAACCATTCAAATAAAGCCAGAAAATTAAACTTAAGCTTAGACTATTACAAAAATTGATGGTGGGTCTTTTCCACTGTGAAAATCCAACATGCACTCAGGCAACTTGATCAAGGGTATATCTCCAAAAATAGCATTTGAAGAAGCCCATTGTGCCATTGTATGCGCTCACCGGTTCTGAGTCCGATGTAATTTAATAGCCTTCCAATTCTCAAGACTGTTTAGCAATAATCTGGTGTCTTTTATCTGTCCTTCTATGAGCCAATTGAAGTTTTGATGAGAATGGAGAAGGGCTGAAATTACCACCTATGAATCACCTTCCAAAATGATATTTTTCTATTGATTCCTTATTGCCATTTTGACACCTATGAAAGTTGCTAATGCTTCTCCACAGTTTGAATTACAACTGGTGGTAAACTCAGTTACACAACCCACTATATTTCCTAGATGATCTCTTCCTACTGCAGAGGTTGTACTACCTACCTGTCTCACTGCTACATCAAAGAAAACAGAAATCTTTCCTATTTCAGGATGTTCCCGCCACGCGCGGGGGGAGGGGGGTGGGTTGCCATGTGTGAGTTTAAAAGTCCAAGCCTTCCTATGTTCCTGATAAAGTTTTGAGACTTGCGCTACAAAATTTTCTATAGGAATAGAATTTGAGCCATGAATAACTTGATTCCTATAAAACCACAAGCAGTCCAATGCTAAAATCTCAAACAATTGAAAATTATGAGCTTCCTGCGATTGAATATTAAGAATGGAAGTAGGATCAAGAATGGCCAGAATCCAATCTTTTATGTCCTGACCAATTATGAATTCAATATTTAAAGGCCATGGTGCCTATCTCCACAAAATTCTAGCATACGGGCACCTTAAGAACAAGTGGAAAGTTGATTCTTCATCAGAATAGCAAATGGGACAGAGAAGCTGGTCATTGTTAAGGGAGATGCAATGATTCAATAAGAACCTAGTATGGAGGACATTGTTCAAAACCTTCCAAGTGAAAAGTTTTAGGCGATCCTGAATTTGAAGAGACCAAAACCTTTTTCCATATATGAGGGATATGACCGTTATGACCATTATTAGGATTTTGAACAATGCTTGCATATGCCGACTTGACAGAAAATCTGCCAGTAGAGTGATGAAGCCATTTTAAGCTATCCCTCATATTTTGAAAGTTGTATTGGGCTAGAGGGATTTTGTTGATCTCTTGGACAGTATGATCAGAAAAAAGAGTAAGAAACAGAAGGTTATTCCATCTACTTGGCTCTTCTAAGATAAGCTCAGAAACTTTTAAATCAGGATCATTGAAAGTATTTGGCGAAGAAGGAATTGGGAAGGGAGGGGACAGAGAAGGAATCTAGCAATCCTTCCAAACACTGGTGGTTACACCATTGTTTATTTGATAATAAGCACTGGTGGTAATGAACTCCTTTTGTTTTCCTAACCCTTTCCAAACTTTAGAGTCACTTTGCTTTATCTAAACTTCCAACCAGGAGGAGGACTTCAAGTATTTGTGAGAAATGACTTTTTTCCAAAGACTTGATCTGCTTAAATTATTTTGAATAAGAGACCAACCAAGCTTGCTCAAGAGTGCTTTGTTAAAAGTGGAAATGAGTCTTAAACCCAGCCCCCCAATAGATTTTGGTTTACAAATAGAATTCCTAGACTTGGGAGTAAAATTGTGAGTCTTATTAGGATTAAAACCCCACCAAAATCTCATAAAAGATCTGTCAATGCTAGTTGCAATTTTTTTTGGAATAAGAATACTTGACATCATGTAAGCTGGAATAGAGAAAGCTACAAATCTTATCAAAGTAGTTCTACTTGCTTGAGAAAGAAGTTTAGCTTTCCAACCTAACAGTTTTTGCAAGATTTAATCTTTAATATCCTCAAAAAAAATGTTTGTTAGATCTATCCAAATTGAGATGAAGACCAAGATATTTAAGCTTATTAGAGGCAAGGTTGAAGTCCATTACTGATCTAATTTCCCTAATGGAAGAGGGAGGAGTGGTTTTGCTAAACTGAATTGAAGATTTGCCTTTGTTGATCTTTTGGCCTAACCACTCAGAGTATTTTCCTAGACATTTAAAGAAAGAATGAGCATTGGTAAGAGAACCCTCTTCGAAAAGAATAAGATCATCGGCAAAGAGAAGATGTGTGAGAAGAGGGCCATCTCTGCTCATCTTGATTCCTTTGATAAGGCCTAGGCTCTCTTCCCTGATAATCAATCTATAAGGAACTTCACTCCCAATAATAAAAATGAATGGGAAAAGAGGATCGTCTTACCTGAGTCCCCTGGTAAAAATAAAATGACCAGATGGTTCTCCATTAATGAGCACAAAAAAGGAGACAGTAATGATACAAGTCTTGATCCAATGAATCTATTTTGTATAAAAGCCAAGACAATTGAGAATAGTCAAAAGAAAGTCTCATTCCATAAAGTCAAAAGTTTTTTCCACTTCTGACGGCCTAGGCTCTTAGAAATTGGCTTGTATTTCATCACATTGGTTTCATCTTCTTTTCCTGTTAGCTTACTTCAGTATTTGGTCATTTGCATTTAAGGCTAAAATCATCTGCCAAATAAGTATGTATGGCCAGAAAATTGAGATCACACCTCGTACGTTACAGAATTTAGGTTACATTTGGATGTTGAGATGATCTCAAATGATTTGAGTTAATCTGTAAATAGTAACATTTTATAAATTTTATTGGGATGTATTCAAATGTAAATAGATTGAGATATATGTTTAAATATATCAAGTAGGTTGAAATGAATTTAATTTTTTTATAAAAAATTGAAAAGATAGTGAGTCCCATCAATAATTGATTTGAGATGAATTGAGATAAGTTTGTATCCCTAACATAAATATATCTCAAGCAAGCAACATCAGTATATTAAAAGCAAATTATTATAAAAATATGTCTCACCTTACAGTAGAATAAAGCAGTACTAATGTAGTTACAAAAAGACACACACAAACAGGGAAGAAGACCAAGAAGAAGAAGCCATTGCATTACTATATATAGAATCCGGCATCAAACCTCCAGTACTTGCTCACCGCCACCTTCCTCTTGCTCCATGGAGACGATGTTGCCATCAACTGTTGTAGAGCTTGATTCTGCTTGAAGATTGTTTGGAATATTGAAATACTGCTGGATTGAATCATATATATTGAATAATCTGAAGGATATAGCATCAAGTAATTCAATAATATGTAGACTATATAGGTCGAGTAATATCCTTATAGAAAATAGAGATAAAATAGCCAATCCAAAGGCAGGGAAGATGATCAATAGTAGATAAGTACATGCGAGAACACCCGAGATGTAGCAAATAAGCCTAGCGACATAGCGGTAGCTAGCATTTGGAATGGGTCGGAATAATTCCATCAATGCTAGGAAGTGAACACATATAACTCCAATGAAAAAAGACATGATTGTTTGGTGTGTCTCAAATGGTGAGGAGACTGCGTTCTGATACCGTACTTGAAGAAGGCTCACCAACACTTGAATGAGAATTTGGATGTTGGCTAGGAATCGGATGGATAGACCTGCAAGCTGGAATCCTCCACCTCGCTGATCTTGATCACTGCAAACCAAAACAAAGATGAAGGTACGTAGCGTCCTTAATTAGTAGTTTCCACCCTCATGATCAACTTCAACTTTCTTTTTTATGTATTTCGATTTCTTTGTTACTCGTGTTGAAATATTATAAGGTGCTTCGAGTCAATGACCATAAAAAAATTAATTGCATTAATAATAATTATAATAATAGAGAGCATTACATGAATTATACATGTATAGGATAATAACATATCTACAACCTTTTTGCATTAATCCATGTATTTGCACCTGAATCTTGGACTTGCCAAGGCAAATTTACTTCAAAAAATCAAAACATGCATGGCTAATTATAATGTAAACTATTTTTTACTGGTTTTTAATTATAACAATGAAAAATCTTTGACAAGCATCTGAACACTGGAGAAAGGTGTATGGCCGGCCGGCCTGTATAAAATTGTAATAAATAAAGGGGAACCATGGTTTAGAGAACATGATCATAAAGGAGAACCCACGAAAGAAAATTATAAGAAATTATGAGATGACATAAGATGAGAATATCTCACTTCTCAAACAAGCTTTTAATATCTAATTAAATCCAGCCATTAGTTAAAATCTATATTCCAAATCAAATTACTAAACTCTCTCTCTCTCTCTCTCGTGTGGTTCTATTTGACAGGGAAGCTAATTTGAAAATGCTCAACAATACTCAAATCATATATTTTCTCCCGCAGTGCTATGTTTTTGGAAACGCAGATAAAATAATTATTTTTAGAATACAAGTTTATGAAAATTAGATAAATAATCACAAATAATTTTAGTACGAACAAGTATACCTATGACAGTTTTAGTACAAGTTTTTTAGATGCTTGAATAAGGATTTAAAGTCGGTTACTAAATTCATACTTTATTTCTCAATCAAATTAGGACTACGTTTGCATGTTAAGTTGAGTTGAGTTAAATTTTTTATGAATACTAGTAAGTTGAGATGGTTGAGTGAGTTTTATGAGATCCATTTAAGATGAGTTCAAGTGTGTTTGGATGTTAAGATAAGTTTAGATATATTTATAGGAAGTTGTAAAATAAATAGGTCTCATTATTAATTTCTACTATTCATCTAACATATTAAAAAGTCAGCCAGCATCAACTGTTCATAAGGGCAAAAAAAATTTCTGTGGGGTCCACTTGCAGCCAACTGGATGGCGTAAAGTAAGGACAAAATCGACAAAATCTTGTTTTTTTTATTACAGACTTTGATAGTTTGGGTGGCATCTCTGGCATTTGACAGAAGCATTAAATCAATCTACAGTATAAATTTACTTAAGTCAGCCTCAGATGCAGCTTAAGTTGTTCGTTTGGATGGTAGAAAAGGTCTAAAAATGAACTACACTGAACTCGATTGAGGAATCAAACCGAACCTAAATATTTTATGTACTAGACATTCTCATTAAATATATAAAAGAGAGTATTATAATATAATTTAAATAATTAAATCAATATAATCTTATCAATTTAAACTTCTGAAAAAATTTGATGATTTAATATTTCAAAAATTCTATATATAGTCATTTTTACGTATCTTTTATACAATAATGTTTCAAATAATAAGTTGATAATAGTTTTCAAGAGCATGTTTTAAAACTTTATTATAGTTACAATTGGGGGACCAAATCATTAATATTCGGTTCTTATTAAGGTCCTGTTTGGATATAAAGATAGTTTCATCTCATTTTATTATTATAATTTTTTTAAATTTTTATATAAAATATAATAAACAATTCAACTTTTTCAAATGTTAAAAATAATGAAAGAAAGAAGACAAAAGCTATGGCTTTTATATACGCAGGCATTTCCAAAAGTTGATAAAGAATGAGATTCAAGTTGAGGGAATGGATTGAGAATAAAAAATAAAGGAAATTACTTCTCGAATACATGCTGATGAGAATTTGTTCGTTATATTTATTGGGCATACACATAATTTCCGCATTATTAAACCAGAAGACTAGTGGCAGCTGGATCTATACACACTTTCATGCTAGAGGCTGCGGTCGACCTTCAACGAAATTTCCAACTATATTCGATATTTATTGTCGACTGCATTAAGTTCTAAGAGAGAGAGACTACACGGGAACATCTCAACAAAATTTCCAGCAACTAATGATTAGTTGTTTACATGTATGTATGTATATTATCCCACAAGCATGCAGCAGCCTTTACAAAAACGAGCCTATAATCCGCGCAATACGCAAATCGTTATTTATATTAAATTTTATAACTCTAAATAATTTTTTATACATAATCACTTTCACAACTATTAAAAAAATGTATATCAAATATATATAAAATAGAAAATAAATATATAAAAGATTTCACTTTACTAATAAATATTTCATAATCAATTTATAATATTAAAAATGTAATATATATATATATATATATATATATATATATATATTAAATCATGTAAAATAGATTATATTAGTTTGATACAGAAAAAGTTGGAAGGGAATCCAAAAAAAAAAATTCTACACAACCGGAAATTTAAAGATCCAATTTCTAGAAATGAAACCCTGAATAAAATCAGAAGAACCCAAAATCAATCTGAATGGAAAATTATTAAAAATAAGAAAGAAATAGAGGATGCATTTACCTAATCATGGCAGAACTGGCGTCCATGACTATGTGAAAAATGTTAGTGTTAAGCACCCTGTACTCTGATTGAATGAAAACGACGCCGTCTCTCTTAGACACTTGCACCCTCTAATTGAATGGCAAGCACCTTCCACACACTTCGGCACTCTTCCACAACAGAGCTTTTCGTGCCAGTACGAAGATGGGTTCTAGGCATTGAAATTCATCGACGAAATGGACAACCACGATCTACCTACCAATGCTGATCTTGGGCGTTGTTTCCTTGCCGGAGAGAGTGCCAGAGGGAATCTGGCCCACAATCAGGGCTGGCAAGTACGACTTCAAGCGGGTGAATCTCCTCGGGCTCATTGCCATACAACCATTTTTTGGAGGGAAAGAGTGGGTGGAATCGGAGATGGAATTTTTCCAAGGTCTGGTTTTGTCATTAGAGTTGACGGATTGGTTTCAATTCTCTTTGTGAATTCTAAAGCCTTTTGATCGTTGAGTTTATATATAGATTTTTGTATACAAACGCGCATTGCCAGCATTCACAGAAAACAAAGATGGTTTTCTTCAAGACCAGTTACAAAACAGAGCCTCGCATATCTCGATGACGCCTCTACAATGATCTTATGATGATGGCTTGAATTCAAGACAGGAAACACTGCAAGAGTTGCTCCAAATCTTTGAAGTCGGGCTAACATTTTTTCCTAGAAAGACTAAGCATTCGCAGAAAAAAAGACGGTTTTCTTCAAGACCAATTACAAAACAGAGCCTCGCATATCTCGGTGAACGCCTCCACAATGATCTTATGATGATGGTTCGAATTCAGAGACAGGAAACACTGCAAGCGTTGCTCCAAATCTTTGAAGTTGGGCTAACATTTTTTCCTAGAAAGACTAAGCATTCGTAGAAAACAAAGACGGTTTTCTTCAAGACCAATTACAAAACAGAGACTCACATATCTCGGTGAACGCCTCCACAATGATCTTATGATGATGGTTCAAATTCAAAGACAGGAAACACTACAAGAGTTGCTCCAAATCTTTGGCCGCAAACATCTGCTTCTCAACGATCATTTCCGCCATTGACGTCCTGAAATCGTAGTACAGATCATTGGACCTCTTCACCACAGATCGTCGGAGATGAAACGGCAAAGAAATGGTCAGTCAAGTTGCTGGAGAAATGGATGGAGAAGGAGACTTCATTGTTGGCGTCGATGCCTGTGCTTGTGTGTTATGTTTTCGTATGATTGTCTTGCGATGAATATGCGTAGGTTTCCAAGAGGTTTTAAGGATTATATAAAGGGAGAAGAGTCCTAAAGTGCAACAAATTTAAATGCCGTTTCGGACGAAAGCCATCACGTTGATTGGTGACATGGTTTAAAACCGAAAGTGCATGTTCTAAAACTGAAGGGCACGGGATGAATGACACGTTGGGAAACGCAAACTTGGCTTTTATATATAGTAATAGATTAGCGGAAAATTGACAGAGAGAAAGAGAGAGAGAGAGGCAGCAAAGAATTTGCATGAACAAAGCCAAACCAGGATCAAGCAATAACTGGACCCGAAATGGAACTGAGTTGGACGATTTCTAGCTCCCAATCTTGTACCAACTGCTTTTTGGGTCTACCTGCTGCTGCTGCTGTAGAATGCCTGCTCCCCCAGAATTACAGTATAGAAATACATTTTCTCAGTCTAATGCTGCAACAAAAGCTTCGCCTCAAACCTACAGGAACGAACAGCTTACATATCCTGTCAAAAATATAGCTTCAAATGATGCTAATTTTTTTTTTTTTTTTTGTTTGGCACAATGCTAATTTACATACAGAATCAAAGGCGATCTTGCTTTACCGCTAAGACAAGAAGTTGATTTTAGCTCTTATCGTTCTGCATATGAAATCAATCCAAGCCAAGGTAAACGACACAAACCCACGTGCATTTAGACCAGCTCTTAGCCCCGCAGGTAAGAGGGCCACTACCGCCCTTATCATGTGAAAGGGTAAAAGTTTGAAAATAGCAAACTGCCAAGAAGTATGTAGGCTGCAGAGTATGCCCAAATCAGATATGCCCATCTCCTACGTTGTACCATTAGATTTGAGGCAAACCAATAAAGGGGAGGGCTGGCAGACAAAAAGCGTGTAGCCACCTGCCAAAAACCAATCGTCAGGAAAACCCTATCTTCGAATAATGGCAATCCAGCAAATTTAAAATATACTTGAAAACAGCTAGAAGCAAAACAAAGAACTACTTTATACTTCTAACGACGAACCAGAGTGCAGCACCTCAAGTGTATGTCCAAAAGCAGATTGTTATAAGTAAGTTTTTATTAATTGAAAATAAGCAAGCAAGCAACATTTTCAAAGGATCCATACAATGGGATTGTTATTCACAAAAGATTATAAGGCAACATAACCGAAATTGTTAAGCTTCTTTCAGAAGACACCAATTGAAAGATTTTTTTTTTATATATATAAATAGACACCAATTAAAAGATTGTAGTTCTAAGGCCTGCATTACGAAGACTTGGAATACAGTTGCAGAGTTTCAGTTTTTTTTGGATAGGTAAGTTTGAAGTTTATTTGGGAATACTCCATGCTTCACAAACTATAAACAAATAAATGCAAGTTTATTTGAAAGCATCTTGTGCTTCACAGAAATAAAGAAATAAACAGAGACATTTATTTGTCAATGTTTTCTTGAGCAAAGAGACGAAACTCGGCACGGGTTATCTAGTCCTACTTCCAAACCTATGAAGCTGTAGACATAACCCCCACGGATCTCCATATGATTATCAGCAAGCATACCCTTTACATGCTCAAAACTAAGTTGAACCAACACGAGAAAGCAACCAGTGCAAAATAAATTAGTAAGGCCGATTTAAAAACAGTATAATCTTCAACATATCAAAGAAAATAATCAAAGTTAACAGATGAGCATGTCTAACCTGCACATGCATGACAAAAAATGCTGTGGCTACCATAAATGCCAAATGCAGAATAAATGGGAGACAAGAGACAGTCAAGTATCCCAGCTTTGCTAATGAATCATTTTCCAGTGGAAGAGCAACAGGATCCCCTCTAGTCATATGCTTCCTCTGTCTAAGATTGTGATGCCCTGTTGCAAGCAATCATTGGCTGTAAATGTTGTTCATCATAACGAAAAATAAAGGATCACGCCTCTAAAGAATACATTAGGATGAGTCGAGCACTAAAAATGAAAAAATACGAGTACGCTTCTGGGCACTCTATAGAAAGAGACTAAAATAAATGTCTAAAGATAGGTCCAACTGGTTATCTAGGCAGTGACTTTAACTATTCATGATTTGATGTATGATATATTCCCTACAATGAAAGTAGATAGTGACTTTAACTATTCATGATTTGATGTATGATATATTCCCTACAATGAAAGCGTAAGTCAATCAGTGTCAAGAAACACAATTTTTTTTAAGTAATACCTTGAATCTTAGAAGAAGATTTATCTGGAAAGCGGGCAATACTTGATCTTTGAACTGTCTCCAGAGAGAGAAGCACAGCTGAAGAATTCTTTTCCTCAACAGAAGCTAGAAAGCCCAGTGAGAAAAAAATTTCAGGCCTTGACTTTGCATAATAGACAATCGAACAAAGTGCCAAAGACAATATAGGAGATGCGAGTAAGAAGTTTGGCAACTGTTTCAGCTGAAAATATCTCAAGAAACCTGCCCCCCTGGCATCAAAAGAAACCATCAGTGTGTATAATATTTGTATATATAAATGTCTCATCTGTGATTTATTATTTAAAAAATAATAATATTACAAGAACTAACAGAAAGAGAATTTAAATATGCATAGAGAGGTAGTTCACTGCTGCAAGTTACATGGACTTAAAAAAATAACCAATTTTTTTTCTGAAAGCTAGATAAGGCAAAAAAATTTATGAGGCTCAGAACAGATCTGAAAGAATTGATGATACTCCCAGTGAAACAAGCATTCATTTCGAGATATTTCTGTAAAGCAAGTCTCAACAAGCAAAAGGAAAATTTTAAATCTATCACCCATCTATCTGCGTGATATAAAGAGTTTCAAGCGTTACAGCTGCATAAAAAGCGATGAGGCGATCAATTAGCAAGGTGAAAAACCCATCAACACTAGAAAAAAAGAAGAGCATACCAATAATGACTTTGAATATAGTTGTACAGAAGAGGTAGTCTTGCTTTGCACCAGGGCCTCATTTCATCTAAGGAATGTCCTAGACATAAATTGTAGTATCCATATGCTTGAAAAGCAATAAATGGAGTGAAAATACATATGCAGCGCAAAGCACCAGAAATAAGGACCTGTACCACCAACTGGAATAGAAATAAGAATTACCAAAATCACCATCTTGCCCTATGCATCAATGAAAAAACTGAACATAGCCTTGCACAAAAAAGGGAGTAATTTCAAATCAACGATCTCAGGCTTTACTACTTCATTGATAAACATAAAAGAAAAAACAAAATAACCTTTGATCAATTGATTTCTTGGTCTAACATGGTGGATGCTTTTGGCTGACAAGTACTACTGTTTCCATTTGTGACAGAGCCAAAAGAGTCTATTGAGATGCATTAACAAATAGTTTCATGAGTTTTCTTTAGACCTTAGTGGGTGAATGTAAAATGATTATTATGCATATGTCAAGACTAGAACAGTCGAACATGCAAACTTGTTTTGTAGGAGACGGATTCAAAAAACTTGGTTGCTTGAGCCGGTATCTTATTCCACGAAAAGAAAGAATAGCCTCAACTATAAACAGAAAATATGTCAGAGAAACAACACAGTATCTCACATAAGTATGTTTTTTGACAAATACAGCATCGTAAGCTCGATGTAGCGTCTGAAAACAAAAATAGCCGGCGTTAAGCACTCCGTTAGACCTGGCACAACTAGAGAGAGCAAGCAGAAGAACGGCAATACTATTTCCACCTGTTACCAGGTGGTATATCCCTCCAATAGAAAACAGGGCATACAGACTCTCTGAATATCTGTCATAACAGGGGCAAGAATAACAACTACACTTAGATTCATCATTTATTTCAAACATCGACTTCAATAGAATGGGCCAGAACATTACATCGCCGAATAAAATACCGATGCTGGATTGAAGCAAAACAAGATGGAAGCCCGCAATGCGGAGTCAGAATCCTTCAAAATAATAACTGAAAGCCTGTAAGCGTGAAAAGAGAGCGAGAAAAACAACAAGCAATCAGAGGAGGGAAAAAAACAGATATAAATGTGAAGAAACCGTGCATGTAGTAGACTTTCCCGGGCAGAGTACTTAAATTTGAGTCTAAGCAATTGTATATCCTAATAATCCAATGAATTATACATCAACCTATACAGAAAAATCAAACGGAATAATTTGAACTACAATTCATGTGTGTGTGTGTGACAAAAAAATGAAATTCTTATACGAGGAAAAAAAAGAAGAAGAAGAAACGCTTTCAAAGAAAAAAATGTAAGCAAATTAAACTCACTTGTAAAAGTATATCGCCGCGAAGACAAACGCGACGTTATTGATCACATAGCCGGACAGCCCCAGCACCGCTCTATATCCGATTAAAGGAACCAACGGCGCTAATACTGAAAGAAAAAAAAATAGATTATTTTTTTAAAATGATGATAAAACAAGATCATTATCTTCGGAATCGAAGGGGAAAAGAAGTCGAAGTAAAATGAAGGAAATGAACATCACAAACCCGTGCGAGAGAGGAAGGAAATTGTGAGGGGGAGGAGAGGGAGGAAGGCATAGTACTGCTCGTACTCGTAGCCGCAGTGGGCGATGCGGAGGAAGTAGACGGAGTCCCACACGACGCCGCGTTCGACGGCGGAGGCCACAGAGGGAAAGAGAATCGGTGGGGGATCGTGGTGGTGGGCGAGGCAGGAAGGGTTGAGTGGGGCAGAGGTGTCGTAGGGGGTGAGGAGTGTGCGCCAGACGATGGTGAGAGCTAAAAGGAGAAGCCTGGAGAGGATCGACGATCTAAGGACCAGTGATTGGTGGCACTTAGAGCCGAATGTGGGGGTGATCGTCATGTGGGGGCGGAGAGCCGTTGCTGAACGTTTAGAACTACGAGTGAGCACTAGGAGTATGACTATGGCCTCTAGGTCTATCAGTAGCCACCACCTTGGCAGCCATGGAAGACGAATGGACAGTCTCCCTGATCGAGCCCCTCTTGAAAAAAAACACTATCAATGTCACTAGACTCGGGCCCCTTAGTGTTGGGCTTTGAACCGCATCTACATTTTAACGGGCTTTTTGCAGCTTGTTGGACCAGAATAATTGGGCCTTATGCTCTTTTCCTTCCGTTTGGGTGGCCTTTCCATTTACCTTTTCTATTTGACTGCGTACTACACTCTTCATCCTAAAAACTATTATCTATTTGTTACTTGAAATTCAAAATTATCAAAAATTCCAATTTATTCCGCCTTAAATAATTTATATTTTTAAATTTCTATCATCCGTAGGATCAAACCATCCATATAAATGAAAAACTGATCCCACCACACAATCTTAAAGGTCAAATTTTAATCGAATGTGCAAATTAATATATATATATATATATATAAGTAATTTGCTTAATATTTAGATAATTTGGGTTGTAAATGGAAAAAAAAAATGTTAGTTTATCACAAAAGACAATTCAATTAAAAAACATGCAATTTGTGTGAAGTACTCACAGTCTCTAATGCTACATTCATACTAACCATTTCAAGAATTAACTACATGACGGAGGCCCACAGCTCAAGAAGTAAGAAATAAATACTGGTATTGATAAATCCCATAAAGAGTTTTTCTATTCACAAGCATGTGAGAAACATACACCATCTATACTATTCACATAACAAGATTTGATTTACGAAATTTAATTCTTAAACTTTTCTTATGAATTATATCATATCAAGTCAACAGTAAAGAGAGTTTGTCCTCTATATCGACTTGTAAATATAATTTTTCTTTTATAAATTAATTAGTAGTAGTAGTAGGTGTGGAGAGTACTAAAGGGGACAAGCAAAGCCTTCCTTTTCTCTCTCAAGAGAAAAATCTCTTTAAAGAAGGTTGAAAAATCTTACATTCTCCATCCAGAGGTGTGGAGAGTAATAAACGGGAATATACCTCCTCCCATCTATATAGTCTAGTTACTAATCTATCATGTTTTTTTTTCGGTTTTTCCTTAGTTTTCCGACCATAGCATAGAGAAGTGACAATCTACCACTTTTCGGCCACCCACGACTGCCACGCGCCCACCGTAAAACTCGCCAGCTACCAATCCTTCAGATGGCAGAAGAAAATCGTCGCAAAGAATGGCGCATGCGTCTCATGCGAGGCCCAAATCACACGTGGATCTCACGCGCCCCCACACCAACGCAAGTCTGCCACCACTACGAGCGGCATTTTCGGGGTCAAAGGCCTTGAATCTCTTAGATCCAACCAATCTCTACTTTCCTAGTGTAGCGCTTGTTCCTCACACGCCACCACAGTTCCTGTTAGTCGCCCGCCAGTGATTCGACGCTTCTCCCACTTGCTATCTTCCTAGTTTGTCGCTTATCCTAACTAAAGATCGTGAGAAAAAAATGTAGTGAAAGTCTTATTCAATCAATCTAAACCAATGACATGCAGCACAAATCCATACACTGCAGCTTCCGATCGTATTATTATAGTCCGTTTATCGAATTATATCAAAACTACTTTTGGCGGCTTCCCCTTGTGGTAAATGAATGGAGTCAAGTTTTTTATCCCTCTTTTTCTTCTTTTTTCTATATTATACTAGCTGGTTTGGGATGAATGTTGGGACCTTTCATCCTATTATCTCCTGTATCCTGTAACTGTTTTATATATCTATAACATGGTTGACTAGAGAGAGAGAGGGGGAAAAAAAAAAGAGAAAAGTACTAGGTGTGGAGATGCATTATAATTATCATCCCCATCCGCTCCCGATTACGGTATGGCATACAATTCCCCTCCAACTTGTGTTTATGATAAATATGGACACGTGCTCTTTAAGATGTGAGGTCGGAAATTAAATTGCCTCCTAAAGTGTTGAGATATTAATTAGAAGACTAAATTCACCCCTTTTTCCATCAATTTATAAATTTAATTGTCTTAATTCATACTCTAACTCTTATCTTTTATCTCTCTTTTTTTTTTTTTTTAATTTAAGTTTAATATTATTGCTTCCATTCGATGGGATGTTCTCTTTAGTTCCAATTTAACTTGACTATAAGAAGAATTAGCAGGGTTATTTTTGTGATTTGTACAATTTCTTAAATTGATTTATTAACAACTTTGACTCTTGTATCATGTATGAACATAGCTCGTTTGATGCACATAATCAGGGTAATACAAATCCAGAATTTCTGGGTTTCATTTTTGTTCTCTCTTGGCAGTAGTTTCTTCTGATTTCCCATCTCCATCCTTGACAGATACAATTTCCTATTGACCACGTTTCTTGGGAGAGTCTGGACCATTTAGCATTTAAAGCCGCTTAGATAACTATTCACAAAATGCATTGATAATCTGCATAGGTGTGTGCTGTAGTTACAAGCATTGTCCATTTCAAGTTGCGCCCCCCCCCCCCCCCCCCAAATGAAGAAACTTTGTGGTTGAAAGGTATAGCTCTAACAGTCTTAAATTGGTTATCATTGTATCATCATGTGTTCTGCATATATTGGGATCATTTGCAGGAAAAAGCATTTTCTTAAGAAAACTTTATCAGAGAAGTACAGTAAATTTCGTGGAATAGCATTGGTGGAGCATTGTTTCCAGATTTCAAAAATCACGGCAAAGTCCAATGCCCTTAAAAGATTCCTTCAACCTCGAATCACAATGGAACATGTATGTTTAGGTATCAAACTCATTGCAACCTATTTCAAACCAATTATTGATGGGATCTATTACTTTTTTCAACTTCTTATAAAAAGTTAAAACATATCTCAACTTATTTCATACATTCGAACGCATCTCAATGTGACCCATAAAATACTATTATTCACGATTATTTGAGATCACCTCAACACCCAAATGCAGCCAATTGTAGAGCATCAGAGGGAAATGGAGAATGTTTTTGATCTGTACTTGTTAAATAACAGTGGGAGACAAACTTGGACCCAGACACCATTATTAATCTGTTGGCAATCACGGATTGATGCAAATTATCACGGATTCATTCAAATTTTGATCACGGGTTTCCAGAACAAAGTAGCTGTTTCTTCTTTGGTTGAATATAATAGAGAAATGCTTCTTTGTCTCTATGCTGTTATCTTAAGAAAGCCACACACAGGACAATTGAGTACGCCCTTTTATTATCCAATCACTCAACTCAACTTTGAAAAAAAAAAGTATTAAGTTACTAACTATCCAGTGTACTTTTGGATCTAGATGATCAAAATGGATACTTTTTGTTAGGAGATTGGGTATTGGATCTCAGTAATACCTCACTTGTTATGAGGAATGGAGTAGATCTCAGTAATCTGGACACCTTGACTGTTACAAGTACACTAAAATCCAGAAACCAAGGTGTCAAGAAATTCTAGCACTAATCATAAAACGATTCGAACTGGAGCAAGGCATACCAAAATAAAAGCAAGTACATCCAACCGAGAGCTGCTCTCAGATATCAAGGGAATATATACATGCCTAGCTGTTTAACTACACAGATATTAATTGTAGGTAAGTCGTGTACAGCCAGTGCAGAGTCTGCCCATTCGAGGACAAATCATCTCCTTTCACATGTGAAGTGTCCAGTGAGACTTTAGAATAATTAACGCCACCCACCACTTTCCATTCAGACTCCTTTTTTCATGCTACCCATATTCAATAAAGCCACAACCAAAGCAGAAAAGACAGAGCATCTCTCTTCTTGTCTACCTCTTTCTGCACATCAACATGAGCTCCAATAACGCTCCTTTGGCGTTCTCATACACCTTACTGCTGCTGCTTCTTGGATTTGCAAGCTCAAAGTTGGACCAAGATAGAGCAGAATGTGCAGATAAACTAGTCGGTCTCGCCACATGTCTTCCTTACGTCAGTGGCGATGCCAAAACTCCCACCCTAGACTGTTGCACTGGAATCAAGCAAGTCCTTGAGAAGAGCAAGAAATGCCTGTGCGTCCTAATCAAGGACAGAGATGATCCCAATCTTGGCCTCAAGATAAACGCAACTCTCGCACTAGCACTCCCTAGCGCCTGTCATGCACCCTCTAACACATCCGAGTGTGTTTGTGAGTATTATCCACACACGCATTTTTACTATTTTCTTTGCAACCGAATTGATTGCTTACAATATTGGTGATGAATTCAGCCCTTCTGCATTTGTCACCTAATTCAACGGAGGCTAAAATATTCGAGGGACACTCAAGCAGCACCAAAGGGAGCAGTAATACAACGGTTGCCAGTGGTAGTCACTACTTTTATTCTTGTTTATAGTTTGATCTTTTGTTGATTTTTACCCATGAATTATATACTCTTGTATGTTTGCCATGTATTTTTCTCTTCTTCTTCTTCTTTTTTATTAATCTGTCTCCTTTTGATCTTTGAAGTTAAGGGGAACTCCACCGGCAATGGATCAAGTAGTGCTGAAGAAAAAAGCGATGCTGGGGTGGGAAAGATGTGGTTGGGAGCAGAGATCGTTTGTGGGATTCTGCTATGGTTTTTCACACCCTACCCACCGTTTTATGTTTGGTAGGCCCCCTATATTGGTCATTGGCTCATTGCTGTATCTTTATATTGTCACGGGTATATTGTGCTGGATCCCTCTTTTTGTGTCTAGAATTTGTTTCTCATGAATTTTCAACTACTTTTGATATGTAAGAGACCCACATGGAGTAATTTCAATACTATGATCAGTGTCACAGTGTGTTGTTATTTTCAACTACTTAAATTCCGAAGAGATTCTGCACTGGAATGACCGAAATGAATGGACGTTTGAATATAAGGACCGTTCGTTAGAATAACTTGTACTCTTTTTCTATGGGCCACAGCTGTAGATTTTCGTGGCGTCGATTTTCATGAATTTCTGTTTCCATTTCCTCTTCTTAAATAGGTGTTATTTTTTGTATATCATATCGTGTATTTAGATTATATTGAAAACAAAAATTTTGTTACTTATTATCTCTACGCATCATATGCTATTTTTTTTTAATTTTTCTTTTAATTTATTTTGATTTTATTCTTTTTAAACTAATTGAATTCTTCTATTTATTATCTATATACTACATATTTAGTAAGAGAAAAAAAAATAGTATGTAATGTGTGGAAATAATGAATATATATATTTTTTTAAAACAATTCAGACTTAACAAGTCTTGGTCAAGCTCAATCTTCAAATGACACTTCCTTCCTAACTAAGATTCTATATATTGTAAAATCACCACTTGTTTCAAAAATTTAAACTGACAGGAAGATGTAGATTTTATTATTTATTTTATATTTTAAAACTCTTCCTCATGTGTGGGTCAGACTTTCCTTCAATGGGTGGTCCAACACGTGAAATATTTAATTAAATAGAATAGAGTGTAGAATCAGGATTCGAATTCAAGATCTTTACTCTAATACCATGTGAAATCACCATTTATTCTAAAAGTTTAAGATGATATAAAAAAATAAATTTTATTATTTATTTTATATCTTAACACATATTAGACACCACTCCTCTTAACCCCTCTTGACCATTGTACAAATAGATTCTATACAAAAGCTGTTCATTGAACATGTCTCCTAAAAATAATCTCTAACGAATACTTCCCCAAGTATGGCCTCTCATATTTGCTTTCTTGTGCAGCCAAATTACTGCTTGTAATAGTAGTATGTCCTTTGCTCTCTATATATATATGAACTATGACCAAGACTATGTAATGTATGAGATTTCTGATTGTTACTTTCCTCTTGGTATCGTAGATATCTTGAATTCAAATCCTGACTCTACACTCTATTTTAATTAATTAAATATTTCACGTACTAGATCATCTATTGAGAAAAAGTTTGGCTCACACGTAGACTCTACACTCTATTTTAATTAATTAAATATTTCACGTACTAGATCATCTATTGAGAAAAAGTTTGGCTCACACGTAACACGTGAGGAGAAGTGTTAAGATATAAAATAAATAATAAAATCTAATACATTTTCTCATCAGTTTAAACTTTCAAGATAAGTAGTAATTTCACTATCATGCATCACCATCCATAAATTGTAGAGTTGATACAATAAATCTTCCCAACCTCCCAACACTCCACACTCCATCTTTTTTTTAAATTTTTTTTTAATTTTTTTTATTAAATAATTTTTATATGAATAGTAAATAAAAAATTTGAAATATTTTAAAAAAAATAAATTCAAAAAAAAATTTTTAAAAAATATTAAAAAATGTGGAGTGTGGAGTGTGAATGAATAGTAGGAGGTTGTGTAGCAAAACCCTGGAAAAAAATATATAATTTCTAACATAAAAAATTTGACAGTTAATCACAATTAAGTAGATGATAAATAATTACACGCTTTCATTTTTTTTTTCCTTAAGTAGATGATAATTAAGTAGATGAGAATCACAAGATAAATAGTTGTTTTATCTTGGTTTCTCCATGCCATTTATTTACTGCAGATTAAAACCAGAATAGTTACAAAATATAATCCCTAAAATTTTTCGGAGTTTAAGTTTCAACATGAAAAGAGTAGATAGAATTAAAATTCTGCCGTAGAAAATCTGATTCTCACAATAATGGCATGTGAGAAGTGGGGAAAAGAAAAAATATAAAAGATCAAAGTGAAAATATAAGTCGCTTCTATCTTTACAAGGTCCTCACCTCTCTGACTCACTGAAAAATGAGTAGCACAAAGGCTATCCTAAGTGCAGGAGGGTGTCACGTAATAATTAAGAATAAATTTATAGATCTTCTCCTCGGAGAAAGTTACTTAAAATCAAACTCTTTTAAAATTGTGAAAATATTTACAAAAAGAAAATAAAAGTAATAGTATGTGCAATGAATGGAAGAGTACAACGGGAATAAAAAAAAATGCACTAGTCATGAACTAGATTCATATTTTTAGATTTTTTTTTTTTAAGTGTTGGAATGAAATGTAAAAGATTAACAAACTGAAATTAACAATCAATGAACCAACTAAGCTAAACAATCTCAATTAATTAGAAATTTTAATTAATAAAATCAAAATTAATTACGTCCTAATTAATCTAATATGCAATGGAACTAAGAGATTAATAAAACTAAGCTAAGAATTAAATTAGATTAGAAAATAATTGACAAAATACGAGTTGAAAATTGAAAAGTCTCAAAATCAAGATTCTAGGGTTCATCCTTGTATTCAAATCACAAATTCTCAAAATCAATCTATAGCAATTGTAATCACTGTTAAATGAAAGCTTTAAAGAGCAAGAAAAATAACAATATTAAGTAAAATAAATAGCAAATAAATTATCTAAACTTTTAAGCCAAAAATTTTAAAAATACTCTATAAATTTTAAATTAAAATTAAATAAAAAATGAAAAAACCAAACTACATGAATAAAGATGGAGGTGATCGACAATAAAAGACGGCTGGGCAATTGTAGACGTTGGACCCTCAGAAGTTCTTCAAGCTGCGGCGCTACTCTGTGTGTCAAAGTTGCCTCCAAAATAAACAAGAGAGAAATGCTACTACCACCGCTTCCCCTCCCGCTCGACGTAGAGCGTCCACGTGACATGATTTTTAAATAATAATAAAAATTGAATGAATATTGTTCTTCTCTCCTCTCATCAATTTTTCTTCTTCTCTCCCAAACTCTTGTCCGCAAGCTCTCCCAAACTAATGTCCTTTCCTCGAAAACTCTCTCCTATTATTGCCTTTTCACTGATATTTTCTTGCTTCTTTCCCCCTTCCTATAAGCAAATATTCCATCCAATAAACTCTCTCTCTCTTTTTCAAAGTCCGTCTAAAGTTTGCAGCTTTGCAAGTTCTCAAATCTCATCCTCCATAAGCCAAACCCATAGATTTTTCTTCAAATCCCATCATCCGCAAGCCAACCCATCGATTTTTCTTCGCATCCCATCTTCCGCAAGCCAAACCGCACGTATTTATCTAAAACTTATTATTTTCCTGGGAAACTATCATCTGCTAAACTCCATGTTTACTGTTTGGCTGTGAGAAAACTGATATGAGTGTAACAAAAGAAAAAAAAAAAGAGTGAAAGTTTTAGACAAAGAAAAAATAGAGTAAAACCCAGCAGAATTCTTATTTAATTTTGGAATTTAAGAGTGAAATTCCTTTCATCTTCAAAGACGTATTCTATTTATGTTTTCGTTCCTTCTCCATTTTTTTTTAATATAATGACACGTGGCATGACAGAGGCGAGACACGTCAAGTGGGAGGGATGAGCGGAAGGGCCAAGCGGTGACTATAGAAGGACTCTAAACAAGAAGAAAAATATATATATGCCGAGTCCCCTCGTGTCTTCTTGCTTCTTCAAACCAAAATGTAAACCCTTTGCTTTTTCTTTTTCTTTTTCTTTTTTTTCTATCTTTCGGTGCGGCGTGCATGAGTTTTGGTTTAAAACACTTTTTTTTTTTAAATAAACTCCAAAGACTCACGTTTGGCTGCTCCTATCTATGCATGCATTTTCTTCTCGTGCATCTTTCTTCTAATTTTTTCTTTTTTTCTCTTTAAGCCTCAGTGCATCTTGGCCTATATATAAAAAATAGAAATCAGAAAAAAAAAATAGAAGAAGAAAATATTAAAGATGTGCTGTGGATGTGAAAAAATATTGTCTAATTAAATAACAAGGTAAAAAATTAAGCATAAACTATGCTATAAATTAATTAAAATCACAACTTGAATTTAAGCTTCTTAATTATTTTTTCATCTAAAATCAATAATAATATCATGAAATAATTGAAATATATGAATTTTAGATGTATAAAATATGCAATAATTTAACTCAATCCCTCCCCTTCACTTTCCCGATGCTAAAACACTATAAGCATAACTTTCAATAGAATGTAGGTCACCTCTCAGGTTCCTTTCTTTGCTACTTTCGAAGGTCAATAACATCAGGTGTCTCAACACCAATAGGAGTGATGGAAAAAAAAACACATATAAGTAATGAAAAATGCAGTATACAATAAAAGATCATGCAATGATCTACAATAAAATATTTAAGCACACAGGGTGAAACATGAAAAGACCATGATCACAGCATTTGAACAAAATGAAGCTGAATTTTGAATGATAATTCTGATGTGATCACAAGGGACGGTCATTTCATCTGTTTTGTTTCTGTTTCTTTTACCATTTTTTTATAAGTAATCAAAATCCATCCATCTCTATGTGTGATGGGCCAGAAATTTCAATTCTCAGGAATTATATTAGGTGACTTGATTAAAATCTTTAGTTAACCATAAGAAAGTAGATAAGGGTACAATTAGTGGTTGTACCTGAAGGCATACGCTGAAAAAAAATTGGCACAGAAAGTGGCCTCCAAGATCATCCATGAAAGGTGCAGCTCCGTTTGCTTACACAAAACTCTTATCTCATCTCATCCATCTCAATCATTACAATTTTTTTAAATTTTCATACAAAAATATAATAAACAATTCAACTTTTTCAAATTTCAATATAAAAATAATACTAAAAAATATATTCTAACAATATTTTATTCAACTATTATTCAAAACATCTCATCTTATCTCATCTTAACTGTATATCCAAACCCAAGTCTGTCAACTATAAGAAGATAGATAAATCATTTGTATCAACAAAGAGATAAAAAAAAAAATAGCTAAGAATGATTCTCTTACTGACCATTAAAAGATACTAATTAGGAAAAGTAAAAAAATAGAGATCTAGGATGCCTATGCTTGGTTTTTTTTATGTAGAATATCTTAATTCCCATGTGGTTTTCATTTTTATTTTTTTTTTGGTCATGTGTTCAAAGGTATAACCATCTTTGCACAAAATGAAGTTGAAAAAGGAAAAACAGAAAACGCCACAATTTAGCATAAGATATTCACATGACCAAAAAAAAACAAGATATTAAAACTCCATAAACATTTGTGCCTCAACAAGACCAAAATTAGGGGATAAAATCCAAGAAGACTTCCCCAGTCCCAAACTAAAAATAGTACTAAAAAAGAAAAAAATAAATAGAAACAAAAGTTTAGAAAACAACTTCTCTATTCTAGAAGCCCAATATCCACGAGAACCAAAATACGTACAAACCCATCAAAAGCTTGCATATTTGAATGCATAAACATCAAGAAAATGAACGACAAACAAAAAGTAAACAAAACCCATAGAAATTTAATGCAAAAACCCTAAATACAAAACTATTTAGACATACCCAAATGCACCAAACAGAGGTCCAGCAAACCCACAAAAATCCAAATTAGAAGTACGAGATGCCAAAAACATTAACACAAAATCCGGCTAGCAAATTTCCGAGCAAGCTTCTGTCAATTGCGATTTCTGTCAAACCCTAGGAATCCATTTAAAAACCTCATAAAAACATTAAAAATAAATAAATAATCTTAATACAAGAAAATATAACTTCGAAACCACAAAAAACCTATAAAAAATTAAAAAGAATGAGAAATATTGGACAAATTTAACCTTTTAGAAGCAATGTTTCGAAAAGTGTAAGATGGGTGTTATGGTTAGCAGTGGTAGTGGAGGAATGGAGGCGCGAGAGGGCTTTGGAGCAGCACTGAAGGAGAGATTTGAACACTTCGAGGGAGATTTTAGGGGTTGGCATAAGCCATTTACGAGGCACATCGAGAACTCTCGTGGAAGACAAAGTGAGAGCAATGAATATGAAGAGATGCTTGGTGATGGATGTTAGACTTTTGGTTTTCCTAGAAAACCATTTGTCTTCCCTAAGGTGGTTCACTTTATCTAAAGATGAGGTTCGATCATTTTAGATGATTCACTTCATTTATCAAGCATAGGTAATTGCCATTAATAAATAAAGTGGTTGACCCTTGCTATTCTTTAATGGATGAATTAATGAGGGTAACCCAAAAGTTGTAGGAGTAATAAATGAGGGTCTCTAGTCTTGCCTATATAAAGGGGCTTGCGTTTTCCATTAGACTCACCCAAAATAGTTCTAAGACAAAAGACTAGAAGTCCCTTCCCTACATAAAATATCTACTCTCTTTTGTAGGTTTTCCAGTACTCAAACACAAATGACTAGAAGTAAAAGATTCTTTAGATCTCTTTATTCTTTAGAAGTTTTACAATTGGTATCAGAACCATACCTTTCAGCTTTGTGTTTGAATTATTAGCATTTCAATTTTGTTCATATAGTAGGATTCTAAAATCCAGTTTTGTTCCTTGTTTTATTATCTTGGCGTGATTAATAGATTTTGTCATAATCTATGCAAGAGAGTAGCCGGGTCTTGATTTAGAGTGCATTTTTTGAAAAAATAAATTTTTTATAACATAAGTCTTTTACATGTATTAGAACCATGTTATCCATTTAGTCCATGATTTGTGGTCCTTTGTTCAAACATTTGTGAGCTTGATGAATGAGTCTTTAATAATTTCGGAGATGAGCTTGACTTTCAATATTTTTTTTTTTTTTTTGTCTTTGAATTCATATCCAGATGGTTATGTGCACGTGAGTCATAACTATATTAATGGATTTCAAATGCATGTTTTGACTTTGGACTTAATTTCAAGCTTTATACATATTGATGGGCCTCTGGGCTAGTTTACAGTTAATAGTTTTTTACCTATTTCAATAGATTCCCAATTGTATTTCTTTTGAATAATGAAGGTAATGCCACAACATCCTTATTATTTAAAAGAATACATAAATAATTTGGAATCTCATTGTAACTAAATCATACGTTCTAAAAATTTATCCTTATAGGGACATTTTTAATTTTTGTGATTTAATTAGTATAAGAAAATGATTTTCGATATTGATGATAAAATTAGTCTTCTGCCTACAGTTGTGGATAATTTGATTTGTTAATATTCGGAATAATTTATCTTATAAATAAAGATAAGTAAATTCATGCTGCTATGCAACCTTTTCCCACAAGAAGGTTAAAATTTACTTGAATTCATAGCATTAAATTTTTCTTGGTTTTACAGCTGTTGTTCCACAATCCTTAACTGATGGCATTTATTTTATTCCAATACTTGATGGCACTAATTATTCTGACTAGAAAGATTCAGTTCATTTTACCTTGGGGTATATGGACCTTGACTATGCACTCCGTGTAGAGCAACCACCTGCTGCCATGGATATGGATACACAGGAAGTCATCGAAAATCACCAATGGTGGGAGCGATCTAATCATCTAAGTCTAATGCTCATAAAGTCTCGTATGAGTAAGAGCATTAGTGGTTCTATTGGCGACTACACTACAATTAAGGAATTAATGCAGGCAATTAATAGTTTGTTCGCTCTGACAAGGCTTTAGCTAGCACTCTTATCAGAAAATTCACTACTAAAGCCTTAGACAGTTCTAAGGGTATGCATGCATACATTACGGAAATGAAAGACATTATTTCTCAACTTAAGGACTTAAAGATAGAGATATCTGAGCCATTCTTGGTCCATTTCATCCTTGACTCACTGCCATCTGAGTATGGGCCTTTCAAGATCTCTTATAACACACATAAGGAAAATTGGCCAGTTACGAATCTTCTGACCATGTGTGTGCAAGAAGAGGAAAGGATGAAGCATGATCGATCTGAAAGTGCAAATATGATCGTGAATGATAAAGTTAAGACCGAGAAAGGCCAACGTGGACCTCTAAAGAAAAGGAAGCATAATGTGCCATCAAAATCCAAATGATCTAGTGGCAAAAAGGTGACTTGCTTCTTTTGCAAGAAAGAAGGTCATGTGAAGAAGAGTTGCATCAAGTATAAAGAGTGGCTTAAAAAGAAAGGTAACTCTATCTCTCTTGTGTGTCATGAATCTTTTTTCATTGATGCTCCTGAAAATTCATGGTGGTTTGACTCTAGTTCCTCAATCCATATTGTGAATACTTTGCAGGGTTTTCTCACCAGAAGGAAACCAACAACAAGTGAACTTTGGATTTTTACCGGAAATAAAGGGCGTTCACAAGTTGTTGCAGTTGGAGTTTTTAGAGTGATTCTCAAATCGGAACATGTTTTAGATTTAAATAATTTTTTTTATTCCAGAATTTTGTAGAAATTTAATTTCTGTTTCCAGACTTATTATCAAAGGTTACAGTTTCATTTTTGAGAATACAATGACTATTTTTAAGAATAAAATTCATGTTGGTTCTGGAACTTTATTTGATAACTTGTTTAAATTAGATATTCATTCCAATTTTGAGGAAAATCATCTCTCCCTGCATTCAGTTGGCATTAAGAGAAACCTTTTGAATGAAAAATATTCTCTATTACGGCATAAGAGATTGGGACACATCTCTATAGAGAGGATGAAACGGTTAGTAAAAGAAAGGGTCCTACAAGATCTCGATTTTACTGACCTCAAGAATTGTGTGGACTGCATAAAGGGCAAGCAGACCAATAAAAATTCCAAAGGTTCAAGAAGGAGCTCAAGTGTTCTTGAGATTATACACACAGACATCTGTGGACCATTTCCTACCCCTTGCCTGAATGGTCAGAGATATTTTATCTTATTTATTGACGACTATTCTTGGTATATGTATCTCTATCTTTTGAATGAGAAGGCTCAAGTATTAGATGCTTTCAAAATCTATAAAGCAGAAGTAGAGAATCAAAATGAAAAGAAAATCAAGATCGTAAGATCTGATAGAGGAATGGAGTATTATGGTAGGTACACAGAACATGGACAAATGAAGGGTCCATTTGCAAATTTCCTTCAGAAGGAAGGCATTGTTGCCCTATATTCAATACCTGACACAACACAACAAAATGGTGTTGCAGAAAAAAGGAACCGTACGCTAATGGATATGGTAAGGAGCATGATTAGTAAATCTAACATGCAACTTTTCTTGTGGAGTGAAGCTCTTAAAACTGCAGTATTTATATTGAATAGGGTTTCATCCAAGTCTGTCTCTAAGACACCTTTCGAGTTGGAAAGGGTGGAAACCTAGCTTGAATCATATACACATATGGGGTTGTCCTGCTGAAGTTAGGATTTATAATCCTAACATAAAGAAGTTAGACCCAAGGACAACTAGCAGTTTCTTTATTGGGTATCCAAGTAACTCCAAAGGATATAGAATTTGTCGAATATAAAAATGCAAGGTTTCTTGAAGATGTTGAACCTAGTGAGAGTGTGAATTTTCAAGAGGTCACTTTTGAGGAAATACCTGAACATGCTACTTTGCCTTCTTTTGGAGAAAAAATGATTATCTTAAGGCAAAATGTATCGCAAGATCATGCGGTGACACCAATTCAAGAACAGCATGTCCCATAAATGAGGTTCAATTTGAAATAATTCCGCATTTACAATCTGAGCCAATTGAATCATCTCCAAATGACGAAATAGTGGCTTTAAGAAGATCCTCAAGAATACATAGGCCTGTTATTCCAGATGATTACATTGTATATCTAACTGAGTCTGATTTTAATGATGGACTTCCAGAAGACCCAGTTACGTTTTCACAAGCCATGAATGGAAATAAATCTACATTTTGGTTGGATACAATGAAGAATGAGCTAGAATCCATTTATAAAAACCAAGTTTGGGATCTCGTCGAATTACCAGAAGGGGCGGCAACAATTGGCTGCAAATGGGTTTATAAAACCAAACGAGATTTTTCTAGTAATGTTGAACGATATAAGGCTAGACTTGTCGCTAAATGATTCACTCAGAAGGAAGGCATAGATTATCATGAAACCTTCTCTCCGGTCTCTAAGAAGGATTCGTTGAGGATAATCATGGCCTTAGTAACTCATTTTGATTTAAAACTACATCAAATGGATTTGAAAACGACTTTTCTTAATAGAGATCTTGACGAAGTGGTATACATGAAACAACCTGAGGGTTTCAGTGATGACAGTCAGAAAGTATGCAAGTTAAAGAAGTCTCTTTATGGACTAAAACATGCTTCCCGTCAATGGTATTTAAAATTTCACAGGATTGTTATCTCATATGGTTTTATAGAGAATCTTGTTAATTAATGTATATACCTTAAGGTCAGTGGGAGCAAATACATTTTTCTAATCCTATCTGTAGACGATATTCTTCTTGCAAGCAGTGATTTGGGCTTACTACATGAGACTAAACAATTTCTCTCCCAAAACTTTGAAATGAAGGATATGGGTGAAGCCTCTTATGTTATTGGCATAGAGATTCACAGAGATAGGAAACATAGAGTCTTAGGACTGTGTCAAAAGGCCTACATTGAAAAAGTTTTACAGAAATTCGATATGAAAAATTGTAAAGCCTCTGTACCTTTCATAATTAAAGGTGATAAATTTCATAAAGGTCAATCACCTGAAAATACATTGGAACAAGAGCAGATGAAAAATGTGCCTTATGCATCTGCAGTGGGTAGCTTGATGTATGCTCAAGTTTGCACCCGTCCAGACATATGTCTAGCAGTTGGATTATTGGGTCGCTATCAAAGTAACCCACGTCTTCAACATTGGATAGCTGCAAAGAAGGTGATGCGGTATTTGCAAGGAACCAATGATTACATGCTAACCTACAGGCATATAGAAAATTTGTAAGTGGTTGGCTATTCAAATTCAGATTTTTCCGGTTGTGTAGACATCAGAAAATCTACTTCTGGATATATCTTTCTTCTTGCTGAAGGAGCTATATCTTGGAAGAGCACAAAGCAATCTATAGTTGTTACGTCTACTATGGAGGCAAAATTCATTGCGTGCTATGAAGCAACGACACAAGTCATGTGGTTGAAGAATTTTATTTCTGGTTTTAAAGTTGTCGATTCCATTCAAAGACTAATAAAAATTCTTTGTGATAACACCGCTACAATGTTTTTCTCAAAGAACAATAAGAGCGGAAGTAGAAGCAAGCATATCGACATAAAGTATTTTAGTGTGAGAGAGAATAAAAAATAATGTGGTGTATATTGAGTATACTAGTACAGATTTGATATTAGCTGATCCAATGACTAAAAGTTTACAGGTAAAACAGTTTCAAGGTCATGTGGATTGTATGGGCCTATCTAAAGTGTAATTTCTCTCATGTTGCTATATATACCACAAAGAATAAAGTTGAATTTAGTTACAGTTTTGCGCATAAAGTAACGAGTTCGTTATATCCATTTGGTGATTAAGTTGGACCCAAATGACTTTTATTAGTTATTCATAAAGTATTTTAAGGGATATTATGTATTGTGACGCATGGAAAGGAAATGCTCACTATAGAGAGCAATACCGCCATGGTTCGTATATGGGATACCTTGACAGAATTGAGGGCATTATTTTTTTAGCCATTTCAATTTTACCTATTAAAGTGAACTAAGTGGGAGAATGTTAGACTTTTGGTTTTCCTAAAAAACTATTTGTCTTCTCTAAGGTGGTTCACTTTATCTAAAGATGAGGTTCAATCATTTTAGATGATTCACTTCATCTATCAAGTATAGGTAATTGCCCTTAATAAATAAAGTGGTTGACCCTTGCCATTCTTTGATGAATGGATTAATGAGGGTAACCTAAAAGTTGTAGGAGTAATAAATGAGGGTCCCTAGTCTTGCCTATATAAAGGGGTTTGTGTTTTCCATTAGACTCACTCAAAAAAGTTCTAAGGCAAAAAACTAGAAGTCCCTTCCCTACATAAAATATGTACTCTCTTTTGTATATTTTCCAGTACTCAAACACAAATGACTGGAGGTAAAATATTTTTTAGATCTCTTTATTCTTTAGAAGTTTTACACTGGAAGCGTTATGTTCCTTTCTCATAAATATTATTTTACAGCAACCAATGAGACCAGTGAAGTTCGATAGCCCAGACGGATTTAACAGAAAGTTAACAGAAAACAATTAAAATTACTGTAGCTCCATTAAAACAAGAAATTTCGGTTTGATGGGCTCTTTTTATATATATAAAGATAATGGTAGTGTAGATATAATGCATCTTGACTATTCTATGCCTAATCCAATGGAGGCACATTTTAGACAAAAGTAGTCATGTTATTGCTTGCTAGATCAGATAGCTATACCGATGTCACTGTTCCGTAGTCAACCGATGCAACTCATCATTTTTTTAAAATAAATATTTTAATTATAAAAAAATTTCATAAAAAAAAATTTATAAATTAATATAATTTGATATGATATGTTAAATTTTAAAATTATTTATATTAAAGAGTGGATTTAATGTATGATATAAAATCACAGTAATTTATAAATTTATTTTTTTATAAAAAACATAATAATAATAATTTGTTGAGGTAGTTCATCTCTTATTTTAATGAAAGAAATAGGAAAAAAAAATAAAGGGTATCTTAGGCCTGCACCCGCGTGATCCATTGAAACCTTTCACCAAGCAGTTTCGAGGAAAAATCTGTCTTGGTCATGTTGGAAGAAAAGATAAGGACGGGCATTTAATGGGATAAAAACAGATTATAGGATTCTCCAGTAAATGCACAAAATACTATCCCCTCCCTATCCTAGGTTCCGACGCCCCAGCCCCCCATATATAGCCCTACCACCCACCATCCGAAGAATACTCTCCGTTCTTGCCGGTGTCTTTTCAAAACTCATTCGGACAAACAAACAAACACTTTGCCTACACTTCCTCTCTGGAAAAGAAGTCGCCCAAAAACATGGCTCTAAACCTGAAATCCCGTCGAGGTCTGACCCATACACTCCTCTTCTTCCTATTTACCCTCGCAACCCCTTCGCTTTCCCTCTCTGACTCCCCCACAGTCTACGAAATTCTCCCGCAATTTGGGCTTCCGGGTGGGCTCTTACCCGACTCTGTCGTCAACTACACCCTTTCCTCCGACGATGGCCGATTCGTTGTTGTTTTGTCGAACCCATGCTACGTGCAGTTCGATTACTTGGTCTACTACGACAAGACCATCACGGGGAAGCTCAGCTACGGGTCCATCACCCGACTCAAGGGCATTCAGGTGCAGAGGTTCTTCTTGTGGCTCGATGTGGACGAGATCCGGGTCGATTTGCCCCCATCCGATAGTATATACTTTCAGGTGGGGTTCATCAACAAAAAGCTCGACTTGGGTCAATTCAAGACTGTCCATTCCTGCCGCAACGAGGTGTCGGAGTCTTGCACCAAACGGATTTTTGAGGTATTGGTTTCTGTTGCGGTGTCTTTACAGTCTTTGAACCCCTGATTTGAACTGCTGCCTTTCCTTTGACTAGTACCGGTCTCGATTATCGTGTGAAGTTTTTTTAGGGTTACATGCTAGTTAATTGTTATGGCGGGTTGATTTTAATCTTCATTTGTAAATCATAGCAAAACTATTGGATTTTTAGGTACTGTGCAACTAAAGTGTGGTTGAATGCTGAGAGCATGATGCTCTGCTGTGGCTGTTAGTGAGGGTAAACTAGCTATAATTCAGGGTTGAGCCGAAGCTAAGGCTATTAGCAATTAATTACCCCGAATGCTTGGATACATTTCGATAGATTTTATCATCACGCCTTTATACTTGCAATGTTTTCATGCCTATAACAGTTAGCGTGATCCTTTCTTTTTTCTAATTTTGATAAGGGTATTTTTGTTCTGAGACCTCTTTGACCTTGTGTCTCAGATACGTGTTGGACCTGTCTGGCCTGTAGGTTTCTCTAGAGTAGAAGGTGCTATAAATGCATATGTAAGGTGTGTACAATATTCATTCTTAGGTCCTGAAAATTGTGAAACTCTTGAGAAATCTTATCTGGGAGCATTCGTGATGGGAGGGCGTGAAATTGTTGTGTTTATGATGCAGTATTGATCAATTTTGGAACAAGGAAGACTAGGAGACTGGAATACTTCTGCTTTCAGACATGATATACTCTTTGGTCTTGTCTGCTTAAGATCAGTGTGAATGTTTGTTCCAACCAAGAACTGAGGTGCTGGGCATATATAAATTAGGTTTAAACCGACTGTTGTCTTGTCTTTCCAAAGCCTGAATGTGCAGTCAAAATCCTCTTTATGTGAAAGTTTTGGCTCTCCACTGGTGTCTTCGGAAGGCCGTATCGTAACCTTATGATAATTTGTACTGAAGGAGGCCACCAATTTGATTTCATGGTTAGCAATACCTATATTGTTCCTGGGAAGTACGTAGCCTGTATATTCTTTAAATCATATAGATTAACTATGAAGTTGTGCAAGGGTGCAGTGGTACCTTTGTTTCTCACAAATGAAGAACTGTGATTTTCCTGGACAATTATATGTTATTGTTGGTATTTTCTTCTGAATGGAACTGATTATATGCACTGATCATGTCATAGTTGGCGTTGCAGTATTAAGGATTACATTGTCCTCTTAACCCCTAGGAGTTGGCTCAAGTGATAAGGGCATTAGTCTTGGTGGTATGCTCCCTCCAGATCTAAGGTTTGAACCTTTGGGTGCAAACAATTTCTAGGGGCCACATACAATTGGTGAAAAGCTGATGATTTATCTTATTCATGTTTTGAGGACGCTTTACACAGTAAAACACATGTTGTGATTGCATGGTCTCCAAAACAAAAAGTTTTGAGCTTCACATGGTTTCTTGAGTTTCTTCAAAGTAGAAACTTCTATTGGGTTTTGTACATCATCTAGTTCAAGTTGACGTCTTAAGTATTCTGAGTCAATTATAAACTAAAGATGATCCTATAAATTGGTTAATATATGTGAAATTATGAGACCAATAACATCTGCCGAGTGATGGATTTTTCAATGAGTTTTTACTTGGACCCTATTATCCTTGACCGTTCTTATGTTGCCTTATAGTTTAGAATAATTTTGTTAAAAATTTCATAATGATGTACTTCAAGATGCCGAATTTCCATGTTGCCTAATCTTTTTTGCTTCTTGCAGCTTCCCACTCCAGTGAATGAAATTGAGATGCTAATTACCGAATAGGCGTCAAAGAGTATGCCTGTCCAATGATAGAGTGGCACAGAAAGGTGTTGTGCAATTATCAACCTTGTAGTGCCAGATGATACAAATAGTTACTGTTGTAGAGACATATCTAAAGCAGACATGTCGTGTATATACTGGACGAGATATGCTCTTGTTAAAAATGCATCCTATTGCCTCTACTTGAACTTGTACTGTATCTGTATGTAGTGGAAGAACGAAATAGCTTATAAAATTTTATCAACTGTGCCAGCAAAGTTCCTCTCAGCTCATCATTTTCATTCATTTGAATTTGTTGTGTACATTTTTTACGTTCTGTGTCAGTGTGACTGTGCTTGTGCTTGTGCTTGTGCTTGTGCTTGTGCTTGCTGTTGAATAATTCTGAGCAGGGTAGGAAACACCGTTCTGGAAAAAAGTTTATTTTCATTTGTATCCGAAAATTTGGAAGTTCCCAACTCAACATCCAAAGAGATGTGAAAAAGGGTCTGAATTCTTGTGTAGAAGCCCTTCTTGATGGAAGTACATTTTGTAGGTTGCGCGAACCAATGTCACTATTCAACTGCTTCCACCCAATTTGATGGTGAGTAATGATACTTACACAGCATATTTTACAATATATTTCACAACACATTGTAAAATTAAAGCATTTTGGTAAAATGATATTACTTTTATAAATTATTTTACAAAAATAACCTTCGTTTTAAAACATTATTGTGTAAAATGTTGTGTAATAAACCCCCCCCCCCCAAAAAAAAAATTAATAAATAATAAAGCCTCATTCCTGGAAGCTTCGCAAATTCCAGCATGGTGCCCACTTCAACAGCAAGTTGTGCTTGTTATCCTCCAGAATCATTAGCCTTAGGACTCCATTCAAAGCCAAAGGCGTCCATATACCCGTTCCGAGCCCCGATTTAAGCAGATGTCTTTTTTCTCGAGGCAGGCTGGTGAATTAAAACAACCCGTGCTTCATTCTTCCCTCTCATTTTTTGTTTTTTACAGTCTTTGTAATCTGCCTGTACAGCTCTTTACTCGTGAATATTCCCTTTTTTGCACTAAAAGAAGGAAAACAAACAAAAAAGGTGTATGGATTTCCATGCATCCCATTTGATTGAGTACTAATTTGTAAGAAAGTGAAAAGAAAATAAAAAAATCGGATATTGCCAAAAATGTACAGCTCAATTTTAGAGTAGTCCAATGTGCGCATGGAGGAAAATAATTTGAAAAACTATTAATTAGGCATTCTTTAATTACAAAATTTCATATCATTAAAATTAAAATAATTAATATAAATATTAAATTTTCATGATATGATATAATTTTTTTTTTAAATAAATAATAAATAATTAGTGACTGCCGTACAACAAATTATGTTGACTGTCGTTTTATTTGTAATGGTCCATTCACCCAGTCGTTCTGATTTCAGGCTCCAGTTGTTGGAGACCATAGAGATGGGTTTGCTTAAGCAGGGATGTTACGCAATCTTTTCTTCCAAGCAACTATCTGTTTGGTGCGGTTTGGTTTGAGAGTTGAACTCTTCGTACGGAGAGATGGTATTGCATGCAAACGGTCTTATTTTGATTTCAATTTCAACTGATTACTTCATCAATAAATCTTCCCAACCTCCCAACACTCCTATCTGTTTGGTACGGTTTGGTTTGAGAGTTGAACTCTTCATACGGAGAGATGGTATTGCATGCAAACGGTCTTATTTTGATTTCAATTTCAACTGATTACTTCATCAATAAATCTTCCCAACCTCCCAACACTCCTATCTGTTTGGTACGGTTTGGTTTGAGAGTTGAACTCTTCATACAGAGAGATGGTATTGCATGCAAACGGTCTTATTTTGATTTCAATTTCAACTGATTATTTCATCAATAAATCTTCCCAATCTCTCAACACTCCACACTCTATCTTTTTAAAAAAAAAAAAATTAATTTTTTTTATTAAATAATTTTTATATGAATAGTAAATAAAAAATTTGAAATATTTAAAAAAAAAATTCAAAAAAAAATTTTTTAAATATTAAAAAATATAGAGTGTGGATGAATAGTAAGAAATTGTGTAGCAAAATCCGACTTATTATTATGTTGAATTTCTTATTAAATCTTAATCAAAGTTGAGTAGTTGAATAGGGGAGTGTGACGATTGAAAGGAAAATAACAAAATTAAAGATAAATATATAACATTTATTCTTCTATTGAATATTATATACTTTTTTCTATTAATTTAAATTTTATCGATAAGATAAAAATAACAAAATATATACTATCTAATAAAATTATTTTTTTTTTAGTTTATTTTCATAATTCATCTCAATTTATCTCATATAATTATTATAATTTTTTTAAAATTTTTATATAGAATAAAATAAACAATTTAACTTCATCAAATCTAAAAAAAAAATATTTTAATAATATTTTATTTAATTTTTAATTTTTATCTCAATTTATTTTATATTTGAAAACAAACGAGGTCGAGTTATTAGGATAATAATTATCTTCACCAAATCAGATTTTTAATTATGATATTATCTTTAATATATATTCCTAACTAAAGTTTGAAGGATGGATTAGTATAAGAAATGGAAGGAATGAGATCCTAATGCTCAATGTTCTTCGCCCAGAACAGTTCATATATATTATCTCAAAGTCTTCCGCACGACACCACACCCCCCGCCCCGCCGCGGAAACTTTTCATCAATGGCTTCTCCACGCAAACTCATCTCCCCGATCTCTCTCCCCCTCGTGCTTCTCGTCCTTTTCTCCGAAACCAATCTATCTTTCTCCCTCAGATACCCAAAACTCAATCCCAACCGTCTGTCCTCTCCCCTCCAATCCGTCACAGACGTCCATGACCTCCTCCCCCAGTACGGCCTCCCAAAGGGTCTCCTCCCAAACAACGTCAAGTCCTACACTCTCTCCGATGACGGTAGTTTCACCATCGAGCTCACAAGCCCTTGTTATGTTCAGTTTGACCAGTTGGTTTACTATAACAAGAAAGTCAATGGAAAGTTGAGCTATGGGTCTGTGTCCAGTGTGTCTGGGATTCAAGCCAAAAAGTTGTTTCTTTGGGTCTCGGTCACTGGGATCCAGGCTGATAAGGATTCGGATTCGATTGAATTCTACGTCGGTGCTTTGTCGGAGAAGCTTCCGGCAAAACAGTTTGAGGATGTTCCGGTTTGTAAGAGCAAGGCATGCACTGCAGGCGCACACCCGGAGTCGATATGAGGTAATACTCTGTTTTTCTTCGAATTTGTTCTCTCATTTCGTTGAATCTATGTTACACTTTACGGGTTAATTAGAATAGGTAGAATTTTGTTTCTTTTCAATTTTTCAACAATATTTCGTGGTGGAATTTCATCTTTATTAAATTGGAGAGTCGGATGAAGAATGTTGCAAACTTTTTATTTGAAAAATATAAACTTTAATAAGCTTCCAAAGGAAAGTTATATAGATGAATAAATAATGCTTCTCATCATCCCAATTCTTATCATCTTTTTATCATCTCATGATGTGGCATTAGATGATTGGAGACTCTTTATTCTAATACCACATCATGGGATGATGAGAATTGGGATGATGAATAGATTTTTCCTAGATGAATAGATTTGTTTGGGATTTTGGCTTTTAGCTATTGATCTAATTTAACATTTCTTAGGTTATCTAACTGCAAATATCTGTTGGATACAATTACTGATGAGAAAATATTCATTAAACTGATACATTTTGTGAACAATGCGATTGTCTCTTTCCTTCCCCCCACACCCCCCCCCCCCTTCCTTTTGAGTCCATGAAAGATTATATTTCAAAATATGTGAAAAGCAAAATATGAGTTGCCTCTTAAAAATGGGGCAAAAGACAGAAGGAACAACTCTATTGATCTATTGGTTGGGATCACAAAACCAACGATTCAAGGATCAAAACATTGTTATGGCAGTGCATTAAGATTTCAGGAGTGGTATTTAGGAAGTATTCCCACAACCACGGTGTTCTAATCTCCCTAATGGCCGTAATGAGAGTGCACTTCTGAATATGGAATGTGAAGTGTGCAGGACAGTTCTGCGGCTCCTCTCCATCAAGTATTATTCCATATAAAACATGCGTTAGTTTTTTTCATTGGTGGAAGTGGGGAAGGGTTGGACTTGTAGTATGTCTTAAAGCTTGGGGTTTGGGAATATGACAATCCTAGGAAGTTAGAACATTCAAGGATCAAACATTCTGTCGGTTGCTATCATAAAATCTAGCTGATTAACATAAATCCTAAAATGAAAAAAGTCTTGCAAGGCTATATATACATTGGATTTCTGGTTTCACATATTATCATCTTTCCAATGCCATTTCCTGAACCTTAATCAAGGGAGATTGAAAACATGTATCACATTTCTCTCTTGTATATTCCTTGTGTACTTGAGTTCACCTTTTGCACTTATCAATAAGATTTTTTTTACTTATAAAATAACATTTATCACATGTATTATGTCATTTTTTTCTGAAGTTTTGCTCTGATCATCTTTGAAATATTGATACGAGTGCTCTAGGAAGATAGAGCGAGGCTGCCACAACGCAATAATTGAATACTCATGGGGTAGGCGCTGTTCCCAGCCTGAATCCCCAAAGAGCTGGTCTTGAAGTTGCTTGCACTAATCCAAGGCCATCTTCATCACACATCTTCCTATTAGGCACTCATATATGACAAAATGGATACATACTTACACTTATATGGGTACCAACCCTTTGAAGGCACTTTAGAGCCTAGGTCACATTGAAAGTTCATCTCGTTGCTGGCAAATGGATGGGTTTGGATTAGTTCAAAGAACAGTAGAAATCAGGGCCCTTTCCAATTTATGAGTTATTATTTAAAGGTGAAGGTCAAATAGCTGCTATCATATCATGTTACTATTGGTTATCTTGTGCTTATTTAGCTGTTTATTTTGCAAACTGACATATTCATTTTAACATGAAATTTCCTATTGATGAAGAATAGCACGTAGAAATCTTTGATATGTCTGTTGGTAGTTGGTCTTTGAAGGAGTTTTTGAAAGAAACTTTAACTGGTTGTTTTTTAACTTGTCTAGTTAGAGCTTATGGCAGAGAGCCAGAATTTTCAAGAAACAAGTAGATAACAAGGGCCAAATTAAAAGATGACAGCTACTCCGTATTCTGAATCAATATAGTGTCACTTTATCCTATAAGAAGAAGAGGAAAAAGATGGGCTTATGTCTGGGGAAGCAGGGATGGGGACGGGGTGGTAATTGATTGTGTGTTTAGGCTGTAAGAAACTTTCTGTTCTTACTTATAAAAAATAAAAATAAAAACTTGTTCTGACCTTGAATATTTGGGTTATGAAAAGGTATGCCCAACATGCTGAACATACGGGAACTACCATTTTAAGACACACATTAAGTTATTCCATTTGGAATACTGCTGTTATCTGCTACACAGGACCACTTCATTAAAAGTTGCTCTCAAAGTCTCAGATACTTACAAAAAAAAAAACTTTTTTTTTTTTAAATACAAAGCCAAAAGTCTCAAATAGTTTTTCTGATTTTATTGCAGGCGAAGAAAATCTCTACATGCTTATGCACCACCCATTCAGTTTGAAGCACATATGTATATGTTCATATAGGTATTTGAGATGTTGGATGAACTGTGTACTTGTTTCCATAAATACTGAGGCATTGATCTAGAAATAGATCTCCTCCTCCTCTAAGATCCATAATAAAAAAATTTAAAGTTTCATTTATATACTGCAATGTTAAAGCCGTGTTATTTTATATACGCAATTGCTTACTGTCACTGTGGGGAATGTGGTGGGAAAGAGGGGGAAACTATGTTGAATATGGATGGGTATGCATGGCAAAAATAGCCATTCCCCTGGTGGAATTCTAATAAAAAGGAAAACAAAATAATTACGTTTGGAGCATTTTGGCGATGAACGTGTCTTTGTAGTTATTGAAGTTTGAACCTCCTCACCTTTCCTTCCATCCTTTGGTTCTCCATTTTGTGGGGAAAGTTTGACAACCCATATATAATAAATATATATATATATATATATATATATATACACAAAATATTAGGGATGCTACCCGCATGGTGTAGGGCGGGGGGATGCTTCCCCGCATCCCGCCTGTTCAAAATGGGTCACACCATCGTGAGAAATTTCTTAAGGGTTCATCTTATATCTAGTATGCCTAAAAATCATATTAATACTTTACACCCAAATTTATCAATACTGCACGTTGTACTTCCAAACTAACAAAAAGGGGTAATAAGTATTTTCAAAGAGAGAAATTAGAATCCGACACTCAAGATTTGTTCTCATGCAACTTAAAAGAATTGAACTGAGTAAGCTTTTTGTCAATTTGATAGTTAGAACCTTTTGAAACCCATATAATGAAAAAATAGAGTTTTTTTCTTTTCTTTTCAAAGTTTCGGTTCGTGTTAGAGATCATAGGACGTCGAATATATTTTTTTAATATTATTTTTATTTTGAGATTTGAAAAAGTCGAATTATTTATTTTATTTTGTATGAAAATTTGATAAAATTATAATAATTAAATGAGATAAAATAATATAAGTTGAGAATAGTTATAAAAACAAACGAGGCTATATGGCCTCAGGGGCCATTGCGCGTTTCCTCCGGTCATATGGCCTGCCACTGCAATGTGAATAGGCATGGGAATGGTGACTTTGGGATCTCCGAATATTAAAAACGCAGACCATTGCAATTTTAATATTAAGTTAATGCTAAGGTCACCATTTTTGTATATATATATTATATTGATAAAGAGCAATTTTCTGAGAAAACTTGGCCAAACAAAGCATAAAGGTTAAAGAACAACGAATACCTCTCTGCAAGTTGGCAATAAAATAGAGTATTAAGTTGGCCTTTTCTGTATGGCCTCAGGAGCCAGGGATTTCTTTAAACTTATGAACAAGCAATCATAACGTGGAATCTTTTCAACTTCTTCGCTTTGCTTTCGCCCATACCAAACTCGTGCTTCTAATTGAATCTATAAATGCATGTGTGCGCTGTTCTCTTCACACCACACCAAACAACCTTAGGCAGATCTTCTCTCTTTCTCTCTCTCTCAAAAAGTTCAATACCAAGAAAAGAAGCCAATTGTGGACTATAACTTGTCCAGATAGCTAGGCAGCTGCTATGGATCATGGGAGAGAGGTATCTAGCAGTGGTGGGCAAGGGTTGAACAAGGATAAACATAATAATGCAAGGAAACAGGTCATGAAGAGACAGATAATTGTGGATGATGAGAAAGACATAAATCAACTAGCTGATTCTTTTATCAAGAATTTTCGCAACCAGCTTAAGATTCAACGAGAAGAGTCTTTCAAACGGTTTCAGGAGATGATATCCCGAGGAGTTTGAGTTATGTTTCAAAATATATGCATTTGTGTGGCAATAAGGATTGATTGAAGAGGTTCATCTGTACTCCCCTGAGGCTAAAAGTATCATGCTACTTATTTATTCTACGCTTTCACTTTCGAGTTTATCTGTACTCCAAACTTTTGCAAGTTCTCCAGTTGTTTCACATTTTTCAGATCTCGTTTGGGTTTCAAAAGAAGCCACTACAGTGTTAATGATGAAAAAAAAAAGTTCGAAAAATCGACTCCACTATCATGCTCAGCTTTTTGCCTTTTTTGAAGATGTTTTGGTAGTAAGGAGGCCAGTGTTGAAGCAGATTTCCGCCGGCAGATTGATTTCATATTTATTGCTCATCATTCAAGAGGAATTGCATGGGAACCACCCTGGACAATAGCATGTACCAAACCAAGATCCCTGGATGTGATCACCCTTTCAAGTAAAACCCAGAGCTCTATCGTGATTAATTTATTTCACACATGGCTATCAATCTACAATCAATATCTTCGGTGTCAACCGGACCAATTTTGTAACTTTAGTAGTAATTTACAATTTTCACAATATACATACATATATATATATATATATATATATAGATAACATTATTCATCATCCTTTCAACCATCATCCTTTCATCATCTATTTATATGACATCAAATGATTGACACATATCAGAAGCTCAAGCTGAAGAGTCAGAGGAGTTGGATGAGGATTTTTAAGCAATATATAACAAAGAATTTTTCAATCATTTAATGCTACATCATAAAATATGAAAAGATAATAGTTAAAAGATCGATGAAAATACTTCTATATGTGGAGAGAGAGAGAGAGAGAGAGGAGGGGATACACGTAAAACCTTTTTCACAACTATGTTTTAAATGAAAACTAATGATGCATACTTGACTTCACATAGCATCTTCAAGAAGACATATTACTAATATTAGATCCCACAACAAAAGACAACCACCTAACCCAAAGAAGAAGATTTACAAGTATCCGCTCCCTCATGAGCGTAAGAAATTACCTCAATTCTATTTCCGAAACCATAGAAACCACCCTTGCCAGGTTATTGCATGAAAAGCATGCTCGGTTATGTCTGGTCCCAAATCCCTCACAAGAAATGAGCATGGAGATTTTACTAGCTCAATGTTTTTCTCACAGAGTTCCATTGAAAACAACAATTTCTATTCTAAATTCCCATTCCATGGAAGTCTTTCAATAAGCAAACCATGACTCTGATTCTCATGCTTGAAGCACCTGACAGTGCACAATGTGACTCTTCAAACCACTCCGACCTGCTATACTTGACCATAAATTTGTTACAAGAGTCCTGAAATGACCTTTCCCAGCAATAATATTTTCCCAAAGACGAGGGTTGCTCTCCACCTGTTTATCCGGACTTGAAACATCAACTAGGCTGATGCTCATGTTGTTACGGATAATGCAAAGCTTTCCATTAAGGGAAACAAGAGCAGCAGCCTCAAGAGCACGAGAGCTCCCTAGATGGAGCTTGCTATCTATAAATTTGTCCCACGAATCTGTGGCTCTATCATAAACTCGAAGCTTACATCCATCAAGGCAATCCAAGGCATAGAGCTGTCCATTTAAGGAGATACTAGGGTTCCGCCAACCTGTGACCATGCCATTACTAATAGGGGTCCAGGTATTAGTTTCAGGAGAATAGGCATCACTCATGACCTCACGGTGAGACCCAAGACCTTTTAGAAACCACATTCCATTGTGAACAACCCCAATAAATGGCACCATAGCTGTGCTCATTTCTGAGATAAAGCTCCAACGACCCTTGTTGGGGTCATAAACTTCAGCAGAACGGAGAGTCCTTTGGATTCCTTCACATTCTCCGCCAGCCACATAAAGGCAGTTATTTATGACACAAGAACCAAAAAAATGACGTTTTCTAAGCATGTCTGGTGCCCTATGCCATTTATTTGTCCGGGCATTATAGAAAATGACCCGTCTCATGGATCCCTTTAGTGGATCTTTTCCTCCAAATAAGTACAGGCGGCATCCACTAAGAACGGCAGAGCCAAAACCCAGCGCTTCAGAATATTCCCCAGGAACAGGTGGAAGTGGCTGCCATAGCTGGTAGGTAGGATCAAAAGCATGCCAAGAAATCCTTCCATCACGATCTCTTTTGATGACATAAACCCATTCTTCAGCCATCCCAAGGCTTTTCCTAAGGGAATAGAAGAAATTTCCAGCCAGAAGACGATACCATCTCCTGCAAACTAGACGAAGCTTTCTATGTTCAATACGAGGGACTCGGATCAAACAAGCAATGGCAAGATCATCAGGAAGGCCAGGCAGGAGGGGTAGCTGCACTCGAGTCCTTTCTCGTCGTAAGTTTTTGCTCTTGTGTGCATTAGGATTGATATCAGGCTGAATGCAAAGTTTTGATCCCGGGACAAATTTTTTTGCCCCGGCAACAGTTTTCAAGCCTGAATCTACTCTGCAATAGCACGATACAGAATCAACCTGCAAAAATTCCATGTTAGGATGCAAGACACATCAAGATGTATATACCAAAAATAGTGATAAACATAACCCCACCTCAATGAGCATGTTTGTGTGAAAATATGAGAGTTAACACAAACAAGAGTGGAAACAAATGAAGCATGGTAAATTATGGAGTGCCACACACCCAGATGATGGCAGATCCGATATTAGTTTGCCGGTAAAACAAGGCAATGCACTGGTGTGCCAATACAGTATCTGCTGAAAAAGATGTGCAATTACGTGTGGCTCATTCTCTTATGAGCACCATGAAATCTCACAAGCAAGGAAGGAAAGAGGCATCATCATCACTACGGTCAGTACTTTACACAAATGTTAAGTGAACAAGAGCATTTGATTCATATAGCAGCGTTCACATCCCTTTTCATTTTCTAAAGCAAATCATAAGTCAAGGATATGAATCACCAGGGCCCATTAGAAATATATCCCCAGGATTATTGATCAGAGCTTGGCGTCTCAATTGGTTCTATTCAGAAGGGGTAGAGACTTTAGGAGATTTTATTAGCAAGTGCATGATATTGAACCAAAAAGGGAAGACATTGCAAATTTCATAGAGCTTGGATATTGGTTCTTATCTTCGCTACTAAGTCCAAGTGCTAAAGGCCTGTATCCTAGCTCAGGATGTGCATCTTCTTCCTTAGATTTTTCTTATTATTAGTTCCTGGATGATGTTGAAAGACAGAGAAATTGGAATTTTAAGTCATTAGCTATTTATGGAAAGTCAAAATTGCTTGATCCAAGATAATCTTACCTATGATAACAACAGAATTTAAGCAACTCAGCTAGTAGAGGAAGTTAGAACTAATAACCAGTCAACAAAGTGCTCAAGCGTTCCCTTGAGTCTCAACATTGATGTATATAAATATAAAAAATATAGAGATAACCACAATTGATCCTACATGACCTGGAAATTGTTTACTCTTATCCTCGCATAAGAGTCCCTACAGATACATCAAGTTACCCTTCCTTTTATTTGTAATATTTTTTTGGGTATTGCTACACAACCTCCTACTATTCACCCACACTCCACATTTTTTTAAATTTTTTTCTTTTATCAAATATTTTTTATATGAATAGTGAATAAAAAATTTGAAATAGTTAAAAAAATATTTGATAAAAGAAAAAAATTAAAAAAAATGTGGAGTGTGGAGTGTGGATGAATAGTAGGAGGTTGTGAAGATTTTTTGTATTTTTTTAAAGGGAAATGCTATATACTACACTCTCATCCCACTCTCTTATAGTGATGATGCGCTATAATCCATAACCCTCGAATTTGTTATTTTAAAAGACAAGAGCTGGACTAATGCTTGAGAGAGTAACATATAGTATAACTCCTCTTTAAAATATACAAAAAATTCTCTCATCTTTCTAGCATCCCCTCTTTCATATATATTCTCATTTTTACAACCTCTCATATTTGTGGCCATTTTCACCCTATGTCAGGTGCTCTTATCAATTCCAGCAAAGAAACCCAAGCCCGCATCTATTCATGATTCAATTTGATTTTTTGGTTTTTTACAAGGTGGCAACCAAAGTACATGGGTAGCACACAATAGAAAATTCTCATGGATAAATTTCAAAAGCTTTAAGTAAATCTTGAAGTGCATTCCATCCTCCAAAGAGATTAACATACAAAAGTACTTCCCGTAATAATCAAACTCTTAACCAGAAAAGAGGTAAGGCATACATTTATATTCATTCACGATACAAACCATATTATTACATAAACAAAATTAATATTAATAATCAACAAAGCCAAAAAAAAAAAAAGGGCCATCATACAAGAGACACAATGACAGATACATAGATGAGAGTTAACCATCATCAGAATTTATCAGTTGGCAGATACATTGACAAGTTGTTGAAGGTAATTACAAATACACATAGAAAAGGGAATCAAGAACAAGATGCAAAACCATGAACAATTCATAAGGTTTTCAAAACTTCGTTTGAATGGAATTGATAATAATAATAACCAAAAAACAAAATAGAAGAAGGTTTAAGGCCTTGCAAAAGTAAGACTATCCACGGTAATGGATGAAAAGAGCATACATCTGGGCAGGTATCCACAAAAAGGTGGTTGAATAAGAAAAAAATGAAAAAATGCTAAGAAAGAGAGGAGGAAAGAAATTGGAAACACTCAAAACTTAGTACTGTTACATCCCCCATAATTTCAATAATAAGCATGGGATTTCTGAGCAAAATCTCAACACCTAAAGGATCAGTAACATAGAATCATTTACTAGAAATACAAAATTCTATATGGAGGAAAAATAAAACAAGAAAAAAAAAACCCTCACAATGTAGCTCCTAACAAGTGCATATTTTTATGATAGTAAAACAAGAAACCAGACAAAACACACCCCACGCTATTTATATCATCCAAAAGCATTAAGATTGGCACAAGATGTAGAACCACATTGCCAATGGGTTCCTGGAGAAGTTCGGGGACAATTTTATGATCTTCTACATTTACCTATCAAAAATAGAAGTTTGTCGACAATAGGTAGAGCTGAAAATGGGGTTAAAAAAAAATCCAAAGATCGCACAAGTCGAATAACCCACACTCAAGCATTCATCGAGGGAGCCCACCTGGGAGTTTGTGAGATACCTCCAAGATTAATGCCCTACCAAATGGCACTTCTAGATGGGTCGTGACGCCCACATGAGACTCTCGGTCAACCAAAATTTGTAGCTAAATTTCGCACGAGATGCGTGTGACCCCCGCTAGATCAAACATATGTTAATTTGAAGATTTCCAATTTTTCTTAGAATTTCATTGTAATTTGATACCTTCACATAATCTAAGTATGAGCACTGCTATTCGAAGATCTCTACATCACGCACTGCTTACTTAACATAATTTGATTTAAAAGATAAATTTTAAATTTTAAATCTTACAAATCAAATCTTAGCATTTAAGTGATATGGATGGTGTGTTCTACACACCGGATTGAGAATAGAATAACTCTTAAGTACTCCAAGGTTGGTTTTGCCCAAATAACTTCTTTTTTTTTTTCTGATTTTCAGCCAACAGAATCCTCTTGCCAGAGTTTTCTTAATATTCATGTGGCACCAGATTAGTTCTTTGGGTTTTACAAAGAGCTGTGATATCTTTGTGTTAGCAGATTCAACTTCTCACCGCACCACATCAACAAATTAACAAGTTTTTCCCTTAAAACAAGAGAAACATTTACCAGAAAAAAAAAAAAAACCAGTGAATCAATCATCCGGTTTTATAAGAGAAAATATACAGATCTAAAGACCCACTTGACTATCAGCGAAAAGCAATATACTTTATGCTTGAATAACTGCACACAAAAAATTCAGCTGTAACCACATAAAACAACATTGAGAAGTCACTTGCAAGAGCAATATAGAATTGAAAAGCCAAACAATTCTCAGACATCTCGGCTAGTAAATTCCACAAATTCCCTGGATATATTGCACTACAACCAAAAATCTGCTTGTCGATATCTCCAAAAAGCCATAAAAGGAAAATCCCAAAAGTGGGAATGCAAGTGATCAAAACAACAAACCCTCGAACGCACATGCCCCCAAAATCAAGACTTTTAAACAACTCCTCGAACAAATGCACAAATTTAACAACGATTCCATCTGGATGTCCCTAAAAGTTGATGAATTTGTCGAAAATTGACGCAGATAAAAAGAACAAAAAAAGGGTATTGATCTAATAGACTAACCAGTGGAGGTTGAATTCGGATGCCCCTTTGAGCATTCGAAGATTGTTCCATCTTAGAAGCACACTGTCATAGAGAAAGTCAGCCGCCAAACCAGGAATCAAGAATCAAAGTTGGAGAAACTTCGGAGTGTCAGATCGAGAGCCCTTTCGTCTTTGAGCTTCGCCTTTACGCCCTTAAATCTGATCCAAAAACTGCCAACTTAAAAAAAGAAGCCAGTCTTTTTGTTACCTTCTGTCCAAATGCTAACAAATGGACACCAATCTACCTCTTCCAAGTTATAACAACCACCATAACAACAACAAAGAAACGTGACGGTCTCTCTCTAAGAAGAAAGGCCACTCTCTCTCTCTCTGCAAGTCTACCGCGTTTCTCTCTCTAGCAGAAGAGTAAAGCCGGACCCATTGGCCGCACCAACTTCTGATTTTCATTTAAATTGGTGAGAATCTTATTCATATTAACTACCGTTGAAATATGTTTTTAAATGAAATTTCATAGTGTATTTTTTAAATTTAATTGCAGAGGTCTTATAACTGGACAAGAAGCTTTTATGAATTGATGTTAATGTTTTCTAGCCATATATGGGTCAAACCCAATTCTGAGGGAAGGGAGAGGGAGACAAGTCGGGGGTTCTAACTTTTCGGTGAGATGAGATCCATTTGGAATCGGATTTTGCCTTTCTATTTATTTATTTTTTCCCCTTTCCCCTCTTAAGCAGTTTTGTATTCAAATTAAAAAAATCTAAATTTAAAGATACAAGAGAAAGAGGTGGGATACTACTCTAGTTCTAAGTCCAAATATCTAGCAAAGGGATATTATTGAAATAACTACAGCTAAAGATCATAACCAGTGTTCTATAATCAATTGTCATGGCGTGTTCGATAGAAAAGATCTACTTCCACGTCTTCAATCTGAGAAGTAGAAAGTAGAAACACGAGAGAATAGCTAAAATTGGATGAACAAATATCTTCACAGCACACATCCAAATGACACAACAATATTAATTCAAGGTGTCGATGCGACCTAGATTTTGAACTAGATTCAAAATGACACAACAATATTAATTCAAAATGCTTATAGGTAACTAGATTTTTTTTTTATATATAAAAAAAATGGTGGGCTGAAAATTTTCTAAGTATTTTTGGGATTTTTCTATTAGTTTCCTCTCATTTGGATAGCTACATTGTTCCTCTATCCATATATATTCTGAAAGATAAATGTTATGAGGAAGTCTTACACCACACACCTTCATCTAACCAACATATGATTTGTCATTCTAAGCATTTTTGTCATTCTAAATTTAAACACACACATATTTAAGCATTAAGATAAAATAACAAAAATAACAAATTACATATTGATAAGGTGAAGGTGTGTAGTATAAGTTTTTCATATAAAATTTCTCTTTCTAAATTACCTATATTATTTTTGTACAAAATAACTCTAATTCTTCTAGCTTATTTTGCGGATTTATGGCTAGTTTAAAATATAACGCTCCTGTGATAGAGAAAGATATCAGCTCTAAAGAAAAAGGAGTCACAAAAGAACTGATGAAGGAAGTTTCTTGATGATCAATGCCTCATAAGTCTTTCATGTCAACGTAGACGAAGCTCCCTATCTATTTTAATGTCAAATTCCACGAATTAATCATTTTAACTATTGTTCTCCATTTTCCATGAGCTCTTTCTAATTTCTAGCACATTTAATTAATACCAACATACACATATATATATATATATTTTGACGTGTCAAAGTAGTACTGGCCAACAAGTCCTAAACCGACCTTTACACCTCCATACATGGATGAGAAGAGCTATTAATTAATTAATTGGGAAATTATATCATGATTGACATAAACTCACACGAATTGATAAATATTGATTAAAAGTAGTCGTGCATATCTCATCAACTTGAAAGATTAATTAGCAATAATTAATGATAATAACAATGACAATTGTCAAAACAATAATAAGTTTGAAAACCATCCGGGCCAACTTTATATTGACCTGATCAAGATCATATAAAGATGCACTAACTTGATTTAATTATGTGGGAGGAGATTATGATTCTAATTCTTAATCATTTTAGAGGGCCAAGATCGTAATTATGTCATCAAAATACTAAAATAATAAGTGAATTTACTTGCTCTTTTGGCACACCTGCATATGTCAAAGGGATTAATTAGCCAAAATTAGAAAGAATAAATAAATGAAAATATTATGTCAAGAGACAAACACCCTCCTTTAATACATAATATATTATTATAACTCTATAATTAGTACATGGGTTTTGCTTCCCCTCCCACCCCCCCCCCCTCCTTTTTCTTTTTCTTTTTCTTTTTCTAACAACTCACTCTAAATTAGTTTCGTCCCATTTTGCATTTTGCACTTGGTTTTCTTTTTTGTCCTTTCTCTTGAATAGTTGGTCAACAAGTTTGTCTTATTAGACGATGCGTAAGAGAGTATATGTGTGTGTATGTAGAAGTCAACCCCAAAAGTCTCGGCAGTGTATATAAATTAGTCTACGCTACCATGATTTTCTAGCGAGGTAATGCTTTTCCTAATAACAACAGAAATAGTCGGGGTATCATGATTTGGAAGCAGTATTTCATGTGAAAGCATTGAGCATAAGCATCCATAGAAATGTAGTAATAGCATACTATACCTTGGAATCTTGGATGAAATCGAGACCCACACTTGGTAGATACAATCATGAATTTTGCAGACATCATGCACTTTTAAAAAAGAGTTGTCCTATTATTAAAAAATTAATTTTTTTTGTAAGTCTCATATTTATTTACTTTTTTTAAAATAAGTGCGCAATACTTGCACACTTTATGACTATAAATACCATTTCTCTTTCTTTCTTTAATACCCAGTCCAAATCGTGTTGTCCAACGGGAAAGTAGTCCGGTATACAAATAACAAATTGGGATGGTCATTTATCATGGACAAGAGTCCTAGAAAGAAAAGGAGGGGGAACACTGCACCAATTTGTAGAACAATGTCCTTTAATGTGATGGTAAGAAACTTGAATTGTCAAATAAAAGAATGTTACAGATAAGGCAACATAAGAGTTGATAAGAAAGTGAGTATTCTCTTCCCATGCCTTGCCACAGCCACGTCCTATGTTTCGATTACCTAGAATCCTAACGTTGGCAGGCACCTACGGCCTACCCATCATTAATCCAAGATTGAAGAAGACGACATCACCAAATATGTCCCAATTGTCTAATGCACAAAGTAAGGAAATTTCCACTGGCACTCACAAAACTTCCATAACTACTTCTAAAACAAGAAAACTCGTCCTTCTGCTTCTTTTTCTTTCTGTCCATGCAATGTGGACAGTGTATACTGCTCTCAAACTAGTCATACCATGGGAATCAAGATGGTGAATCTAATACATGAAAATACATAATATAAAAGCAGTATAAACTGGATAGTTCAAGTGTTCAATCTCACGCAACAATAGTTTCCATAACAATTATCAGATTTGTTTCTCATGATATTTAACAAAAATTGACGTCATTTGTTCATATGGTTCGGTAAAACCAAAATATTACAAAAACCTTAAAAATCCTTGACAAGGGGAAGAAGAAAATACCAGGACCAGAGCCTCATCAATATACCCCCAACATTTTGGGTTGAAAAGAACATTGCCTATGAGACAAACAAGATGTAGCAGAAAAGAAACCCTATTCCTCCCAACTACATATTCTACAACCCATAACCCACCAAAAAGACGGGGACAAAAAAAAATCCCAATAAAAAGGCAAGTAATCCCTAATGTGTTAATAGTTTCTCACCAACACCTACCAACGTACACCCATTCCTGTGGCACCAATACCAAGCAAAGATCTCCCTCCCTTACGTTATAAGCACTTCTAACGGTATAGAACAACCAAAGCTAAAACAAAAACTAACAAAAAGATGAGACATAATGCTATTATAAAAGGTACAAGTTCACAACCATTGCCTAGACACAACTGCTTAAGAAGTCAAAAATTAGTCCCATGCACTGGTCACCCCTGAACCATATCCTCCACCATACCCACCAGAAGAAGCACCATATCCACTGCTGCTGTTGCCTCCACTGTAATAATCAGAACCACCCCTATTGAACGAGCCCTCCCTTCTGAAATCACGCCCACCAAATCGACCTCCGCCAGAACGACGGTTCCTCCCTCCACCAAAAGAAGACCGGGCTGCATACCGGGACAGCCAAGCAGGCACTTCTTGATTTGATTCTTGCATTAGCTCAGCTAAAGCCCGTGCCATAGACGAATTATTCTCATTGAAGAAGGCAGTAGCTAAACCTGATTTGCCAGCTCGCCCTGTTCGTCCAATGCGGTGAACATAATCATCAATATCATTTGGGAGATCAAAGTTGACCACATGGGCAACATGGGGAATATCAAGACCACGTGCAGCCACATCAGTTGCAACCAAAATTGGGGTGTTTCCACTTTTAAAGGACCTCAATGCCTGCTCCCTTTCCTGCAGAAAATGTAAAATAAACAACTAAAGAAACAAAACACAGACCTCATGTGAGGAACAAGGCACATGACGCTAAAAATCTGCCTACATACAGTCCACGGTGAGACCCTCACCACTGATAACCTTCCTAGGGAAGGATCTTTATCATGGATATCTTTAGAAAATGTCAGAGTTGCAAGTGCAAAAAGAATGAGCAAATCTATAGACCACCTTCTACTCCATTGTGAGACTCATTTCTTTGTAGCGTAACTTTTTCTGTAATGTTGAGTTCATTTGGGCAGCTTACAGAGATTTTAGCAAACAAAGTTCTCGTGATTTTCTAGTCTATTTTTCTACTTCTAATTAGGTGTTCCTCTTGTATACTTCCTATGTCCTTGGGTTAAGCATTTTGCATTTCTTAATAAAATATTAGATTAGTTATAAGAAAAGGTCATTATATTTTATACAAACACAACATTCACCAGCCACAGACTAAACGTGAATTTTCCTATTTGCTAAATGTGACTCAAATCAAAGATATCCAACATATAAGTAGGACTACAGCAAAACAACTAACCTGTTGTGATCTATCACCGTGAATAGTAGTTGCAGGAAAACCATTAAGACATAACCAATGTTCCAGCGAATCAGCTCCCTTCTTTGTCTCCACAAAGACCAATGTAAGAGCTTGCTGCAACAACGGGAGGATGAAAGTCAAACAACTAGATGTTTTGGTTATCAATTTCAAGCACAACCATTTTTCTTTCCCTCAACCCTAGTAAGAGGCTTGTCGATTTGAGTAATAAATTTGTAAACATAAACCATCTAATGCAATAAACTGTCCACGCAATATGAATAGGAAAAGTTATCAGCCAGCACAAAACCCACCTGACCAAAACCCTCTGGTTTCTCTGGGAAAAAAAAGAGATAAAATATAGAAATGTTCTTCCTGCAATATTACCTTTCCCTGCGAACCATTCGCCCTCTGTGCATGAAGAAGGTCCATGAGGTGACTTCTTTTGTCAGATTCATGAACAAATTCCACTCGTTGGACTATCAAATCAGTACTTGAGCCCACTCTTCCAACAGCCAAAAAAATATAATTTGCAAGGAAATCAGAAGCCAATCTCTGCATGCCAATCAAATTCATACAAGTATCACATTATTGTCATTATAAGTATCCTACAAGCTGGTTCGAGTCCCCATCATACCGATTTGCTATCACCGAATGAAAAAAAAAAAGTATCCAACAAGAATCTACAGCAAGGCTGTACAAATTCTTTTTGCACGTATATATAATCTCAAACCGTCCCAATGCATATCAGGCATATGATAAATGCCATAGTGCCATTGCATAGAGATTAATTGCAGCTGCTGACAACTATTTTTTTGATCATGTTTCGTCCCAGTTGCAAGGCGAGAGGTGGTTGAAAGTGGAATAAAAAACTTTCGTTTTATCGAAAGAGGGAGGAAATATCTTTCATATTTCTGAACGTAGCAAAAGGATAGCTAAGTTCATGTGTTTAGGAGGGACGACAGCTTCGTGGGTGGCTAAGGGGATTGAGGATTGTTTAGAACTTAACTGCCATGAAGGTTTCTTCAGAGAGTTAAGGATGAGTAATGGAGTTTTTAGCATTCAACATCATGTTAACGCAAGGGGCAATTTTCTGAAGCTCCCAGAATTTCGAAATGGAATGAGGAAAGGTTTGTTGGTGATTCTGGAGGGCGCAAATGGCATTGGATGGAAAGGCTTTCTACAGTCCATTCTAAGTGTCATTGAATCCAAAGCCACTACTCGAAGTGGGGATTTTGTTGATGGAAAAACAGTGAGAAGGCCTTCCTCAATCAAAGGTGCTTCGTACCCAGCGGTGTTGAGGTCATTGGCGGGTAGTCCGGCCGAGATCAGCTCAACAGTAGGAAAAAAGGGGAAGGCACTTGTAGGAGACGAAAGACCTCAGGTGACATTGGGAGAGTTGGAGGGGGTCTTGTGGGATGTCAAATTTCAATTGAAGGAAGTTATGGATTATGTAAGAGATCTGATGATTAAAGTGGATAAGAGGCTGGACCTAGCCGTGAGTACAAGTGTGCCGGAAAGTGTGCAGGCAAAGGGTGTGTCAACGATAGGGTCGTTGGGCGTTGGCATCTTTGTTCATGCCAGTGTTAGTATGCCTTCTGAGGGAGCTGTAGGGTCTCAGACACCAGTTGCAGATGAAGTTGGTCCTTCTATCCAGGGTTCATTTGTAGTTGAAGACGGGGGTCCCTCCAAGGTCTCGAGTACTTTGGAAAAAACAGTTGAGCCTCTTTTAGAAGATGCAAACGGGATAACATAAGGTAGTGCTTCCCCTTTGAGGAAGCAGTAGGGTCAGACAAAGTGGCACGGCAAGGATCATTGAGGGGTGGAGCAAATACAAGCAACGTTGATGGAGGGGAGGAACCTATAATGATAACAGATGGAGGGGACAACAACCTTATAGCTGTCAAGTAACCATTTGGCGGGAAGGAAATTATCGATTTGTCATTGGTGCCTCATGTGGGGGAAGGTTTAGAATTGTTGTTGGTGTCTCATGTGGGGGAAGGTTTAGAGTCGAGAGTGTAGTCGGATACTGTGGTTGGGGATACTGTCGTTCCCCTAGTTTCTCTTCCTCCGATTAACGATATAGCGGGTTCAACATCGGATTGGATTCTAAATAAAGATAACGGGTTTCTACAAACCTTGAGACTTTCATATGGAGAACATGGAGAATATGAAGACCAATTTAAAGCACTACTCACTGCAATTGAGGCGAGTCGCACGCTTGAAACCAAATCTAAGTTTAAGAAAAGCAGGGAGTTAAAGAATCTTTCATGAGCAATCAACTACGATGTTAAGGGAGGTAGCTCAAGTCGAAGGAAGGCTAAAGGGAGGGTTTTGTGAAGACGTTCTCGTAGTGGAATGTTCGGGTAGAGGATTAGTTTTACAGAATCTAGGGGCTGGGGTCGGGGAGGTGTGTTATTCCAATTCAGGCTTGGTGTATTTTTAGTAGGTTTTCATGGGCTTTTGGGTCATTAGGGGCTCTCTTGTATGGGCTAGGTATTTTTCTGTATACATCCAGTGTACTTGGTTACTCCTATTGATATATATAATATTATTACTTATAAAAAAAATTAGCCCCCCCAACCCCAAAAAAACCCCACCACCCACAACCCTGAAACCCCCAAAAGGGACCTCCAAGAAAAAGGAAAAGATGAAATGGCCAACACTCCAGCAGCACAAATATAATGGCCAGGAATTCATAAGCATTGGTTGGAAAGCATAATTTGAGTTAAAAAAAATTGCCAACAGAAAAACAAACCTGTATCTCTTTGGGGAAAGTAGCACTGAACAGCATAGTTTGTCTTGCACCAGGTGGAGGCATGTCCATTTGCTCCACAATTTTCCTTATTTGAGGCTCAAAACCCATATCCAGCATTCGATCTGCCTCATCCAAAGCTAAATATCTGATCATCTGTAATGAAACTCTGGCCCTTTCCAGCAAATCAACCAACCTTCCAGGAGTAGCCACAAGAATATCAACACCTCTCTCCAGGTCCCGCAGCTGAACAAAATTGTAACTCATTAGGACTGCTACCAAAATCCCACAGCACAAACTGGGATATAATAACAGGTATTTTAGAGGGGCAACAATATGCAGAAAAGGAGGAATAAACAACTTGCAGAGCTGATTATAGCAGTAAAACAGTATTAAAAAATCATCATGATGACCATCCAAAAGAAGAATAAACAACAAAAATATGCATGTAATACAGCCAGTTTATACCCAATATTCATTAGTCAACACAAAAAACCTACAAGAGTGGTGCATTTGTTCATTAGATGATGTTGAGAAATCTAGTCCTTTAGGCCGGTTGGTGGGACTATCGATTCAGCTAACCAGATCTAATTCATCACCAGACAAATCAAGTTCATCCAATAAAGAATATTCCATGTTAAATTTGTAAGAGTAGAAATCACAAGAAAGAAATGTGAAGTGCCAAGAAATTTGTAGCTTTGTAATTACTAATGGCGATACCTCCACAAAATACGACCAAAAATGCACAAGTGAAATAAAGACAAGATACTTAAACAACAGTCTCTAGACATACTTTAGATTTGCCAAGGTCTAACCATAATCAACTTTGGAAACCCAAAACACCACTGTATAAAGTATCCCTGAACATTTTTCCCTCAAATTACTTTTCAAGTAATTAATTTTTCCCTTGAATAACTGACATGGCATTGATTCTTTTATCTTTTTCCTAAAAAACAGACCAGCACAATAATTCATATATATTTTTAACACTAGCAAGGGATGCCTTTTACAATATACTAGAAGGGAAAAAATGGAGCTCCACTTACATCACACCCCTATGACAACTTGCATTCATGATATAACGACCATGAAGAGAACATAACAAAAAAGGCACATATGCTGCAAAAATGAGCAGCTCTCTAACCAATATTATTACCAGAAATTCTCCAATGCATAATTGCACATACCATATGTCTCACACGTACGACGTATACCCCTAAAAATGAGAATATCCAATCTAAATAACGTGTTACACAGTTGTTACACACTCTTAAACACAAGAGAACAGGAATGACCGAAACAAAAAGGCTCTATTACCTTAATTTTGATTCTTCAGGTATTGACAATGACTTTTTCCCAAAAAAAAAATGGGGATTCCAGGCTTCATTAAGTTAGTGTATCTGATTTTCATCAACTGTACTTAATTTACTAAAATGCACAAGCCTAATTCCAGTTATCTTTTTATCCTATGTTTTCAAGATTAAGAAGCACCTATGAATCCATCAAAATCATGAGAGCTTGCCTAGATTTGGATAAGCAGGTAGGTAAGATTGTATGGCCAAAAGCAAGTGCAGATGTTCCATACAAAACTAATTTTTATAGTTGTTTGCAGCGCTCTTTTGGAGAAGCACTACCACAACTTGCAAAAAAAAATGATTTTTTAACATTTAAAATGCATACCGCAAAAACAGAAGCATGCACAATTTCTGGTAACCCATGACAAGAAGATCATTTCACATTTAAATATCAAGAAAACTGAAGCATGTAACAGAAATAAAGTTAGCAATCAAAAACAGAAGGCACGTGTAATCATGACCATAACTTTGAATAAGGAAGGGTAAAAGAAGGTTAGAAGAGAGAATCAACAAACAGTAATCAGGTCGCAATACCAGAAGGGTACAAAATATACAAGGCAGGAGAAAATAAAAAGTAAGTAAACAAAAAACCTGTTGGTTAATTGGTGCTCCTCCATAAGCAACAACCACTCTTACACCTGTCTGATATGAGAACTTCTTAGCTTCCTCGTGTATCTGAAATTTTCCACAATATTTAAAATCTGGTGATAATAATAAAATAAAATAAAAAATAGCATCAAATTAGAGCATGTAATGGAAGTAGTCATATAAGTAAACTCACTTGCATCGAAAGCTCCCTAGTTGGAGAGAGGATAAGAGCAAGTGGGTACACTGTTCGTGCCCCACGAGGTGGTCTCTGTACACTCTGGCCCCTCATAATCCCACTGATGATAGGGAAACAAAAGGCAGCCGTCTTGCCAGAACCAGTCTGGGCACAAGCCATTAAGTCCCGGCCCCCAAGAGAGATTGGGATGGCATGCCGCTGCACAGGAGTTGGCCTCACATACTTGCACCTGCGAATATTCTGATTTAGTGCGTCACCCAAATCAATCTCCGCAAATGTATTCACAGCCGGAGGAACATTTTCACCACTTGTCTCCACTGGGATATCCTCATACGCATCGAAGTTGATGCCGGTGTTCTCCTGCTCAGAAAATGGCTGTTCTGTGTCATCATCATCTCCAAAAGGGTTCACTTCCCGATCTCTCCCACGGTCCCAACCACCACTTCTGCCCCCCCATCCACCGGCACGGCCACCACCACTGTACCCAGATCGACCATAATCATTCCTAGGAGCACCAGACCATCGTGACCCACCATGTCCAGACCGGTCATTACTCGAAACAGGCCCACTATTAGCTGGTGCAGGTGTCTCGGCAACAGGAGGGCGATTTCGAAGATGTGGAGGAACATATGTGCTCCGGGAAGGAGCGGTTGTGGTACCTATGCCGCCATTGCTAGCAGAAGAAGACCCAGGAGCTGCATTCTCAGCCGCAGAGTTTGCAGCCAAATCTGCCCATGAAGTTCGCGTACTCATGACAAAATCCCCACTCAACCCAACACTCAAATCAGAACAATTAACAGCCTAAAAAATCTCTTTGCTGAAACCAGTATCTCGATTCTCCACCAAATTGAACGAGTGAATTTTAAAATACCTAATAAAACAGATCAAAAAAATCAAAAATCAAAACCCATCAGCCAAAGTGAAATTTAGATCTGCTAATCTGCAAAATCAAAGAAATCGCGATCAAGACATGCATCAGAGTAAAACATCAATAGGCCTATGGCAATGCACCGCTTGATCACCAAGAAAATGCCCAAAAAAAACACGAAAAGAAATTAAAGGCCATTTCAACCTCTGAAATCTAGTATTCCCTATATACCACTTGCTCCAATTCCTGGATTTTCTCACCAACGAAACAAACCCAATCCCAAAGAAAAAATTCACGCCCCCGATCTAGAATGGGGGAAAAAGGCAAAAGAAAAACTGAAAGGAACTAAAAATAAAATAAATGAAAGAATCTATGGTAAAGCAAAAGAAAGACAAACATGCACAAAAGAGAGAAAGATAGGAACAGAGAGAGAGAGAGGAAGAACCTGAAGGGACAGAACTTTAGATCCAGAAACCCTAATCTCCGCAAACAAAAGCGCCTCTATAATACCAAACAACAAAAATATCTATCGTCGCTGGTTTTTCTCTCTCTCTATATATCTGCGAATATTAATAAAACCTTTAAAAATTAAATAAATAAATTATGTGTGCGTGTATATATATAGAGAGTGGTGCGTGTAGAAAACGAATGAGGTCCGTACATGTTGCGGCTGGCGTCATATTTAACGGAACGAGCGGTCTCTACTCAACGCCACCCACAACCTTTCACCCCAATTGACCACCCTTTCCTTATTACTGCGCTGTAAATCCAGTCATTATCGTATTACCAGCAAACGACTTTACGCTACTTTTCTTTTACCATTCTGGCTCCTGCGTCTTTTGATCAATGTTCCAAATATCCGATTCCATTCCGAGTCGGACACCAACCGATTCAAAGAGCGAGCAATTCAACAAATTGATTACTACTAATTTTGAATCTACTATTTCAATATCAACAAGTATTAAAAATTAAAATTTTGTTATTCATCATCTTCGCACACTATATTTATTTATATTTTTTTTTTAATTATTTTATTTTTCTTAAACTATGTGGTTTGAATTTAGAAATAAGTTGTGAATAGCAGAATAAAATATTATTATAATATTATGATTATTTTAAAATTTAAAAAAAATTGAATTATTTATTATATTTTGTGTAAAAATTTAAAAAAATTGTAATGATGCGATGAGATAAGTTGAAGTAAATTTTAAATCCAAACCATCTTAATGGAAATTATTTTACACATTATTCATATACTATACATTTAGTAAGAAAAAAATAAACAAAAAATTAAAAATTATATTTCTTGTAAAGATGATAATTAGAAATTTTCTAAAAAAAAAACTCAGTTGTATCTAATATAAAAATAAATACGATTTTGAATGATGATTGGAGTCTGTTTAAATCAATTTAAAATTGGTTAGAATCGATCGATTGAAGCAATTTAGTAGGAAATTTAAAAAGTTCACTAAAATCAATTTGGTTTCTTAACAATTCAATTTGACTCGGTTGAATCGAACCATTCACGAATAATTTTGTCCTGTTTTTAATAATAATTATAAAACTCATTCCCGAATAAAATTATCATTCTTTATCTCAATGGTTTGAATGTAAGTTTTTTTTAGTAATGTTAATATTTATCTTTATTTTTTTATAAATGTTACTTATCATTTTCACACCACATATGAAAAATAAAAGAATAAAAATGATAAATTACGTGTTGGTGTGTGGTATAGGGGATAATAAATATAATTTTTCTATTTTTATTTGTATTGCATTACATGATGAGTATAATTGAGTACAACAAAATTTATGATAAATAATATTTTTTTCTTTTTATTTTTTAATATATATATAGGAAAATGGGAAAATAATACTAGGCTCCCTCAAGGTTCTCACTTAAAATTATGGTATTTTAATTCTTTTTAATGGTTAAAAATGTAATTATTAGTGAAGTTGTGTATTTTTTTTTTTTTCATAATTAAATATGTTAAAAAAATATTTAAAAGAAAATTAAATGCACTATGGGGCATGACCAGCGGTACATACTGGGCAGCCCCTAGCATTGTCCATATAGATACTGCATTGGATACAAACATACAAAGGCATTAGGATGTAAAATCTCTTGCTAAGCAGATTCAAATAAACAAAAAAGACCACATTAGAGTAAGGTTACTTGAAAAAAAAAATCTCCTTTAAGAAAAATTATTTGCTACAATTTTTATATCCCGTGTATAGTTTGTTCATGCCATGCATTAAATAGGAAGACAAAATTAAGGATTTATTTGGATAGTGAGAGATGAGATGATTTTATATAAAAATTGAAAATTGAATAAAATATTATTTTTTAATATTATTATTATTTTGAGATTTGAAAAAATTGAACTATTTATTATATTTTGTGTGAAAATTTGATAAAATTGTAATGATAAGATAAAATGAATTAAGAGTGTTTATCAATCCAAACGACTCATAAATATCACTAATAATAGTCTGGATGGTCAAGAATCTAATATTTGTACAACAGAGCACTGCTGTTTACAAATCGGTGCATAAAGATACTATGTTCATGGTGCATATTATAGTAAGGAAAATGTTAATTAAATCCATAAGTTTGCTCCCTCAATCTTATCGCTCATGTATTTAATTTTATTTTTTACTTGATAATTAAGAAAGTGAGTGTTAGTGAAGTTGTGTATTCTTTTATTTTTTCCTAATGATTAAGTATGTTAAAAATAATAATCTATATAAGAAAATGAACAAGAAAAAAAAGCTAACAACATTTTAGATGGCATTCATTACAATTTGAGAATCACTTCAAAAAATATGACCTTGTCCAGTTTAGAATAATTTTATGAAATCTATGCTTAAAATGTAAAATTTTAGAATTTTCAAAAATGTTGGGTTTGCTGTAGGTCCACCCTCCATGTCTGCTAGGAATGATAGCTTAAGTACATGTTAACTAACGTATGGTCACTAATTTGCCTACAATAAACTTAGTGGCCAAGTCAGAATGTTGTGAATCAAATGGCCACGTCAGCATTAATTGTCATATCTATAGTTTGAAAATCTTTATGATTAAGTTTTATGATATGTTTGGACATTTTGAGTATTTCGTAGTTTTGTGAATAGTAGTAAAGTGATTTGATTGAATATATTTTATTGTGTTTTGAGAAAAGAAAGATAAAACGTTAAATAAAAATATTATAAAGTCAAAACATTGTTTGATTATTATTTTTATTTTAAAATTTGTATTATTTTTGTATTTTGTTTTGAATTTTGTAAAAGTTGTATTGACTCTTTTTTTGAATAATAATTAGATAATTGATTAGATGAAAATTTTGAAAAATTAAAATTAAAAAGTAATTTGTATTTAAGTGATACTCATAAATAAAATTATGAAAAGTTTTTAGAATTTTTGAAAATTCTCTTCATGTGCAAACATGTCGTTTATAATTACACAACCCAATGCAAATAACCTATTGCAATCTCATTGTACGATTGACTGAAAAGGATAGACCATTATAGTGGCCATCTGATGGCTCCAACAAGTAAATGCACTTTTGGGATTGTGGCATGTAGGGTCAATTTTGGGTTGCATATGAGCTTTAAAAAGTGTTTAAATAATTTTAAAAATTTTTTAATTAAAAAATTAGGTTATTTAGATATTACATATTAAATTATTTTTTAATCTTAAATAAGTTAAAAAATACCTTTGAATAAAAGCATCAAATATATTATTTTGATGATTTTCCTTAAACGTACTTTTTTGGATAATTCGAAATGTAGTTCAAATTTTTAAAATTCTATCAATGGACAAAAATATTCATACAACTTTTAGACAATTACAACTTTCGAAATTTTAAAGATATAGTCATGATTTTTAAAAAATTAAATGATCGTCATTTTTATCTCAAAAAATACTTTTTAAATTTATTTTTAGACAATGTAACATGTTTGAAAATGATTTAAATATAAAGTTATCAAATAGTAAATAGTTTTTTTATAATATAACTTATTATTGAGTTATAAGTTATAGACCCTAAAACTATAAGCTATATTTATCAAAGCAATCCCAAACATGTACGTAATAATATAACTTTTAACTTTAGGGCTTTATAAACTCTACTATTAAAAATATATTTATTGTTTGATAATCATATTTATAAAACACTTTAAAAAATGTTGCGTTTATTTGGAAATAAAATAAAAATATAATTTTTGAGGTAAAGATAACATAAAAATGTCATTTGAGATAGTATCGTGCTTGCAATAAGATGATATGGCAAAACTAAAATCATTTGAAAGTTGTATGAATATTTTCACCCATTGAAAGTTTTTTTTTAAATTAAAATTACGTTCTGTATTATTTGAAAAATTACGTTCGAGAAAAAATGATTTTTTTTTTTTAAATGTACTTTTTAACTTTTTTAGATTAAAATTTACTTTAATATGTAACTATCAAAATAACTTGATTTTATCATTAAAAAACTATTGAGACTATTTAAATACCTTTTACGGCCCCTAATGTGATTCCAAAAAGGCCCTAAATCCCTTAAATTATTAGGATTCAGGAAGAACTTTAATATAAGGAGCGTATAAAAGTTTTATGTAATCCAATCATGGGTTATCACCTCATTGTTACACAAATTTTAAAGTAAACTAAATCACATAAAATTATTACAGCTATGTTTGAATATTGATATGAGATGTGAATAGTAATATTTTGTGTATTCCATTAAGATGAGTTTAACATTTTTAGGTTGAGATGGATTTAACTTTATAGGTTAAAATGAATTTATTTTTTTTTATGAAAAGTTGAAAAAATAGTAAATCTCATCAATGATTAGTCTAAGATGAGTTAAGTTTGATTCAACAACTGAACACAACCTAAACTCTAAAACAGGAAATTCCAACAAAAAACTACTTATCCTAAATTATTTTTAAGGTAATTTCCGATCACTATTTTGACTACTATCTAAAGGACTTATCAAATAATCTCTTAAAAAGATTGTGTAGTGCATGACCCTCCACTATACAATTAATCCAGCCATTGCTTTAGTGGCAAGCGACGGCTAGAAAACCCACCAACACCAAAATAGTTGAATCAATGCCAAAAAGACCAAAATCGATGTCGACATTACTAGAATTGGTGCTGGAATGGCCGGATTCAGTCAGCAACCTCCAACGCCGGCATAAGTGCGATGGTAGAGTCTGAGCCACCATTTCTAAAATTGAAATATTTTATTTACCTTTTATTTAAACTTAATGGGATTGATTGAGGTCAGGTTTGAATTAGGGGTGAAAACTAATGGTGTCGCACTGCTGGTTGGTTCGTTGGCGTTGTGAATCTGGTTGGTTCATTGGCATCCTGTTGGTGGCGTGATGAAAGATAATGGTGTCGCACTGCTGTGTTCGTGTCGTGAGGAGAGAGAGAGCGAGAGAGAGAGAGAGAGATGGAAGGTGGCCCTGTTGCGTGAATGAGGAGAGAGAGAGAGATGCGTTGCCGTTGCATGAGAGTTAGAGAGGAGTGAGAAAGTGAATAAAGAAATGAGATCGGGAGAAGATGATGGAGGTGCCAGGGGTATTAAAACCCTAATTCCAAATGACGCACATCATTTCACTTAAAATATATATAATATCAGTCGGTTTCATCGAATTCCTACCACTGCCGGCTAGTTTTCCACCGGTTCTTGACTCTGGCGATTGGTTCCCATCAGTTACGGTCGGTTCAATTGGTTCCTGTACATTTTTAATTTGGATAAATAGTTGAGATAAAAGTTAAAAGTTGAATAAAATAATATTATAATAATATTTTTTAATATTATTATTATTTTATAATTTGAAAATATTGAATTATTAATATATTTTGTGTGAAAATTTAAAAAAACTGTAATGATTAGATTAGATAATATGAGATAAGTTGAGATAAATTCTGCCTCGTTTGTTTTCACAATTTCTCTAAACTTATTTTATTTCATCTAATTATTACAATTTTATCAAATTTTCATATAAAATAAAATAAATAATTTAACATTTTCAAATCTCAAAATAAAAATAAGATTAAAAAAATATTTTATAATAATATTTTATTTAACATTTTAACTTTAATTTTAAATTATTTACAAAAACAAATGAGCTGAGTCTGACAACATATTTTAAAATCAAGAAACTAACTTCTTGTATTTTTATTTGAGGACAACACATCTAGATTGAAGTTAATTGAAAAATAACTTGTTTTAAAAAACACAAGAAATAAACTAAAACAATACCTAATTTTGAATCAAGTAACTAGTTGATTTTACTCGACGGTGGAAATTAAATTTTTACACCACATCTCGATTCAAAGAAATGCTTCATTTACAAATAAATTCGATTTAATATGATATGTTAGATTATAAAATTATTTTATAATAAATAAATATGACATATTATATAAAATTATATTAATTTATAAGTTTATTTTAATAAAATATTTTTATAAAAAACATCCTCGTGATATCGTTAATTGAATGGACGAGAGATGAGCTTACACGTAATGTAACATGGAAATTTTGCAAGAGATGAGTGTGCATTTGCATAGGCATCAGTGTCTTGATGGTCTTTCCTAAGCTTCAACCATTTCCGTCCACAACCTTGTTAAAGTATGCACCTCATCCATCAACCTACACGCGTTCAGATAGAGCGTGCAATTTCTTCATCAAACAAGCTCACTCATCCTAATTTGTCTACGAACTCACGCGCCATGCCCGCGCATCAAACAACCCCACCACCACTACCAATCTCATATTTTTCAGAAAATTTAAACCGCTAAAATCCATTTTTCACCCAAGAAAGGAGCGCTCGGAAATACAAAATCAATTAAAAGCATTTTGGTTTCTTCACCACTCTCTCTCTCTCTCTCTCTGGGGCTTCATCATCTCTCTCTGAGACTATCGGAAGAAAGCAGAACCAGGAGACGAGGATTGCCAGGGTTTTCGGAGATCTCGAGTTTTTTTGGGCGAAATTGGAAGGGATCTTGATCTGTTAACCGGTGCGTTTTGAGGAAGGAGGAATAGGAGGTGGAGAGCATGGATTCGGTCCCTTCCAGTACACATGGGAACCTGGACGAGCAGATTTCGCGGCTCATGCAGTGCAAGCCCTGTCCGAGCAGGAGGTGCTTTTCTACTTCTTGATCTTCCGCTCTTTTATTTCAAAATTGTAGGCTTTTTGCTTCTTTGGGTGGTTTTAATGGATCTATGGTTTCATTTATCGTGTAATACGACGGATCGGGTTTGATTTGTTGGGGGGTTTTTTGCGAGCCGGATCGAAGAATTTATGTTTTTCTTTTTGTGCGCGCGCGTGATCTGTCAGATTGTCTGAGTCAGGGGTTCTTGGGATACATTTGGTGGCAAGGTTCTCGATTTATTGGTAATTGAATCAGATCCGTTGTAGGGTGTGTGTCGAATAGGGCCTTGTTTGTCTCGACTCCCATGCGTGTTTTTCAGTATACGTGGACTGGAGATGAAGTACATAGACTACCTGGGAGCACCAAAACATCTTTCAATAAAACATCCTTCAGACTATCTTGACACCCAAGTATGCTGTAGTTTAAAGATGATACTTTTATCCGTTCCTCATCTCTTCGGAACACTTCGTTCCGTTATAGATTTCGGCACCTTAAGACTGTAAAATGACACCAATTAACAGAGATAGGAGAACCCCCATTGCGTGGGAAAAATGGACCAACACTTCCCATCATAAACCCGCTATTTCCTGTTTCTTCGATGTGAAATGTGCAAATCTTGACAGCTAATTGCTACGATACAGTCCAATGGCATTTCACCCTGAATGCTGGGTTGTTTTTGGTTATGTGATTATGAGCTCCTTACTATAAAAGCTACTAGTACTTGAGATTTTGCGTAGTTTGCTATCGATAAAACTCTTACTTATAAAAAAAAGCTACTAATGTTGCTTACTGCCTGACTTTTTAATGGTTTCCTGCAGATAAGCTATATTTACACATTTGATGGGAAAAGCTGCATGACATTAACAGTTATTATGATTGTAAAGCCTAGGCTCATGTTGTCCACAGTTGGGTTTATATTAGCTTTTGGATAGATTATTCCTTTTAATTGGATTTTCGTTATGTTGTACATTGTAGAGTGTCAGGATTGAAAGCACTGCATTCCCCAAGATAATTGGCTATGGAATTTGATTATATTGGAAACTACTTGAAAATTGGAAGTTTTGGGCAATTAACTTTCAGAATGTCAGCTTGAATGCTGCAAGTTGATTGTGACTGAAGGGCCAGTTTTTAGGCTTCAACGGGTGTTTCAGCTTTTGTTAGATGGAGTTTTGTTTGGTTGTGTGTTTTTAGCTGCTTAGCTTGCATTTTTAGTTCCAGCGACTCCGTATGATGTTTTCGACATTTGTCTATGTAGCTATGCTCATTTATTCTCCTTTCGTTTTTCTTGTGACCTTATTATAATTTATTGTGGTTTAGAATTTACTTTGAGCAAATGTGTTTTTTCAATGATCTTAATTCACTTATCTTTAATTTAGATCATTAGAATATTCCTTATCAATATGTTTTTTATTTGATTATTTGTAATGGTTTTTCCATCAATAATGGTTGTTAATTTGTTATATCGGTGTAGGTACGGGGGCTGTGCGATAAGGCTAAGGAGATATTAATGGAAGAAAGCAATGTCCAGGTGTGTCTTTTTTTTTTCCCCAATTCTTGTGATGTCTCTATAAATGATAAGGATCTTTTCATATATTTGCTTCGAACTTTTTGGATTATACACCTGTCTCAAGTAACAAAGATCTTGATATAGCAAATAATCTATTTGTAGCGTTATTAAGAGTTTAGATTATTCTCTGAGGTCATTATACATCATATAATACAAATTTTAATTGATGAATTGTATTGCATTTTCTGCTCTTTATGATTCTATTTACTCAACCAGTGATGAAAGAGAGATTCCTAAATGGAATCAGCATTAAAAAATATTTAAGCTGTTTCTTTAAAACGACCTTGAGCTTCTGTATTATTTTGGGTCTCCATTTCCTCTTATGTACCCACTTCGCTGGTTGAACCATGTAGATTCAGGCTCTTATCAGTGCTGAGCTATGATTGGAATGTAGAATTAATGTCTGTACTACGTATAATGATCCAAGCTTCTAAGTTCTTAGTGGTTTTCTGCTGCTGTTTTGAGTGCATGATTTGCTTTTTCTTGCATCACCAGGTTTTAGCTTCATTTACCAGACTGCAAGTTGTAATTGTTTATTATTTGACACTGCAGCCTGTTAAAAGTCCTGTTACAATTTGTGGTGATATTCATGGGCAGTTCCACGATCTTGCAGAGCTTTTCCGCATTGGAGGGAAGGTATTTTTCTGACTGGGGCTTAGGATTCTACTCAGGGGCAGACCCAGCTATAGGCTTGTGGGGGGAGAATTTCAAAAATTGACTTTAAAAAAATATGTTTTAAGGTTTTTATAAGGTAGAAAATCTGGTTCAGCCCCTATTCTACTCTTGTCAAGTTTGCTAACTGAATGGTGATCAGTTACTGATTGAGACTTATGGGTGTTGTGATTTAACTGCCTTGAAAAATGAAACTCTCTAATTGTAGTTTCTTGGCTTAATGGTGTGTTAATATTGATCATTTTGCACTTTTGTATGAGGCCTCTAGAGCTTTGGAGAAGTGAACCAAGGAGTTCAAATAGCAAGTCTTGTAATGTGTCTTACTAAATTTTCACTTATAAAATTTTGAATGCGATGTCATAACATTTGGAAGAAAATGAGAAGGATGGTAAAATTAGAGGAACCTTAATAAAACATGTGTATATAAAATGGTCTATTGCCATGTTCCTCTAACATTTGGTGCAGAGACTGCCCGATAATTTTATGTAATTCAACCCATGAAACTCCACTGGGAGAATTTTGTTCTAATGAATTCATTTCTTAACCCTTCATCAGTTAGGTGTCTAACTATGCAACTATTTGTCTCAAGCAAGTGGGATGGACTTGGTTTATCAAGAAGTTTGCCATGTTTACTGGTCACTAGTTGGCAAGTGCTTAAATCCAATAAAACTAGCCCTTGAGGGTGTTCATGAGTTAGCTTATGAAGTTGTTACAAAGTTGAGAGTTCAGGAGTTTCCAACAATAAATTCACCAATAACTTTGCTTTAAGAATGATATTTCTCTCTTCAAATGATAGTTTTGTTTTGCAGGATTTTTTGGTCGTCATCTTTGTTCAAAATTTTTCTCCAGATAGATAGTGAGCCTCCAAACTTTTGTGGCTTAGCCTATAAGTGTAATGACATATATGTATGCTACTAGAGTCTTTGTGCCACATAGGGTATGCATCACAAATATTGTGCCATGAAGGATATTTTTTTTATCTTCTCTATTCCCATGAGCCCATATTGCTAATCACTTTTCAGCATTACTGGGACTGCAAGATGTGACATTTTTATCTGAATCCTCTTTTGGTTAAGTTTTTTTATTGTCTTAATATATTTACTTTTCCCTGGTAGAACATGTCATCTATTTAAGTGTCTTGCATTGACTTTGGTTTCTTGTCACCTCATTTGTCTTTGCTTGGATTATATTGATCAGTTGACATTCAAAACTTTAATATTCATCTCTGGCTGCATTTCTTTGTTGGTAGTGTCCAGATACAAATTACCTGTTTATGGGAGATTATGTCGATCGTGGCTACTATTCGGTTGAAACTGTCACTGTAAGTATAAGTTTATACCTTTTACTTTTTGGTTTTGTAAATACCTTTTACTTTTCCTGTGTACTTGGGCTATGCCTATTTACTTGGAATAAAATCTCTTATTACCTATAAAATAAAAAATAAAAAATAAATAAATAAGTAGAAAAAGAGAAAAATCTTTTAAAAAATCTAGAAAATTTGAGAATTGAGGGCTATGGTGAGCAGCCATCCAATAATTGCTTTCAACTCTGTCATGTCCTCTCTTTATCTTCACAAGTTCGATCATTGCATTGTTGTCAAATACTCCTCACTTTTTAATTTCTATGACCCTCCATAAGGATTCCTCCAACATGCCATCAACTCCGCCACTTGCTGGAGTATATCCCACTCAAGCACAAAAGTGCTGAATGTTGCTGTCCATGAATTGCTTTCAACTCTGTCATGTCCTCTCTTTATCTTCACAAGTTCGAGCATTGCATTGTTGTCAAATACTCCTCACTTTTTAATTTCTATGACCCTCCATAAGGATTCCTCCAACCTGCCATCAACTCCGCCACTTGCTGGAGTATATCCCACTCAAGCACAAAAGTGCTGAATATTGCTGTCCATGTAGTCCATAGCCAGCTCACAATGTATTAGAATGTAATCAATGCTTTTCCCATTTTGCTTGCGCATAGAACACCAACCTATGATTGCAATATGCCTGTTTCTCCAATTGTTTGTTGTTAAGGCCTTTAAAGGCTGCCATCCAAGCAAAAATGCTACCTGTGAAGAGTCATTGAAAAAGGATTTAACCTCAAAGATTACTCATTTATACAGATTCCAACATATTTTATCATCACCATATCTTCTCCACCTATAGAAAAACAACTCGTTGAAGAACAAAGAGAACATCTCCGTCTCCCAATCCTGTCTTATCAGAAATCTGTGAGTGATCTGCAACCAGAGCTTCCTTGTATTGGGATAAGTGAAACTCTGGGAAGGAACTCTTCAAAGGCTGATCTCTGCACAACACATTAATCCACGTGTTGATTTTAGATCCTTTATGCACCTTATAGCCAATAAAACAGGATAAGTTCCCCCACCGTCTTTTAATATGTTTCCACACCCCAATCCCAAAATGTCCATTGACCTCATTGGAACACCATCATCCCCACATGCTACCATATTTGGCTTCCACCTCCAATCGCTGTGAAGCTTCCCTATCTAATATCTTTTTAACAATGAAGTCTTTCTCTACTCTGAGGACAATAAACTTTCAGTCAATCGAAAATATTTCATCCAACATCATCCCCACATACTACCATATTTGGCTTCCACTGCCAGTCGCTGTGAAACTTCCCTATCTAATATATTTTAAACAACAAAGTCTTTCTCTATTCTGAGGACAAGAAACTTTCAGTGAATCGAAAATATTTTATCCAACAAGCCGAACCTTAAACGCTCTCAAAATGAGACATTCAAAATTGTCAACTATAATTGAGTTGGACAAATAATGGTTGTAATTTTATTCATTCGCAAGGCTCTGGTTCTTCCTAGGAAGGTGTTATGTATTGTCCATTTTGTTGAATATGCTGCTGCATGGAGAATGAGGGCTTGCATATGTCATAAGGTTGCTGTATCTCATACATTGTGATGTGTGTTGCCTGTAAGGTTGCATTGTTTTGGTTGTCAAATTATTATAAGTTCAAATGTGCTTTTGTTGAATGTACCATATAGTTCTGTTCAATACAATGGGGGTCTCGTTTAATAACCATTCAATATGTCTGAATATGGTTTAGTTTGATAATTTGGGTCTATTGGTAATAAAGAATGTTCTTAATGCTCTTTGTTTCTGTTGTCAATGCGTTTCTTTAGCTTGGTGACTTTTTTGAGGTGCAACTATTGTTGTGGTACTGATTAACTCCTTTCTTCAGCTTCTGGTGGCATTGAAAGTGCGTTATCCTCAACGGATTACTATTCTGAGAGGAAATCATGAAAGCCGTCAGGTATAATTTCAATTCATGTTCTCATTATTTACCGTTTGTTCTTGTGTAAAGACATTGTAATTCTTTTTTTCTATTCTGATAATAAAATTATTGTAAATGTCATTTATTAGTAGGAGCTAGTCATAAAGCTGTTGTTTTATTATAATTAGGAGGTTCATTTTGGGGTTCTGTACATTTTTTCGTCTGGGTTGCAAGGTGTAAATTGTAATGCAATGTTTGGTTAACTCTTCTACAATGCTACTTTTTCACGGTTTTCGATTTATTATTCAGTTGCATTGAGTGGTTTATGCTTATTATGGCCTTATTTTCTCATTGCAGATTACTCAAGTTTATGGGTTCTATGATGAATGCCTTCGAAAGTGAGTTTATTGGCATCTTTGGTTTGCTTGGGGTTCATTTCAAACTAATATTTTAATGCATGATATATCTTTACTTGTGACTTTATTTCAAGGCTCTATGGCATTTTCCCCCTTTTTATTGTTTGATCTGTTTTTATGTTACGCCTACACTTTTTAATCCTCCCACATTTTCCCATTATTATATTAATTCTTTAAATTATTATCTTTCCCTCTTCGTGATACTTCAACTTTTCTAATCAAGGGAAAACAAGATCTATTTTTCTCTTTTCCACTTTTCCACTTTTCCATCCCTGGTACCAAACACAAGATGGGAAACTAATCTCTTCTCGTCTCCTTTTTTGCCATCCTCCCTTTCTCTTCCTTCTTCCCTTTTGTCCTACCAAATGGAGCCTGAGGAACATTTAATGATTTTTCCGTAGTTTAATTTGTATTCACATACACCTAATCATGTTGAGGTAACTGTGCCGGGTTGGCGAGGGCTTTGTAGGTGGTAAATGATCCATGTTACGGAGACTGCTAAATAGAAGATGAATAAAAAAAGAGAAGTCCTAAGTCTACACAGAAATCTTACACAAGAAAGTCTACACACTGATGTGGTTGAACATGATCCATCAGATCTACTTCACAATAAAAAGAGCTTTACTATTTGATGGATCATATTAAGCCACGCTAGTGTATAGATTTCTTGTGCAAGATTTCTGTGTAGACCAAGCATTTCTCTAAAAAAATGTTATAACTACTAAAATAAATTCAACAACTCAAACCCAGCTTATAGAGGGATAAAACAGTTTCATAATGGAAAATGATGAAGACAAGCGTTTCTACAATTTTTTACTACTATGTTTTAAATGTATGACACTTTTGTAAATAATGATACTCCTATTATTTTACAAGTTATTTTACAAAAATGCACTCAATTTAACATACTTGTAAAGGGAGTTGTAAAAGGGTTGTGTGTGTATTAGTACTCAATTTTGGAAATCTGTTATCTTAAGATGGACTGCTAGTCCCTTCAATGTAAATCCTACTCCCGACCTACCTCCTTTGAGCTCTTCAATTTCTTTCAATAATATCTTATCCAGTAGTCTCTGAAGGTAAATTCTCTTTGATTTATTTTCAGGTATGGTAATGCCAATGTTTGGAAGATCTTTACAGATTTGTTTGACTATTTCCCGCTGACAGCATTGGTTAGTATAGTTATATATTGCTATTTCCTTGATGCTTTAAATGCTTCTTGTAGGGTAATGCTATCCTGCATCTGTTTGATTCGAGTTTCTAGTGTGCACTGTTGTTGGCATTTAGTATACAAGGAAGAAGAACAATCTTGAGTTATAGTAAGGAACCATTTATATGTATCTGATCAAAATAGCTATGATGAAGCTTTGTTTTGCCAAAGTTCAATCCATGATGAATAACTGAATTTCAGGACTTGTAAAATTTATCTGTTAAGAACTTTGAAAAAGAAAAAAGAGAAACTATTAGCTGCTTCTTGCAACCTCCTTATGATCATTGATGCAGTGTCATTAACATCATATCATGATATAACAGCTGTCAACTGGCCTTTGTCCAACTTGATATTTATGCACTTACCCTGATGGAAATGCTGTGTTGAAGCATCAATAGAAGCTCTTCAATTGTAAAGAGCTTTGATCACATGATGGACATGCTTTGGAAGAATGTAGATTGCAAAAACTTGTGTGGTTGCCGTGTGGATTTCATTTTATGCTAGAGAGAACTTGGCTACTAACTTTTTCTGACCTGTTACTCCTTCATAACTTGAACTATATATTATTTTTCTTTTCTGCGTCATAATTCTTCATCTTATTGAGCTGTAGTTACAGACCATCTTTCAGTTTTCAATTATCACTGCAAATGATTAATTTTAGATACATTGTAGTTTGTCAACTGTTAAGTTTTGATAATGGTGAGATACTAACATTTCCTTCAATTTTCAAGGTTGAATCTGAAATATTTTGTCTGCATGGTGGATTGTCCCCTTCCATTGAAACCCTTGATAACATTCGTAACTTTGATCGTGTTCAAGAAGTTCCTCATGAGGGACCCATGTGCGATCTTTTATGGTCTGACCCAGATGATCGCTGTGGTTGGGGTATCTCACCTAGAGGTGCCGGATACACCTTTGGCCAGGTGGTTTATTTTCTGTTTTTTGTTTAATCCATGTTTCGAAGTTAATTCCAATTTTTGTTGATCTGTTTGCTGGAATCTTTTTGCAGGACATATCTGAGCAGTTTAACCATACTAACAACCTTAAGCTGATTGCCAGAGCTCACCAGCTGGTTATGGAAGGATATAACTGGGGTCATGTAAGGACTTACAAGCTTATGTTGAGGTTTTGATTGACTGAGTTTTGTTAGGGATGGGGAGTTGACTTTAATGTGTATTACTTGTTACAGGAACAAAAAGTGGTTACCATATTTAGTGCACCTAATTATTGTTATCGCTGTGGCAACATGGCATCCATCTTGGAAGTTGATGACTGCAAGGGCCATACATTCATTCAGGTTGCTCTCTCTCTCTCTCTCTCTCCACAATCAGTGAACAGTGCTGGCCTTGGAATTCCATCTTTGCAATATGGGTGATAATGAAAACGTTTTTGTTTGGGTGCAGTTTGAGCCTGCTCCAAGGAGGGGAGAGCCCGATGTAACCCGGAGAACACCTGATTACTTCCTATGATTCAGTTAATTAGTTGCTGAATTGGCTGCAGCTGGTGCCTGCTGGCTGCTTCACATTGAGGGCTTCTATCAGATTTTAAAGTTTATAATTTTACTATTGGTGGCTGGGTGGTAGAAAGCATGTAAATGTGCAGGTGGGGCGTACTGTGATTGCTTATTTGAGTATGCTCTCGGTTTCTGGAGACGACGGAGCAGAACTGGCGACACCAAAGCAGCTTATGTACCAAATCCAGCAAACAATATGGCATCGTTTATTTCTTAGCACCGAATTTTCCTTTTCTTGTCTTTCAATTCCCCCCCTGCTTTTCTGTAGAAGGATGGTGGTTTTTGTTGGGGTTCTGTAGAGGGATGATGTGTAATCTTTTCTTATAATGGGTGCTTTTTATAATTTTTTTTTTCCTGTTAGTCTGAATTATGAGTTTTAATCTGATAGGTTTCTAATTTTGGTACTCAACGATTTTTTTCGAGAATTGGTGCTATATTTTGTTTTCTTTTTTTTCACAGTACTACTTGATAAGATTTGATTAAGTTTAACAAAACCGATAGAAATGCATTTGAAATTCATAAATTGTAGCATTTAGAGATGATCCTCGTGTGTCAACTCATTGATTATACATATCCTTATGTTACTGTAAGGTTTATCTTCCAATTATTGGATGGGGATTGACTGTTGTATTCAAATGTGCAGATATGTATTCAGCTCTATGTTCTTTTGATTTCGTTGTTTGATTAGAAACATTGAATTCTAGAAAACACCTCCAAGGTGTAAGAAATGAGTCCTCCATCGTTGCAGTATCTGCCAAAACTCAAAAGGAAAAGCTATCCACAGCTGGGCAAAAATGTGCCTAACCACCGAATTGTCCTCAGGTGGAGCTCTGGCCACTCTCCTCGAGGCCCACTGACTCACTGAAAGGTGACTCTAAGGAGATTTGAATAGTGAGTTGAGTTGAGTTGAGATGAGATTAGATGATATGAAAGTTAAATAAAATATTAAAATATTATTTTTTATTTTGAGATTTGAAAAAGTCGATTTTTATTTATTTATTGTATTTTGTGTGAAAATTTGAGAAAGTTGCAATAATTAGATGAGATGGGATGAACTGATATGCTCTCTCAATCCAAACAAGGCTGGCTTGTGTTTGGATGGTGAGATGATTTCAAATGATTTGAGTTGATTTATGGGTCTCATTGAGACGTGTTTAAATGTAAATAGGTTGAGATGAATTTGTATTCCAAATAATTAGTTTGAGATGAGTTGAGATCAGTTTGTGTTCTAAAAAATATGCAGCTCTTTAACGATTGTGGACGGACCGTGCTTGGCAGCTCTTATCTACAGTTCAATTCATCGTCAATATGCACCAGGTAAATCCGAAGTGGAATATCACAAAGGTTTCGCATGGTGCAAATGCAATTACGCACGAGTTAATGATTAATAAAACGGGTGGCATCTTCTCCAAACATCAGAAACATTTCCATCTCTTTTGCCTCAATCCTTTTTCCCTAGTTTTTATTATGGCAAAGGTCCTTCTGATGGGACCCACCTTATTTGTAATGATGCTTTTAAACATATTTTGTCTAAAAAAAAGAAAAAACGAAAAGAAAAGAAAAGAAAAGAAAGGAAAAAAAAAAACAATCTCTGAGCCCTTAGTCGTGTACTATGTAACTGATAGCTTTTGATCATATGTTGGGAAACTAGTAAGCTACAAGAAGACGGCTTCCCAAAATAATAGAGAAACTAGTCATATAAAAATTTAGGAGTTTCACATAGGTGATCATGGTTAAGCTCCAATAACATTGTTGAAGTACAGCCACATGATATCACTCCTATTTACAAAAAGCCTTGTTAGTGAAGGATCGAGATTGAGGTGGATAGAGATCTCGTGTATGCTAGAGGCAACATGAGAAGTTTCTTAGTCCTTCCAACGTAGGCTCGCTTTGTCAGATTATCATAATCGTTGCCCTCAATTGCATCCAGTATCATTCGATACAATAGTAAGGATGACCATACCTGCAACATCACCACAAATTATTCCCACCATCTTCTGCAAAACCATGGCTCCATCCTTACACTTGCCCTTTCTTTCTTTGTTTATCAACTTTCTAGGAATTTATCAAGAATGTACAACATCAAGATATGGTAGAGATAGTTACATTGGAAGTTTGTTTTTCTAGCATTCTAAGATGATTTTAAGAAGAATCATCTAAATATTCAATTCTGAATGAGTGAATCCAATAAGATCCCAATTTACACGATTCAATTGCGCTTTAAACTTGAATGGAAGGAAGAATCAGGAGCTACACTAAATATGACGAGTCTAAATGAAAGTAGATACTTACTGGCCAGCGGCTAGCCTTGTCAAGCTGAGAAGCCCCCACCTCTGCCAGTTTGAAGTAGAACCTTGCTCTTGTAATCTGCTCTTTCATGAACTCTCTCCATCTATCAGTGACCTTCCTTGAGAAAATATCTTTGTCGCATAGTCCAAACTGTGCAAGCTCATCTTGGGGAAGATAAATTCTCCCTCTTAAAGCACTGAAAGAGGAAAGATGAAAAAATGTTGAATAGACTGGTTGAGTGGAGTGAATAAGGTGCGAGTGCAGTAGGAGGTAAAACTTACTCCTCTCCTACATCTCTGAGGATGTTAGTCAGTTGATTTCCTATACCCAAGTAGAGTGCTGCATTGTATATATTTTGAGCAGAAACCGAAGATTCTGGTGCAATTCCCATCACTGGAACACTCATTAAACCCACAGTTCCAGCCACATGGTAGCAGTAAAGGTAGAGTTCTTGAAAGTTCTCATAGGAACATTTCCTTGTATCCATTCTCATTCCTTCAATCATGTCCCTGAATGGCTATGGTTGAAGAACAATAAAATTTTGTCAAACTGAAAAAGCTTGTGGAAATCTGTTAATTCCATGGAAAGAATGGGATGCATGAAGTTTCAGAAGAAATTATCAATTGAAGATTTTTTTTTCCATTAATTTTATGAAGGGAACATGAAAACAATATGGTAAGTGCACAAATAAATGGTTTTAAACATTGCAAAAAGATTAAAAGGCAGAGATTCATATCCTAAGCACCTTAATGTCTAAAGGGAACTTGAAAACTGTATCAGTTAGCGCAGCATCAAGCATGTCATAAGGGCATCCATTAAAAATGTCTAGCAGTCTCTCTTCCCACCTATCAAGAGAAGCAGAGCTCAGATAACCAGCATTAGGGCCATCGACGAGTTCATCTGTTCTCCTGCACCAGACTGCAGAGAAGCAATTCACAAAAAAAAGAACATAGCTATTTCAGTCGCCAGTATTAGCATTGCTTTAAGTGGATGCAGGGCTTTAGGTTCAGTTAAATTGCTCTGAATTGAACCTGTTAACATGTGTCAAGATGATGTTGGTGTTACTTTGACAATGGGTTGAAATACATTGATAAATCTGCACGGGGATATTTTATCGTCACCTAAAACATGAACAAAAATAAATTTTCTTATTTACATGGTTTCTGTTATAAAGACTTGTTTTATAATGATTCAAGGAAAGTTCAAGCCATATCTGATCTTATGCTTCAAAGGACTAGTCAATATTATGAAAGAACTTATCCTATGCAATGTGGGATCTCAGCCATCACCCTCTCATTTAAATCTGGTGCGTTACATATATCCTTAAATTTGCTTGAAAATCAGTATCTATCTCACTTGTGTATAAGAAAATCTCAGGGTACATTTCTTACCATATATGGCCCATATGGCTTTCTGTCTCTCCTCGGTCATTAGCAAAGTTCCTGCATCATGATAGTAAACCAAACTAAACTTAATATCGAAGCTTATAAAGTTTTGATTGAATTAGAAAGCAGAGTCTGGTTTGAAGGCAAAGATAATGAAGAATTTTGGAATCTGTTTGGAATATTTACATCTGACGTTCATACATAACAAGAGAATCATTTAACAATATGAGAGAAAATTTGATGACTTGCAGAAAATTCTAGTCAGTTAGAATTCAAGACTTTCTAAATATATTGGATAACCCTGTCGAATTAATGAGTAATGAGAGAATGGAAATGAAGTTGGACCTAGATAGAAGGTCTTTGCATATTCTGCACAAATGTTCCTGCACCTTTCATATGCTTCTTCAAGAAACATAGGGTGGAACTGTGGCTTCTTACATGGATCTTCCCTGGCTAAGTTGTTATTCTGTGACTGCCTTACTACAATTTCCTGCACATGTAAATCAGCAAGAGGAATGGCATGCTTTGACAACGCAGGAAAAATGCGTGTGCTGCTGTGCTGGGGAGCCATAGCCAGTTCAGATCTTATAATTATTGAGTTTCGAGATGGGAATTTGCCAGTGCTAGCCTTGATACAAGGCTTAGCAGAAAGCAAACTCATTGAACACATCTGGCAATGCTAGTTCCTTTCTAAAGATCTAGCACATAAGAGGGAAATTTTGTAGCATTGAATCATTTGTAGGATTCACATATATTGGTGCTTTCTCCAGGATATGAAGTCTCTCTCTCTCTCTCTCTGTGTCTGCGCTGTGATTGTCTTGTTTAGATAATACTTTAATGCAAAATGCGGCATATGCTACAAATGAGCCAGTAAAGAAGCAATCAAATTATTTCATCTTATCATGAGCTCAAAACTTCGTTACTGTACTTCCAAGGTTTCTAGTGTCCACTGTCCATTGAATAAAACAAAGTAGTTCATAAAAATACACTGAAGGCTGATGGTTTAATCCGTCAAAATTTGGGAGTTACATCTGCTTCATGACCTCTTAAGTTATTATGCTACTTTGTGCAATGAGCTATCTATTAATTATTGTTTGAACTTGTATGGTGAAAGGGAACAAACAAGAAATCTCTGTCCACGATCCTATATAGCTAAAGATGCTGCACATGATGCTGCCAACTAGAAAAACAAACAGTCTTCTAGATTATTATTATTATTATTATTACATGTCTAAAATGCAGGAGTTCATGTAGAAGTATTTGAGAATGTGGGATGGCAAATAATGACACTACTATAAGTGTGGTAGCTTCATTTAATCAATAAAAAATAGGGAGCTGTAGTTGTAGAATTATTTGAAAATGGATGGTGGATTATGCAATGCAATGTTTTATAAAGACGCATGATATACTTTTTTATATGTTTGGTGCAAGGGAAGGGAATAATAATGTGTTTTACGAGGATGATGTAAATTTGTCAGGTACTGATTACCAACCCAGCATTGTTACAAAATCTGTCTTCTATTGTGTAGCCTCATTTTGGAATCTTGATCACCTCTGATTCCCCCCCTCAAACCCTTTATTGTTTCATTTCCCATATTTTGTCCTCCACTCACTTTGAGTCAAATTCATTCTTCCAAGTGACAATTATCCATGCAAGAAAAAGAAATAAAACTTCCCATTAAACGTGAGAGAAACGTTCCATCTCCTTCAAGAAGTCAAAAAATTGACCAATCAGAGCTGTCATCCTATGGGCGTTTGTAGTCCAACGGTTAGGATAATTGCCTTCCAAGCAATAGACCCGGGTTCGACTCCCGGCAAACGCAGTAAAAATGCCTTAATTATTTTTCCCCTTCAGATTTCCAACGAGGGATGGGGGGACAGAATGTCTTGCGTCATTGTGACAAAGACAGAATGGGAGAAGACATACTCGAAAAGTAGAAAACAGGTTTATTACTTTTTTGAATTACTTTGGCATAGCTCAATAACATGGACTACAGAGCTACCTAAATGGTCTATCTAGAGCTGGGTGAGTAGAAACCTCCCTATGTGCCAGAGAGACTGAGACCATGTAATTTCACTTTCAATAGTACTTTGGGATGATCTGATTTACTTGAAAGTTAAATCAATTCAAACTTTAGAGTTCAAAATTCTTAAAGCAGTGAAACACTGTTTGCCAGGGACAGGGACTACATGTTTTGCATTAGTGATAGAAACGAGTTTTGGCAGGTTTACTACATGTTTTTTTTGCAAGAACAAAGCTACTGTTTTGAAAAAAATATATGTTACATGTTATTCACCAGACTAATATCCTAAGTAATAGGACAGGGACAAAAGAATGAAATGTATATATTTCCCCCATCTTTTACTCATTGTGGGATACAGAACTGCTTATCACTCGTTTATCTTCAGACCCATTGGCAAGGGCTTCAATGCTGCCAACACGACGGCGACTTTACATGAAAGAAACCCCATCATACCAGCGATGAGTTCCTTTGGCGTGAATGCCAAGGGCAAATCTCCAGAGCTATTCTTCACTAAGAATATGGAAAACCCAATCACTAGTGCCAGACTTGATATTGGGCCCTTGAATCCTCCAAACTTTCCATTAGTTCCTTCTGTCTTTGTGGAAATATACGTGGGAGCCTTTGGAGTTGGTAAACCATCAACAGACCTCTGTAATAGCAACAGATACAAGAAGCCTCCAACACCACCAGTTAAGAATGCAAAAGAAGTATTTTCCCCAGCCAAAAAGAATGCGGCTGATGTACCAACAAAGATTAGCATGGTGTCATAAAGTAGCAAAGAGATCTTCAAATCTGCATATTCCCTCATGCTTTCCTCATTTGATATCCCACGACTCTCGAGTGTCTCTTGGGAGAGGCTTTTGCCAAATAAGGCAAAGGAGTTGACCCCAGAGAACTGGGTAGCAAGGCAAGGTCTAAGTTCCACCATGGATACATCACTTCCCTCCCCAAGCAAAAAATCCTCAGTTTGAAAATCGTATTGGAAACCACTGTAATCAAGTTCATCTCCGTTTTGTTCTTCTACTGACGGTTGAAACCCACAGATAACTGTCAAGCTAACACTTCCTAGTCTCCACTGACCTGACCTTGGGGATAGAAATGAAGAAGGGTTAGTCTTCTGGCCAAACATGATCATAATATACCTTGCTGTGCAGTTTTTGAAGAAACACATAGTCCACGTTATCTATGATCATAAAGTAAATCAATAACATGATTCTAGAATGATAGGGTCACAAACAGAAGTCTGGAGTTATTGTCATCATCATATTGAAGAAAGGCCAGTAAATTCTGGAATACTATTTGAGCACTTAGATCTAAGCTTTTTTCCATGATTTATAATTTTATTCCCTACCTTCCTCATTTGGGATGCAAAAGTAGTAAGATACACAAGTTTTCCATACTGTTCTTGCATGTATTGAAACATCCCCAGCAGAGACTAACCTGATTCAAGACTGATCCAAAGAGCTTCAACTCTTCCCAGATTGGGTCCCTCAAAGACGAACTCATCAACAGAACCTCTTTGAAAATGGAGCATATCTCGGTCAATCACATCCTCCAATCTTGTAGAATGAGCCATCATCAAACTGGCCGGTATCCTCTGTAATATGGAATCGCCATTTTCACCAATCAAGCATAGGAGAATCCCAGCATTTAAGTCACTCAGACTGGAGCCATAGAGGTTACTCGTACCTAACTTGATCTTGAATAAACACTGTGATCCATCCTCTTTGAAAGATGGAAAAATATTTTCCGTTGAGGTATCTGTGCAGACTTTCACTTCCTTGGCTGGCAAGAGACGGGAAGGTTTTGCATAGCCCTGAAAATCTGAGCAGACGCTTTTTAATTTATGTGAAAGCTAAATGAATAAAAATTACTTCAACCTGATGCCAAAACACAACGACGAAGAATACATAACCCTAGTGCCATGGTAATGCACATACTAATGCTCTCAGACTCAAATAATGTGCCCTATACTCCATGATAATATTGTCAACTACTTACAGAGGCCGCTTATTTAGTACGAGAAATCTAGAACATAGGACAGCACCCCATTAAATATAAATATAACTGTCAGTCATGAATAATTATTATTGGCAATAACAAGTTTAAGTTCCACAACTTACATAATACAAATTATGCATCTGACAGAGTCAAATTCAAATATCTTTACATATAGTCGACTCAGGTGAGTCAGGTAAGCTAAAACTGAATCGAACATTCATGCACTTCAAAAATTTACCGATATACTATAGCCATAGCCCAATATGATCACGATACTTGTTTAAGTTCCTTCCAATTTCCTTCAAAAATGGAAAAGTTATGTTCTTTTTTCTCTACATATAAACACCCAAAAACATATTATTTATATTTTACTGACGCAGATTTTTTTCTCCATTGATGCCGATTGGTAGTTTAACTTTAGATCTGACCCATTCTTTTGTATGTAATTCTTTAAACTTAAAAAAAAATATATACTGTACAACAAACCATATACATATTATTGCCAAATATACTAAACCATAAAAACCTTGAATAAGATCCTTGAGACTAGAGGAACTTTTTTGATAAGTAAGAACTAGACGAGTTAAACGAAAGGAAACAACAATTTTTTTTTTGGTTCCTACTATTTTAAAAAACCGAAAATAAAAGGAACCAAACATGAAGTATGAGGTGGACTACGGGATAACCAATAAGCAAAGACCTGAAAATGTGAAAATTCAATTATTTTCACATGGAATACAAAGTGAGTATGTACCTTGGAAATCAAACCTTTTGGAGAGGACACTGAAGCGAAAATAACTAGTTTGGGCGTGAGTTCTTCTTCGGTGAATCGGGTATGCTGGGTTTCTTATCCTTTCGGAACCTTGATGGGCAGCGGAGATTATTTGGCTCATAGAAAGTGACTCCATTGCTGTACCTCAACGAGAGGGAGAGAAGGTAGATAAAGGAAACCTCTTCCCACCCCAGAATCTTCTTATAAGAAGAAAATTGAGTCACTCAAACATGAGCGTTTGTAGTCCAACGGTTAGGATAATTGCCTTCCAAGCAATAGACCCGGGTTCGACTCCCGGCAAACGCACTTTCACTTTTAATTTAAGGAATCATCTCACACCATACATAATTTTATTTTATTACTATTAAATTAATTGAGTTGTTCTACTTATCATCTATATACCACATACTTGTTATAAAAAAATAAAAAAAAATATTAAAATAAGTATAGTGTGTGGGATGCTAAGTACAATTATTCTACTTTTAATGTAATCTAACTATTCACAAACTATTTCACTATTATTCACATATAATCTGAGATACTCGTAGCGTCCAAATGGAGCCACTTGTAAATAAGGACGAACACGATTAAACAAACATTTGTAAGTCCAAGATCAGCTCTATTCTTCCATTATTGTTAGAATTTGAATGATTCCCAAATTTGTGGCTAAAGTTTCATTTGAATGATTCTCAAAGACGCTAACTATAATAAGTTTCATTAACTTTATTATGCTACATCCAACACCATGTCTGTGAACATATATACTACGTACGTACCTTTCACTACTGATTATTGTGAGCATATAATATTTTTTCAGACCAAATGTACTTTAAGAACAACACAAAATAATAATTAGAAACGAATATATATGATATTGGTTCCTCCTTTCCCACTTGGCTCCTCGAACCTTATTTACTTTAGTAAACATAAAGTCAACTAGTGGAAAGGAAAAAGAGATCACGAGATCAAATACATACATATTGATACATCATGATTTGAATGTATTTCGAGGATAATTCAATTTACTAGCTAGCATGAGCATGATGTTTCGCATTGATTCTATACTTGATCATATAAATTAATAAATTGAAAATTATCCCCCCGGAATTGCTTCTCCTAAACTATAGTTTAAAAGTAAGGATCAAGAGTGTTTGAATGAAGACTGAAAAATGCCCACAAAAGAAAAAGCTAAGTTTGATGCGTTTTGATCTTTCCCCTAGCTCCATGTAATTAGAATGTTATAGGCCATGCATGCACTACCACTAATAAGACTGAAGATCAAGAAGGAATCCAAATCCGTAACCAGCTAGCATAAAATCTCCAATTATTTAACATAAAGTTTTAGTTATAAGTTCAAGTCCCTGAGTTTTCATATTTTCCTAATATGATCCTACAACTTGTCATGTTAACTCTAAAATAAGATATTGATGGTGATGATCATGATAAAAGACAAACCCTCTTCCTTCATAATAAATAAGAGTACTCCATAAATTGCTCAAACTTGAGTTTATTTCGATTCGTTTATTCAATACGAATAACACATATAGCATATTCTTTTAATGGCCATCTAGCATCCATCCATGGCATCACCCATGCCGAGTCCCTTGCGCACCTCTCTTTCACTATCTCCTAGTTCTACAGACTACACCAGATAGCGTGCATACATAATTGAGAAAAACACATATAGAGAACAAATTCTTCCTATATATTTATTAATGGCCGTAGCAAGAATATCTTAAAAGGCTAAATCCGTGTATAAATATACAACCTTTAATTAGCATTCCCTTACGGGAACGGTTTGGCTTTAGCCTTCACGGTTATAGAAAGATCACCACCTAAACTGCACCAGTTTCAGTTCCAGGACGCAACACACAGAAGAGAGAGAAGAGAAGTCACAACCACAATGCAAACTACTTCCTCAAAACCACCAAACATGCCTCACGAACTCCCTGTCTCCACAACCACAACAACAACAACAACAAGCACAGACCCCAAGAAGCTGACTCTCATACCTCTCATCTTTATCATCTACTTCGAAGTCGCCGGTGGCCCTTATGGAGAGGAACCAGCGGTGCAAGCAGCAGGACCCCTCTTCGCCATTCTCGGTTTCCTCATCTTTCCCTTCATTTGGAGTATCCCGGAGGCCCTTATCACCGCTGAGCTCTCCACAGCCTTTCCCGGCAACGGTGGCTTTGTCATCTGGGCCGAGCGAGCCTTTGGTCCTTTCTGGGGGTCCCTCATGGGCACATTCAAGTTCCTTAGTGGTGTCATCAACATCGCTGCCTTCCCAGTTCTTTGCATTGACTACATGAAGCGATTGCTCCCTGCTTTAGAATCTGGCCTTCCGAGGTACTTCGCCATCTTTGGCTCAACTCTAGGCCTTTCGTTTCTTAATTATACTGGTTTGACAATTGTTGGATTTGCCGCCGTGGTACTTGCTGTTGTTTCACTTTTGCCTTTTGTATTGATGTCATTGATTGCACTCCCAAAGATTCAACCTCATAGATGGATCAGTCTGGGGCAGAAGGGTGTTGAGAAAGATTGGAACTTGTTCTTCAACACCCTTTTTTGGAACTTGAATTTCTGGGACAGTGTCAGTACTCTAGCCGGAGAAGTTGAAAACCCCCAGAAAACTTACCCGAAAGCCCTTTTGGTTTCGGTGATCTTCACTTGCTTGGCATATCTATTTCCACTTTTGGCTGTGACTGGATCTCTTTCCGTGGACCAAAGCGAATGGGATGCTGGGTTTATGGCCCAAGCTGCAGGTATGATTGCAGGGAAATGGTTGAAAATCTTTCTTGAAGTTGGTGCTGTGTTATCAGCAATTGGGCTATACGAAGCACAGCTAAGCAGCAGTGCTTTCCAACTTCTGGGTATGGCTGATATAGGATCTTTGCCCATGTTTTTCGGTCTAAGGTCTAAATGGTTCAACACCCCTTGGGTTGGGATTTTGCTAACCACTTTGATTTCACTGGGGGTTTCAAACTTCAATTTCACAGATATCATATCCTCTGCCAATTTCTTGTATTCTTTGAGCATGTTGTTAGAATTTGCTGCATTTATATGGCTGAGAAGGAAGTTTCCAATGATGAAGAGACCGTACAGGGTTCCATTGAGGCTGCCAGGGCTGGTTATGATGTGCTTGATACCCTCTGGGTTTTTGATAGTTATAATGGCTATTGCCACCAAGACTGTTTATTTAGTGAGTGGAATAATGACTGTTGCTGGGATTGGATGGTACTACTTGATGAAACTCTGCAAATCAAAGAAGTTGTTGAAGTTCAACGTTGGAGGAGTTGAAGAAATTGACCAAGTGAGGGTGGTTAATGGTCATTCATGACCTTTTCACCAGTTGAAAGAACGTTTGACCTTGCAATTTCACCTTGTTTTTTTTGTAAACAAAATTCAACCTGTTACAGACACTTGGCTCCGAGTCTGCAGACAAGGTGAATTATTATGATCTCTAGGTCAGTATGCAACTAGAACATCTCATATGAATTACATTTTACATTTTGTTCCTTTCTGCAGAGGCATGCATGGGTTCAGAAATAAATTAATATATATATTTTTTTATAGTTCATAGACCAGTTCTACTTCAATCGGCCTCTACATGAGATCGATCTAAAACTATGTTTTTTTTAGCTTTCTTAAAGGTTGAGTTTTGTTTTTGTACAAACATATGATAAAACTTGACATATATTAATTTTTTTTTCATCCTTGTGTATGTAAAAATGGTAGAGAAAATTGAAAGATAAGATGTGAAGTTATCTCAACTAAAGTTTGGTGATGAGGAGTACATATATATATAATGACTAGATTGAAGATAGAAATATGCTCAATAAAGAAAGTTGAAATCTAGCTCCTTTGGCATAGATTCTTCCTGGCTTTGCTTCAAAGCATATTGATCTATATATTCTTGGAACAACTGGTGTATCGTATTCCATTTTTGTGCCCTTCCTTTATTCTAGGAATATAGTTGAGAAGCTTTGTGCAAAAGTTTCTCTCTCATTATTTTTGAGCCCCTTCTCAAAGTGGCACAAACTCAATATTCTAAGAGTCCTACGAAGCTTTTCATTGAAGTTATAGATGCTGTACAAGTCTTACTCGGTACTCTCTATATTTGAAAATTCTACAAAGAACCATAGCCATTTGCAGTATCTATCACATTCAAAAATAAATTGAATCAAGCTAATATTTGCAGGCTTTTGTATATTTGAGGTGAGAAATGATTTGTATAAGTCTCAAATAGATAACCCACATGCAGACCCTTTATAAAAAAGTAGACTCCACCATGACAAAGTATAAAAAACATTTCTACAAAAGACCTGTACGTGACTTGTTTATTTGAAGCTTGTATGTTACTCATTTGACATGGTAAGTGGCCTCATTCAGCTAGCTGTTACTCCGTTTCTCTTTTTTAATGAATAATGATATTAATATAACTACTTTTACAATAAATCAATAAAATAGTGTCATTTTATCAAAATGCCGATTTTATATTTTAATTTTGAGTTTCCTATCTAATTTGAATATAATATTTTATGTAAATTGCGCTTTGTTTAAAATAGAATTGTAGAAATAATTATGAAAAATATTGTGCATATATTATTACTCCTCTCTTAATAATTGGTAAATATTGTTCTTGCTTGTGAAGTTTTTGGCGCCAAAATAGTAATAGGTACGGGACACCTTGACAATTCAGATTATTTCAGGCATTTCTTCAGGAACGCTCGTCATAGTTTGCAAAATATGAGTTCTTCCGACAAGTTATCCGGTTGTTCTATTGCAATCAAATTAGTTTTTATCAAATAAGACCGGTACTGTAGATTGCACAAAAAGCAGAACATATGTAGTTCTTAGAATATGGTCTCATGTCTGTATTTCGAATGAGAGTGTGTGTGTGTGATGAGTCTTAATCTATCTCACTCACAGAGTTAAAGGAGTAAATGCCTCAAAATCAAAATCAATGAGCTAGCCCCGATTTATTAATGTCAAAACATATATCAACCAAGGATTTATGCTTGTTTCACGTTTCTCAAACATTTCTTCTTATTCCATTTACGTACTTCAGTAATTCAAGCGTCTCAGTATGCACTTAAAGTTGATGGATTCTTGAGATTTGATGATGCACCAACAATGGACGGATGTGCTGCTAAATTCTACTCCGTACTGAAAACTCATGCTTCATTTGGTCCCTCAGGACCCTTCTCAATAACTTGTTTGAAGCGGTTCTGGGGAACTCTGGAACAATCTTCACATTGTTCACCTGTTAATCAGTTAAAAAAAGTTGGAGAAATTGGACCGACGACTTATGAAGTAAAGTAGTCTGATTCACAGAAACCACCACAGAGTTGAAAAGGGAAATTATTTCCATCTGTTCCACATATCATTTGAAATAAGCTGATGATCAAGCTTTTTCATAGCATCTGGCATGAGTCTATCATAACATTCACAGTTTCGTTATAATTCGCAAAAATGACTCCATTTTGAGTTTGTGTAAACATTTTTAGATGGATAAAGTTTGAATGACTCTTTTAACAAATATGAAGCTAAGCTCCAAAAAAAAAAAAAAAAAATCAGGTGCTGGTAACACTGACTGAAAGGGAAAGGAATATAATAGCCTGAAATTCAAACCTTAAACAAAGGGTTGAGGTTGCTTTGAATGGCCCTTGAGAATATTCTCTTCAGCTGTTCCGGTTCAATATTAAACCCTTTCCTCAATACTACAAATATGACCAATTGTTCTGGACCACCATTAACGGGTGCAATGCTGATTGCGGCAGTCTCCAAGATGCTTTCATCAGCACGGTTACAAACACGCTCAATTTCAATGGAACTTGTCTGTGTATCAAGAACATTCAAAGTTCCAATATTAAAACATTATTCTAAGCATACCAATTAAAAGAAAACTGATGATTCGTTCAGGTGAAGCCAATTTAAGTATGCTTAATTGCGTCACATGTCGAAAGCTTATTTGGCAAGATTTTAAAGTTGAGACTTCACATCCAGTTCATGACTTTAAAGAAACCCATAATTCATAAAAGTTCAAGACACCTTGTCTTCCTCCAGTTACTCCACATCATATAGCAGGGTCAATGTCAAACGATGACATTGAAGAATATGGTGAATGGTGTACCTTAATGCCTCCAAGGTTCATGGTGTCGTCAACCCTACCCTGTACTATCATATAGCCTCCAACAGTTCTCTTAATAATGTCTCCATGTCTCCTGAGGCGCTGACAATGAAAATAGCAAATTATAATACGATATTAGTCCCCCCTTGAGTCATATCTTATACTCACCAAGCAGAATATCTTACACTTCTACATATGCTGTCAATTATGGGAAATGGATATAAAACCATAAAGATAAAATAATAGAAATTCTGACATACAAATTTTAAGTTATGCAGGTAACTGTTGTAAATGATAAAGCTATGCATCATAAGAACTAGCGTGTAGCAACATCTTTCCATTTCAGCAATTGCTATCCTATGGTTGAGATAGCACACTTGGAACTAAATAAAAAAATTAGGGTCACAATCAATTTCGAATCAGGACCCAAAACCTATGCACCCGATCTCAAGATAGCTATTAACGAGTTAAAAAAAGTTATCGTCCTGTCAGTAGGTTAAAAAAAGTTATAAATGATATTATGATAAGACATACAAAGAGGTGATTATGCAAGCATTCAAACATAGGCAGGTATACACATACCATTCCTTTATATATTGGCATGCCCTTAAAGTAAATTTCATCATGATCAGCATTAAGCAGTCTATCAGTTGCTCCCATGTTTATGGGGAATAAACCCACTTCACCAGCACAAGCTTGATCATCTGGCTGTCATATAGGTCAAAGAGATCAGCTATGTCCATATAAAATGAACTTGTAAATATCAGTCATTTGCTTTCATGACTCCACATCCATTTTTCATTATCACAAGAACTATTGCAATTGCTCAGAAATTACTTATCAACAGTCACTGCAATAGCAGAGTACAACCAGGTACTGGGATGGTCTGATCTGGTGACAGTTAGATGATTGCAACAGCAGCAAAAGAAAATGAACCTTAACTAGAAATGATCCAGAAAATATGCTTACATAGGGTATCCCATATTCATTAAGGATAACAATGCCTGTTGTCACTGATGCTGTGCTAAAGGCTCCAAAAACTTGCGGCTGCAATGGACTTCCTTGGATGTAACATGATGCAAGTTCTGTGCCGCCACAACATTCCATAACGGGCTTGTAATAAGCTCTTGAAGAAAGCCATTGGTCATCATCAACATTGGATACTTCCCCAGTGGATGCAAATAATCTGTAAATGCACATACCTAAGTTATTATTCTTGAGTTAAATACGACAGGGTTTTTTCTAAAATGCAAAGACACATTACTTTATCCTTGTCCAATCTAGGCCTTTCATACACTGCGTACTCCTCCAAGATTTTACTAAGCTAGGAACTGTACCCAAAACAGTCACTTCTGCATCCTGAACAGAAGTTAAAGAAAAATTAGTTGGTATTTTGGATGGAGAGTTCTAACACTAGTGCAAAACATACAATTGCTATAGTCTAACTTCTATATAGTTGTATGCAGAAGTTTTGTTATTCCTGGAGCATCACGTAAATCTCTCTTTTTTTGTAATTAATTTTCATAGTACAACTTCATCTAGTAATGTTCATCTTCAAGAAAGCCAGGGAAAAAGTTTGTCTTATTTCCATCACTAACTAAAAATTCTAAACCATTTTAAGCAATCGTGGTCTTTCAAAAGATCTCTAGTGGGCTTTGGGAGTTTCTCTTCTAAGGATATAATTGATTAAGAATTAGAATTGGCCCTCCTACAAGCCTATTACCCTTGGTTTTATTTTATTCCCATGCACCTGCTGGCTCCCCTTATTTGAGTCATAATACTGTAAGCACCCATCACCTGAACGAATTTTCCAAAGCCACGGCCAAGAGGTGATCCATGATAGAGTGCAAGAGTTGCACCAGTTAGAAAGCATGAATAAAGTAAAGCTGGTCCCATCACCCATCCCAAATTTGTGGGCCAGCAGAAAACATCTCCAGCTTGAACATCAAGGTGAGCCCAAACATCAGCAGCACCTCGAATTGGTGAAAGTTGTGTCCATGGAATAGCTTTTGGTTCTCCTGATGAAGGCTGATGAATGAGCTAAAAAATATGATAAAAGGAATCTTACAGCCAAGCTAATATATATTTGCTAGAATAGTATTCTACCTGTGGTTCCAGATGAGAAGAGAATATTAGTCACAGTTTCTATAGGTCGATAGCTTGGAATATTACTAGTTGAGCTGCCACGAACAGAATGCCATTACTCATAAATTCGTTGGAGATTCTTAGCATGTGATATAAAAATAGAAATTTCTTTCCATTAGTAAGTGTTTTGTTGGTCCAATCTTACATCATTAAAGTAAACATACCTCGGATGGTGACTGGCACCAGAAAGAAAATCTTTCCACAATAAATCCTGTTCTCTTAGCTGAGTGCCTACATCCTTCCCAATCACAGGGAGCACTATAGCCTTAATAGGATCAGCTTCTACTACTCGACTGCAAGGAGAAAGCATATAACCACGACCATAATAAAGGTATCCTAGATTCCTATAAACATGTTCTGTTTCTGACTAACGCCATGAATAAATTTGAGCAAAGAGAAAGAAACTAATGTGCTTGGAATAGTTTCCATCCCCTGTAAGTGCTACAAGGCACAGCACTTCAAAGAAATGCTTGCAGGAAGAACTCAGATGGAAAACAGCATACTCGTATGGCCTTTTGCATTTTGCCCAAACCAAAAAAGGATTGTCTAAGGCTCAGTTGGGCTGAGTTCACCAGTTACATCATAGATTATTCTCTTAATTCTACCACTTTGTCGGAAAGAAGAAAGATGCATTGACTATCATAATGATAGAATGGTTGCAGTTACCTGTACAAAGGAAACTTCCGGCCTCCTCTTAATATGAAATCCTGCATAGGAATGTCATACAGGAATAATTTTAAAAAACAAGAGCACCATATATATAAACAGAAACTTATCAAAACTAGTTCGAGATTTAAATTAGTACTCAAGTAAGACAGCCTGTGACAACTGAAGCCAAATTGTAATAGGCTTCATGGTTTTTACAAGCCCAAACCCACTAGGGAGAGACCCAATATACAGGTTGCATTAGCAATTTTGAAAAGGACATGAACATTCCATGACAAATATTACAGAGCTCCACAACCTTTTCACCTTACTTTTGTCCAAGTATCATCCGATGTACCACAAGATAGCAGTTATCTAATAAAAGTTTCTCCAAGAAGTAACTACTCGTCGAAGAAACATTTTTGTTTTCTGCCTCTTAAAAAGTACTACTTTACTTGAAGTTACCTTTTAGGGGAAGGAAAAACTGAGATTGGATCAGAAACTGACAGTTAACATCATAAACACAAGAAACTTGGCGTTTGAAAAATACAACAAAATAATATGAAACTAGAGAAAATGCAGAGGAACTCTAAATATGTAATGTCCCAATGGAAGGCCCAAACCACATGACCTATACTTCAAAAAAACTAGTCAATGGTACAATTGGAGCCATTGGAACATTATAAAGATCAAGAACTTCTCTTTCCCAAATAAGGCGGGATCTCATACACTACATGCCCTTATCACTTATTAGAATGGGGTATCACAATCTCCCCCCTTATATTCCCAACCTCCTCGCCCCAGTGGAAGGTCCAAACCACATGGTCTATACACAAAAAAAACTAGTCAATAATACAATTAGAACTCCATTGGAACCATTATAAAGAGCAAGAATTTCTCATTTCCAAACAATGTGGGATCTCAATACCACCTACCCTTATCACTTATCAAAATGGGGTATCACAAAATATATGTTAACTAAGTCTTCCAAAAGCTAACCAATATTTTTCCGTAAGATTGCCACAAGGCCAAGTAGAGAGGAGGCTTTATATTGAAATAAACATCAATTATTGGTTAAATGATTTGTTAGATAGAAGAAACCCATATAGAACTAGGCCTGGATTATGTTAAAATATAAAATAAATAATAAAATCTACCTCTTTCCATAAGCTTAAACTTTTGGGACAAGTGGTGATTTCACATGGTATTAGAGCAGAAGTCCTGGGTTTGAATTCTGATTCTACACTTTACCCCTCCCATTTAATTAAAGATTCCATGTGTTGGGTCACCCATTGAGGGAGAGTCTGGCCCACACATGAGGGGGAGTGTTGAGATATAAAATAAATAATAAAATCTACCTCTTTCCATAAGTTTAAGCTTTTGGGACAAATGGTGATTTCACAGATTATGCCTTAGAGCTGTGCTTATGGAAACAATTGGAAAGTAGTTGTAATCCACTCATGCTAATATGATATGATCTGGGCAGTATGCAGAAACTTAAACAACCAAAAATGGCAACATTATATGCAGGAACATGTGTAGTTATGAGCCAAACTAATAATCAAATGGCTCATAGATGAAACAACTTCATCTGAATGTTAAGAAAGTGGTGGCTTCAAACACGTTGACACTGTTGAAATGGAAATTATTTTTTGAGTAAGTAAAATGAGCAATCCAAATTAGATAACTATCTGAAAGGCAGAATGGTCAGACCAGAATTTTTGCACCTTTGAGTTCATTTAAGGGATTTTCTAGCAGCAAATAACATACAAATATCCTTGCCAATTGGCAATTTAGCAATGACATTGCAAAACTAACATGATCTGCATGTCCTCAGCATAGCCGAAATTCCCTTTCTTTGCTTCTTCGGGTTTTTTTTGGGGGTGAAAGAAATAGAGATGTGGGGCCAACTAGATTTGTTTCCCAAGGAAATCCCACATTTCTAATGTAGCAAATGGTTTATGGAAGTGAAACATCACCTGAGTGAAGATACCCTTTGCTTTTGATACACGCAAACGAGTTGCAATTTCCTTAGCAGCAAAGCTGTCAGCTATTGATACAACAACAAATCCTGCTAGTACAATCGCCAAATATATGATAACTGCATTGACTGTCATTGGCATGTCAATTGCAATTGCATCGCCATTTGTAAATATTGCATGCAGTGCATTTGCCACCAACCTGTGAATCACATTGTAAACACATCAAAAATGTTAAAAAGGAAGATGATCAGGTGGCAGGAGAGACGTTATTAAGATATGATCTATCAAGGTGACATGAAGGATGAAGAACATAATGTAAATCAGAAAAAACAGAAAACATTAGAGAGGAGGCTTGGTTTTCCATAATGAGAATAACTCAAAGCAGGCTCCCAAGTGGCAAGTACACTCCTTTCTCCTCCTGACACCTGATAATTATCTCATGTCACCATGTGGTTAGATCCAAGTACAGCCATGAAGAGAGCTAGCGATTACAAGGATTTCGATTGTTACATCCAAAAACAAATAGGACAACTACTTAGGCACCAGTTACAACTTACAACCCCAAAGCACAAGTTTGGTGTTGTTGTACTGGCTCAAGTATGCAAATTACGAAACATTCCCATTTAGGTGTTGCGCCAATGATTTAACTACACTAACAGAGAATTCTCTGTTTTTATTAGTCAATTCCACATGCATTGGGAGCATCTTTTTTTCCTTTTTTTTTTTATTGGAACTGGGTGTCCTAGAACAACTTCTCGACTAATCTCAGGGGTGCATGGGGCCCTCGGCTGCATTGGGAGCATCTTGAACACAACACCATCCTATTCTTATAGAAAGAGAGGGTCCATTTAAGCTAGAGCGACCAAGTGTTAAGAATATAATCCAAATAATTAAATCTATCTTTTCCCATCAGTTTAAATTTTTGAGATAAGTGGTGATTTCACATGGTATCAGAGTAGGGATCTTAAGTTCGAACTCTTACTTTACATTTTACCTCATTTAATTAAATATTTCACGTGTTGGGCCCAATCATTAAGGGAGAGTTTAGTCCACACGTGAGGGGAAGTGTTAATATAGATATAAATTATTAAATCTACCTTTCCCATCAGCTTAAGTTTTTGAGACAAGTGGTATTTTATACAAAATTTTAACAGTCATATTTAGACGTGGGTATTGTAACTTTTAGTAGTTCAAGGTCCAGTGTATAATTGCCCACTACAAAAGATGCAACAGAATGGGGATGGAAAGTGTGCTAAAAAAACTTGGCATCGGATTCCCTAAAAAGAACACATCTGAAAGAATTTTGCTCTGTGAGATCAAGGCAGTAACACCTCATATGCCACTAGATAGATCTCATTCGCACTCTGAGTGCGTGTGTGCTACAGCAACTTATAATTGGGGATAAATGTGAGAGCATACATTACTTGCTGCCGCAATTCTTGTAATGTTATATGATTAATATGGGAATCGTCAGAGCCTTCATCCCTCCACACAACAGCCAAATCACTATCCTCTTTTCTTGGATGACTTCTTGGTAGCAAACAACATTCTGCAATATTCAAAGCTGAACCAGGCAACCACGTTCCCCCATGTTTTGATTTGTCAGTGGTATCTAAAATGCACTTTGGGGCCTCATGAAACGAAACAGAAAGCTCTTTTAAAACAATGGACCAGTAAGCCTGAGAATCATTGACAAGTACAGAGATGGAATCAAACCTCAGTTCCTCTAATTTGAAATACTATTTCGTATCAAACTTGGCATATACATACCTATGTAGGAACAAAAAAGTATATTTACCTCAGGATGCTGAACGGAGAACTTCTGAAACTGGCTAAAACTTGTAATGGGATCCTTGTATGAAGTCCCTAATAGCTTTGAACCATAATTTTCCATCAAACGTCCCAAGTTTGTATGTTTACACTCATATCTAAGAAACAAAGAGAACAATGATCACTTAATAGAAACCAGTACATTAAATGTTTGAAGAGATAAAAGAAAAGCAACCTCAGAGTCATTACAATAAAAAATCAATTGACCTTTCACTTAGAATACATGCACTAGATGTTCTGCAGCAAAGATGAGTACAGAGAAGTTTCTGCAACTACTGATACAACAGTCACATATAACCAATTATATCAAATTTAATTAAAAGCAGCAGCACTGTCAATGCCTCCTACATTCATAATTACAGAGAATCTAATAAACATTACTAGGTCCCAATAGTGCTGTTCCAGAGCCAGAGGACATGGAAAGAAACACAGACAAATAGCTCTGTTCTTACAGCATCGTTGAAGGAGATCCGATTTGACATCAAACATCGTAATAATCAAATACTGGTACCAAGATGCCGACCCCCACTGGTAACGTGTTCTAGCTGTCGGAAGTTAATATTGTTTCGGTATAACATCTTTGGCTGATCAAGAGCATACACTTTATTTTTATAATTTTCGTACAAACACCACCAAGATCATTTAGCGCCCTCCGGGTTGTGCTTTTTTTTTTCCCCTTCCCTTTTCATGTTATCCCTTTTAGTTAGATTTGCATGTCATATGATAACGTCGATGGACTCCATGAACATGAGCTGACTGAAACGACGAAAAACAGTATATTTGTACCATGATGGCTCTCAATCCTTTTCACAATAACGTGGCAAAACTACCAGAAAAAGATCTCATATAACTAGGAAGAAGATAAATGGGAAAGAGTTAAAGTACCAAAACGGAAACAGCAATGGAAATGAAACTGCTCAAAAGACAAAACAAACAAATAAAGCAAAGCCAGAAAACAGTGAGGAGTAGGTAGATCAGGAGGATAGACAGGAGAGAAATGAAAGAGCAAATTAAAATCGTACTGGGAAGGGAACCAGTAAGGAGGGGGGCCATTGGTGGAGGCATCCCAATCAGCATAGACAGAGTAGTAGATCAGTTGGTGCAGCCCATGCGGGTGCCATGGCTTTAGCACCCTCCGAGCCACCACCTCGCGCCAAACCTTTCTTGGATCAGACCTTTCGGCTCCAGAAACTGCTTCGTTAAGGACCCTTTGAAACTCCTTGGCTTCTTCTATCGCTAGGCCTGCCTTCACCAACTTCTCCATTGTAACTTCACTAACACTCTTCCCCATATCTCTCTCCCTCTCTCCAACGTTTTTGTGGTAGTTTACCGTGGCAGTTGTAGTAGTTAGGAAATGGCAAAGATAACGTTGGGCAGGCGATGCGGATGGAGAAAAATTCTTCTGAACTACTATTCACTATGACATGCTCGTAAAAAAAAACACCCCCCACCAAAATTCTTCCAATGAAGCAAGCTAGCCTTCCAAGTTTCTTTTGCCAAGATTAGTGGACCGCCATTCGCCAACTCCAAAAGGCAACAAGCTTGGTGGCCTGTAATTAATTGTAAACACTAGTCCTCAATTTCTGACATCACGACAATCACTTTTGAGGTTGACAGACGAACGACGTATCACAAAATATTTCAAAAGGCTCAAAAAGATAAAAAAGTATATAAATATATAAATGTATATATATATATATATATATATCACATTTCATTGCCTCCCTACTTTACCTCGAAAGCATTCGTATTGAGTGGTTTCTCTGAACAAAAATAGCTATAGTTTAATGTTTGAAGTGTTCCACCAATTTATTTGTTATACACAAAGGAAAATGCTTGTGTTCTGTTCGGCCATGTGACTCTGGCTGAAGACAATTAAGCATCTGATCTGGTAGGATTGCCAAATCATTTTTATTTATATTTATAAAAAGAAAAACAGTGATTCAAACATTAGAACTCGTGTTTTGACTGATGTGGCCTAGAATGTGTCCACACATTTTAATTTAATTTTATTTGATTTTAAATCCATGTAAATTCCAACAAAACATGAATTGGATTTAAAATTTCTAAATTCTTCCAAATTAGGTGAAATACAAACTTCATGCACTACAATATGTTTATTAACTAAAATTTCTAAATTTTACAGACATCCTTTATATATCTTCCCCATTGAAAATGAATAGTTATAGTACTCATGTGATAAAATAGTATATATAGTGTGTGCAAATTGTCATGTTTATTTATTGGCTACATGATGATAGCTACCTGCGCAGTACCTTGAGATTAGTAATTTTATTTATTGTCAATGCATGGTAATTACAGTCTTGATCATCGACCATGTAAATCAAACCCCACGTTTAAGAAAAGTTATTTCAGTGAAGACTATGCTGATCAGATCAGATGAGATCAGGAAATTCTTTTTCAATATAATACTACTCCACTAACAAGTGATCTTACATTCATATATAGTATTATTCTTTTAATCTTCCTCGCTTTACAAGAAAACTGCTAATTTCTGACTAGTTATTTCTTGTAAAAATGATTATTTCCTGTCAAAATGAATTTGTTTTCGTTGCAAATAATCATTTTGCAAATAATCCGTCATAAATGCTTGTTTTTTTTGTAGTGTCGATTGAAAAAATTATATATAGCTAAAATCCATTGCTTAAATGATGATGCATAAATAATTAGAAAACAAAACATATATTAATCATATAAATTAACCGCGTACAGCATGAGGAAATTAACGATTCACTTAAGAGCATATATACATGCATCATTATGAGCATATATACAACTGATTAAAGTGTCTAGAAGGAGTCTAACACGTCTCGAAGTCCATATATATGTATATACGTACCACGCGCTATGATCCTTTATAACATGATTACATAGCGCACGAGACGTTAATGCAACTACTACGTACGTGCATTATATAATTCGGGTAGCTCCATCTATCGATCCATACTTAAATATTACATTAACTTTCATTTTGATCTGCAATGTAAATCATGATCTAGTACACAAGTTGGGTATAAACCCATATCACATTCCAAGAAAATCAATCACATGATGGCATGGCATGGCAGTTTAACTTAGGTTTTGGATGGCATTTCCGAGATTTGCATTTTGTTATGGATGGCATTTTTGTATCAATTCTCTAATTTGGATGGCATTTTTTATAATTTTAAAATTTGAATGCATTTCTATAAATTTCTAATTTGATGACATTTCTATAAATTTCTCATTTTTTGACATTTCTATAATCTTACATTTTTTAGTTAATTATACACTTAAATGGTAAGATTCTATTTTTAAAATTTAGATTTTAAATTAAATTTATCTTCTAAATCAAATTATGCCATGTAAGCACTTTACTAGTTAGGTGTGTTATCCACACTGTCTTATAATTAATAGAATTTTTCTAAATTCTTATAAGTACTTAATTTAAATATATCACATATATAATTCTCTATCTTTTTTTAGATCTTTATTATTTTTTAATATTTTCGTAGCTCTTTAATTATTTTTATTTGTTTCTTTTGTGTGATCTCAAGTCAAATATCTGAAATTTTTAATATATATTATCTTTCTATATATGGGTTCAGCGTATATTCAATTAGTAATTTATAAGCTCTGATGTATAAATACATACATGATACACATATACATGTATTTATTTGATAAATTGTCAAAGTGAATATAAATATATATATATAATTAATCTTAAAACAGTACACTAAAATACACTATATCAAAGTATTTTGTTTCAATACCTAATTAAATGCATCCAAACGAAATTCAAAACTTTGCATGATTTCCATAGCTAAGGTCTAGACTGACTAACTATAGTCTATATATTGAAAGGGTGTGGCACGAAAGCCACCTTTAAGTCTCCCATAAGGAGATGTGGTCAGAGATATTTTATCTTATTCATTGATGACTATTCGCGGTTTATGTATCTTTACTTTCTATTTGATAAATTTGAAGCACTAGATGCTTTCAAAATATATAAAAAGGAAGTAGAGAGACAATTAGAAAAGAAAATAAAGGTCGTAAGATCTGACAGGGGTGGAGAATATTATGGTAGATATATAGAGTCAGAGCAGCAACTAGGTCCATTTGTAAATTTTCTCAAAGAAGAAGGCATTATTTCTCAATATACAATGCCGGGTTCACCTCACCAAAATGGTGTTGCTGAAAGGCGAAACCGTACCCTTATGGATATGGTAAGAAGTATACTCAGTAATTGTAATCTTCCTCTATATTTGTGGAGTGAGGCCTTAAAAACTATAGTAGATATCTTAAATAGGGTTCCATCTAAGGTTGTTCCCAAAACGCCATTTGAATTATAGAAATGATTGAAACTTAGTTTAAGGCATATGCGGATATGGGGTTGTCAAGTTGAAGTTAGGGTCTATAATCCACAGCTAAAGAAATTGGATCTGAGGACAGTTAGTGATTATTTCATTGGCTATTCAAAAAATTCTAAGGGCAACATATTTTATTGTCCCTCACATACACCTAGAATTATGAAAGCCAGAAATGTAAAATTTATTGAGGGTTTTGGAATAAGTGGGAATAATGTTCCTCGAAAAGATAGAGTGGGAGGAAACACAGAATTCATATATTACATCCATGAATGAAAATGAAATGATTGTCATTCAAGGAAATCAATATGATATTCTTGAAGATCAATTAATTCAAGAACCACCACCACCTCATGAGGAACATACTAACTTTGACTCTACATTGCAACATCCACATAATATGGATGAAAATGTAGAATTAAGAAGAGAGTTTTGCTACACAACCTCCTCACACTCCACACTCCACACTTTTTAATATTTTTTAATATTTTTTAAAATTTTTTTTTGAATTTATTTTTTTAAAATTATTTATAATTATTTATTCACTATTCATATAAAAATATATTTGATAAAAAAAATTAAAAAAAAGATGGAGTGTGGAGTGTGGTGTGAATAGTAGGAGGTTGAGTAGATTTTTTCTTAAGAAGATCCTCTAGAACAAGGAAGCCTGCTATTTCTGATGATTATTATGTGTACCTATTAGAGTCCGACTTTGATGTGGGACCTAAAGATGATCCCATCTCATTTTCACATGCTATGAGTGGAGAAAATTCAAAATTTTGGCATGATGCTATGATAGAAGAAATGGAATCCATGGCTAAAAATCAAGTTTGGGAAATTGTCGAGTTACCTAAAGGAGTTAAAGCCATTGGCTGTAAATGAGTTTATAAAACCAAGAAAGACTCAAATGGTAATATCAATAGATATAAAGCTAGACTTGGAGCTAAAGGATTTACACAAAGAGAAGGTATTGACTAACATGATACTTTTTCTCCAATTTCTAAAAAGGATTCCTTTAGAGTGATCATGGTATTAGTAGCTCACTTTGATTTAGAACTACATCAAATGAATGTGAAAATAACTTTTTTAAATGGGACTCTTGAAGAAAAGGTATACATGAAGCAACCTGAAAGGTTTCATTCTGATAAAGGTGATCATTTAGTTTGCAAGTTAAAGAAATCAATTTATGGACTAAAACAAGCATCCCATCAATAGTATTTGAAATTTCGCAATGTTATTACTTCATTTGGTTTTATAGAGAACATCGTGGATAACTGCATATACCATAAATTTAGTGGGAGTAAGTTTTTTTTCTTAATCTTATATGTTGATGATATTTTGCTTGCAACTAATGATTTGGATTTACTACATGACACCAAAAAATTTCTATTTCAAAGTTTTGAAATGAAGGATTTAGGTGAATTCTCTTATGTTTTGGACATAGAGATTTATCGAGATAGGTCTAAAAGAATTTTAGAACTTTCTCTTAAAGTCTACATTGAAAAGTTGTTGAAAAAATTTAGAATGAATGAATGTACACCCAATGCAGCACCCATATTAAAGGGTGATAAATTCAGTTTAAGTCAATGTTCGAAAAATGCTTTGGAAAAGAAAGAAGTAGAAAACATTCCATATGCATTTGCTATTGGTAGTTTAATGCATGCACATGTTTGTATAAGACCTGATATTACATATGTTGTGGTAATGTTGGGAAGATACCAAAGTAATCCCGGAATAGAATATTGGAAGGTTGCTAAAAATGTTATGAGATATTTACAAGGAACTAAGAATCATATGCTTACTTATAAGCATGTTGATTGTCTAGAGGTGGTTGGATATTCAGACTTAGATTTTGCGGGTTGTTAAGATTCCAGAAAGTCCACTTCAGGGTATGTTTTCATATTAGCAGGAGGTGCCATATCATGGAAGAGCACCAAACAGACGATCATTGCATCATCTACTATTGAGGCAGGGTTTATAGCATGCTTTGAAGCAACTTCACAGGCGAAATGGTTGAGGAGTTTTATTACATGGCTTCAAGTTGTGGATTCAATATCTAAACCTTTAAGAATTTATTGTGATAATTTGGCAGCAATTTTCTTTTCTAAGAATACAAGAGTGAGAGCAAAAGTAAACATATTGACATAAAGTATCTTGTTGTTAGAGAGAGAGAGTCAAGGAACAAGAAGTCTTAATAGAGCATACAAGTACATCATTTATGATTGCAGATCCCATGAGAAAAGGGCTCTCAATAAAAATGTTTTTGAAACATGTAGAGAGCATGGGTTAATGAGCTCATTTTATGTTTGATTTGTTCATTGTATACAGTACTTGTTATTGTCAAGAATAATATTTTTATTTGTGCACATAAAATATCTACTCCTAATATATGGTGTATAGATCCAAAATGACTTATAGAAAGTTATTCATAAAGAAATATATCACATATGAAAATTTATTTAGGGATACTAATACAGTGTAATACATGGAAGGAAATGTTAATATAATAACATAACCGCTATGATTCATGTATTATATCTTTCTTCAAAAGGTTATGGTTTGACTAGTTTTATTTGTGGTTATATTCAGTTTTGGTTATCCAGATGATTTTAAATGACTGTCACGTAAGCCAAGTGAGAAAATGAAAGAACACGTCTCTTTGTGTGAGACTTAAAGGTGGCTTACGTGCCACACCCTTTCAAATATATTATATATATTTGTTTAATATTTTTATATTTATATTAAAAATTCTGGGTAATTAAAATAAATATACTACTAATTTAAAAACCAACAGTTACATTCCTTGATGGAAGGAAGCAACACTTAGAAAACAGTGGATAAGGGTCTTGGCCTATCTATATATAAAGGCTTGTGATTCTCCATCAGTCACTTAATTGATTAACATAAAAAAAAGATAGGCTGAAAACCCCTACCCAATACTCTCCATATAGAAATCTGTGATGATTTACAATTTAGAAACAATCGGTTCCTGTGAATACTTGATTAACGATAGCCAGATATTAGTATTCTAACGATTCTTTATTATTAAATTTTCTCCCAAATCTTACTATAGTGGTATCAAAGTAAACTCTTGTGTCTGGTTGTTTAGTATGGATTCTGATTTTTATGTGAGTTATTTGTTGAAATACTTGTTTGGACATTTGTGTTTATTTCGATCTGTGAGTTGTTGTTAGAGTTCATTTCTGTGATTTAAAAAAATGTATGTTTGGGCATATGCGGAAAAACACATCAAAATACATATTAGAGTTTATCTTCGTTTTTTGAGTCTTTGACCCAAAGATTTTTTATTCATCAAGATTTATTTCGATTTGTGTTTGTATTTTGAGAGAAATCTGAAATGTTTTTGGCTTTGTAAATAAAAAATGCTTGTGAATTTGTTGATGAAACAAGATTTAAATTCAACATCTTATCTGTTATTTTGTATGATTTTTCATGAAATTTTTTTTGCAAGAAAATGATAATTTTTTTGGATAGAGGTTAGGGATGAAATTTTCATCTGCTTGCATGCCGACTCACGGCGCTTGCAACGTCCTATCCGTTGGGCATGAAGTGGTGCCTTGAACCATTTTAGTGCGTTTTCAAATCACGCCTCTTGAGGCATTTGCAGTGGGTTTTATTTGAAAATGTATGATTTTTCTGGCTTGAATCTTTTGGTCTTGTGGCTGTGGGGTAGGGATTTGATTCAATTGAATCCGCTGAACCAATTGAATCCACTGGATGATTGAGCCTCAGTTATAGTGAAAAGGTGATTTTATTTTTTTGTTTGTATAAAATAATAAAACATTTGGTGAAAAGGACAATGCATAAAAGTTAAAACGTCTTATTTAATTGTATTAATATATAATATATGTATATATATATATGTGTGTGTGTATGGGTGTTCACAGAAACTAGATTATTTTAAATCGAAGACTTATAATTAGATTTGTGTACAGAAACTTGTAAGATATATTTTGAATCATCTTGATTTTTAATTATTTGATGATGTAATATTGTGATGATTTTTATTTATAAAAAAATGCCATATTAAAGTATAAATATTATTGTGTATTGAGAATGACCACAACATCTTAAGACATAATAGTATTATAATATATTTGATTGTATGATTTATAATGGCATTTTATATTGTAATTAAATCATTATGGTAATTACTTGACCCTACATGGAGGTAATTATTTTTAAAAAAATGATGATTTAATTGGAATAAGATAGTGAAAAGGATATTAGGTAAATGAGGTTTCCTATACCCATAGGTGTAGGATCTTTTCTTCTTAAATATTTGTAAAACACTAATATAAGCAAATCTTATGCATATTGCAATTTTTACCCACAGGGAGATTTAGATTTATTTTTTGAATTAGACATTGGTCAATTCAAATTATAGTTATTGTTTGATTCAAAGCATTGATATATGTTCTTGGTTATGTTATTGCAGCTACTATGACTTCTTTTTTAAATAGTGAATCTTCTAATATTCCAATTTTGAATGGGGATAATTTTTCATACTGGAAAGAAAATGTTCTTTTAACATTAGGGTGCATGGATTTGGACTTGGCATTTCGTGTGGATGAACCACCTATACCCACTGAATCAAATTCATTGGTAGATAAAAATACCTATGATAGGTGGAAGCGGTCTAACCGATTAAATCTAATGCTCATCAAGTCACATGTGAGTAAGAGCATTAGAGGTTCAATCTCAGAGTGTGATAAAGTCAAGGACTACATAAAGGCTATTGAAGAGCAATTTGTTAATTATGATAAGGCATTGGCTAGCACCCTGATGAACAAATTATCAGTTATGAAGCATGACAAATCCAGAAGCGTGCGTGAGCACATAATGGAAATGAGGAATATTGTAGCCCAACTAAGATCTTTAGAGATTGAGATATCAGATTCATTCCATGTCTATTTCATACTCAACTCTCTTCTTACAGAATATGGACCATTTAAGATTTTCTACAACACATATAAGAAAAAATGGTCTATTAATGAACTCTTAACCATGTGTATACAAGAAGAAAAGAGATTGAAACATTAAAATATTGAGAGTGCTCATTTTGTTACTCAAAGGAAAGGACAGTGGAAGAAAGGAAAAATTGTCGGTGTTAATAAGTGGAAGAAGGATGAAAAAGCGTCATTTAAACGCTATAGAGACAATGATACATGCTTCTTCTGCAAGAAAAAATGGCACAAAAAGAAAGATTGCATAAAGTATAAATTATGGCTTAAGAGGAAAGGCAATCTCAATTCTCTTGTGTGCTATGAGTCCAATTTTGTAGACTCTCATCATAATACATGGTGGATTGATTTGGATACCTCAATTCATGTTTTAATATCATGCAAGGGTTTCTCAGCCTAAGGAAGCCTATGGGAAGTGAACAAGGCATCTACTCAGGAAATGGGATGCGTTCGCATGTAGAGGTTGTAGGAACTTTTAGACTTATTTTAAATAATAGTTATATTTTGGATCTTGAAAACACATTTTATGTACTTTCATTTTCTAGAAACTTGGTCTCTATATCTAGATTAGTACCTTTGGGATTTGAATTTAATTTTGTGAATTCAAATGTTTCTATATTTAAAAACTCCACATTTGTAGGCTCTGGGACCTTGATTAATGGTTTGTATAAATTAAATTTAGATTTTATTTTTGAAAACAGTCTATTAACTATGCATGATGAAGTTGGCACTAAACGTACGTAATATTATTGATGAGTCATCCTCTATATTATGGCATAGGAGATTGAGACATATCTTTATAGAGAGAATTAAAAGATTAGTTAATGATGGAGTCTGAAGACTTTAGACTTATCTGATTTTAGTATTTGCGTGGATTGCATAAAGGGTAAGCAAACCAACAAAACTAGTAAAGGTGCCAAGAGGAGTGAGGAAATTCTTGAAATCATATACACTGACATCCGTGAACCATTTAGTATCCCTTATTGAATGGTCAGAGATATTTTATCTGATTCATTGACTATTCAAATAAGGAATACTAAATGGTCCACATATGTCAATGTGTATGATTCCAAGATATATGAGTCATTATCTCCAACCAATTTGAAAATGACGAGTTTCTAAATCTATTGACATTAGATGTTGAACTTTTGTTTATGAATTAAAGTTTGCAAAACCAACTATTTGACCAAGAATTACTTACTCTTGTGTTGGAACATGCATGTGCTATGATTAGACTGGAGATCGATCCCTCTGATCCTCGTCTTCCTTCCCCCATTAAATACTACTTTTCGATAGTGAAGTAGTGGTAGGTAGCATTCCACACACCCCCACCACCCCCCCGGGCCCGGCCCCTAGCCTACATTCTTTGTTCTAGATCTCTATTGATTCTCTCGTATATATATATATATATATAAGAGATAGCCGTTCGATCAGGTTTGTATCCTAAAAAAGTTCTAGATTGATCAATTAATTGGCTAATATCATTCATTTCTTGTAGAAACCACTGTGGAGAACTGAATTTTGTAAGATGGATGGTATATATGCTCATGTTACTAATATAGGGTTTTGAGATCGTTTCTATATCATATATCCTATATATATAAATATATATATATATATATATGTAAATATTAGGAAATAATCCTGGATACGTTAACTCCGGAATACACCTGACATAATGATTTAAATAAAAAAAAAAGTGAAAAAATCAGTAACTTATTTGTCTAAAAAAAGAAAATACAAAGCCAAAGAAATGTAAAAAATAAGATAAAAAAAAATCTAAACTTCAGTAAAGTATGAGCATTGGTCTGTATCCATATTAGATTATCTATTTACTCTCTATATAATAACAAAATATTATTAATTTAATATTTTTTTAATTTTTATTTTTATCACATTTTATAGTTCTACTAATTAAAATATTAATAATAATTATATTCTAATCAAATTAATAATATTAAATATAAATAATAATAACTATATTCTAATTAAATTAATAATTAATATTATATATTGAGTGTTTTAAGTATTTGATTAGTTAAATTTACTTAAAGTTGAATTTTACAATGAGAATGCTCTAAAGCGTTTATGTTTTAAAGAGTAAAGTCATTTTAATTTTTTTATTTAAAAAAATTGAAATAAAAAGAAATGAAAATGAGTACACTGTCAGAACAAAAATGATATGAAAAAGAAATGTCAATTCATGTGCCCTGCAGGGCTATTAAGAACCTTTTGGTAAAACATAATCCTTTATTAAATTTTACAAGGGAGCTACATGTCAAATGGTCAATAGTCTTATAGACCTTTTGGTAAAACATGATCTTTTATTAAATTCTACAAGAAAGCTACATGTCAGATGGTCAAGTATCTTAAAAGTCTTTTGGCAAAACAGGATTTAACAGAGTTAACGGAAAAATAATAAAAGTTACTATTTATAGTTAGATAGCTACTTATTATAATAGAATAGATATATATCATTTTCAGTAAACTTGTGAAGCAGTACATACTTCTATCAGTCAGTTATTCATGTATGCATAAGGGCTCGAGATACGTATAATGTTAACTAATTGGCTAGCTACATGTATTATTTCTCATTTCCTAATTATTTCGCAGTAAAAATGAGAACCTGATCTCCATGGGATCAAGATCGAGCAATATTTGGATGTGTTGAGCGCAATCCGCACGTACAAGTACTACTAGAACTGGACAGAGTTAGTGAGATTTGTGTGTCTACAAATTGATGTTGAGAATAAGTAGTACTGATCTCAAGAAGACGTACGGGTAGAGCTCGATTGATCAAAAGATGGAAGACCCGACATCATATCATATGTAACATTATAATTTACTTGCTTGATCTTGGTGTAGACCACGTCAATTATGAAATATTGCAAGTGTACATCGTGCAGCTAGGCGTGGTTATGATGCCGCCGTTCTGAATGCATATGTAGAGTAGGGGTGGTAATATGTAATACAATATATTAACTCAACAAAAATACGATACGATAAAAGTAGGTTAGGATTTAGCTTTAACGGGTTCAGTTCAAAACAGATTAACTCATTAAGATATGATTATTTAATGGGTTGATAACGGGTCAATCCGTTTTGACCCATTAAGAAAGTTAAAGTTACATTTATATCCTTATACCTAAAAATAAAATTGTTGAAATTTTAATTTTGATATTTTTATTGTTTGAATTGTAATTTTGGACTTGTAGTTAGTTATATATTTTTTATAGATATTGTGATTTTAACATTTATATAAAATTATTCTAAACTTAATTAGGTCAAACGGGTTAATTTCGGATCTATTTAACCCATTTACATAAACGAGTCAAAACGGATTAACATGACACAACCTGTTATGTTAATAGGTCATGTTAGAATTTGAGATTTTGACACAATAAACTTAATGGGTAGGGTTAAGGTTAAGTTATATAATATAATATACATATCTTAACACGACACGAGCACGACCCGTTAACACGATTTTCCACCCCGTGCAGAGTACAAAAGTTAGCTCTTAAGTTAGCTTAATTCATGTACATGTGTTAATTAATGCCTACAGAATATTATATATATACGTTGCCCCGGCCCAATTGTTGTATATATATATATATATATGTATATATATATATATATATCTCAAATTAATGTGTTTTTTAGTGCTCGATCTTTAGAGTAGTCATGTGTTAATTATCGTTTGTTTCTGATCCGTAGTAATAGTACTATAACTCGAGATGAAAGAAATTCATGACCATGATCAAAGAAATCACGTGGAAGTGGAACATTAATTAACTGGTCACTTTACTAATTTTGAGGTACTTATATTAATTTTATGATTTTCTAACACTAAATCCAACCAAGTCATGAAGGGCATGCATGCAGTTAAGTTAGTAATTATAGACATTCATTGACACGCTCCTCGATCAAGTAAGTTTATATTAATATATATAATATCATCGTTACAGCAATTTAGTATATTTGATCCTCGATCGACATGATTAACCTACGTACCTTAAACTTTGTCCTGAAATTCTGTCAATCTATAGAAAAGGAAAAAGATATTTGTGAGTGCAAGGGATCAGACTGATCATCAGGATCTGCTCAATCACTAAAAATCAAAACAGTGGATAGCTGGCAAATCAAAGTTTAAAGTGAAATGAAGCCAGCTGGGCATGGGACCGGTACGTACACAAAATGAATGGTCCTGATCATCACTGAATTGATCATTTTCTTAGTAAGTTGGAGGTTACTTAATTTCATTGCGCTCTAAAAGGAATTAAATAGATTGCCGAATGGGATATTTTCAAGGGTCTAGAATGTTTTTCAAAGCTGGAGAATTGAAGGAGATAGGTGAATGGGGGGTTTTGGTTCTTTGGGAGATGGAAATAGTGGAGAAAGATGGATAGAGATCATAAGACATTACGAAAACTGCTTCTTTGTGACAAATTATTTCTAATATAATGATTATTTTCTGTTAAAATAAGTTTATTTTCGTCGTATATAGTCATTTTCATTATAAATAAATAATTATAAATATCTGTTTTTCTTGTAGTAAGAGAATGCACAGCATGATGCATGCATGCTGACAATCGATTAATTAACTAACTTAGGTGTTATATATATATATATATGATAATCTTCTAAATTCATGACCGAGAGACTGAGATATCAAATGGGGCATTTTGCTTTCTCAAATTGTTAAAGATAAAACTGGCATGGGATGGGATGGGATGGGAACTAAAAAAACAAAGAATATTGTAGTGGAGACAGACAGAAGCATAGATCATGCTGACATGCACTAGTAAGTATCACGCTGGATTTGTAAGTCCTCATTGAAAAACATATGGATCAACGTCTGTTGGTGGGGGAGTTCTGACGACCACAGTGTGTATATATATATATATATGATATAATTAATAAACGTTAATGGGAGGGCAAACCAAGAAGATTAGGTAGCTCATGATCAAATGGCAAGTACTCTGCATATTTTGTTGCCAAATAATTATTTCCTTTCCTACTAATAATTTCTAGAGACTAGTGTAAAGTTGGGCCAAATACAAGTAGTTCTCTTCTTAGGGAAAGTGGGAATAATTAGTGAAATTGCATCTTTTTTTTGAATCATGTGCATATATATGATCAGTAGTACTGTCGTCAAAGCACTTCATGTGATCAGAAAGACCAGTGTTTTATTTCTTCTTCTTTTGCGCGCATCATGTTATCGATCTGCATGCGAGCAGGCAGCAGCTGGTGCGTGGGGGAGGGACAAGTACAGCAGCGTATGATGAATTGATGATTCCCGATCGAATATGTTTATTCAGGGGTGGAAAAAGTGTTAAATTTCTTTGTGACTTAATCATGAATCCGGCCAGCGTTACACTTGATCCATCTTTAATTATATATTCTACTTTTGACGCATCAATATCATTCTGCCTATATATATATATATATATATATATATATATAAACATACAGTACGCGCGCGTACTAACTCTTTTCATAAAGGAATAGGTCCACTTCTGCATGCCCGTCAGGCGTCATGGGCCGCGTAACCCTTATCTTCAACACGCGGCTGCATGCATATCATGCATGCCTTAAACAAATATCACCGCAACCAATTGACCTTAAAATGGTTTTTTTAATTCATTGCTCATCTCCCACGCCATTGATTATCATGTCTCCTTCATGCCATATTTTTCTAACATTAATTCTGGCTAGTTGCTGAGTGAGCTAGGCTAGCTTTGCATGACTGCAGTTGTAACGGTCAAACTGGTTTGTATTAATGGTTTATCAATAAAATTATAGATACAGTCTATTTTCTTTTTTTTCAAATGGCAGTAACGAAGTTTATAGTAACCGTCCATGAATAAAGATGTTAAGAGGAATATGATCTGCCATTCAAAGGCACTTTATGATCAGAATTACAAGAGTCAATCGCCTTGTCCACTCTGAGACTAGTTCATCATGTTTAGGCTTTATTAATATGGTACTGTTCCTAACGACTTAGACGAGTCAATCGCCTTGTCCACTACGCAAATCACAGTTTTTTTTTTTTTTTTTTGTTAAATTTTTTCAAGACAAGTGTTAGCAGTAGAAAACCGATCCCGGTGTCGACATCAACGACTGTCCTGAATTGACAGTTTGTCGGTTTGTCAAGGTTGTAAAGGCAGAGTATATACTTAGTGGTGGGTGATGCAAGGTCTCCCATCCTTTTTGCGTCTCGAACGATCGACCACCAAACAAGGCAGCAAGAGTGATTTAAATTGGGCCCCTATTTCTATTAGGAATCATTTTCCAGTTTCCTTACCAACCCCAACTGAACAATGTAGGGGAATCTCAATCAACCCATTTCAATCTATTTCAGTTTGTTTGCCCAGATCGCATCGAATGACACATAAATTTGGCCAATCCTCCTATTGCTACACCCAAGCTTTTACATAATGAATCAAATCAGAATGAATAAAAAGGATAAAAAAATGCTACATCCAAATGCAAGCTCGAAAGAGAAATGCATAATCTTTTAGGCAACTTATTATAATCCTTGGACTCCATCTACTCTTGCAATATCCGAAGAAGTTAGCAAATGTTTGCATCAATCAACAATCGACTATTACCAATTAAAAAAAAAAAAATACATTTCTACGCTCAATATTTCATTGTTAAGGAACAAAATCGAGGTGCACTTACATCGTCCAAAAATTTCTGGTCACCGCTACCTAAGAAGTGTAAGTTACAATGAACCCAGAAGCCACCCCGCCAGATAAGAAACAAAGGCAGGCGGTAAAAGGAAAACTAGAGAAAAAAAAATGAGGAAAAACGATGTTGACTGATACACATGAGAAGATTTCAACCATTTCTTTGACACTGCATTTCCTCTGACTTCATTACATTAGAATCTCTACAGTGCTGCTTTAACACTCGAGATGGCTGATAACTGGAAGGATCTCCAAGTCAAAGCAACACTAGAGCAAAAAATGCGGCAGAAATCAGATGTTGAAGCCTGAGACTGTGCATTGAACTCGAGCTCCCTTCAAATGGGTTTGTCGGTCCAAATGCTACCGGTGGTGAAAGTCCCCCAGTACTTGTATTCGAATTAGAACTGTTTCAGAATATTAAATGTTTAGAGCCGAAAACAAAAATATTAAATTAGCTTTCTTCTAGGTTGAAAATTTTAGATTCTCACCTTCCTGCAAAGCGACATGATCCAGAACCTGCAAGATGATACCCATCAACAAAGACTCGCAAATAAATATAATGTAAGAAACACTACATGGAAGGAGTTCAGTTTCTTATATGCTGTGATGCTAGAAGAATTGACAATGGATGGGGAAGGGGGACAGAAGGTGAAGAGGCAGTAAAGCCCCCAAGGAGTCTAGTATCCAAGTTTGTACGTATTGCCACCAATAGACATAACCTTCAGGCTGACAGGCGTCATTAAAACCTTTATATTATATAATGGTAGACCCAGTTTACTTCAATACAGCAACAGGATCGAAATGAGTTCCTAGATACATGCATAAATGCTTTCTCAACTATATTGACTAAATTATGACAGAGTCGCAGCAAATTAAATGATAAGCGATAACATGTAATGATGGCACAAGAACTCACACTGAGAATTTAAAAATCAATGGAAGAAACTGTTTTTGATTGACTCAAGTAGTTATCAGGATTGCACTTCTATGTGCCATACTATGTTTCACATATGAGCATCTACTACTCAGGAATGAATTTCTATAAAGCATTCACTTTCCTAAATATTTCTCAAAACCACGACCTTCCATTCCATTAAAGGGCAACATGACGTAGGAAACAGGAGTTCCTTTCCCCAGGGTTGTCAACTATGAGTCAACTTAGACTGCAATACTAATTGACTCTGTACTAAAGTCAGATGAAAACGAATCGTCAGTTACATGCCTTGCAAAACTTATTTTAAGAAAAGAACTAAACGCATGCAATGAGCTCAAGAGATAACAAGGAGCAAAGTTAGAAGGACGTACTGGGATCATTAGTGGTGGTCATAGCTGTACCACTAAAGTCACATGTTCCACCAACACTACGCATCTTTTGATAATAATCATTGTAAGCATAAGAAGCATGCTTTTCAAGAGTATCAGGGAAATAGCACGACTGATCTGTTTGAATAGCAGTGCAGTTAGCTTGGCCGGGCCCACAAGCCCAGTTTAGGCCATCTCGCAACTTATCAGAATCTGCACCAGGTTTTACCACACAGAAAACCACAGAAGAATTTTCTGTAATCTGGTCAGAAGTACTCAGTCGCAATGGATAAACAGCAGAACCATTAGCAAAAAGAACACCCCATGTTTCCTCTGATGCTGGCCCAGGCCTCTTATCTTCATTGAATAACTCATAAATGTAAGTGTTAATGGGCATCCTTGGCTGACTTGGGGGACCTGAATTATTTAGAACTCGCTTGATCATATTATTAATAAAGGTCTCAGCATTTTCCACAGTGGCATCGGGTTCATCTGCTCCCCCAAACCATGGCCAGCCGGTCTCTGTCACAACAATAGGGATTCCAGAAAAATTAAAAGCTTCTATAGAATAATAGGTAGCATCCACCATGGCGTCAAACATGCTGTTATAGTGGAAAAGGGTATTTGGGTCAACAATCTGCTTGACTGAGGAAAGTGGTCGGAAAAGAGCATAATCAATTGGGAAAATGCCATCCCCTTTTGTGTATCCATAATAGGGATAGGCATTTAACATGTAATAGGAATTAGTGCTTTTTAAAAACTGAAGGAGTTGGTATATAGTAGAGTTCCATGAAGAATTGAAGGTGGCGGTGGAGGGAGGGAAAGATCTAGGGATTATATCCATGGACTGGGGAGTGGAAACTTTGACCTGAAAATTTAGGTTTGCAGCGACTAGTGCTTTATGAAGGGAATTCATGGCGGAAACTAAGACGGGGGCTGCATTAGGGATTGAGGTAAGAACCTCACTGCCGACAGCAATTGCTGTAATATTGGTTGAAGGCAAATAAGCTGCAACATTTTTATTAATCCAGGTTGCTGCTGCTGATGCAGATTCTCCAATGCTTAAAACTTCCTCATTTAAGACACCAACAATTACTTCAATCCCACTGGCAGAAAGGGCTTTCAGAATATGAGAATCAGCGTCATAAAGGCGCACGTGAGTAATTTGATGGGCCTTGAGAATCGCAACAAGATCTGAGGTTGGCGGCAGATTGGAAACATCAGTACCAATGTTTATCCCCACGAATGCACCTATAGGTTCACAGTTAAGATTCAGTGACAACCAACAATCAGTGAGAAAGATAATAATATGATAGCATATTAAACTGTCTCCTAGATCCAAATGGCCCCTGCCCATTAGTGTGAAGAACCAATTATAGATATTATTTTTACATCTGGCAATTTCGCTAGCCTTTTTAAGATGCCTCTACTTCTGCAACTACTGCACTTGCTTAATTAAACAATAAAATGTAAAATTATTATGACCACCTTCCGACAGCCGAAGGCCATACCATCTGAGCCTTTACCTAAAGCATTAGCCAAGAATACTTTTGTCTCGTAGGTTTAACTACTCCGTTCTGAATCATCAAATGAACATTGTTTTGCTTTTTCAATCATAACTTACAAAATATGCACTATATCCATAAGAATTGCAATGGGAAAGGTATTTTGCATGATCAAAGATCAAGAAAATAGACAAACCAGGCGACAATAAATCATTTTATTCCTTGATGATAGCCATCTGGCCTGTTGATATGTATAATTCTTACCAGAAAGACAAGGTCCCAATTCAAAATCCAGATTGTGCTTAAGGTTAAATTATGAGCATGGTTTAATTGACACATTTGACCTTGAACATGAAAATGAGTGTGGCAAAAGAGACCAGAACTGGCTCAAATTACCTGATGCATGGGTAAAAATGCCAACAACGAGCAAAAACAGACTCTGAACCCATTTTTTGGGCATCATCTGATCCAAGAAACAAAAGTCAACCTAGACCTCCACTCCTGAGCCTTTTGCAATTAGATGAACCAGAAACTGCCAAAACTAGCAAGCCAATGTCATATGCAATCATATCATAGATTCATAATAGCCAACAAACTTCAGAAAAAACTGACACCATAAGGATAATATAGGGATAAGAACTTATAAAAACTTTGATTGTAATGGCCTTTAGAATGTACAAACAGGATTATTGGCATTCTTTCAAACAAGCAAAAAATAGAACCTCCATAAAGCTTTAAATAGAAATGATCCACAATATCCAATAAACAATCACATAACATATCAAGCCAACAACTATTATACAGTCAAGTGCTTATGTCATTTTTGCTCTTAATTTTATATTGTTAAGCACATGTATCAAATGTGCACATATCAGCTATATATCAAGAGGGATACCACAGTTACCCAGGGGTGCAAATAGGCTGAAAATGTAAATCAGTCAAAATAAAAAAAGCGAAAAGAAATAGAGCAACACAAATCCTAATATACCTGATCAGGTCCATATAATCTTTTACCTGACATCGACCAAGACATAAAGCATAGATCAATCTCATTCTCCAATCACAACCATTCCCTTTCTAGCACTATGCACTTAGGGAAACAGTACTACTTAATGTGCAGAGATGTCGATTTTTTAGCCAATTTTAATGTAAAAGGTATTAGGGGTATCTCCTTAACAATTCATCATGCTATCTACATTCAAATGTTAACAGGCACTAACCTGCCCTCAAGGCTAAAATCTCCATGTCCGACGAGGCAAAAAAAATAGCAGGAAATGAGCTTCAAGCTAAATACACAATCTTGGAGCTCAGCCAAACTCATAACCCAAGTCAGAGCATACTTAATTCAATAATATCGGTACATGACATTCTTAAAACCTAAACGTTGAAAATATTCGTGATCAAGTCCCCAATCGAGTAATAGTAACTATAGTAAGCAGTTTATATAACTTTTTTTTAAAAGTATATATAGTAAGCAGTTTATATAACATTGTTTCGCCTAAACTCAAACTTTACCTTTCGCGTTTAGATAATGTACCAACATTATACCGAACCCTCACAAACTGACTCCCCAATGTAGAAATACTCAACTTTTATAGACCCAAAATCCTTAATAAGTGATACCAGACTTGATAGGAAATTTTTTTGATGCCATAGTGCATGGTGGCTACCACACTGGAGCGATGGTTAGTTCTATGTCAGTTCCATCCATGGTGGAGGTTGACTAAAGAATCTAACAAGCACATACCGGCCAGTGGAAAAAATCAGATCGAAAGACGTCGTGAAGCCAGATCAAAGAGCCAAAAATGAAAAGGAGAAAATGAACCCAGATGAGAAATCAAGAGTAAACAATGAAGAGTACCTGATCCAACTTGCCCAGCTGACGGGATTGAGATATCTATACTCCCGGCCGCTTCCAAGGAACTAACAGAACAAAACCCCACAAAAACCCGACATAGTTACTTACAGACTCGAGACACAAAACCAACTGCTCAGAACAAGGAATCTTAAGAAAGAACCTTGAAATATTTTCAAAGCCCCACAGTAAAAACTAGACCTATTCCTCACATTTATTGTGGAAGCCAGAACAGCACAAAAACAAACTATACATTACAAACCCTCGTCTGAAAACAAAAATCCTTACAAATCTATACCCCACCAAACCCAATTATATAATCATCAAATAGAGTACACGCACTACAATACTAATATAAGGTTACAGAGCCGGCCCAATATAAAACCGAAGGTTATAGATATGAACATACCTGTAATGTCAGCTTCTATCTTAGACTGAGCGAGTGAGTGATACATCCAACGGAGATACAGTATACAGACAGCGTACTATTTGCTTGTTCGACTGTTCTTTTCTTCCTGTTTTTTGCTGCAAAGTTATTTAATTAGTTAAAATTAAAGAGTAGAGATAGATTCTCTAATCTTAAATGAAATATCGGGAATATCGATAATTTACGCCGTTAATTATATTTTAATATTTTCATTAATATAATATATATATATATATATATATATTTATTTATATAAGAGACATTAAAGAGACAAGAAAATATGGGTTTTCCCTCCAAATATCTTTCGTGAGCTTGAAAACGGAAGAGGGGAGCTGAAAAGTCCAGGCCTCGTGGGAACGGTTTTTGATAGGTTGTCAATTAGAAGATAAATAAAAAGTCATCCTCAAAATTAATAGAAAATATTTGATAGGGATGTTATTTATTTTTACATCTCACACCTATAATTTTTTTATAGAGTATTAAGATATTTTTATAGAGTGAAAGTATTTTTTATAAGGTGTGGGGTGGTAAATAGTGACTGATGAGAAAAAATTTTCTACTAAAGATATGAGAAGATTTTTGATGACTTCATAAGAACAAAAGTTTTATATAATAGTATATTGGTAGATTATTATCTGAAGGTTTTTGAAGTGGGTTCTAATAAATAATGTCAATCCTACTTTTTAAGGTAAAATATCTAAGAGAAAGATAGATCATAGATATATGAAGTAAGTTCTATAAAAAAAAATCATAATATATTCATGAATCCCTTTGTACAGGAAACAAAAAAAAAACGTGGACAAAATAATTAATAGATATAGGGACCCTTTATACAATGTTGTTTGTGATTTTTTTTTAAATATATAAAATGTTTTATATTGAAAAATAATATAGGTCCATCGATTAGGTTTCACCCATGCTAGAATTGTAAGCGACTGGTGAGCTTTCAGTTTCTTAAGTTACGAAACTGTAGCTTGCATCCTGAGATTACGAGCCCGTCCGTGATCCATTAGCTATTTAGACAGTCTCAGCCAGTTGGACAAGTTTACAAGCCCGTCCATGATCCATTGGTTTTAGACAGTCTGGTCTCGACCAGTTCGACGAGGCTGCGGACTATTTTGTGCATCCCAAGTGAAATATGGTTTCATTTTTATGTATAGTTGACAGACATGTCAAGTAAGATGTGATATCAATTTGTATGAGCCTTTTTTTTTATGAAGATGTATTAGGATGGATAACAGTTATACAGACGCGCATGTAAATGCACAAAAATACCTCACATTATACTTCGAATCACTTTCCCGCTATTAAGCCTTTTTGGAAGAAGTTTGTGGAGGTGGACCGAAGAAAAGAATATTAAATATTTTACTTTTTTTTTTCTTTTGGCTGCAAAAAATGGGACAGAAAAGAAACACGGTGAGGTGAGCCTGATACAACTTTTCAAATAAACACATGGGGCCGAAAATGACACGACAAGGACGCGGAAGTTGGAGAATCTAGGACTAGGGAGATGATTACCCACAAACTCTGTTTGTGTGTGTGTGTGTGAGAGAGAGAGAGAGATATAAAAGCATATTGAATTGAATAGATGCTGCTTTAGTTTAAAAGTGCACTTCTGTGGTGGAAACCAAACGTCAACAACTTTCCTCTTTGTAGACTTTTTGGTTTTCTCATCCCCATTGCCATTAGAAGTAGTATCAAGCAACATCCAAGGCCATACAAAGGCTTGTTTGGGGGAATCATGTTACTTTACCATCAAAAGTATCTCAAAATAGGTCCCTCTTAAACAGGAGAAAGCTGGAAAGCTGGACAGGCAAGGCATTAGGCCTTCACTTCACTGCATCAAATATATGGAAAATAGATGGTCAAGACATACAGATGGACACCCATGAACATAATTAATCCAGAGTTTTCCCAAGGATGGTGGGAGATCTAGGTCTACCATGCCAGAGGCACAGCCATATTCTACATCGATGTATCAACCATTTGAATTGGTTGTTGGACCCCCTACCCCCTTACGTATTTTCCCTCGTGTATTTTCATTATCTTAGTAATGAAATTAAAATATCTCACATTGACAGAAAAAATAATGTCTGCAACTTCATTCTGGGGATAACTTCAATACTCACTCCTCGATAATCATTTACTCTTCTTGATAAGATCTAGGGTGAACTGACCCGAGCAAATGCTCCAATGTAAGGGGTCAAGGGACAGGTAGTACAGCTGCCTCTGCCAATAAGCATCCCAGCAAGATTAAACTACCTTTGTCATGGCAGTTAATCCATGGTTCTCTCAAGGTATGCCTTCCATTCTATTGAAGTTTCAACATTAACATGGCACAGCATCTAGCAACTAAGACTATTTTGTATCACCAGATGTAACTTTCTGAGAAAAAAATGTCTACGAACGGAACCAGAATCTGGATCAAATTCATGAGAATGGTACAACTACAAACATAAAATAGTCGGAAATTGTAAACAAAATCCAACAAAAAACTAGCATAACAGTAGTCTATTTCAGAGTAGCTCACTGACTAGGAGACCTATCTCCATTTGGTTGTGTTGAGAATTCTTCATGGTTAGGGCTTCGCCTTTGGCTCTGGCTCCTGTTCACACCCCTATCTGGACTTTGACTGTGGCTCCTTGAGCCATTATAGGGAGGAGAGCGCGTATACAACCTCTCTCGACTGGACCTTCTGTCTCGGGATGAAACAGATCTGCATCAAAATAAGAAACCACAATGTATGCCATGTCATTGGAATAAAATAAAATAAATAGAGATTTGCTTCATTCCATACCTTTGTTTGGGGGGAGGGGAATAATCATGGCTTCGGGACCGAGATCTCACACGGCGTGGAGATGGAGATCGAGAGTATCTAGGAGAGCGAGAATAACGCGGGGGTGACCGTCTTCGATCATGATATCGAGCCCTACTGTATTTAAAATGTCAGATGTGAACTTGCAAATGCAACTTAAAAGAAATGATAGGATTATCTGGTAGAAGGGTTCTTGGAGTACTACACAATTTCATATGATTATTCCATTACAAACTATTCAGATTATTTATGATAGTGCCAACAATGATGTGTGGTACCCACCAATTATGCGCTCTGCATGTCCAATTCACCGAAGGTGAGTATAGATATTAATGGCTAGACAACTTGCTTCATTAGTTATCAACTCAATTCTAAAATAATCTGTAGTACCCAAGCATTTCTCACTTTTATATTGTCAGTAAATAAAAAAATTAAAATAAACTGATCACATGTAGCTCTGTGAGAGACCCAATTTCCTTACTCCATAGTCTTGCTAAGAATCAGCCCTGCACACATTCGTGCTCCTCTCCTTTTTAGGTGGACTTTATTTTTGGTCTAGCCAGATAGCTATTTACGGTGGGAGAAGTTGAAAAGAAGTATCACACAAATTTAAAAAAAAAAAAAAGTAACATAATTTTTTTAAAAACAAAAAAAGGTACCACATAAATGGGTCCACTTCGGCCAGTAGTCGAAAGGAAAAGATCTCAGCTTTATTTGTACTCTTATAAATGGTTGAAAAAAAGAGATGAAAAAAGAGATTGAAAGTGAACATCAAATCAGAGGAATCCACTCCCTGGCATTAAATAATAATTTCGACAAATCATCCAACATGAACATCAGTCATCATTCAGTATTCAAAGATTAAGACAAACCTCCAAATCTGACAGCAGTAGATATGCCATAAATACACACAAAGACTACACATTACATAGCTAGCAAATCCATAACTACATTCCATTGAAATGCATGCACCGGCAATTGGGTATACTGAAAAGATTCACTACAGCTTTAGGGATACTAATTTCCAAAACTCCAGAAATTGCACCAAATTACTTCATTTTAACAAGATAACCTAGATGACCCCTGTTTTGGTCAACAGCATCCATATTCCTTCTATGATCTAACATACTCTTAATTACAGTCATTTCAGAAAAGGCTTGTCTGTACAAACATTCTAACAAAAATCTTTACGGCAAGACAATCTTTTGAGTTCAGTGTGAAATCATTATTTAACTCTCTCAACAACTATAAAGTCGAGTTTTTTTTTTTTTATAAAAACTCACCAGAAAAATATATTATAAGTATATATCATTTACAAAAAAAAAAAAAATCCCAACAGAAAGGGGAATCTTACCTTCCTCCCTCCCTTACCCTCATATCAGCTGGTTTCTTCCTGTTCTCCTCAGCATAGACAACAGTCAACTCACGACCAAGAAGAATCTGACCATCCATATGATATTTAGCATCAGCAGCATCAGCAGGATCTACATATTGCACAAAACCAAAACCACGGGGTTCCCTGAAAAAATAAATGGACACAAGACAAAAGGAAAGAGAACAGTGTCAAAACATGGTCTATTCTGAAAGGCAAAACTTTAAGAGGTACTTTGCGCGCCATAAATCTTACTGATGAAATTGTCCAAAATAATCCCCAGTAATATGGTCATGACAAAAAAGTAAGCACTTGGCTGCTGACCTTGCAAGTGTCAGTTTTAAGATGACTTGAAATTCTACAAGACTTGAGACATCTTCAACAATGTATTAAAACCCAACTTCCTTCCAATCTACACTACCATTAACATCATCTTCAAAAGAACTCTAATTACTTGATTGTTGTCTTCATAACTTTAGTTTCACTGCTAAATCTCAAGAACTTCAATTAACACACCCAACTGGAGATAAGAAAAGAGCAGATCAAGAAAAAAACGCCCATAACAACAAAGCTTAAAAGAAGGAACCTAGCATGGTGGCCCACCTTTCGCAAAATAAATTTTAAGATATTCTATTCTATCCGAACATATAGCATTGGATAGGGATAGAAATTTTGAGAAACTATTTCTATATCTATAACTCTCTTTTGGCCAAGATTGGGAATGAAACTGCAGACAAAACATTACTATAATTAAAGAGAGAGACAGATACAGAGAGAGTTTTTTTTTTTTTTTTCCCATAGAAGTTCCTGAAAACAATAACCAAGTAAAAGTTGAATGATTCCACTAACATTTTTTTTTCCAAAACTAATAAGATTAAGTAAAATGCTAGTAAACATCCCATTGACTTCATCAAACAAGGAAAAAAATTAGCTTCAGAATTCCATGAGAACTTATGAAAATCTAACGTTACAAGGACACCTCAACTCCTACAACTAGTTCACATATGCTCACCCAGTATAATAATCCTTCGGCAAGTAAATGTCCTTAAGATGACCAAACTGCCCAAATGGTCTACGAAGGTCCTCTGGCCTGCATAAAAGCACGTAAAAAAACCAGAATATCATAAAAATTTTGGATATACAAAAAATCCTTTTGGTCATAAACAGTCACAGACATGCTAAGCAATCACAACATCACAACCACATTTGATCCTGGGATAATATAATAAATACAAGCTTCAACTACTGTCCCATTTCATTAAGAGAATATCTAATGGGTAACCTCCAACACTCAAAAAAGTGTCTTAGCAAGACTTCGTAGCAACCCCCCATCTTCTAAGAAATATGTTTATAAAAAAAATAAAAATAAAAACCATAAAACATTACCAAGGAACAGGCTTTACATGCTTATAATGAAATGGCGCGGCAGCTTACAACACAATGATGAAGACAGTAGATATACAAATAATAAGCCAATGATCTTGTTTCTTCATAAATGATGAGGCATGCAATGCATTTAACCACACTGCAACAATAGCACCCAAACTATGCCAATTTAAGTGGGCCGTGCTCCACCTTGTGTACTCATGCAGTTCCAGAACCGAATCCATTCACTATCCATAGGACCAACACCATTTGAAGGTGGTTGGCCCGCCCCACCTAGAACAATCATGTTCCACTGGGCTTTACACATATTTACTCACTTACTACGTCACAAGATTATACACGAGAAAAATAATCACTACGTAGCCATTCCCATACTGGCTTATTACTATTCTACATTACCCATAAAAAAGATAATACTATTCTACATTTAAATCCCATTCTCATTCCTCAACTGGTTCACTATCATTCTAAATGCAAATAATAAAAAGCTATCACAGAAAATTAACAGAGCGGGAAACTCAACATATCATCTTAAACTTCAAAAGGCATGATAAAAAAGTAATTAAATTATACAAGAGAGTTACTTAGTAAGGTAGAGATAATAGTTAATGGAAACAAACCTACAATCGTGGCGAAGGTTACGAACAAGAAGGCTAGTAGGAGCATCCCTATCACGACCGCCATAGCGACCCCTGGGACTGGGGCTCCGTCCTCTCCCACCATAACCCCTAGGTGGTGATGGGGTATAACTCCTCCTCCTCATTTATAGAGAATAGTTTCCCCTTTGACCAATTTCAAATTTTTGATGAAACTGGAAAAAAAGGCAACAGAGAATTAACCAAGAAATTCATAAATTCACTGTGAGGGACATGAAACAAACTTGAAAAATCAAGGTACAACATAGAACCCTAAACCATAACTATTTCGCGCATATATATACACACACAGAAGAGAGAGAGAGAGAGACCTGAAAAAGAGCGAATCGGCAAGGGCTTGGTGTGGCGGACGAGTCCTTCGGCTAAGCGAAGCGACCAAGATGGCGCTAAAAATAGAATTGACGGCTGTGCTCGAGTGCCTGTGGTTCTTGAAGGGAATGTGCTCTAAGGGTAGGTTTAGATGGACTGAGTTGGAGATCCAAACGAAGTCTAAGATCATTAACAATGGCTTCTTTATCGTATTCTTTAAAATAAATTCCTAAAATTATTTTTTTTGATAAGTAGAATAAATTCTTAAAATTCATTTTCTTTATTTTACATAATAATTTTTACAATATATTATATATTAATTTATCTATTTTTTTTATATCATTTAATATTTTTTTAATGTTTTTTATTTATTTTAAATATTTTTTCTAACTACCAATAATATCCTCATATCTTTTGATATTTATAATATCTCTTCATATATAATGTCATATAATTATGTCTTATTTTAAATTAATCCAAATTTATAAATTAAATCAAAATTTAATTTAATTCAAAATATAAAAAATAGATTATATTACAAGAATATTCATTTTCAATGATTCAATTTAACGGGTAGAAGTTACCTAACTTATCTTAGCTGGACGACAGGATTCTTGAATCAATTCGTCTACATACAAGTGAGCTGCGCACCGATTGCGCACCAAGAAGGTGACATGGCAGGGTAGTAAGGGTATTTACGTAATTATTGAAAGTAAAAAAAGAAATGAAATGAAAACAACGAAATGAGTTCTCCATCTTCTTCATCATTTGGGTAGTGATCAGAACCCCCTTTCGAGCCTATCTTGATGGAGTCGTTTCTAATAGATGACCATATCAATCCCACCAATCACTCGATCATAATCTCAGATATGCAAACAGTATGGAATGAAATCTGCTCATTCCCTAAACTTCAGCCAGTGTCATCGTGTACAGCAGAGCTCCTAAATTTTAGCTTAGTGTAATCTTGTACAGCAGAGCAAATCAATTACTGCCTTTTCTGTAAACATTAGATTTATATAAATAGGCTTTCTCTTGTAATACAAAACTGTAATTAAAATAATAAAAACGTGTTCAGTTTTTCATTATATGGTATCACGAGGCCCCTATCTCAAACGAGTTTGATCCTCTTGCTTCCGCTATGTCTGAGTCACCAGCCTCTGTCACCAACTCCAACACTTCTACTCCTCCACCAGCAAATACTATCATTGCCATCAACGCACATAATCAGCTCCCCTACAAGCTGACATCCTCCAACTTTCCTGCATGGCGTGCCCAATTTGACTCCCTTGTCATTGGGTATGACCTTCAGGGCTTTATTAATGGATCCCACCCATGTCCTACGCTTGGGACTAACCCAACTGCTGATGCCATTGCTGCTCGCAGTCGCTGGATCCGGCAAGATAAACTCTTGCTCAATGGCATTTTTGTCTCCATGTCAGAAAGTATTATGCCCTTGATTGCTGCCTCTGGCACTTCAAGAGAGGCTTGGCTTAAACTGACCCGTCTTTATGCAAATCGCTCTCGCACGAGAGTCATGCAACTCAAGGATCAACTTACTTCCTTGAATCGTGGTTCCAAGACCGTCACCGAATACCTCCAGCAAGTCAAATGCACTGCTGATGAACTGGCACTAGTGGATTCTCCCCTCACAAATGATGATCTCACGCTCTACATCCTTAATGGCTTGGGATCTGAATTTCGTGACATCGCTGCTCCAATTCGAACCAGAGAGACTCCCCTTACGTTCGAAGAACTTCATGATCTACTAGTCAGTCATGAAACTTATCTCAAACGTCTTGAGACATTGCAGCAGACCACTATTGCAACAGCCAACTATCACCAAAAAAAGGTCCCTCCAACCTCATCTCATCGAGGCAAAACTCACAGGAACAACACCTCTCGGCCAAATCAGCGCCCTTCTCAGTTTCACAATAATTCTCAGTCTTCCACCAAACCTTCTGTGATCTGTCAGTTTTGTGCTACACCTGGTCACACGGCTCGCCAATGTAAAAAATTCTGGAACCCAACCTCTCCCAATGCTAACTGTGTTGCTGCTTCCACTGAAAAACCATGGGTAGTTGACTCTGGTGCCTCTCATCATATCACCTCCGATATGTCCAAACTTTCCATTCACTCCGAGTACGATGGTACTGACAAGGTCATTATTGGGGATGGATCAGGTTTGGCAATTTCTCATGTTGGTACTGTCAACTTTCGGCTTCCTACTCGTACCATTGCTCTAACCAACACTCTTTGTGTACCAGCCATTCACAAGAATTTAATCTCAGTTCATGAATTCACCAAGACTAATAATCTTGTTATTGAATTTCACCCCTTTCATTTTTTTGTGAAGGACCCGACATCGGGGGTGACACTAATGCAAGGCAAATGTGATAATGGCATCTACACACTTCCCGTTTCATCCTGCAATGTTGGAGCCACGAAGGAAGCCTTCACTACTGAACGTGTGTCTTCAGATATTTGGCATAACCGATTGGGTCATCCCTCTCGGAAACTTGTTCATCATTTGATAAAAATGTTTCAATTACCAGCAAATAAAAGTACTGCTCATTCACTATGTTCCTCATGTTCTATCAATAAAAGTCATAAACTTCCTTTCAATTTATCTAGCATTTCCAGTTCCTCGCCACTTGAGTATATGTTCACAGATGTCTGGGGTCCATCACCACATACATCTCTTGAAGGCTACCGCTACTACAGTTTATTTGTAGATCACTTTACAAAATACTGCTGGTACTTTCCCATGAAACAAAAATCTGAAGTCTCAACTATTTTTCCTCAACTCAAGGCTATCCTCGAAAAACAGTTCTCTTTACCTCTCAAAAATCTGTACTCAGATAACGGGGGTGAGTTCATCGCTCTTAAAAGCTATCTTAGCCAACATGGTATATGTCACCTCACAACTGCCCCACACACTCCGGAACAAAATGGCGTAGTTGAACGCCGTCACCGGCATATAGTGGAGACAGGAATGACATTACTTCATCGTGCTCAACTCCCTCCGTCATACTGGAACTTGGCTTTTCAAACTGCGGTATATTTAATCAACCGCATGCCAACTCCATTGCATTCTCTTCAATCTCCTTTCGCTGTCCTCTTTCGAACCAGTCCAAATTATTTCAAGCTTCGGGTCTTTGGCTGTCAATGCTTCCCATGGCTCAAACCGTATTCACAGCATAAGTTGGATCCAAAATCTCGTTCATGCATCTTCGTTGGATATTCCACATCTCAAAGTGCGTATAAATGCCTTGATCCAGTCACTAAACGAATCTTTCTATCTCGCCATGTTCGCTTTGACGAAAATATCTTTCCTCATACTTTACCACCTGCTCCTTCCCTCCCATCTCAGCCTGTGTCCCCCTCACCTCAGCTCCTCACTCTCGATCCTATTATGCCAAATATGTTAAAGCACACCTTCGGTGATCAAGCTTCCTCGGGTCCTCTGTTGGATGAAGCCACTCAACAGGTGCTGTCACAACCTTGTGTTCCTGTTTCTCCTGATTCGAATCCATCCGAGCTTGCTCCCACATCCCAAGTTCCTGTTGTATCTGCTTCTGAACAGGTTGTTGAAGCTAGACCTCCTCAGCCTTTGCGCATGGTCACAAGGTCCATGAATAATATCCATAAACCCAAGCGCCTATTTCTGACCACAAAGCATGCATTACCAACATCCTTAGAGCCCACCAGTGTTCATCAAGCTCTTCAAGACCCGCACTGGCGTAATGCTATGAGTGAGGAATTTACAGCACTTGTTCGCCATGGGACATGGAAGCTGGTACCTGCTGCATCTCATCAGAACTTGATTGGCTCCAAATGGGTGTTTCGTATCAAACGTAAACTCGACGGGTCTATTGATCGCTACAAAGCCCATCTCGTCGCAAAAGGATTTCATCAACGGCCCGGGCTAGATTTTACAGAAACTTTCTCCCCCATTGTGAAGCCTGCCACCATTCGGATCATTCTATCTCTTGCTGTGATGAACGGTTGGTCTCTTAGACAACTCGACGTGAACAACGCCTTCCTTCACGGTACTCTCACTGAGGATGTGTTCATGGTTCAACCAACCGGATTTATTGACACCTGCCACCCTCAACATGTTTGTCATCTTCAGAAGTCCATCTACGGATTGAAACAAGCCCCAAGGGCCTGGTATCGTGCACTTCATGACTGTCTCTGCCACATTGGTTTTGTGAAATCTGCCTCGGATCACTCCTTGTTTATCTACACTAATCACGGCATTTCTGCATACTTCCTTATTTATGTTGATGATTTAATCCTCACTGGCAATGATTCTACGTTTATCTCTACAGTCATTCAGAAGCTTGGCTCTCAGTTCTCTTTGAAAGACCTTGGACCTCTGCATTTTTTTCTGGGCATTGAGGTTATCCCTACTTTGCATGGGCTTTTTCTTTCCCAGCACAAATACGTGCGGGATCTTCTACTCAAAACTCGAATGGATGGTGCTAAAGATGTTACTACACCTTTAGCCACTTCAGAACGTCTTCATCTTCATGATGGCTCAGGTCCTGTTGATAGCACTACGTACAGGCGTGTTATCGGCTCTCTTTAGTACTTAGCACTCACTCGTCCTGATATTGCATTCCCAGTGAATAAACTTGCTCAGTTCATGCACTGTCCATCTGAAACTCACTGGGTTGCTGTCAAACGGTTACTCCGTTATCTCAAGAACACGATCTATCATGGGATTCATCTTAAACGATCAACAGCTCCTCAACTCCTCGCCTACTCTGATGCGGACTGGGCAGGAAATGCTGATGATCGCACGTCCACCTCTGCGTACATCATCTTCCTTGGTTCCAATCCTATATCTTGGTGTACTCGGAAACAACGAGCTGTGGCTCGCTCCTCAACTGAAGCAGAATATCGGGCACTCGCCAGTGCCACGTCTGAACTTGCATGGCTTCAATCTCTCTTCCATGAACTTGGCGTCAAAATCTCGCTTCCATCAAAACTTCTATGTGATAATATAGGTGCAACGCAGCTCAGTTTAAATCCGGTGTTTCACTCTCGGATGAAACATATTGCCATAGATCTACATTTTGTGCGGGATTATGTGAATAAAGGATTGCTTCAGGTAGCTCATGTTTCAACTCATGATCAGCTGGCTGACTTAATGACCAAAGCCTTATCACGCCAGCGATTTCAGCTTCTGCGCTCCAAGATTGGTGTCGCCGATGGAGCACCATCTTGCGGGGGCGTAATAGATGACCATATCAATCCCACCAATCACTCGATCATAATCTCAGATATGCAAACAGTATGGAATGAAATCTGCTCATTCCCTAAACTTCAGCCAGTGTCATCGTGTACAGCAGAGCTCCTAAATTTTAGCTTAGTGTAATCTTGTACAGCAGAGCAAATCAATTACTGCCTTTTCTGTAAACATTAGATTTATATAAATAGGCTTTCTCTTGTAATACAAAACTGTAATTGAAATAATAAAAACGTGTTCAGTTTTTCATTATAGTTTCTACCATTTCCAACTCTTGGGAACTTACAAGCTGGTGCCTGCTGAATCTCCTCCGCTTCCATACCACTTTCATGCCTTTCTCAACAAAACTTGTACAATTAAACCCACTCTTCTGGCTTATGAAGTTTTTCTTGCTCTTATCCTTCTGCTTCTTCTAGAAAGAGAGAGAGAAATAAATAGAGAGGGAGTCAATTGTTTTTTAGAGAAAGGAAGAGGTGTGATGAGAGTGCAGGTGGGGTTGTTGTGTACTATGCATATTGATGACGATAATTCAGAGAGTACTTTGGCTGTGTAGTGATAAAAAGAAATCCTTATATTTTTTTCTTCATTGCCGCCATTGATGGATCCAAAGGAGGTTATAGAGCTTTTTGATTTTTACTGGTTCGGCCTCAAAATAATCTTCAAGAAACAACTCCCAAATGTATAGAATTCATTGGACTTCAAAATAAACACAAATCATCAAATTTAAGAGCTAAAATTTATGGATCTAGGTTTTGTTTTCTCAGAAGAAGATAGGAATTCAAGCTTGGCTTCAGTAGTTCCTAGGTTGCAAAGATTTGGAAAGAAAGATGAGGAAGAAGATGTTGTTGATGAATCTGCAACTTCAAGGTCTTATCTTTCTGAATCTTGGGAGGTTTTAGATAGAAGAAAATCACATAACCCATTGATGAATTGGAAATGGTGGGCTCACACCGTTGCTTTCACTGGTAGATGATGAAATATATGTGTGTGTATATATGAACCATTGGCGCATCATTAGGATTTCTTGTGCCTCGGGTGGTAAAGATCAGCACAGCAAGGTCTGGACGTCCAAGGGCTTGAGAGACTGGAGGGTTAGGCTATCGGTTACTACGGCGATTCAGTTCTATGATCTTCAAGATCGGCTGCGTTACGACCAGCCTAGCAAAGCTGTGGAGTGGCTAATCAAGGCTGTGGTTGTTGCTATTTCAGAGCTTCCTTCACTAAATAGTTCTTTTCCTGATACCCCGAAGCAGCTAAGCGATGAGAAGCGAGCGAGTGGAGGTACGGAACAAGGGTTTGATTTAGCTGAGGTTGAGTTAGATGTGATCCAAATTTCCAGCAAAACCAAAAGCACCTTTCTTTGTCCAAGTCCGCTTGTAGCAGCACCTCAGAGACGAGCAAGGGCTCCGGTTTGTCGCTCTCGCTGTCTGAAATACATCCCGCCCAATTCCTTCAGCCCAGTTTCATTAAATGTATGCAAACCACACCGTTTTATTTGCCACGTTGGATGGGTGCACAAACGGCTTACGCAGATCGCTTGCATTCAGCTTTTTCCTTCTTGAATTGGACTTGCAGATTAGAAGCAAAGTGAATGCAAGCCATGGTTGATAGAATCGATGAGAATTGAGAAATGAAAGATGGCGCCAAACACACAGAAGGGCTTTTGTCATCTAAGATGAACTTTGGATGTGGAGGAAAGAGTACCAAAAGACAAAGAAATGAATTAAAAAATGTTTACATTTATGAACAGCGCATGCTACATGTAGCGGTAATACCGTAGCAAACTGGAAAATAAAAATGAAATAAAGAATCAGTTGGATGTGCATTTTAAGCTAAATTCTTCAAATTTTACAAATAGATGGATTTTACATTATCCGTTGAGAATGCTCTAAGTTACTTTTGAGATTGGAAAAGATGAATTTTCATAATTTCTTTTTAAGACTGTGTTCGGATGTTGAGCTAAGCTCAGTTGATTTGAGTTCTTTATGAATAGTAGTGAGTTGAGTAGTGGAGAGAGTTATGTGGGACCCATCTAAACTGAGTTTAAAGTGTGTTTGAATGTTAAGATGAGTTTAATACTTTTTATGGAGAATTGAAAATGGTTGTGGGCCCACATATAAAGATGTTTTAAGTTGAAAAAAGTTGTAAATCTTACGAGTAAGAAAGTTTTAGTTGGGATGAGTTTAGTAATTTGAGAGTTGGGTGTTTGGATGTTAGATTTAGTTTAAAATTAGACTGAATTCAGTTGAGTTTAGAAACCAAATGACACCTAAATGTTACTTAAAATGGAAAATATTTTAATTATAAACTTTTATCTTTATCATCTAATTATTACAACTTTTACAAATTTCAAAATAAAACATAAAAAAACAATACACATTTTTCAATTTTCAAAACAAAAATAATATTAAAAACTTATATCCAAATCATTTTTTAACTTTATAATATTTTTAGGGATTATTTATAAACATATCTCATCTCACCTTATCTCAAAATTTTCTTAATTTTATTCTCAAACATCACTCAAATATACACATTTCAATTTCAAATATTCAATTTCTTCATCTAATTATTATATAATCATTACAACTTTTTCAAACTTATAATCAAAACATAAAAAATAATTCAATTTTTTTAAATCTCAAAATAAAGATTATATTTAAATTTTATATTATAACAATATTTTTATTTTATAATATATTTATTCAACTTTTTCTCTTTCATTTTTCAAAACTCAATAAAACATCTTAACTCAAACTATTTTACTACTATTTACAGATTTTCCATTTCATCTTATTCCTCAAGCATTCCCTTATTCAATTTTTTTTCTTCTCTTTTCCAAAATTCAATAAAACATGTTAACTCAAATTAGTTCACTATTATTCACAAATTATTTCGTTATTATTTATAAAATTTTGAAATACTCCAAGTGGCTAACGAATCCTAAAGTCCTCTCTCTAGCGACGGTCAATGGTTTTTAAAAACAATTGGCCGCTAAGAGCATTCTCAATGGATTAGCCAAAAGTTAAATCTATTGAGTATTTAGCTATTAAAGACCAAAAAAGGATCACAATGGATTAGCCAAATTCCAAATATTTGACTTTTAGCTACAGTTACATCTAAAATAATTTTCAAATTTATGTTCCTATTCATAGGCCAAATTCTTATTTTATGAATTATTTCTCTCTCCCCCTTTCTTTCTATCAATATTTTTCTCTCTTCCCTCTCAAAAATATAATTTCCTTAACCAATAATTTAATTAGAATATGATTATTAATTAATATATAATATTATGAATAGTAAAATATGATAAAATAAAATAAATTATTAATTAAAAAATTTTAATAATTTTGAAATTATTAATTAAAAAAATTAAATAATTTTGAAATTATTAATTATTAATTACTATATAATGAATAAATGAATAATTCAATGTGGAGATTTGATGTGAATAATCAAAATCAAATTTATCTTATATTATTTTATTGTTATATAATGAAAAAATGGTTATTCCAATATGGAGATTTATGTGAATGGAATATCCAAAAGTCAAATTTCTCTTATATTCATCAAAAATGTCCTTAGCTTTGGCTAATCCAATGAGAGTGCTCTAAAGCTGTAAATGAATAAGGTTATTCCACAATGTGTTTGAATTTATTTTATTTCAATTTGATTTCAATTCAATTCATTTAATAGAAAAGTTATTTATAAACAATAAATAATAATCAATTATAAAAAATATTGTTTATATAAAAATTTGTACAAATTCGAATAACTTCATATTTAATATTTCAATAATGTTATCTTTAATTTTATGATGAGAATATCTAAATAAAGTTATGTTCCTAATCCCATAGTCATTGCTTCAATTCTTATCAATATAATTATTCATCAACTATTGATTAGCTTTATTTTTCTAAATGAAATTTTCAATTGTTAATATATAATATCATGTCATCAAAACAAATATGAAAGAGAAGAGAGCATGATATATAATATTTTTCAATTGAATTAAAAATATAATTTTTTTTTTATTGGTAATAATAACAAGTATGAAAGAAAAGAGAGTATGATATATAAAATTAAATTGAAAATATAAAATACTATTTATAAATAAAACATTGATTCAATGCTGTAATAAGACTTTTCTTAATATTTTTATTAAACTAGTTAATAATTTGCGTGTACATAATTATTTGGTTGTTTTTCTCCATCTCTCTACTTGTTGTGTTCGGTTTCTTGATTTTATGGTCATTGTATTAGTTGTTTTTATTTTTTTGACCGAGTGAATTGGTGTACTTGTTAGCGATGAACAGGAAGTGGGTTTAAGAATGGCACTTTTTGCTTTACGTGTTGTTTTCCTCTTTGATTATTTGTTTATCTGTTTGTGTTATTGTGTCTGCTTTATACATTGTGGTACTCTATGTGCATATCCCTTACAAAACAAAAGTGTTGGTTGTTTATGTTATTTTGATTCTGAAATGATAATATTTTATTTATAAGATTAAAGTTTTAATTTTTTTTTTCAAATCAAATTATGTCATATAAGAACTGTACTATGTGTGATTTATATATTAGCTTGATGACACAATTTTTTTGTAGGTTTTACAAATTCATAAAAGTACGAGACTAGCGTAATATTCCTTGCTACTCGAATTGAGGAATATCTTCGCATCGCCCCTTCTATTTCCCATCCCTCGACCTCTCATTGCTACTCCATCTCTCTTTCTTCCTCAATTTGTCATAAGCCTTACCCAAAGTTGTTATAATTTCCTTCATAGGGTATGCTCTCTCTATCTTTTCAGATCTCTCTCTCTTGGTTGTTGTTTTTGTTGTCAGTTGGGTTTTTTGGATTGGCTTTATAATTAAGTCTTCCCCCAAAGTTGTCATAATTTTTTGCCCAAAGTTCTCCATCTCTGTATCTTCATAATTTGTCATAGGTTAAATGGGCCAGATTAAATAAGCCTGCAAATTATTATTTATTGAAACTTAGTTAGGCCCATTGGTTGATTTTTTTTTTTTTTTGTCAAAAATCGTTAAGGTGTAGTTGATGATTTTGGAGAATATCGATGGGCAATACTTATAGAAGTCCAAATTAAATTAGTCAGGTAATTTTGGAAAGACACTAGACTCATAAATTTTTATGGTAAATTATAAGAGTTTCATTGGGCTCAATGATTGGACAAAAGCCCAATAAATAATTCATAGAGCAATTGGGCCTAAATAATTAAAATTTGGCCCAAGAATTTTTCTAAAGGTCTAAAGATATTATTGGACGATAGATTTATTTTGGACATGAGAATTATGGCTTAGTTTAGTTATTAAGTCCAAGCCCATGAGCGTGTCGAATTTCAAGCATTATAGGATTACAATTTTAAAGTACCATTCACATTTAAATTCCTTGAGTTGATTGCCTTCTACATAATTAAACCTATGCACATAATTTCTTTCCTCATCAAATCTAGGGTTTTTCAGTTTCACAGGAGCCCCACGTCAGACATATTTTTCTCACGACAGACCATTGTTATTACATTGGACATACTCCCATGAAGACCCATGCCGCTGCACAGTGAGACCATCACAAACTGATAGACGTTGAACTGTTGTGCACCACGGGTGAAGACCATCGCCTTACTCAACCACCATGATCCTCCCTCCCACGCTCAATCTCTCTGAGTGCTACCTCATGTTGTCGACTAAAAAGTCAAACTGGGAGGGAACCACCTAGCTCCTCCACAACACTACCATAAGCCAACCACCGAAAGCCATCCCACACCAAAATTTCTCCACACCACTCATGGAAGTTTCCCCTTAAGTTGTTAGCCATGTAGCAAGAACCACAAAGCACCGCTTAACCCATGGGCAAATTGTGAACCTCAGTATTGTCCAAATGACTGACACAAGAGGTGGATGAATTGAGTTGTATTTAAAAAATCCGTAAGTATAAACCAAATATATAATATAAATATAAATATAAATACGATGTAGCAACAAAAATAAAGAATAAGGATAAGATAAAGCAAATTCAGTATTTTAACGAGATTCAATTCCACTGCATATGTCCTCGTCCTTTAAAATTTCCAAATTCACTATCCAATCTTTTTCAGGTGGAGATAGAAATCTTATTACTTTTGAGTAATACCGCTATAAATAATCGGTATATAACACCCTCTATACTTGCAATCATTTTACACGTGATGATTCAACGTCTATTCTATGTTTAAAATATCTTATACACACACAAGAGTTACACACACCCTTTTATTAATACAAAAGCTGATAGTGGATAGGTTATCAGAAAACACTTCTTAATGAGTGGAATAAGAGCAATACAGCGCAAAACTATATATCTCTCAAAATAAATAAGGGTTAAGACTCAATACTTAGAAAATAGAGATTGAAAACTTTGAATGAATATTGTAAAATTTGTAATAATATCTTCTAAATTTGAATATCTCAAATGAGCTATTTATAGGCATATGAGATTTCATTTTCAAATTTAAAAAGATTCATAAGTCAAAGACAACATCATTCACTTTTCAAAACTTTTAAATTAAAGTTTTATTTTCTTGAAATTGTCAAATATAACATCATTCATTTTTCAAAATATTTAAATCAAAATTTTATTTTTCGCAATTGTCAAAAACAATATCATTTACTTTTCAAAATATTCAAATTAAAGTTTCCCCTTATTGAAATTGTTAAAAACATCATTTACTTTTCAAAATATTCAAATCAAAGTTTTACTTTTCGTAATTATGAAAAACAATATTATTCACTTTTTAAAATATTCAAATCAAAGTTTCTCCATTTTGAAATTGTCAAAGACAACATCATTTACTTTTCAAAATATTCAAATCAAAATTTTACTTTTCGCAATTTTCAAACACAACATGATTCACTTTTCAAAATATTCAAATCAAAATTTCACTTTTCGCGATTTTCAAAGACAACATCATTTACTTTTTAAAATATTCAAATCAAAATTTCACTTTCTTGAAATTGTCAAAAACAATATTATTCACTTTTAAAAAATTTCAAACAAAACATGCACATGTGAAATATGACAATCAATCATCTTGCAAAATTTCAAAATATAAACTTTTAATTATTAAATATGTCATGCACCTATGAAAAATACAATTTTATATTTTATGAGAAAATATTAATTTTGAGCCTTAATCCAATTTCAAATTTTATCAAGAGATTTAAAAAATTACTCTAAGAGTTTTATTTGTAAGTTCGTTCCCATTCTTGCTCATGCTTGATTTGTTGATATGCTTGGCTCAATTATTTAGACAACTTGAATTTGAGATTCCTTTATATTTGAATTCATTTGTTATCATCAAAATCCATATGCAAATATATAATTATATGAAACTTGAAACCTTGGGTTCAACACTCAGCCATTGCCAACCACCATCGCGCAACAACCCAACACGACAAGCCCCTCCCTGCACGACCTCAACCACAACGGCAAATCGTAGCATACCCAGCTGCCATGAAACCAACTTCCACATTGTGAGCCATCTTTCCACTCAAAACCACCGTATGATAACCCCACTACCAAAGTTCATTCACATCGCCGTCGCCACTGCACCATAGACCCATGTCAATGGAGATCACGACTCTAGCTCACGGGGAAAGGATCCCATTTGGCACAATCCTCCATGGACAGCCTAGTACCACCTGTTTTCATTCACTGCCCAACCACTGGTTAGCCATCGTGCTACTCCTTCCACCAAGACAAGATAGGCATTGTTTTCATATACTCGAAACAGAGCACAATTCCTTCTCGTTTAACACGAGTCCTTTGCAAGTTGCTTAGCCCCTCTGCCCATGGTTGCACCACCATGCAAGACCTCTATCCCTCTTGATTGACCATGTCGCCACACTTCTTGCCGAAAACACAATGGCAAACCACGTTGCATAGCTAACCTTCCTGTAAGGCCTCTGACCTATCCCTCCTATTGGTTAAACATGCAAGATTTTTAAATTGTAGGGATCAAATTATATAAATACCCCTGCCTAAGTGTTTGATCGTAGGGTTGATATTTTCTAATATTAGTGTGATAAATCTATGAGAAATTAGATACTTGTAGGTAGAAAATAATTTAGAGTTTAATGTATTAGTCCGAAAAATTAAGTGGATATAGATTAAATTGGGAAGTAATGATATTTTAGGGTTGTGAGAGTTTTTAGATATTTTTTTAGAAAAATAGTTTATTTTAGTATTTTAGGCTTGAATATAAAATTATGTGTTTAATTATAGATTTAAGTTACGTGTTTATTTTATAGGTGATGATTGATATTCGTTCGACACTATTGTGAAAAAAATTCAGAAAAGTTAAGAAGTCTAGATAAGCAGGGTTCCTATGTTAGACTTTGCATAAAAGAAACGAACTGAGGTCGATTTTGAAAAATATGTATGTTTTGTTATGAAAAGAAATTTTAAACAATCTCAGTTATTTGTTCTGAATTACTCGTGAAGCTTTATATAAGAAGAAAATATTTTATGTCATGACTGCTGTAGACATGAGCTTATTTTTTGCATTTGTTTATGAACTACGCAAAAAGGGCAAATATGAAGCTTTGTGCATAATTACATGATTATGATTTGATTTGGTTGGGTTCTGAATATGTTTTGTACTCTAATATGATATGATCCATCTTCAAACCTCTGGTATGACATTACGTTTATGTTTTGTCCTGACTTTACCATGGGTGTAAAACTATTGCTTCTGTTCGGGTTGGTACTAACTTTTTTATTTTCGGTGCACCCACTTTGGAAGCAAAATGGTTTTTTGCGTGATTTTTCGTGTATGCACACTCGGGGCTCCGAGAATGAATAAGGGGAAGATTTCATATTCTATTTTTGCTCGGTTGGCCACCGGGGTTTGCACAATCCTACCATGGGAGTTAAACAGAGAATTTTATTCTAATGTGATGTTTCAGTTATGCTATGTCAAATGAATTTTGAATAAGAATATTTTTAAACTTTCGCACTTATATTTTTGACATGTTTTGATTATGTATCCTGCAAATAAAAATATTTTGTTCTGTATTATGAACTTTGTAAATGCTCATATTTACATACTAGTATATGTTTTCTGCTTGTTGAGTTGTTGATAACTCACTCCTTATCTCCACAATATTTTTCAGATAATTTGAATATTTCAACGAGGATCAAGATCAAAGAGCGTGGGTGAGATGATTTAAGCATGATGGATTAAGTATAAAAGGTTTCTATGAGTGTTGGAGAATTTTATTAAGTAATTTTATTGTGTTATGATGACGTGGTATGTTGAGAGGTTGAATAGTTGGTTTAAAACATTGAGTTCTATGTGTAATTAGGAATTTGAAGTTTATACCTATATGTTGAGATATGATTTTAAGGGACAAGAAGTAACTCTCCAACACTTCTGGAACTGAGGCGTTACATAGGGAATGATAAGTACAATTTTTCTTAGACTTGATTTGGATAGTAAGTTGAGATGGAGTGAATTGAGATGGTTTGAGAATAGTAGTGAGATATTTGAGTTGAGATGGATAAGTTAGAAATGGTTTGAGTCAAAATGTTTTTGGGGTTTTGGAAAATGAGAGAAAAATAAAAATATTATAAAGTTAAAATATTGTTAAAATATAATTTTTTAATATGATTTTGTTTTGATATTTAAAAAGTTGAATTATTTTTTGTATTTTGTTTGAAAGTTTGGTAAAGTTGTAATAATTAGATAATGATTAAATGAAAAATTGAAATTGAAAATATTTGTATTTGTGGTGTTTGAATATTGAGATGAGATGTGATGAAAACATCTCTCAATCCAGTCCAGGTCTTAAAAAATTATTTATTCCATCAAACACTCTCTCTTCTCTCGATATTTTTGTGTTTCTATGGAAATAGTTGCTTTCTCTCTTTTTTTGTTTTCGCTTTGGATTCTATTATGATTTTGAGAGTTAAAAGCTTAATCAAATTAGTACCCAGTTTAAGGACTTTTGGATCAATAGTTAGATATTTGATAATTGGTATCAGTGCAGGGATCACGTCACAAAATCAAATCAAGGAAGGGGCGATCTATAGGTTGTATTAAAATGTCTAATTATTGAGTATTGATAGATGACTGAAACTACCAAAAGAAAAATAGCTATCACCAAATCAATATCAATAGAATGGACTGTCGTAGATGCCAAATTCAGAAGTATGATAAAATATTATAATCTTGAGAGTTAAAAATTTAACAAATTAGTATTCAACCATTCTTAAAACTTTTGATGGTCGGGTCGGGTCTTTTAACAATCATTCCGCCCGTTTCCATCATACGAGAGCCACTCAAGCCATCTGGTCCAGATCTCTGTCCTAGAGTACCTCCGGCCAGTCGACGCACCACCACTCAAAGCCGTCTGCCCTTGAGTGCCTCGGTCCTTCACCCACGTCCTCCTGTGCGTTTCGAATCAAGGGCTAAAGGTAAGTATGTGACCGATTTTCTTTTTATTGCGGATTGTATAAAATGCTTTGGTTTACGATGTTTTGGGGGTTTGTTCGGATGTTCTGTCGGAAAAGAGAGGAGAAGGAATGAGCAAGGGAAATTAGCGAGTTCTATGATTAGCGTTCTTGGCAGGTTAGGCAAAGTTGACCTTGGTAGGGACATTTTTGAGACGGCGAGGAGTAGGGGATATGGAAAACACTGTTTATGAGTATTCAGCTTTGATTAGTGAGTATGGGCGATGTGGGTATTGCGATGAGGCGATAATGGTTTTCGACTGGATGAAAAAGTTGGGGTTGTTGTCGAATTTAGTTACTTATAATGCTGTAATTGATGCGTGTGGGAAAGGGGGCATGGAGTTTAAGAGGGCGTTAGAGATTTTCGATGAGATGTTGAGAAATAAGGTGCAGCCCGATAGAATTACCTATAATTCGCTTCTTGCGGGTTGTAGTAGTGTGGGACTGTGGGAGAAGGCTCAGACTTTGTTTAGTGAGATGGTGGAAAGAGGCATTGATCAGGATATATTTACGTACAATAAAATGTTGGATGCGGTTTGTAAAGGGGGGGAGATGAATTTGGCATATGAGATTATGTCGGAGATGCCAGCGAAGAATATATTGTTGGATAAAGAAGGATGTTGTAACTTATAATGCTCTTCTGGGCAGTTATGGGAAGCAGGGGAAGTATGGTGTAGTCAGAAGAATGTTTGCATAGATGAAAGCAGAACACGTATATCCTAATTTGTTAACATATTCAACATTGATCGATGTGTTCTCAAAAGGCGGTTTGTACAGGGAGGCAATGGAGGTCTTTAGAGAGTTTAAGCAGGCAGGATTGAAAGCTGATGTGGTTCTTTATACTGCACTTATTGATGCTCTATGTAAACATGGGCTGGTGGTTCTTCAGGATGTGTTGCTTTGTCTGTGCTTCTTGGTTTGCCTTGCTGAATAGAATCTTGACATATGTTACTTTTTCATGTGTATTATTTATGAATAGGATTTTATCACTTCTAAGTTCTATTAAGTATTGGCTTCCTGGAGTTGATTTCTTGAAAATGAAAGAGCACTCTCATTGGAGCACTGGGGCATCCTCCGAGGAGATGACATGAAAACCTGTTTTCCATGAGGGGGACATGGTTTTTGAGTTAGATGTACAGGGGAACTAGATGAAATCCAATATGATATTGTCATGCAGATTACTTCTACTACTTAGCAGTTAGCTTTTCATTTCTGAAGCAAGAAATTAAGGAATTCCGTGTGTAATTGCTTTCATTCCCAGCAAAATTGATTTGTGTTTTGGGTGATTGAAATCTAATATCAGCAGCTATCCATGTTACAAGTATGTTAAGAGGAAAAAAAATATCTACCCGTCTTACACAGTACAACATTTAAAGCTGTGATATTGGGTAGCCAAAATAACCACATGAGCACCTATACGTCTTTCAGATTGCTCTTTATATGTTTTGTGAAGCTGGTATGTTTTGTGTTTTGTGGAAGATGTTGTATTGTACTGGAAACTCTGAAGCTAGTATGTTTTGTGGAAGATGTTGATGGGCTATTATTGTACTGGATGGCACTTACAAAAAAAAAGTATTGTACTGGATGAAATTAAGCTGGAAGTTGTTGTTTTGAAATTTGAGTTGTGGTTGAATTATGTAATTATTGCTAGTGTGGGATTGATGTAACTATTTGCTAGTATGTTTATATGGAATTTTAGGTGGGTTTAATAAAAAATTTGTAGTTATTAGCATTAAATGATCATTAAAAATATGATTGTTTAAACAATAATTTAATTATAATTTGATTATCAATTAACATATGATCGGTATAATTGCAAAATATGAGAAAAATAAATTAGATAAAAAAAATAAAAAAATATTAAATTAATAATATTTTTATTATTATTTTAGCTAATAGATGGATAATCCAATATGGAAATAGGTTTTGAGAGGAATAGGCAAAAGGAAAAATATGTGAATGTGATATTAACCAAATTTTGAATTTGCATTTCCCTATTCCAATACCAATGCTCCAATGCCTAAACAAATTCTAATGCTATAAGGCTTATTTAGAGAAAAAAGTGCCTACTTTCCCTTCCTTCCTCCTTTGCCCATTCCTCTTTCTTTTCTCTTCTTTTCTTATCCCCATCTCTCCCATGCCAAAGAAGCTGAAGCAAAAACCCCATAAAGGTAACGCACATGTGCTTTTCACATATAGAGAATTTTGTGGGATTTCCCATTTTTTCTTTGTTAATGGTTTCATTTGGGAAATTCAGAGCATGGGTAAGGGAAATTATTTTCTACGTAGAATCCTATAAATTTTCAATATTTGTCTGTCTACCACATTCATTTTGCAAATCCTCTTGCTTTGTATAGTAGTGCTATCTGGGTTTGCAATTATGGATTAAGAAATGCACAATTTAGGTAGTGTTTGGGTGGTGAAGTGATCCTAAATATTCTGTGAATAGTACTGAAAAAGTAATGATAGAATATTGAATAGTAGTAAATAGTAATGAATAGTAGTCTCTCTTGCACCCTCCTAGTCAAGGTTGTCTCTTGTATTTACTGGGCTAGGCCGATTCTTGGAGTAATATAGTTTGTTTACTTATAAAAAAAAAAAAGTAGTGAATTGTTGTGAAAAGTAGGTGAATAGTTATAATAAATAATGAATAGTAGTGGAGTATTTTGGGAATACTCCACCATCTAGCCAAACTAGCCCTTAATCTAAAGTTTAAAGCTTTTTATGGGTAAGTGATGGTTTACAGCTTTTGGGGGATATATTTTGACAGTCTTTTTTATTTTGATTCATAAATTTGGTGTTGATTTTGTAGTAACATGGAGGAGCAGTTCATACTTCGAGTTCCACCATCTGTTGCAGAGCGATTAGACCGCCTTCTGAGTGAAAGTGAAAATGCGTCATCTTCTGAAGACAAATCATTGGATTTGTCCTTTTCTGGTGAGGAACGTGCTCTTCTTGATCAAGCATCACTCAAAATAAGTTAATGAAGCGCTTGATGAGCAAGCTTTGAGTAATCTAAAGAGAGAAAGAGAAAGAAAGAATGGAAAAAAAAGGAAGCAGAATCCATTGCATCTAATTTTATTATCCTTTGCACTTGAATTGCACCCTCTATGCTTTATAAGATTACTTTCCTTATCAAGAAAAAGATAAACCTAATGTTATTATCCTTTTTTGGGTTTCTAATTGCATGTCTTTACGATTAAAAATGGCATGACCAGTATTTTTGTATGTTTACAATTTCTTTGCTTTTCTAATTGTCCAAATCTTGAATTAAATAACGTTTTCGGAGTGCTTTGGATTTTATAGTGATCCATTTATGTACTTAGAGCACTAGCATTGGTCTATGCATATCTATATGCAAAGCCATATTTGCATAATATGACTCAAAAAACACCCACATTGGCTTATGCATATGCATAAATTTGGCTAGCAGTGAACAGTTGTTATCCAAATTTGGATAACAACTATTCACTCCATCAAACATATTTTAATTGTTATTTCTCTCTCCTTCCACTCTTTCTCTCTCAATCTTTTCCTCTTCTCCTTCCCTCAACAACACAACAAATCTTCACATTCACATTCATTTTATTATTATAATATATTATATATATTTTTTTCATTTTATTATATTTTTAATATAATATATAAAAAAAATTATATTTTTTATTATTGCATTTGTATTATTAATCTCAAATGTATATAGTGGATGCTAATTACAAAATATATATAAAAATTTTGATTTTAGAAAAAAATTAATAAAAATAAAAAAATAATATTTTATTATTATTTGGTCTCAAATATGCATAAGCCAATGTGGGAGTTTTGCTTGAATGGCCAAATGGTTATGCAAAAGAGGTAATTTTGCATATGCATATGCATAGACCAATGCTAATGCTCTTAAGTGCTCTATGTGTGAAGTTGTGGTTTATCTTGTTGCTATCTGTTACTAATAAGATGTTCAAGCTTTTTTTGATTCAGAATGAGAATCCCTAATATTTGCTAGTTGTTCAATAGCTGGTTCTGTGAAAAACTATTTCATGTTTCAAACCTCTTTCAGCTACTTACCTCTTATTAACTTCTCTCTCTCTTCCCCCCAGCTCCCCGGAAAAAGAAAAAAAATTCTGTGGGGACAAAGTCTATGAATTTTTTTTTTGACAAGTTTTTTCTATTTTTTTTATGAGTATGAAATTGTGGTTTTCTAGTTTTATTTATTCTTAACTTTTCCCTTAAAGGAATGATTTCCATTGAAGTCAAGTTGCCTTACTGAACTTTAACTATATATGCTGAGTTTAGCTGCTACTTTTTTTTTTGATAAGTAAGAAACTTTATTGATTGAATGAAACTAGGCACAGCCTATTTACACAGGAAGTATACAAAAGAGGCCAACTAATTACATTCTAGAAAGTTGAAAAGAAAGCAAGAAATCATGGGCATTCCCTCCCTTTAATACAATAAGCAGCAAACCATTGAACTAAAGAAAATACAAAAAAATTCCATAATTCCCCCACAGTTCTTTCCTTGTTGTTGAAGCACCTCTCATTGCGCTCTATCCATATACACCACAATAGACACAAAAGAACCATCATCCACGTCACTGCTAGTTGGGAGCAATGATGCTTCCTATTCCAACATGCAAAGAGATCCACCACACTCTTGGGCATGACCCAAGACAACCCAGCTTGACTGAAAATACCCGCCCATTATTCCCTTGCCACCTCACAATGCAATAAAAGATGCTCAATCGATTTGCCATTGCTTTTACACATGTAGCACCACTCCATCACAATCACACCACGTTTCCTTAAATTATCAGCCGTCAAAATCTTTCCTAAAGCTGCGGTCCAAGTAAAAAAGGCAACTTTAGGGGGTATGGGGACTCTCCAAATACCCTTCCAAGGAAATCAAATGGGCTAATGTGCTGCCAGCACCTTATAGAAAGATTTAACTGAGAATTTTCTGCTCCCCGACTGTTTCCACAACATTCTATCTCTCCCATTTCCTCCTATCTTCTTGGAATAAAGAAAGCTGTAAAAACCTGATATTTCATCCACCTCCCAATCCTGCACGTTTCTGGATAAGATCATATTCCAACATATGATCTTAGCTGCTACTTTGTAGGAACAATTGTTATTTACTCAAATTTCAACATATATATATATATATATATATATATATATATATATATTTGTAGCGGTCTGTTGGAAAATAGATAATTGATTCCACCAATCTTTGGTATATTAGGAAACCTATATATTTGTATCTTTGACTTCCCTAGGATTAGGGGATAACCATTAAGGAATCCCACTGATATAGAAATCTGTTTTAGGAAGGAAAGTTTCCTATTTTATTTCCTTGTAATTAGCTCTGTAAATCAGCCATGTAATTGTACATATAGTCTGTGTAAAGGCTATAATCGAATTAATACAATTAATTCATTTTTCCCACACGGTCCTTTTTCTCTGTGGCATGTCAAATCCACTTTTTTCTTTGTGCTCTTCAATTCACTATTGAGGTTTCTTTGGAGTTATATATTCTATGTTGTTTAGTGGGTTTTGTAAATAAATTTTTGTGGGAGTTGTTAATTGTGACCTACCTTCTTGGCTTGCTTGTGGAATTAAGACTTCTTATGTTGCAGAGGATGGGAAGAGCGGGACATTCGTCATTGCCAATGATTGTTTCCCTGCATCTCTCCTGGATCTTCCTTCTGTTGTGGAATCATATAAAACATATGATGACAGTGTGTTGATCAAAACTGCAGACATTGGTCAGGTAAAATGTTCTTTAGGCACTAAAAACAATTCAACTTTTTCAAATCCCAAAACAAAAATAATATTCTAACAATATTTTAATCTTATAGTATTTTTAATCAACTTTTTTTCTCATTTCCCAAAACCCCATAAAATATCTTTACTCAAACTATTTCACTACTATTCCCAAACTATTTCTCTACTATTCCCAAACTATTTCTCTACTATTCACAGATTTTTCATCTCATCTCATCTTAAGATTCTACATTTCTAATACTTCGATATTATCTGCTGGTTTGTACTAGATGATTATGGTCAGAGAAGCAGGTGATCCCGCTCCAGATATGGTGGAGTACAGACATGGTCTCACCCCTTCTATGAGGGATGCTCGAAAGCGGAGATTTCGCAGGGAGCCAGATCTAAATGTATTAAATAAGTCATTGCAAAGCTTTCTTAACAAACATGACATATAGATTGTGAAGGAGAAAGAAGGAAAAGAGAGAGAGAAAAAATAATCTGCTATCACGTTGGCATAGGAACGCTCATTTCTGGGAGTAATATGGCTCTTTTCATTTGGTATCTTGTAATTGCAAAGTAGCATTTATTGAAGGAAAGGGTTTGAAAATTGAGAATTTGCATTTCCGTACAGTGTATGTCTACTTATAAAAAAAAAAAACATATGAAATCTCTCTTCTAATTAGAAGTCACGACTCTATTGAAAATTGGAAATTTTTGTGAAGTCTATGGTTTCTTAGGATGTTAGTGTGTAGTTTTCCTTCCACTGTCCTTTCCACTTTCATGTTTGTTCTGACCGCAACTTTGTTATGTTCTCCAGCCTGAGCTTGTACAGCGTGTCTTGAAAGATCTAGTGAAGATCAATGCTGGCACAACAGCCAATAATGCTGATATCCTTATATGTTATGTGCTTTTCACTTGATTGATGTTACCTGTGTACTTTTTACTTGATTGATGTTTCTTGCTGCACGGTTCTACAAGTAGGGAAGTAGTCTGTGCTCCGAATGTTGGTTTAAGATTCAAGTGGATGATTGGGGGAGCAATTGCACTAATGACTGCCGTGTTTGATTTGAATTCAGAGACACATTAAGGGTGAAAAGATATATTTGTTAATTCAATTGGAAGTTTTTTTATGATGCTTTTGTATCTTTGGTTCACCCTCCGATTTAACGTGTCTCTAAGCTGTGTGTTAGTATAAGGCACTTGTTACATTATTGTTTCAGTTGAAAACATGTGTGTGTTGAGGTTTTCCTTGTTGTGAAACATAGGATAAGTCAAAGTTTCTAATGTAACACAGTTGGATTGGCAGCTGTGGTGATCCAAAGACTTTCACTGTTTTTTGTACATTGATTTGATTATTCCTTGATTAAATGGTTCACATGCTGAAGTTGCTGAACAAGACGAAGATAGAGAAGGAAGTGTTCGTAATGTGAGTAAAAAACCTGTGTCTGCGCCTGCTGCAAAGACTGATGCCCTAGAAGCTGGAACTAATGCTGGGGAGCCTGACAGAAGCGACTCTGATGAATCTGATGACTCAATTTGACTTGAAGCCTCTTCTAGAATTTAAAAGGTGTATAGAATTAATAGGAGCTGTATCCTGTGGTTCCTGTTTAGTTTGAATATTTCGTTGAATAGGTAATATCTGTTTTTGATTTAATTTACTGAATATTTAGCTGTATGCTGTTTATCATAAATTGTAGAAGGGTAAGATATCTTTGAGCAAACATACGTTTTCTTGAAAAATCACAATAATTCATATGCTAAGTTGTTGCTACCACTTTTCATTATAATGATTTCTCATACAATGTAATGTTGGAGTTCTGTTGGCTTATGGAAATTGTTTATAGTAGAAATGGAGTTGGATTCCGTCAAATACGTTCACGAACTAGAGCATTGCTCTGAGTCTTCACCTACTACTTGTATGTTTTCTTAACCTAGGCAATCAGGATCTCTACAGACTACAGTTCGGTGAGAAATTAGGGTGTTGGAATCAATCTGCCTGGGCTACAGAATTTGCAATCCTGCAAGTTGGAGGATTGAATATCGTTATTTATAATTAGTTGGAGGATTGAATATTGTGGACTTGGTCTTCTGTTGAGGGAATATGAAAGCAGTTTTGCCTGTTATAAGCCTCTTAGGGCTAGTTTGGGTAGTGGACTATTTATTATTTTATTATTACTTTTTACTACTATTTAATATTTTATCATTACTTTTTTATTATTTTTTTTATTACTATTTACAGAATATTTGAGATCACCTCACTATCTAAATGCAATCTTAGCCTGAAGCCTATGCTGGGATTGATTGAGGGGTAGGTTTAGAAGATTTTAGAGACGAAGAATGGGGAGACGTGTGAAATCAGAATTTAGATTTTCCTCATACATTGTGTTCAGTTTTAAATGTGGAAATGGATGAGACCATTTGAGAATAGGATAACAATGGCAACGAGATGCAGGAGTTACTAGGCTTCTAGTTATAGCATGAAGAAAATAAGGTCTATAATTACTTATAAAAAAAATGAAAATAAGGTCTATAATTACTCTCATGACCTCCTAAGAGGAATGGATATAGTAGGCATGCCACCTAGATATCAAGATGATAGCTTTTTGGTGGAAGTATATCGTGTCATGTATGAAACATTCCTTATCAGTTTCATTCCAAACTTTCAAGAGTGTGGTGCATGAGACTGGGATTTACTCTGCAAGTGTGGGTATGAAGAAACAAAAAAAAAAAAAAAGAGAGAAGAAAAATTTCATCCCTTGTACCATCCTAGAATATGTGTATTACGTTACTGTGCATTCACTTTACATTAGAAGAAGAAGCAAAACAAGTGTATTTTTACTAAGAAAAAACCAAGTGATTTCAATCTATACAAAGTCAGCCAGTTTGCAAGTGCAACCATGAATTCAATGGCATTGGGCGAGATTAGTCATGTTGTATGTGCTATGAGTTTTATAATGCATAAAATGCCACAGCCAACTGATATTCTGAGTGTCATGTTGGAAAACGAACATGTTTGGAAAAAGTGTTTTACTTAAAATTCTCATCTTCATCTCATCTCATTTCTACACTTTTTCAAATCTCCATACAAAATATAATAAATAATTCAACTTTTTCAAATTCCAATATAACTTTTTCAAATTCCAATTCAACTTTTTCAAATCTCAAAATTAAAAAATAATATTTTAAACTTTAAAACAAAACACAAAATTCTCATCTCACTCCCAAGCATAACCTGGATATGTTTGGGGGTGAGATGAGAATTTTGTGTTTTGTTTTAGAGTTTAAAATATTATTTTTTAGTTTTGAAATTTGAAAAAGTTGAATTGGGATTTGAAAAATGTGTATTGAGATTTGAAAAAGTTGAATTGTTTATTATATTTTATATGGAGATTTGAAAAATGTGTAATGATGAGTTGAGATGAGATGAGAATTTTTGAAAAATCTTAGCTTCCAAACCTATCCTAAAGGTTATGTTTGGAAACAAAGATGAGAAATCTCATCTCATCTCTATCTCATCTCATCATTACATCTTTTTCAAATCCCCATACAAAATATAATAAACAATTCAACTTTTTCAAATTCTAATTTAACTTTTTCAAATCCCAAAACAATAATAATATTAAAAAATAATATTTTAAACTTTCATCTTAACACTATTCACAAAATTTTTAAAAATTCTCATCAAAATTATGTTTGGATCTTTCATCTTCTTCAAAATTTTCATCTCATCTCATCTCATCATTACAACCTTTTCAAATTCCTATATAAAATATAATAAACAATTCAACTTTTTCAAATCCCAATACAACTTTTTCAAATTCTAATTTAACTTTTTCAAATCTTAAAACTAAAAAATAATATTTTAAACTTTAAAACAAAACACAAAATTCTCATCTCACTTTCCAAACATAATCTGAATTAGAAATTCCATGTGCTTGTCTCGCTCGGCCTGGATGGAACACACCCTGTTCCTTTAAAATGAATTGCCAGATCTGGTTTTCCGTGGTACCAAATGCTGCTTAATTTCGTACCCAATTATATGTTATATATAGTACGGTAACACTCCATCTGCCAGGCCATGTTCTCAACCTTGTAATAATGGTCATCAATTTTGGAATTCTGGCTACACTACGTACCCTTACCTGCACATTAATCGGAACAACACTTTCTTATTTTTCTTCATAATATCCAATCATGCTAGAAAATAGAAAATAATGACAAGCTGGGACGTTTGAGCCTAGATAGTCTTGATTAATTGATGAGACCTTGAGCTCGTGACAGTCCGGACATATATGCACATATAATAATAATTAATAATCATGTGTAATTAATGCTATATATATCTACATGGTTGGTGGATTATGCATGCAGCCAGCTTGCTCATTAATTAGCTAGGTAAGGTATATGAGTGTAGGTTGATCCCATCCTAATCCTAGACGTACCCTTTAAATGCCAAGTTGATTTCCCAATTATTTGATCTCTTATTAAATGTTTTTGGGGTTTTGTAAAATATACGACAAATGATTCGAGACATGATTACCAAAAAATGGACCCACAAGTAATTAATTTGTTGTTGCAATGTTAATTTTTTTTTTTCTTTTGGGTATATTAATATTTACTAATTGATCATGTTGCGCGTAGTGGTATTTTCTTATAACTTTATATATAAGTTTAAAATTTGAGCTTGAAATATTATTAGAAAACATAGTCAGTGTTTATATGTATATATGCACAGAATGAGAGAGAGAGAGAGAGAGAGAGAGAGAGAGAGAGAAGCATTAATCCATGATGAACCGTGTATTAATATATTAAACATGTTTCTGTATTGTTTAGCTGTAGTTGTTCCCATGCTATGCTATATATTTTACTCGAACTGCATTAGGGGATGCATGCACGCTCGATCTGCATAATTGCTTGATGCTTCTCTTACTTACATTCTTATTATGAATTTCATGTACTAATCCCACAGATCCAACATGCAGCATGCAGCATAATGGATCGGGATAACGTGACTTGTACTACTTATTACAAGTTCAATCATGCACATAACCTCTCTCCCTCTCTCTCCCCTCTTGATCACACATCACAATATTATACATATTATAATATAGTTATTATGCCTAAAACATTAATTGATGAGGGCGCAGCTAGCAAGCCGATCGATCGAGTACTGTACGCGTACATTAATCCAATTTAAGTGATCAAGATCATGAGAGGAATTAAGAAATTAACACCATGCATTTGATCAGTAGTTGACCGATTGATATTGAGCAGCAATAATATTATAATTATGTAGTTTCTTCTACTTTGCTAATTTGCTGACCAACTAAACTAACAATTTACCATCGATCCCTACTTGCACATCTATGGACCTAGTTTTTTTTTTTTTTTTTAAATTGTTGCACAAATAATTACGACCAACTGCTTTTTAGTGCCATGAAACTGTCAAGAAATAGTTATTGTACTAATTACTTGTCAGACTAGATCTACGTTTCCATCTCTAATAATATTTTATTTTACTATTTACAAACCATCTCAACTCATCTCTGAATTCAAAACGGGTCAAGAAATAGATATTGTACTTACTAATTGTCCGACTACAATTTTTTAAATATTAACAAATTTATTATTCCTATCTACCTTGTGCGTTTATACTTAAATATTTGTGGTCAAATTCACCATTTCTTATTAACTTAATCTATTAATTAAGGTAATTAATCAACAATATTGGATTTTAACAACAATAATAAATATTAATATACAGTAATACTTAATATATATATATATATATATATATATATATATATATATAATCATCGTGATCTGCAATCTTCTGATCATAATAATGATCAAATGTTAGGCTTGTTAAACAAGGCAAGCTTAAACTTAGGACTGAAAACAAAGTTATATATAATAGTACTTCTCGTAAGTTTTGTGGTAATATTGATAGTATTGAAGATCATTACTCTTATTATTATTATTATTATTATTTAAAAAAAATAAAAGAGAAAGATTGACTTTGAGAATTGAAAGGTTCATGATTATTTTCCTTGCCCCAATATTCCGAGCAGATGATCATAATAATGAGGGACGACACGTATGAAACAAGTTGAAGATGGATGTCATTTTCCTGTCAAAAGAAGTGCGACATTTTAGCGTTGGAAAAGGTTACAACTTACAGGGGACAAAGACAGAAATTTATATAAATGTTATAGCTGACCTTTTCGTATGATTTTCACAGAGGCGTGATATTGGAATATTTCCTTACCAATACTTGCACTTTTTGTCAATGCATGATTTCAGAACAAGTCAAGATTGCTTGCTTAATTGACAAGCTGCATGCATGTGTACTGGTCATGTGCAAGACTTGGTAAATTAACTTGCCTGACAAGTTCTAATTAAAGGCAGAGAGAGAGAGAGAGAGAGGAGGTACGTACTGGTTGCATGGGGGTCCAAGTTCTTTTCTTAATATCATGGGGGTGCACCGCCAAACTTGTTAGGGGAAAAAGAAAGAAAACCCTCATGTTTAACTAGGAGGACTCGAGGTAAACTCATGAATTCTAGTCAAGTTGATATGCCGGCTCACACCAAGCTAGTTATTATCTCACTCGTTTTTACCTAGCCTGCCTAGCTAGTCAAATCTTACTGATGTTTTTGGCCTTTTCCAACCCAGAATGGCCCACATCTTTATGATCACCATGATCACCGTCCTGCATTCTGCTTTCCTGAAACATGACGTACGTACTTACGTACACGGTATAATTGGAAGGAGTAGATAGCCACTGTGCGTGGCCTCCGCACCAAATGATAGCACCACCCAAAATAACATGTACATGATATTCAAAGGCCGGTTCTCTGTACAATTGGATCTCCTTATCCATAGTCTAAGGCACTAGTGTTGGCTTGGTTAAAATTAAAAATTAGTTAAAATTTAGATAATATATATTAAAAATACTCCATATTAGATTGGCCAAATCTAAAATAAAATAGACTTTTATTATAGTGATTGGTCAAAAATGGAGAATCACTATTGATTCATCAAACATTAAAATATTAATTTCTCACTTCAAGAAAATATTAAAATATTAATTTATCACTTCAATTAAAATACTATTTGGTTTGTAATTAAGAAATTTAGATGAGTTTAATTAATATTTTATATTATTAACATTAAATGACTTTTAACAATATAAATTTTTTAATATTAATTTAATTAGAATATAATTATTATTAATATTCAATTGATAGAATTATAAAATGTGATACAAATAAATTAAATAAAAAAATTATTAATTTAATAATATTTTATTATTATATAGAGGGTAAATGGCTAATCCAATGTGGGGATTGAATGTAAATAGAATAGGCAAATGTAAAAAAGGATGATATTGGCTAAAGTTTGGAGATGCATTTGGCCAAACCAATGCTAGTGCTCTAAGCGGTTGGTTTGGGTACTGTTTAAGAAAAAATCTACTCAACCTTCTACTATTCACACTACACTCCACACTCCATCTTTTTTTTTAATTTTTTTTATCAAATATATTTTTATATGAATAGTGAATAAAAAATTATAAATAGTTTAAAAAAAATAAATTCAAAAAAAAATATTAAAAAATATTAAAAAGTGTGGAGTGTGGAGTGTGGGGAGGATGAATAGCAAAACTCTTTAACTTTTTCAAATCTCAAAATAAATATAATATTAAAAAATATATTCTAATAATATTTTATTCAACTTTTTAACTTTAATTTCATCTCATCTCAAAAAATAAATAAAGTTTCGACTCACTATTTTTGCTGCTTTAATTGAGTTTAATTAATTTCCTCGTGAATATTGACATAGGGTACGTAATTATTCTATATCCAAGAGACAAAATATTAATGTAATTATTATTATCTTAAATATTTAATAAATATTGTAATTAAAATTAGATCATATAATCGCATGAAATACTAAATAATTATAATATCATCATGTATATATACGTACGTACTTGTCAGTCACATGAAATACTCAAATTAGGAGGAGTTGACGACTATATATGTATGACAGTACTGGCATGGGATCTATATATATATATATATATATATATAGCATGCATGCGCTAAGTGGGTCGTGTAGATATAGAAAAGACAATTAATTAATCAAGCAAACGTCAACACAATTGGCTAGGCTGCAGATTATGTGCCTTAATTTCAAAGATCATTTAAAAGTACGGTGCATGGCATCATGAGCATATATATATATATATATATATATATATATACTAGCTGTTGTATAACGTTCAAGTCATGTTTGCCACATTTGTTTAATTGAAAATAATGTATCAAAAAAATAAAATTATTGAAAATAATGTTGAAACTGTATAAAAGTTTCAGCTCTACAACCATGCATAAAATCCACACTCCCTGCTCTACTTTTTTTTTTAGTTAATTAAGAATATTATGAGATTTAAATTATGTTAAAAATTTTAATTATTTATATGATTTTACTTTCTTAAAAATATTTAGTAAAACTTCATTATTTATTTAATGATGAAAGATTAATATTTTATAAATTAAATTTGATTTTAAATATATGATATGATATTTATATTTTAATTATCTATTTTAAATTAGTTTAAATCAGTACGTAAACTTTCACCTTTAGATCAAATTTGAGAATTGAAAATGAAGGGTTGGGATTTAAAATCCCAAACCTAACCTTTTCCCCACACTTTCACTTTCTCCCTTTCTCTCATTCCCAGCCGCACGTCTTCCCTCTCTCTCGCCCGATCTCCTCCCTCAAGCAACTCAACGTCGCCGAGCGCCACCCTGCGATGTCACTGGCTTCCCCTCACGCCGGTGAGCAAACCTCATCGTCGAAGCCCCTTGGCAGCTCCTCCCTCAGTTGCACGCTAGCAACTTGAAATAGGTCTCGACGCACGGGTTCTCCACCCTTGTGCCACCGCAGCTCAGCCCCAGCTCCACCAAGTACCACCACTGAGTTCCCCTCACGCCGTGGATCACTTCCATGGAACCCACCACCTGTAGCTCCTCCTTAGCGCCACACACGCAGCCCCTCTACATGCATTGGCTTCTCCCCATAGCACCACCACCACCAGCCTCCTCCTTCGCCGACGACCCCTCCCCTTCCTCATTTCCTCTAGCCAAAGCTCCACCATGATGCCGTCGTATGCTGCCTCTAGCAGCCACGACGCACTCCTTTGCTTTGTTATGTGGTGATTTTGTGATGATTTATGGTGATTTTGTGAGGAAGATAATTGTAGTGAGGATATAGAGGGGCATAAGTAGAAGAGAAAAATGTCAAACAAAATTTACTGTTCATAGCATTATAGGCTCTTTTAAGTTAAAGGGGGATACAAGCATTATATATATATATATATATATAATATATTGCAATACTACTAAACTTTTAGAACCGTTTGGATTGAAATCATGATCTCAATTCATCTATTTTTTTATCATAATTTTTTTAAAATTTTATATAAAATATAATAAATAATTTAATTTTTTTAAAATATTAAAATAATAATATTATTAAAAATAAATATTTTAAGAATATTTTATTTGATTTTTAATTTTTATCTAAACTTATTACTTTTCATCTCATCTTATTTTTTATACCTATTTAAGATATGTTTAGATGTTAAAGTGAATTGAATTAAATTAAATTTAGATGATAAAATATTGTTAAAATATTATTTTTTAATATTTTTATTTTTTTAAAATTTAAAAAAATTAAATTATTTATTATATTTTATATTAAAATTTAAAAAAATTATAATAATGAGTAAGATAGATTGAATTTGATTCGATAACCGAACGAATGCTTAATATTCTCGATGGTATCAAGCCCATGCTACAAATGAACACAACAGTACAGCGCGTCCGTACAACAGAAGTCGTCCTAGTTAAAAATAAATAATTATTATCATGATCTGTTAGTACGTACAGTAGTACAATACAACACATTTTTTTTTTTTTAGGCCAATGTATATATCTTCGATCGATGATCTCGTCGGTGCTTCTGCATTTATATATATATATATATATATATAATAAAACATGTATATAAAAGCGCGTTTTCGATTTCATACTTGGTCAAAGAAGGAAGGAAACCAAGCCAAGCCAACACATGAGTACTCTCATGACACGTACATGAGAGAGTTCCAGACACGTACAACCTAGCTAGCTGTCGTTTTATTATTTAATGACCAAAGCATATAGCTGGGTGCTAGCCAGCCATGTTTGGTGGCCGTACTTTGCCCCAATTTTCTTTCGAGCGTTTTTTTTGTTTTGGCAATATCATCTAGGTCTTATATAGGGGATATAATCGATCGGCACTGATTTTAGACAAAATCTTAAACTGAATCAATATGACTGATTTTATATTTTTTAAAATTGATTACGTAACGATTATTTTTTTAAATTGGTATTTTCAGTTTTACCAATTTTCAGTCTAATCTGGTATAATTTTTTGATTTTTTTAAAATATAAATTTGATATTAATAGTATTAATATTAAATTATTAGTATAGCTATATAATACACGATCAATTACATTTTTATTTTTAAGATTAAAATTTTATTTTATAATAATATTATCTTATATATAATTATATTAATAGTATATGATAGACAAATTACAAATGTTCATATTTAAGACTAATATTTTATGTTATAATTTATAAATTATAATATGAAATTGTTTCATATATGATATATAATTATATTATATATATAAAAATTTCACATATAATTATAAATTATATACAAAACTTATATATTAATATACATATTATTTTGTATAATTTTAATTTTTAATAAAACTTATATATGAAATATTAGTTTTTATATATTTTTTTATCAATTGGTCCGGTCCGGTCCGGAAAATTTCAAAATCGGAACCGGACCAGTTCCAACTGGTTTACGCATTTTAGAAACCGGTTCCAGACCAGACGAATTCAAAATCGATAAAATCGATCCGATCCGGTTCGAACCGGTTTATCGGTTTTCCAATTTAAATTTACACTCCTAGTCTTATATATCCGACGCCGTTTGCTGACTCCTAGTCCTAGTCCTCGCAAAAGTACCCACCTCCACTTGGAAATAAAACAACATTAAACAAAGACTTATAATTCTGTCGAAAAATGAGTAAACCTTGACTTCGAACACGATCGGTTAATTCAAATCGAAGTCTTAAATTCCAATATTCCCACTTATATATATATATGAAGAGATATCATGGGGTTGGCTTTTTCTTTCTTTAGAAATACACATAAAGACAAATAATATAAATCATTACTACCACGAAACTTTATAATTTTTGACCGACTTTTTTGCAGAATTCTAGTTTAGTGGATCAACTTTTCTAGCCAGTGGCCATTTTCTCTCTCTTTTATTTTGTTTAGATATCTGAATATTGTACGTACTTTGATCAATTCAATAATATTATTACAAAATTTACATAACTAATTTTTATCCTAATTAATTAATTGATCTTTTGGTATACATAATATATATATATATACGTGATACATATATCATGGTAATATCGTATATCTATTAATTTACAGTATATAATAGATCGATCACATGATATTGATCTACTCTTGATCATCTACTTCAGAAGACCTCGGCCATCAAGTACTGCTTAATTTCTTATTTGATTTTAACTTTCTAATTACCAGTAGTACTCCAATAATAAAAGAATATTGTGGCCGGGTACTGCGCCTTAATTCCCATATATGAAGTTTTATCACTGATCATGTAGTACTACTGATCAGCATGCACTTTGCTTCAGTTCTTAATTCCATGGTATATAATGCAATCAACACTAATATTGATCATGATAATCATGATCATAAGAAAGAGATTCATGATGTGAACCCTTAATTTATATGTATATGTAAATATTAAATATTCTAGGTATACATGAGTTCCTCGGCGTGCCATATGGTGTATCGTTTCATTTTCATGAAAATTTGGTGACCTAGCTAGCTTGGTGCGTGCTTGATCTGCTAAATCTTGTTTGTTTTCAGAGATTGAGATGGAATGAGTTAAGATTAAAGTTAAAAATTTGAATAAAATATTATTAAAATATATGTTTTAATATTATTTTTATTTTAAGATTTGAAAAAATTGAATTATTTAATTTATTTTATATAAAAATTAAAAAAAATTATAATAATGAGAGGAGAGATGATCAAAATTTTTCAAATTTTCTTAAAAGCAAACTAGGCTTAAATTAATTAGGGTTCCGCCAGTGGCCAGCTCGATCTGTTTTTAAAATAAACAGGAACACCGACTGGCAAGGGATTTGCTGTTCCAAGGGTTAAGCCTGTCTTAGGTATGTTTGTATCACTCATACGAGGCAGCCGCAGTACCACGCGGTTGAAGATTATTAATCCATCTATCACGTTGACAATTCGTACGGTGCAAAGTACCCATCTATCAGCTCACTGCATGGATCAGATCCCAAATGACAGTTGGAGGTGACGAGTTTTCTGCCCTATTCTTTTTTCAAATCTTTAGACATGATATATTATTATTTCTCTAAAAAGATTAGATTTTGAATAAAATAATTATTAAGTTAGAGAGACATGCACAGAGATCTAGGCTGTGATGTGGCTCAAGGGGTTGACTAGTACATTATATTAATAATATGATCATTTATGAACCACGTTGGCAAAAGTGTGTTCCATAGAGTTGTTTATTTGCTTTACAGATCAATTTATCTATTTAAGATCTTTTTTTTCTTTCATACTTGATCCGAGAAATCGAAGTGGTTTTTGTCAAAAAGTTCATTAGGCTGCTAGGGTCGACTAATATAAAAAATGCATGCATGCCAGTACGTACTCATGTATGATCATAATATATATACCCTTTTGGTGTATTTACACTACTTTCCGACACATACAGAATACAGATTTCTTTCGGCTACGCTTGATATATATATATAACTTAAAATTAGTGTACGTTTGATTTTTCATGATGTTTTTTTGTTTGCTGTTTTCTCGTTGTCATCATTAAATTATAAGATTAAAGTAGTATAGTGCACACATCATATAATGTCCTAGTATCCACCAAAATATACAGAAAAGTAGTTAATTTATAGATATAATTGAAAGATATATAAGATCTGAAGTACTGCATGATGCACGACAATACATGGGTGTTTTTTCTCTTTCTTTTGTGGGGGATGGGGTCCAAAAATAGTGTACAATGTTCATATTGAGGGGGTTGAGAATTATTGAAAGAAATAGCTGGAAAGCACTAAAAATATTATCCTAAAAAAAAAAAGAGAGGAAGTATCATCCTCATCTATCTATCTATCTATCTATCTATCTATGGATATATAAATATATGTTTATATATAGCTGCATGCAAGCATGCTAGCAGAAACCTCTGATCTATATATGGGATTTCAGTGGGGTACTAGCCAATTAATTTTAAGGCATGCTATATATATATATATATATAAGCATTAATTATGCAGAAAAAAATTAATTAGCATGGACAGGTCATCATTTAAAAATATTTGTATTAAATTAGTCCCACCATATATATATATATATAATTAAGCTTGAACGTTTCGTGTATTATAAATATATATAAAAATATTATATATGTGTTATTAAATTATAAGAGAGAAGCTGCTGCTTTCGACTTTTAGAATATCATGTAATATGGAGGACTTTTTCATGTTGTTTTTTAAAATGGACTTTTTGTTGTTATTATACCAATTGCATCGAACCCCTCTTTTGGGATATTCAAGTCAACATGTACGTACGTGTATGGATCGAAGTTTCAAAGATAATTCGACCTCGATCACTCGAGCTTTCACTGTCCAAAATACTCAAATATTGAAAGGTAATATTTGATCACAAATTAGTATTACTGCTCTCTCTCTCTCTCTCTCTCTCTCTATATATATATATATATATATATATATTATGATATGTAATTCTTTAAATAACTCTTATATATATATTTGATTTATAGAATTAGGAATTAAAAAATAGAATAGAATTAATAAAGAACTGACGAGTTTTAATTTACAAGACATATATATATATATATAGTAGCGGAGTTTCTATTCATTTTCCAACCAATTACAAGTCATGTACAGTAATCGATATCATACTCATGTATGTGAACAAAAAGCGGAGCCAAGTTTCGTTAAAAATTAGGTTGTATGCATGCAAGTACTTGAAGTACTACGTACGCGCGCACAAGAGTTCTGGATCGAATGGAATGACATAGGCATGCAGTGGCGATTTTGAAACAAGTCCTATGACACGTACAATTAGTAATACAGTTTTTGTTTTCCAAGTAACTATATATGTCTTGTTGTGAAATTGACTTTTAATGAATAATAACTAATGACAATTTCCGAGAAAATCATGCATCCATGTAAATGATCTTCCTCCACTTTACGTACTTAAACTCTATACATAAGATCACGACTAATTAAAAGCTCAAGAAATAATATGTCTATTAAATATTAATGTCCATTTCACATCAGTGTACATGCCGAGTGTTTTCCTCCCTCTTACGTACCATTAATAACAATATATAATAAAAAGGAACATTAATTAATTAATGGGGTCGATCTTGGGTAAAATATTGCCGACCCCTTGAGGTTTTTCTTTTTTTCCTTTCCATTTCAAGCCTAGAGATCATTAAAAAGGGGTCAAAATCTCCAATAGATCAGCTTAATATTTATCAAAGGAACATACATGATTCGATATGCTTGCTTAATGGCCCAAGAATCAAGATTTATGAACATTAATTATTATATATAACATCCATTTGGCCGATTAATTCCTAAAGTTAGAGGAATAAATATTCCATAAAATTAAAGAAAATGTTACAGGAGACCACATCAAAGAAAACAAATGCTTTGTATGTTAAAAATGGAAAAAAAAATAAAAAATAAATAAAATGACTTCTTTTGTGGAGAGAAAACATTTATTTATTCATTAATATGTGTATTTAAATAGAAAAAAAAATTATATATTAGTGTATCACGTAGAAAATGATAAATAGCCTCGTAAAAGTATAACAAAAGAAGACCGGGCGCAAAAAAATAATAAAAAAAAAAAGTCGGAAAAAAAGGAAAATATGGTCGTGGGCTTCCAAACAACTTCCTTCAAGTTTTCAACTAGTCCTCCTCCACGTGGTTGGAAACCTCTCTCTCTCTCTCTCTCTTCTTTACACTATATAATAGAATCAGCGACCAGGGTTATTAACGTTCAAGTTTCAGCTTTGAAAGTGCAAGCTCTGTTTAGAAAGAGAGAAAAAGAAAAGCATTATACTCTCTCTGTCTGTGTCTGTGTCTCTGCAATATCATTTGAAAGCCAACCCTCTCAATAGTCCTCATTCGAGGTACACCACTCAATATCTTTTGGTTTGGAAGTTCTTTTTCTTTTTTATTTTCTGTCTTGTTTGGTTTTCTTGTTGCTAATCCGTTTTCTAGTTCATAGAGAGGCAGCCACAGAATGGTATATGCATTCATATATCTGCATTAGCCTTTATTTTATCATATTCATATCAAATGCGTGCTCTGGGTGCTTTGAATCGGATTGTGATAACATGGTATATGTTTCTGATTTCTTATATTATTCGCTTGAGAAATGCTTTTTCAGCAGATGGGTTTGCGAAGGTTCTTCCGCTCATGAAGATTAATCTCCTCTTTGAATGAAAGAGGGTAGTTAGTGTTTTCTGTAGTTGGTTTTGTGTTTCAAAGAAAAGTGTTCGTCTTTTTTTTTTTTTTAAATTAATTATTATTATTATTATTATTTTTTATTTTTTATTCTCTCGGTTTGAAAATTATTTTTAGGATCATTGGTTTTCCAGATCCGTGGTTCTTTCTAATGGGTTTACCAGCAACCTAGTGCTGGGTTGAGGGGTGAATGACATGTTAGTCTTGCCTAGTTATATCAAAAATTGATAGTTCTACCTTGAAGACAACGCTATTAAGAGAGAGTGATTTTTCTTGTCCTTTTCCAGTTTCAATCAATTACTTTTAAGCCCATAGGTTTGGTAGATCGAGGCTCATATGTTGGTTGTCTGTCTTGAAATTTGAAGTTTTCTCTGCTTTGTCAAATTTGAAAGATTTTAGAGTTGATATTGTCAGCAGCTTGTTCTAGTCCTTTCTTTGATGTGTTTGCTATTTATGATGCATTATAAATTATGTTACTTTCCTTGACATCTATGTATTCGTTTTGTTTTGACAGGAATTTGGTTTATTTTTGCCAATTCCTTGTTAAATGGGGATATCTTTTTCCTGTCCATTTGCCAAATACAGTGATGTGGAAAATGGCTTAGAATCTATCATCGTCAAGTCCATCAGTTTTGGGGAGGATGAAGTCAAAACTCCAGTGCGATCTGTCAGTTTCAACAGTGAAGATTCTGAACCCAAGATACTCAAATCCTTAAGTTGTGGGAAGATGAAATTAGAAGCATCCGTTAGCTTTAAGAGTGGAGAATTCGGAAAAATGCTCTCAGTCAAGGCTCATCCATTAGAAAATAATATGCACATTGAATCAAAAGTACAAGAAAACAATGTGATGTGCAATCAATCCCCGAGATCAGACAGTCATGTGGCGATGATCCAATCATTGCCAATTTTGGATCCCACCAATCCCAAGCATGTGGCTGCACTAAAGTTGCAGAAAGTGTACAAAAGCTTCCGAACCAGAAGGAAGCTAGCAGATTGTGCAGTTCTAGTTGAGCAGAGCTGGTATGCATCCTATTTACATGCACCGACACTATACTTTTATACAAATTCTGATGTCTTTCTCTCGTGTGCTAATGCGTTTATATGTCTTGATTATAGGTGGAAGCTTTTAGATTTTGCTGAACTCAAAAGAAGTTCAATATCATTCTTTGATATAGAGAAGCATGAAACTGCCCTTTCACGATGGTCAAGAGCAAGAACCAGAGCAGCCAAGGTAAGTTTTAGACATTGGCATATGCTTTGCTTTTATGTTTTGTGATTCATTTCGGAGTTTAAGCATCTCTTTGTTGTTACAGGTCGGAAAAGGTTTATCAAAGAATGATAGAGCTCAGAAACTTGCTTTACAACACTGGCTCGAGGCTGTAAGTCAATTGCGCTAGAAAAAAATTAGCTTTAGAACTTTTTTTCCTTTTTCTTCATCAGTCTTTACTGATTTTTTTTATTTGTCTAAAACAGATTGACCCACGGCATCGATATGGACATAATTTACACTATTACTATGACAAATGGCTTCATTGTCAGAGCAAAGAACCCTACTTCTACTGGTAATATTCTTCACCCAAAATGTTTTTGCTTCACTACAGAGAATTCTGATTCCAGATGTCAAGAATTTGGATTTGAATATAATTATTCTGGTTTGGAAATGCAGGCTGGATATAGGAGAAGGGAAGGAAGTAAATCTTGAAAGATGCCCTCGATCAAAACTTCAACAGCAGTGTATCAAATATTTGGGTCCGGTAAGCCTTTATTTCTTTACTTTTATCATCCAATCCGATTTTTTTTTTATTATGTTATTTAATGATAGTTTCTTCTCTATTTTTTTCACCAGATGGAAAGGTTGGCCTATGAAGTTGTTGTGGAGGATGGAAAGTTCTTCTACAAGCAATCAGGGAAGCTCCTTGACACCACTGAAGAAGCCAAGGATGCCAAGTGGATTTTTGTCCTAAGCACATCTATGACCTTGTATGTTGGCAAGAAGAAGAAAGGTACTTTCCAGCATTCTAGCTTCTTGGCCGGAGGAGCTACTTCTGCTGCTGGGAGATTGGTTATTGAGGATGGCATCCTAAAGGTATACCTGTTGCATCACATCTCATGGAATTCTTATGGTAAAAAAATGGAAGAATCCTATAGTTTTTTCTTTTGTTTAACCATACTACCATAGTTCCATTTTCACCACAGTTTCTTAATAATGATTTCTGCTACTTTTGATCAGGCTGTTTGGCCTCACAGTGGTCATTATCGACCTACTGAAGAAAATTTTAAGGACTTTGTCTCCTTCCTCAAAGAGAACAACGTGAATCTCACAGATGTAAAGGTAAAAACAAAAGGGGCTTAATAAGCTTTGAAATGCTATTGTGTCTTTCTCTCTTATAGAGAATCATTAGAAGCTAGCTAATATGCTGAGAATGGTTTTTCTGTTATATTCAGATGAGTCCAGTTGATGAGGAGGATGATTTGTTTAGCAAGCAAAGAAGCAGTATTCATCTTAGAAGTTCATCTGACGAGGACTTGACTCAAAAGTTGGGTAGCGAAGAGACCAATGTCGAAGACTTGAATCAAGAGAAAATTGATTTTATAGAAGATAAGACCACTGCTGCATTGGAACTGCCCATAACAAGCCAGTTACATATTCTCGGTAGAAAATTGGCTAACCTTGAAATACCGAGAAGGAATGAACTGTCTGGGAGGTTAGACAGAGAAAATCAAAATTTGGGACCAAGTTTGGCAGCAGAATCTCCAGTGGATGGTTATGAAACGGCAGAAGAAACCTTTCCTTCTGAACAGGATTGCATGGTTCCAAAGCAGAACAAGTTTAATGAACAACATGAAGAGATTGAAGTGGAAATCATTCCCGAAGAATCAATTCTGGAAAGGATTAATTCACATAAAGGAATGAAGTCATATCAATTAGGGAAGCAATTATCTTTCAAATGGACAACAGGAGCTGGACCCCGCATTGGTTGTGTAAGGGACTATCCCTCAAAGCTCCAGTTCCAAGCTTTGGAGCAAGTGAACTTGTCTCCAAGAAGTGCTGCCCGTTCTGGATCATACTTCTCTCCTCAACTCGTCAGGGGGCTGAGCTCAAGGCTAATGACAGCAAGAAGTTATGGTGAGGAAATGGCAATAACCATAACATCACCTACACCTGAGGAAGGAAATTTCTCACAAAGAATCAATCACCATTCAAGAACACAGTCCTCCCCATTGATGAGAGGAACATCAATAACTTCAATTGGTAACGCCCAATGAGTAAGAAAAGATTTCCTGATTGATGTATTCTTTTTATGTGAATAGAAAAGATGACATAGGAATTCTTTCTCATTCTTTTCATTTCATTCAAAAGCACTTACCCATTTTTTTTGTTTTTCATCTTGTACAATAGAAGAGGATAATTGTACAATTTTTTGGGCTCCATGCCCTTTTAATACAAAAGAAGGAATTAAATTTTCTCTAGCAGTGTTTACTACTAAACTCTACAAATACAATGGTGTAAGTGAACATTCTCAAGCATATAATACAGATGATTACTTTTTGTGGGAAAAGGCCTGGATGTTTTTTTCGTAAGGGATATAGGCGACTATCTTTACCCAGCCCGTTGGCTTCTGCTCAAGTCTTATGTTCAAACCTAGTCAATAAAATAGAAAGGAAGAAAAAATATTTTTCCCAGACATCTACAGTTTCTTTTTCACTCTGAAATTATCTATGTAATGCAAGATGGAATTAATGCAACATTGAAAGTAATATTATACATGTAATCTTTTCTAGTAGCTTGTCAACATGGTTGATCTGGTGATCTTACCAGTGGCTTTGATGTTAACTCATATAAAGCAACAGTCATGCATAACGAGATGACCCATTATCTAGATGGAAAAAAGCTTTGTGATATGAGATGGGAGTCATCTCAACATGAATAAGATATAAATCTAAATCTAGATTCAGGTTTTGTCCATCATAGTACAACTTTCTCAATCCAAATACCAAAGTTCCTTCGGAAGGTCCATATCATTCTGCTACTACCTGGACTAACTGGAACACAAATAAATACTAACCGCTGCATTGACATTTCCTGCATTAAACAAAACTTGCATAATAAAAAGAAGTGTCAAGAAATGCAAGAGAGTTTGAAGAATGATATATTTTCTTGTATTTTTCTCAATGAGTTTGCTACATATATATAGATGAATTCCTAATACCTAACATTAGGTAGCCTACAACATTAGGTAGCCTACAATATTAAGTAGCCTACAACATTAGGTAGTCTACAATGTTTGGTATAGCCCACAACATTAGGTAGCCTACAACATTAGGTAGTCTACAACATTTGGTAGCCTACAATATTTGACATTGTGGTTTAACTAGTATGATCAACTCATGCCAACACTCCCCCTCAAGTTGATGCATACAGGTCTTTGATGCGCAACTTGTTAAGTGAGTTGTGAAAATCTTTGCTTGATACAGCCTTTGTGAGTATGTCTGCTAGTTGATCTTCAGATTTCACAAATGAAAACCGAATTATTTTTGCTTCTAGATTCTCTTTGATGAAATGTCGATCTACCTCTACATGTTTGGTGCGATCGTGTTGGACTGGGTCGTGGGAGATGGCAATTGCGGCTTTGTTGTCACAGAAGAGATCAATCTCAGAGGTAGGGGCAAAGCCAATTTCAGTGAGTAGTTTTTTAATCCAAAGAAGTTCGCAGAGTCCCTTTGCAATTCCTCGGAATTCAGCCTCTGCACTTGATAGTGCCACTACTTTTTGTTTCTTACTTCTCCATGTAACAAGATTCCCACCGACAAACATGAAGTAGCCAGAGGTGGATTTTCTGTCTGAAATGCTCCCCGCCCAATCTGCATCTGTATAGCCAGTCACTCGTATCTCATTACTCTTCACCTCCGCAGTTATACATGCATTGTGCTTGGAGAACATAAGTCCTTTTCCGGGTGAAGACTTCAAGTATCGAAGTATTCGGGTCACTGCGTCCATATGGTCCTCACTAGGATTGTGCATGAACTGACTAACAATGCTCACAGCATATGCAATATCTGGACGAGTATGAGAAAGATAGATAAGCTTTCCAACTAACCTTTGATACCTTCCTTTATCTGTTGGCACTTGATCTGGATATTCTCCAAGCTTATGGTTTTGAATAATTGGGGTGTCTGCCGGTTTACACTCCAACATTCCTACCTCAGTTAATAAGTCCAACACATATTTTCTTTGGGAAAGAAAAATACCTTGTTTTGACCTGGCAACTTCAATTCCCAGAAAGTATTTGAGTCCTCCTAAATTCTTCATTTCGAATTCAGTTGCTAGCTGTGTCTGAAGTTTGGCTATTTCTTCCTTATCATCCCCTGTGATAATCATGTCATCTACATAGACTATCAAAGCAGTTACCTTACCCAGTTTATGCTTCAGGAATAAGGTATGGTCTGAGTGGCTTTGTCGGAAGCCGTATTTCTTCATTGCCAAACTGAATCGTCCAAACCACGCTCGAGGTGATTGTTTCAGTCCATATAAAGCTCGCTGCAACTTGCATACAACCTCAGTGTTTGAGGATGTCGTGTAACCAGGAGGAATGTCCATGTAGACTTCCTCTTCGAGATTACCGTGGAGAAAAGCATTCTTTACGTCAAATTGATGTAACGGCCAGTCGAGGTTAGCTGCAAGAGATAGAAGTACCCTAACAGTATTTAGTTTAGCAACAGGTGAAAATGTTTCTTGATAGTCCACCCCATATGTCTGAGTATAGCCTTTTGCCACTAGTCTCGCTTTGTATCGCTCAATCGACCAATCTGCTTTATGTTTGATGGAGAATACCCATCTGCAACCTACTAGCTTCTTCCCTTTAGGTAATGGAACTAAAGTCCATGTGTCATTTTTCAATAATGCCTCCATTTCTTCCTCCATTGCCTGAGTCCATTTTGGATTTGTTAAGGCTTCCTGAACACTAGTGGGAACATGACAATGCAAAAGTTCATGTACAAACGTCTTGAGGGGTTCAGATAGCCTTTGTGTGGACACATAGTTAGCAATTGGATACTTCGTCCTCCGTTCCTCAATATCTGGAGAATATCTGTTTGGTGGTTTGCCACGATTATGCCTGAAAGGTAATGTGAATGCAGCAGGAGGATCCATGTCATTCATATTTAAAGGTGTGTCAAGAATGCTTACCTTAGGAATATTCTCAGGAGATGGGTTTGTAGATACTGAAGAGGGGAGGGAACTGGGTTCATCTTCTGGAGGTGTATCAGTCTCTGGAGCCTGATCTGACCCTGAAGATTCATCTGGCATATCAGGACTGGGTTCACTAACCACTGTTTCGATGTTTGTTCAATCAAGGTGTAACCAATTGTGCTCTTCATCTTGGATCTCCCCCTGAAGAGAAGAATTGGTGGTCGGGGAAAAATAGGTGTCAGACTCCAGAAAGGTGACATCCATGGTTACATAGGTACGTTGCGTAGACAGATCGTAGCAACGGTATCCTTTTTGGTGTACGGCATAGCCCAAGAAGAGACATCTAAGGGCGCAAGGATCAAGTTTCGTACGTTGATTCTTATGAAGATGCACATAAACTACACAGCCAAATATTCGGGGGGGAAGCATTAAGACCGTGGGTAGAGGAAGGTGAGATGCCAGAACCTGGAGCGGAGTCTTAAAATTCAAGACTTTGGAGGGCATCCGGTTGAGTAGGTATACTGCGGTAGAAACTGCATCAGGCCAGTACCGGTTAGGTACATAGGCGCCATGGAGTAAAGCACGTGCAGTTTCAAGAATATGGCGATTCTTTCGCTCAGCTATGCCATTTTGTTGAGGGGTCTGCGGGCATGTGGTCTCATGAATAAGGCCATGTTGTTCAAAATAGGCACGGAAGCGCTGATTGACATATTCACCACCATTATCGGAGCGGAGAACCCGTAGTTTGGCAGAAAATTGAGTCTGTATCATAGCATGGAATGAGTGAAACACCTGGAACACTTCGTCTTTATTTTTCATTTGGTAAAGCCAGGTCATACGAGTACAATCATCAACAAAGATAACAAACCAACGAACACCAGAGCTAGTAGAAATAGGGGAAGGACCCCACACATCAGAATGAACTAAAGCAAATGGAGTAATACTTTTATTCATACTCAACGGGTAAGAAGTGCGGTGACTTTTGGCTAAAATGCACGTATCACACTTAAAGTCAGAATGGACTTCATGGGAAAAAAGATCAGGAAATAAATGTTTCATGTAACCAAAGGAGGGATGCCCCAAACGGCGATGCCAGAGCCAAAGTTGTCGTTCCTTGCCATCTCCCTGTATGTGATGAGCACGCCCCACACCGAAATCTTCCATGTAGTATAATCCCCCCCTCTTAGTACCACGCCCAATTATCTCCTTGGTGAGAATATCCTGAAGAAGACAAAATGAAGGATAAATAAGCACAGCACAATTTAATTCTGTAGTAACTTGACTAACAGAAAGTAATTTATGCGAAAGTGTCGGCACAAGTAACGTATGAGATAATGTGAGGGAAGGAGATAGAGACACAGAGCCAGCGCCTGTGACCGGAGAGAGGACCCCATTAGCATTTGCAACGCTGGTCCGTCGTGGTGGAGATGTCTGGTTAAAATCGGTGGCATCAAATGTCATGTGATCGGTAGCTCCTGAGTCGAGTAGCCAAGAACCACGATCACTGTCCAGGGAAGAGATAACAAGTGCGGTACTAAAGTTACCTAAATCTGAAGGAGGGCCCATATCGTCGGGAGACGCGGCTAGTGGTATCAAGGTCAGCTGGGGTTTGGCGATCACCACAGCTGCCTTACCCGTACTTCCATCGATGCTAGCAACATCTCGCCTTTTTCGAGCCTGAAGATCGTGCCACCAATCGGGGTATCCATGTAGTTTGAAGCAATTCTCACGCGTGTGTTTTGTAGACATGCAATGAGAACACGTCGATCCATTAGTGACCGTGCGAGACTTGGAGACAATAGTAGGTTTTCCAGGGTGCAGAGAGGACCCAGCAGACGTGGTTGGACTTAGTTTCAGAGTTTTGGTGGCCAAAACTGCACCTGAGACATGGTCTGTGTCTCCAGTGGTCATGACTGCCTGTCGAAGTGCCTCTCTACGAACATGAGCGTAGGCTTGCTCGATGGAAGGGAAGGGCTGCATCTGTAGCACGTCGCCGCGGATATTATCGAGGTGATCATCAAGCCCGTCCAGGAAGGTGTACACTTGATCCTCTTGGACAAGATTATTGTAGCAGTGGATGTCAGTGATACACGTCATTGGGTTCGGTCGGCGGAAGTCAATTTCCCGCCAAAGGCCCTGAAGTTCGGTGTAAAATTTCTCAAGAGAACCACCGGCCTGTCGTAGGCGAGTCACACGTCGTCGGAGTTCGTAGACTTGAGAGGTGTCACTGCCGTCAAAATATGTTGTAGCAATGGCATCCCAAACCGATTTTGCAGTGGGGAATCGGATGAAGTTGCCAATGAGGGTCGGTTCCATAGAATTGATCAACCATCCTTTGACGATGGCATTGTCTGTGCGCCATTTTCGAAAGGTTGGTTCGGTCGGAGTCGGTGGAGGGAAATCGCCATTGATGTAGCCCAGTTTGTCTTTGTCGGAGATGTACATCTCGACAACCTGGGACCAAAGGGCATAGTTGGAGCTATCCAACTTGAAACCGATAGGGGCGGTAGAGTGTTCGGTGGTTGGGGTCGGGGCCTGGGCTTTGGATAAAGCTTCGGTCATTGTTTTGGTGAGGGTGGTGAGGATAGAATTTGTGTTTGGCGGAGTTTCACCAGAATTGGTGATTACGTCTGCCATATTCGAATGGAATAAGGAGATTTAGAAGTGCAAGATCATAGGAGTCCCAGGATTGGCCTGGGGCTCTGATACCATGTCAAGAAATGCAAGAGAGTTTGAAGAATGATATATTTTCTTGTATTTTTCTCAATGAGTTTGCTACATATATATAGATGAATTCCTAATACCTAACATTAGGTAGCCTACAACATTAGGTAGCCTACAATGTTTGGTATAGCTCACAACATTAGGTAGCCTACAACATTAGGTAGCCTATAATATTAGGTAGCCTACAATATTAAGTAGCCTACAACATTAGGTAGTCTACAATGTTTGGTATAGCCCACAACATTAGGTAGCCTACAACATTAGGTAGTCTACAACATTTGGTAGCCTACAATATTTGACATTGTGGTTCAACTAGTATGATCAACTCATGCCAACAAGAAGTACCAAGGAATAAGACCACGGAAGGCAAATAAAATATTGAACAAGGATTAAACAAAATGGTTGCCAACTTTCCTTGATCAACATAAGGTGGAAACTTGATCAATCTAATTTATACCCTTTTGGTTCTAGCTCGGGGGAACAAAATTCACATCCCGATCTGCATCTAATGCTCTTGACAAATTAAGAGAACAGAGCTGACTGGAACAAGTATTATCCGAAAGTAGTTGATCTGTTTTTGGGTTGTTGAGTTTAGATTATTCCATACCGTGCATATGGAACATGAGCAGGGTCCATAAGATTCTCAATCAATACCTCAACTGAGAATGCAAAATCAATGTACTCTTATCATGTCTGCAAAAGATAAAATAGGTAAAAGAATAAAATAGATTCATTTGAAGAATTTCCTGATAATATTTATGCCTAATGGGAAGGAAGAAGCAGCTTCCTAGATAAGGCAAGAAGCCATAATTTCTCTCGATATTAGGAAATTACTAATACCGAATATCTCAACGTTTCGTGTGCCTAAGTATAGCAAAAAAAAGGGCCAGATATAGTTTATAGTTACATGAATAGGAACTACGGTTCCTCTATTTTATAGTAGAAAAGAGGTTCAACTCAGAAGCTAGTGGCAGACCAAACCCATAAGGAATATCTCAATTCGCCACTTAATTTAGTATATTTTAGTATATGAAATGATATGGTTCTGAGAGGTAGAAGTTTTTTCTGTCCATAAGAATATATATCCTTGTATTGAGGATCGGTGTTCGGCCAAAACAAGACAATGTCGTTCTGCACTGTACTTGGATAACCAACTGCACATGCTTTCTTGAATGGGCGTACCTGTACTACACTGCAGCTGACTGTGCTGTGTAGTTCATGAGAAGGCATGCGCAAAGTATCCAAAGTTGGATTCTTGTCACAGCCTATTATTCAAAAAAGTGCAATCTACACATTCCCTCCAACTTCCACATACTAGATTTTTTTTAATTTTTAAATATTTTTAATTTTTTTCTGAGTTTATTTATTTTTAATCTAATTCAATTTTTCTATTCATTAGTTATATATTAAATATTTGATAAAAAAAAATTAAAAAAAATGTGGCGTGTGGCGGTTGTATAAATAGTAAAAAGTTGTGTAGATTTTCCACCCATGCATGTTAAAAGCATCATATACAAATATACTCAAAAGAAGCAGAAAGCATGCAAAAAAGATTTTCGCAATGTAGATCCCAAGTTCCCAACACTCACAGGGTTATTACCGGAGGGCTATGATCACCAGAACCAAAAACACCAACTATGGTAGACGCATAAAAACCCTCGAATATTTGGTTGGTTGTTGTCAGCTAACGAGAAAGATGAACAGAGAATTGCAGTGAAATGGAATATCAAGAAACATGGGATCTCTGAATTGAGTTCTTTACCCGCAGTACTTCTGATTTAAAGTGAAGGAACTAATTAAGAAGCTTTCATAGATTCCATGGCTGCTTCTTTCACTGCTCAAACTACAGAAGTTGATAAATATGGGGTTGCATATGTAAGCTAGGATTGGAATTTGTTCAGCATACGACCGAGAAAACTAGAGATGGTATGTTAGTTGTTCTTCCGGTTGTTGATCCCCCACTCCCCCCGGCGAGAAAAACAACGAATGGTACGGTTTGGTTAATAAAATTAAACAATCTCATTTTATTTTATTTTATATATTTATTATAATTTTATCGGATTTTTATATAAAATATAATAAATAATTCAATTTTTTTAAATTTAAAAATAAAAATAATATTAAAAAATAATATTTTATTCAACAAAATATCACATTATTCGTAGCGTCATAACAAGTTATGACCAGGACTTCAAGGACTTCCCTCAACATTTTGAGTTTATCGTTGGTGACAATAGATTCGCGCATATCTTGGTTTCTTCTTTCTTGGAAAACAAAAAAAAAAAACCATGAAAATGTAAAGAAGGTCAGATGTACATGGGAGGATTAGGTTATGGTTGGATAGCGAGAAGTGTTGAGAAGTCTTATAAAAAAGTAATAATAGAATATTAAATAGTAGTAAAAAGTAAGTAAAAAGTAATAAATAGTAAAATAAATAGGTAAAAAGTAATAATAAAGTAAAAAATAGTAGTGAGAGGGTTTGAAAGTAGTTGAGATACTCTCGATACCCAAACAAGACCTAATTTTCACTTTAAACTCTCTATTATTATTAAGTTAGAAATTATAATGTCATTATATTAATAATTTCTTAAGGATGCTTAACACATACGTAAAACTCAGGAATTTTTCTTTGTAGTTTGAGAACTTTCATTCCTTATTTAAAAATTTGTAATGGCGTCCAGTTTTTTTTCGTGATTAGTTTATTTATTTTTAAATATTTAAAAAATATATATATACAAATTCATTATTAATAATTTTGTAAACATTTTAAAAAAATAAAATGCAAACCAGCATTTTTCAATTTGTTATTGTAGAAGTGCCGAGTGCCGATCTTGTATGAAGTTGTCAAAGATGATTTGTGTAAAAAACAAGAATGAACAAGTATTATGCTGACATGGCGACGGCTGATGCTAAACCACCAGGGTAAAAGAGGACAAGCAAACTCGCTTGATGTAGACAATCCAACTCCCCTCCCCCACGGGTGCCTTACATCAAGAGCTCGAATCATACTCTGAAACACTGCCCTTGATATTAGACGAATTACATTAACATCTACGAGGAACACATACCCCAAAAATTCAAACTCATCTTTGTCAAGACCCATCTGGGATCTCCCATTTTCAATTGTAAGTAAACTCTTGGCCCCGCTTGTCTTTCCACTTTAATTCCCTCAATTTCTTGGTCTCTTTCACATTCACACTTGGTTTTCTTGATCTAATTTCAAGATCTGATTGGTCACTCAAACGGGAAAACTAAGGTTTGAGTATCTGGGTTTTTCTTGAATCTTAATTCCCTCACAGACCCAGTTTTTTGCACTGATTTCGAGATCTGATTGGTTGCTGAAACGAAAACTAAGGATTCGGGTATTTGAGTGTGTGGGTTTTGTTAAAAAGGTCACAGCTTTCAGGACTAACCCATGAAAGGGTCGGATCTGATTGGTAGCTGAAACGAAAACTAAGGATTCGGGCACTTGAGTGTGTGGGTTTTGTTAAAAAGATCACAGCTTTCAGGACTAACCCATGAAAGAGTCGAATCCGACCACTGAGCCCATAGGGCAGAACCTGATAAAATTGATAGGCAATGTGTGTTTCTCAGTGTTTGTATTCTCAGTGCTCATATTTACAGTAATTGCCATCACCTACCAACCTCCAGACCCATGGCTTGAGTCAGCTCCTGCCCTAACCAAGCTATTCACCCAATCTGAAAACGCCACCTTCCAAAATGACAATTCTATCCTCAAAACTGGGGAAGATTTCCCCTTGGTGCGTGCCCTGGGGCCTGAAGGCATGCCGATTACTGAGGCGGTGATTAAGGAAACTGAAGATAAGATCGCCACTATGACCCCTGAATCGCGATCCGGTTGTGACGAATTACGAGATGTTGTGAATTGTTCAGACCCAAGAGTTCTGATTGCAGTTGAGAAGTTCAATCTGCGGGTTTTTAAGTCCATTGTGTTTTTGGAGTATCAGACAACGGTTAATGGGTCGAAACCGGATGAGTGCGACGTGGCGTGGAGGTTTAGAAACAAGAAAGAGAAGTCTTGGAGGAAGTATAGGGATTTTAGGAGGTTCAAATTTGGAATCGGAGAGAATTGTACGTATAAAGTGGTGCAGGCGGGTGCATGGCATTCCGGTGTCAATGCCCGGCGGCCTAGGAGTAGAATCAGTAGTGGCACGAGGAGGGGTGGTGGGAATAATGCTAAGATTGCACCCCCACCAGTGCAGGATGAGGAGATCAATGACACGATCCCAAGTTTAGGGTTGATGAATTTCAACAAGGGGAGGTACTTGTACTATTCACGTGGAGGGGATTATTGTAAGGGAATGAATCACCACCTTTGGAGTTTCTTGTGTGGTTTAGGGGAGGCTATGTACTTGAATAGAACATTTGTGATGGATTTGAGTATATGCTTGGCGGCAACTTATAATCCAAGCAATAAAGATGAGGAGGGAAAGGATTTCCGGTATTATTTTGATTTTGAGCATCTTAAGGAGGTTGCATCGATTGTGGAGGAGGGTGAGTTTTTGGGAGGCTGGAAGAAATGGGATCGAAGCCATAAAAGGAAAGTTCCTACTAGGAAGGTTGTGAGCTACAAGGTGACGCCAATGCAACTTAAGAAAGATAAGAGCACAATTGTTTGGAGGCAGTTCGATGCACCAGAGCCGGAGAATTATTGGTATAGGGTATGTGAAGGGCAAGCTGCCAAGTACATCCAGAGACCATGGCATGCACTTTGGAAATCAAAGAGATTGATGAATATTGTTTCAGAGATCAGTGGGCGAATGGACTGGGATTTTGATGCGGTACATGTGGTTCGAGGGGAGAAGGCACAGAATAAAGAGCTATGGCCTCATCTGGACTCTGATACATCCCCTGACAGGCTCCTTGCAAAGCTTAAAGGTTTGGTTCAGCCACAGAGGAATCTGTATATAGCCACCAATGAACCCTTTTACAATTACTTCGACAAACTGAGATCTCAGTACAAGGTGCATTTGCTTGATGATTTTAATGAATTGTGGGGAAATACAAGTGAGTGGTACAATGAGACAATGCTTCTAAATAATGGACGACCAGTTGAGTTTGATGGTTACATGAGAGTTGCTGTGGATACTGAGGTTCTTTATAGGGGAAAGACACGTGTGGAAACATTCTATAATTTGACCACAGATTGCAAGGATGGAATCAATACGTGCTGAACAGGTTTTTGTTATCCTATAATGCTTTTTACTTGCATTTGAATGTCTTTACTTTTTTCGTTCCGGAATGATACTTTGTGTCAATTTAGGTTCTTCTTTTGTATTTGAATTTTCTTTTATTACATTGATGATTGTTCTTTATGACTAGCTAGCTCCTGTCTGTAATGTTTTATGATGAGCCTGAACCCAGAAGCTTCGTGAAAGACTAATATAGAATGAGAACTAAGTTTATTATAAGGTAGGGGAAGAAAGCTGTGCAAATTATTTTTCTGCCAGGCAATGAAAGCTTTTTGTTCCGTGTAGCATGCACATGGAATTTACCTCTCACACGGGATGATATTGGAAGACACCAGTGCTTTTTCTCTTGTGCCAAGTAACGAGAAGCAGGTTACTTTGCCCTTTTGGCTTGTAGTTGCAATTCCTGTACTTGAGATTCCTTATATCTATTTATTTGGTGTCTATTGAACAATGAAGTCAGTTTTGGTTGATCCTACCTTCTTCTTTCTGTTCATCGTTTTTGTGACAGGAACCGGATACATTGTTAGTTAGAAACATGGGAATCTATGAATTAACATTGAACCCTGCAATATAAAGTACATCACAGCCAACAAGCCATGCTGAATGCATACTATCTTTTTATTCCATTTCGAGTAAAAATAAGTTCAGTTTGTGCTGTCAATCTATCTAGCACAAATCCCAATGGGTTTCTGCAACAATGAGCACCCTTGACCTTTTGGAATATCAGTTTTCTTTTATTATTCTATCTGCTTGCACGGAACCTGCCATGAGCGCCTTTTAGAAGGATGTCATTACAATAAGCCCTTCCCCTTCTCCTCTTTGAGGGCAAACAAGAAGGGAACGGCTAAGAATTTGCATTTTAGTTTTCTTCTATGCACCAACTTTGTGTTGGTGCTACTTGATCATGCGTAGGTATATATTCCTGCAGAAACACGAGTGATTTCAAGTTAAATTAGAGAAATGACTCTTAAGATAAGATGTTCCTGGCATAGTTTACTCATGTTCTCATCGAATGTCTTTGCCTACTTAACACCTTTGTTTGATGTTGGAACGCCTAAATACTCAACTCAAAGTAAAACATTCTGACGTTTGCCCTGTCATCTTGTGAAAACAATGTTCTTGAAACTTTGACGCCCCTCAAACATTGAAGCTGACCGAGGTTTCTGCCACGGTCTGTTGGGCGGGACACCTAGGGACTTATTCTCATAGGAGAAAGCACTTCACTCGGATTTTTTTTTCTTTTGGTTAACTATTTCAATGATTGAACATGGTTCTGCGGTTTTAGAAAGGTACAAAAGCTGTTTTTATTTTGTATGTGATTAATGCAGAAAGAAAATATATCAGCACCTCCATCCTCTGTATCAGCTCTCGAGCAGTATTTGCAGATATGATGATATTCCTAGCATGCGGTTTAATAAATCCTTCTTCCACTCCTTTGTCAAACAATCCAAGCAAGCAATCGTAGTATCCATCAATGTTTAAGAGACCCACCTGTTTTTGCAGCCAAAATATGCTGAGTTTGATGGCGGCTTTAACATTACAAAATTTGTATTTTGTCAAACTTTTGAGCTTAATGTGACAACTGGCCAAAAAAAAACTTAATGTCAAAACTCAGTGCAAGTAACCACTAAAGTCAAGGTTCCTTGTTCTTGTTCCTTAAATCTGTCCTTAGTTTTTTAGTTGAAACAATATGCTCAATGGCTTTGATCTCACCTACTCCCTTTTGATTTGTACTTGCAAACTTTTTCCCATTTCAAGATGGAATCCATTCATTGCATGAGAGTGATTGCTGTGACAATAAAGACACTATAAACTACTTTGTCAAGGAAAAGGTTAGGTTAATTAAGGGCCTAAACTGGGTCCATCCCTGTCTCAATTGGACAGATGTCAAGCTCGAGGGTCAGATCTGTCTAATAATTAGTTCATAACTACATACAGCTATTCTCTTATAAATTTAAAGCATTAGAAATTAAACAGTTTGTCTTGATGAGTACTTGGGATTAGGGAGAAGCATTGGAATCTAATGGCTTGCAACTTCAACTTTTCTTTCTCTTCCATTTAATGAGCCAATCAAATCCAAGGCATTTTGTTGGGCAAAAAGTTGAGGATAAGATGAGAATTGATTCTTGAACGCCAATTCCTACACAACATCCTCTGGCAATTAGCTGGAACTTTGAATAATAGTGAGTAGCTCGACAAAGAATGAAAAGAGAAACTTTACTTTTTGCTTGCAATTGGAATGAATGTCAAGGGAAGTGTGAATTTTGAAGGTACTGTAGCATTCACCATATCATGCATGCCACATTGCATTTCTGACAAGTGCCTGCCCTTTTTCTCCCATTTAAATTCAGGAAACCTTTCATCATATATTGTTTAAATGTAAACACCAGAAGAATTACTTTCCCAAAAAACTAAGAAAACACATACCTCTCACAAAAATTCTATGATCTACTCGCTTTCACAAATGCATGCATGCCCATACAAAAGTACTTGTTTCAAAAAGTTTTTATTCACACAAATTCACATTCTTTATACCTACTAGGCTTTCTCAAAACTCAAATACAAAACACAACTTAAAAATCCTTCTGAAAATTCTCAAAAATTACAAAAACTTTTAGGTTATACTTGGTAGATGAGATAAGATGAAAATTTTTAAAAATTTTGTGAATAGTGTTAAGATGAAAGTTTAAAATATTATTTTTTAATATTATTATTATTTTAGGATTTGAAAAAGTTAAATTAGAATTTGAAAAAGTTGAATTGTTTATTATATTTTGTATGAGGATTTGAAAAAGATGTAATGATAAGATGAGATAGAGATGAGATGAAATTTCTCATCTTTGCCCTCCAACATATCCTGCTTACCCTTAAACATATATATCATGTATGACTTAAGTCAGAAGAAGCTTGGTGTATTGAAAACTAATTTGGATGGGCAGCAAGGAATTAGCTAGGTCCCTCAATCTATTCGAGCATCATCAAAGATTTAAAACCTTTTGTCGGACTTGAGGGAATTAAATAGCTTAGTGCTAAATTAATCACAGGTCACTAAAATTAACTAAGAAACATAATCATTCATCAGGATCGATCCCCTAGATATAGATGTAGCTAGGGTAGTGCATCGCACTATATATACGTATATATATATATATATATATATATATATATATATATATAGATAGCATAATGTTTTGGGAAATTAAACAGTATTTACTTGTAGAGTACTAATTAAGTACCAAAATATTGAGGAGATTTTGCTTACTGGTTTGTCGTGGATTCCAAGCTGAGACCATGTTATCATCTCAAGCAACTCTTCCATGGTTCCATACCCACCTTCATATTTATATGAGAGAGAAAATGAAAGGGGAAATCATGAAACTTTTATTTATATAACATACTATATATATATATATATATATATCCAATTAACACATGATATCTATCTGCATATATTGTACATATATACCCGGAAGAGCAATAAAAGCATCAGCTCGACGAGCCATTTCAGCCTTCCTTTCGTGCATATCTGAGACAATCAACACTTCTCCAACTGCATGGCCAGATATCTGAGAACAAGTCATAATTAGTAATCAAATCGACACCAGATCACAGAGAGAGAGAGATGTTCATATATTTATATATATATATATATATATATATATATATATATCTATACCTCAATAGGAATAAGTGCACTTGGGATAACCCTAACAAAAAAAAGAAAAGAATGGAACACGAAAGTCAGAATAAAAACGATACGATGACATGATGAACATGATCAATTAGTCCAGACTCTTTTGGTCAATATATATGGAAATATATGCACTAGAAAGCTGAAGACTTAAAAAGCAAGTTGTATGATTATTTTCTCCTCATGCATGATATGACCTAGCTAGTTTTACCCAAGCACATGGCATCCACCATCAAAAGTTGTCTGAGAAACCAACCCCATCAGCCCAACACTGCCTCCTCCATACACCAAATCCATCTTCCTCTCCACCTGCAAAGCACCATTTTAATACCCTCAAAGCGAATGCTTGAAGATCGAAACCCAGATATATATTGATTTTGGGTGTATGTCATGTCATGTACTGTACTAGTATATATAAATGAGAGAGAGAGAGAGAGAGTACCGACCAATTCTCTTCCCAGATCAAGAGCTGCATCGCTGAATATTTTTCTGTTCCCCGAATTACTTCCACAGAAGACACAGACCCTTTGGAACTTACCCATTTTCTCCTTACCCCAAACAACTACAAATTAAGTAATTCACTATATATAATATACACAACCAACTGCCCCTCATAAATCTACGTACATAACATTATTTTATTTTTTGTGTCACCGCGCGCCATAATAGTAAATGATCAAGTGCTGTATGCGTAGGACGTGCGTGCATGACGCGTGAGATCAGATTCATGATCGATCATGGCCCATATGCCTGAAATAATGCATTAAGGACGTTTTTTAGTCAAATGGGATTCTCAGTTTCCTTTCCGCCTTTGTTTTTCTGTATCTGATCAATTGTATATAATTGGTGGGTGCACTAATAATATTATACACTGTATATTTGCCTGCTTGTGATGCCAAGCTGGGAGCTTTATCTTCTCCTTGGTTTTGGAAAATCCAATCCTGGTTGTACGTTTCTGTGTTTGGTGGCTAGTTTGTATCAAAAAAATTTAAGATCAGTACTTTCTCGCCCTCCGGAATTTCTTTTTTTTTTGAAAAATTCTATTCATTACTTTCACATATGTACCACACACTTTTTTTATTTTTATTCATTTCTTTTATCAAACGTGTGGTATATGAATGACGAATAGAAGAATTTAATTAGTTTAATAATAATAAAATAAATAATAAATAATAAAAAAATATAGTGTGTAGTATGTGAGGATGATGAATAACTAAGTTTTTTATTTTTTATTTTTATTTTTTTTTAGTGCAGTCATATATATTGTCCCTATAATGCCTGATCTCCCGTAGGCCATACCTTATTATCAATTAACAAAGAGCGATGTGCATGGACCCGTTGAGTAGGGATATATGCAGCTCCATAAACTACTGGTCGGGCCTGATAGGCGGTAGTATCCCACTCTTCTCGAAGGAACCGTACGTGACTCTCTCATATCATGCAACTTCCTCTTGAAATAGGACCTCTTCTGTCCTTTGACCGAAGGACCCTCGAGCCAACCTATCCTCCCACTTTAAAAATATTTAAATAATGAATTTGTACAATATCTTTTTAATATTTAGTTATTTATATATTAAAAAATGGAAAGGAGTTAGCCATCCTCAATGGCCCACATCATATGGCCGTCCTAGGCCACCTCATGTGTGGTGGGTGGCCCAAGTCCCCACCACAAATGGCCCTTGGGTACTGGTCATGAACCGTTCTAGGCCATCCGAAGCGAGGTGGCCGAAAGATCCGGCATTAACCGGTCATGAAATCCGCTCCAGATTTGGCCTTAACTCACGAGATCCAATTAGATTTGGCGAGATCTCTTCGGAACCAGAGTAAATATTATCTAGACTCTCTTAGGATGGCGGTGGTCACCCAAGAGACTGCAGGCGAGAAGTGACTGAAATTAGTAAAAAATGATTTGAGTTAGGGTGGAATATTTTGTGATTTTAGAATTTATGGTTTATATTTTAGGGTTTTAGAAAAAAAAATTATAATGTGTGGCTTAGTTTTTAGTAAAGAAGATAAAACCTTGACATGTCAAGTGAAGATTGGAGGGTGAAAAACTTTACACCGCATCCGGTACCAAAAAGGGACTGTTCTCTAAATATTAACATGCATGCACAAGTCTCTAAATATCCAGCTCCCGGTCCCGCTGATAGGCTGGTGTGCAAGAGAAAGGTTGGTGTGTCTAACGAATACTTGATCTTTTTGGTTGGAACGTTTGGTTGGTCGCGCATTTTTAGTTAAAAAAAATCTCAGCTTTTCTATCTTATGCATGAACTTTCTTTAACTCTCCTCTCCTGTCATACCTTTTCTTCTTCATTTTTAGCTCAAACTAGCTTAGATCGATTTTCCATGACCCCATTTGATGATCACTGTGATCAGATCATGCTCTGCTCTGCATTAATGCAGTTTGTTCTTGTTTCAAGCTGGACGTTTCCCGCGGGTAAGTCATCAATCGTATATAGTTTCAAAGCTTTTCCTGCTCTCTGTCACATGTATTCTTAAAAATTAAATAGTTAATGGCAAGGAACATTTTTCTTATTTTCTATTTTCAGAGTTATGATCTGCATATAATATATAATTTTGTTGTCCAAGTTTGTGAATGTTAAAATTCCTTTCTTCTCTGGAGAAGAAAGTTGTTTCTGTTCTACATATAATGGCCGGGTGCTGCTTTTTCTCTTATAATATCAAAGACATGAGCAAACAGCTCTCAAAATTATATGTTGGGCCTAAAGTCTCGAACTCACTCCTCCCTTCAGAGTGGCTTAAGTTGTAGGGGCATTTCTTTTGATTTGCTATATAATTTATTAAGAGTATGAGCAAAGTTCTGGAGAAATTTAAGCTCTGTACGTAGGAAATACAACTGTCGTATCGATGCATTGAATAGACAGACTTAAGCAAGCAGCACCATCCTCACTGTATCCTACCTTAAACCAAGGAATATATGGAATGAACCAATGAAACCCATGAGTACCCCATATTTTTGGTTGCCCAAGTTTCATGAGTTTGAAATATTCAATATTGCTGGATGCCATATATACGTACAAAACCGTTGTAGGAAAATGCTTTGCATTCATGACTCTCTCTCTCTCTCTCTCTCTCTCTCACACACACACACACAACACAATACAACATACATATCATGTATAGTTTTCTAAAGCCATTTTTTTAGCATTTGAGAGTACTCAGAATGTCAATATGGGTAGTTTGAAAAGCATAGATACACCAAAGTTTTGTTATCTACTTGCATGGTGAATGTTTTTTGCTTCTAGCTATCAGATGTTTTTGTTTTTAATGTCTAAAAATTGTCTTCCATATTGTTAAACCGATCCCAACCCCGTAGTCTCCATTTCCCAGCATATATCCCTTTAAAATTTTGGGGCGATTGTGTTCTCATCGCTGCATATCGCATTAATCGTACCCCGAGTCGCATACTCTAGAATAAGTCACATTTTGAAATTCTTTTAAATAAAACACCTAGGTATGATCATCTTTGTGTCTTTGGGTGTCTTTACTGTGCACAAACTCTTAGTGCTCACCGCAACAAAATTTTCCCCCGTGCTACTAAATGCATTTTTCTTCGCTATCCCAGCACTCATAAAGCTTACAAATTCTACAATCTTGATACTCATTCCATTTCTTATTCTTGTGATGTCACTTTCTATGAACACCACCTTTCCTTTCCAACATATTCATGCTCTCTCCCCTTCTCATCATGTCATTCCACTGCCTGTTTTTGAAACTCCTATACTATCTCCTCCATCTCCAGAAACTTCTTCTCCAGACTCATCCGAGCCCTTTCTCTCCTCACCTCCATCCCTTCCATCCGAGCCTCCTCTCTCTTCACCTCCCATTTCTCATCCTCGCTTGGCCCGCCTGTCTTCATGACTATGTTTGTCCTACACTCCACACGGAGCCCACGACACTTTCACCTGCTACATAGGCCTCAGGTACTGCTTACGCTCTGTTTGCTTTTCTTTCATATTCTCATTTTTCTTCATCTCATCTCACATTTTTAATTGCTCAAACCACTTGTATTGATCCTTCCTATTATTTTGATGCTATTCACCACTTTCATTGGCGTGAAGCCATGCCTGTTGGTTACACTCAGGTTGAAGGCTTTGACTGTCATGAGACATTTGCCATGTTGCTAAAATGACCATTGTTCGTTACTTACTGGCGGTCGCTGCCGTCAAACATTAGGTCATTCATCAAATAGACGTCAATAATGTCGTCTTACACGGTAACCTTGATGAAGAAGTCTACACGACACCACCTCCTGGATATTGTGTCTGTCGGATAAAAAAATCTCTCTATGACCTCAAACAAGCTTCCCGCAACTGGTTTTGTAAACTAACATATGTGCTTCTGGATGCAGGTTTCCATCAGTATTAGGCCGATCATTTTTTATTTACTTTTGTCACCTCCACCAGCATTACCCTTGTTATTGTTTACATTGATGATATATTGGTTGCTTGTAACGATATCTCTCAAGTAAAGTTTTTCAAAGGACTCATCTCCACCCATTTCAAAATTAAAGATCTTGGTTCTTTGAAATATTTTCTCAGACTTGAAGTTGCTCGCTCTTACAAAGGAATCTTCTTCAATCAGCTTAAATATGCCCTTGATATTCTTTCCGACAGTGGACAACTCGATGCCCACACTGCTCCTTTTCCTATGGAACAACACTTGAAACTCAACCCTAAAGACAACGATCTCCTCCCTGATTCCTGCACTTACAAACACTTAGTTGGCCGACTCATCTATTTGACTATCACCCAACCTGATATCGTCTATGCAATCAACATTCTCAGTCAGTTCATGCATGCTTCTTGGGTTCCTTACATGACTGTCGCTACTCATGTTCTTCGCTACATCAAAGACAGCCTAGGCCAATGCATCTTCTTCTCTTCCTCTAGCAGTATGCATGTCACAACATACACTGATTCTAATTGGGCCAACTGTCCCACCACCCGCTGCTCCACCATCATATACTTCATTCATTTACGGACCAGTCCAATCTCATGACGTACAAAGAAACAGACTACAATAGAAAGGTCTTCCGCTGAAGCAGAATATCGAGCCATGGCCGTCACCACCTGTGAACTCACTTGGTTGAAGCAACTTCGCACTGATCTTGGCATTCCTCATCCTGAGTCCTTCACCTTTCATTGTGACAACCAATCTGCTCTCTACATTGCACACAATCCCGTGTTCCATGAACGTACCAAACATATCGAGATTGACTGTCACATTATTCGTGATAAAATTCACTTAGGCCTTCTTACAACCATTCACACTTCCTCCACTAAACAAGTTGTAAATATCTTCACCAAAGCCTTAAGACGAGAACTTTTTCATCATTTTGCACGCAAGTTGGATATTACTAATCTACATGTGCCAACTTAAGGGGGAGTATTGATAGCTACTATATAGATAAATTTTCCATAAAACCAGCCACCTTAATTCTAGGAGCTCCGCAAAACAAGCCACCTTAATTCTAGGAGTTTGTCTCAATTAGTCCACTTACTTTTTGTCCATGTCTTCACACTTAGTTGGTTGTAAGTATATATATTTGAAATATGATACACAAATGAAGTTAAGGTTTTGCATACAAATTACTCTCTCTTAGTTTCTTTAACATGGTATCAAACTAAACCAATTCCAACTCTAGCCACAAATGGCTAAACCCTCCGACCCACCTTAGCCACAAATGGCTAACTCCTCCAACCCACCCGTCCCTTCCCCCTATCTCCTTCACACATCAGATTCACCTAGCCTATTCTTGTCACTGGTCTCCTCACCGGAGACAATATTTCCAAATGGTAGAAAGCGATGACTTGAGTTTTGAATACCAAAAACAAGTTGAGTTTTGTCGATGGTATACTCACCCCCTCTGATCTCGACTCACCAAACTACCAACAATGGAACCAAAACAAAGACATGGTTCTTACCTGGATTCTTAACTCCATCAGCCCATCCATCGCCAATTCTCTCAAATATCATACTGATTCACGTTCCGTTTGGGTTGATCTTACTGAGACAAAATAAGAGAGGATGCAGGTGCCATGGTCTTCGATGGGGATGGCTTGACCATTCAGGAGTTGCACCGTGCTTGGGGAAGAGAGGTGTCGTAGATCGGTGAAGGCATCACACCGGTGACACATATGTGGCTTACGCCACTATCCACCACCTAGTGATGGTGTCGATTGAAGGAAAAAACATAGGGAGAATGGGTTAGGGCATTACTGACGAAGTGGGCGAAAGGGGGCAAGGAAATTGTGGAGGATGGCGCAAGCAAGGTGAGGAGCTTGTGGTACAACTTAGATGATAGTTCAGGTATGGGGCTGGTTAAGGTGGATCTGTCCACCACCTAGGTGAATCTAGTTTGCCACTAGTGGAGGGTGGCCAAGGATAGAAGGCCATGGCTTGTTACAGGGCTCACGGCCAGGTGGGTACCCAATGAGGGTCCAGCACCTCTCTCGAAGGTGATCTTCTTGGCCACAAGCCGTGCACTTGAGGGTGGCTCTTCCATAGCTAGGGGATTTGGCAACAAGTGAAAGGGTGTCTGAGGAAGGATTTGTTAGATGCAGAAGACACTTTACTAATGGATGGAAGAGGATCCATGGCCAGAATTTGGGTTCAAAGGGAGCTGAATGAATCATTGACACCAAGAAGGAATTGAAAGACCCCTTCATCTTCAATCTATTGTTGAGGGTCATTCAAATCATAGGTGCTTTGTAAGTGTCCAAATTCATCCCAAATTTGTTTGATCTGGTTGTAGTAGTCATGGGTGTTGTTTGTGGTTTGTAGCAGGGAAGAAAGGGTTCGTTTTAGGTGGTATATGCGATCATTGTTGCCATGGCATAATCGAGAAGAAAGATTGACCTAAACGGAACATGGATTGATATGATAGTCGAAAGAATTGGCAATGGATGGGCTGATAGAGTTGAGAATCTAGGTAAGGATCATGTCTTTGGTTTGGTTCCATTGTGGGTAGTTTGGTGAGTTGGGATCAGGGGGTGAGTGTATCATCGACAAAACTCAACTTGTTTTTGGCGTTCAAAGCTCGAGTCATCGCTTGTTGCCATTTGGAAAAAATTTCTCCTATTAGGAGACCAGTGACAAGAATTAGGTTAGATGAATCTAATGTGTGAAAGAGATAGGAGGAAGGGACGGGTGGGTTGGAGGAGTTAGCCATTTGTGGCTGGGGTTGGGATCGGTTTAGTCTGATACCATGTTAAAAAAACAAAGAAAGAGTAAGTTGTATGCAAAACCTTAACTTTATTTGTGTATCATATTTCAAATATATATATGTACAACTAACTAAGTGTGAAGACATGGACAAAAAGTAAGTGGACTAATTTAGACAAACTCCTAGAATTAAGGTGGATTGTTTTGTGGAGCTCCTAGAATTAAGGTGGCTGGTTTTATGGAAAGTTTGTCTATATGGTAGTTGTCAATACATATGATCTAAACGGCAATGTAGGACACGAAATTGATCATAAAGAATTAACACAAATACACCATTGTACCAAAGGTTAAAGAACCAAAAATCTAATGTGTCAGTGTCAACCGTATCTATCACTTACAACATACGTGTATCTATGTTTGAGTGGTAGTTTGTGTTGGGAAAAACACACACAACGGAATGAATAAAAGAGAAAATAAAAGAGCACACCCACGCACACAGTGATACCAAGAATTTAACGTGGTTCGTCAACTGCTTACATCCACAAAAAAAGCTTCACTAATAAATAGTGAAACACAGAAAAATATTACAGAGGAGGAGGATCACACTCCGCTCAACTCAACTCTCTATTTTCTCTCAGAGTTCTCCTGATTCTCTTTCTATTTCTTTCTTCTTGATGAACCTCTGAGGCTCTCGCTGGGAGCCTCATTTTATAGGATGATCAGACATGCAATGAGCCTGTGTGAATGCATGAGATTTGCAACCATAAAGAATTGCGGCTACCTACAATAGCTTTCGGCCGCCTAATAAATTTGTGAGGAAGTGGGTAGTTTGTTGAGCAGCAGCCCATGTGGCTACTAAAAACAAAGGATAGTGGGGAGACAAAAACAAAATGGCATGGACCCTATCAATTAGGTTTGAAGCAGCTGTCTCTTGGCAGTCCGAGAGTTTGAAGCAGAGGGTCAGACAGATGTGACTACTGCATGCTTTCGACCATATCGCATACACTGACAGACAGATACTGCATGCAGCTTTAGAATATTATACAATTAATATTAACTCTGAATTAACAAATGGAGCAAAGGGCTATTAACTTTGGTCATGATTTAGTTGACATTTTTCAATAATCTAGGATCAATTCAAAGTTTTCCCCAGTAATCACTACAAGAAAACTGTTTAATTATGGTCAATTATTTCTTGCAAAAATAATTATTTTCTGTTAAAATAAATTTATTTTCATTGTAAATAATTATTCTCGTTATAAATAATTTGTCACAAATATTTATTTTTTTTGTAATGACTGTGGCATGGAGTGTGGTTTTGAGATCGATGTTTCAAATGTAGGCAGGCTATCCTACTACTACGACTACTCTTGATTGCACAACTACTGCTTGGGTCTAGCACTACTACTGCTGCTGCTGCAAATAGTAAGCACGCACTCATCTCTCTCTCTAGCTAGTGTACATGATGACTTGTTTCAAATTAATTAATGAAATACTCAATGTATTATATATTAACGGGAAATATGGCTTTCTCAGTATTAATCAATCTCATTAATTTGTTAATGCAATATTAATTGTTTACTAAATTAATCTGAAAATCTTTTAATTAGTTTCCTGTTACAATCAAAATACCTTATTCTTTCACACACATAAGTATATATATCATGTCCGAGTAAGTACACTAATAATCATTTATATATATATATATATATATATATATATATATATAATAATGATATATATGAGTTCAAAATATACAAGTCTTGCGTATACCTTTTATAAAAAATTGGAACCACCATGAAAAAGTGTGATTTTTTTTTTGGTACTAGAGCCCACTTTTTAACAAAAGGCTTGTGCAAGACTTGCACATTTAGAGTTTGTCCCTAACATTATTCATATATCTATATATATATATATATAGGAAACATTAATGCTATCAACATAAGGTAAAGTAACAAAAAGATGTAAAATATTGCAAGAAAGTGACAAGATGACTGGAGTAATGTGCAAGTAAATAAATAAATAACTACTCAAAATACTCACAAATTATCAATTGAAACAATTGTGGTTGTTCTTCATATTAGATGAACAACAATACATGAAAAAAATTTAAGAATTACAAAGGGAGAACAAGAAAGCAAGAGAAGAGAATGACTCTTAGGTTCTGAAGCTCTTAAGAGTTCTTGTAATAAGGTTCTGTTTCTCAACAAAGTCAAGCCTTCCTTATATAGGCAAAGAGTGGCTTAATAGTACAATAATTCTTCGGATGAATAGTGATGAACAATAATTTTAACTTTTTCACTATTCATTTGACCAGAGAAAAGCTACTGAAAGTAGGGGTAAAGCAGCAGAAATCTCTAAGTTTGCCATGATTCCTGTTGTTGGTTCCATAATTCCAGCTATTGCAAAGTTAGAGATTCTCGTTGCTTTACCCCTACTTCCAATGGCTTTTCTTTAGACAAATGAATAGTAAAAAAAGTCAAAATTAATGTTCATTACTGTTCATCGATCCCAAGACTTATTGTACTAGTAAGCTGCTTTTTACCTGCATAAGGAGGGCTTGACTTTGTTGAAAGTCAAGATCTTATTATGAGAACTCTTAGGAGTTTTAAAACTTAAGAGTCATTCTATTTTGATACCATATATAATAAGGATAAGGGTAGATGGTGTATGGGATCACACAGTGCTTGGGAAGGATAAGTTCTTGCTCTTTATAAGGTTCTAATGGGCTCAAATTGTATCATTAATTAGTACTTTTGGAGTATAGGTCATGTAGTTTGGGCCTTTTATTAGGGCGTTAAAAATGGTATCAGAGCCAAGTTCCAACCAGAAATGTGGGATTTGACCCACGTTATCTACAACAGACAGGCTCGACAAGGACGTCAAGGTTTTAAGAGGAGAGATTGTGATACCTCATATGATAAGGATAAGAGTAGGTGGTATATGCGATCCCACATTGTTTGGAAATGTGAAGTTCTTGCTTTTTATAAGATTTCAATGGGATTCCAATTGTATCATTAACTAGTTCTTTTGGAGTAGAAGTTAAGTGGTTTGGGCCTTCCATTGGGGCGTTCGAAATTCTCTTGCTTTTTTGTTCTCTCCTTGTAATTCTTAAATATTTTTCAGATATTAATGTTGATCCTTTGATATGAACAACAACCACAACTATTTTAATTGATAAATTGTGATTATTTTGAGTATTTTTTATTTACTTTCTTACTTGCACATTACTCGAATCATCCTTTGGACTCCAATCATTGGTCATTTATTTTTTTGCATATATATATATATATATATTAGGTAGCCTATATCTAGTGCAAGCTAGCGCATCAAAAAAATGCCCTAGGAAACTCCCCTAGTTAGCATCTATGTAGGATAGTAACTTCCAAAATGAAAACATTGTTAGATATTAAGGTCTATTTACACAAGTTTGGGTGTGAAATTTAGAATAAATGAAGATTAGGACATCAATCTCTCAAGCTCCCATACTCTCTGTTGATGTGGGAAAAATCGCACAACAAGTCAGAATGAGAGAAAGAGTCATTTACGGCCCATTGGTCGACTTGGACCTTGATGGCGTTGTTTGGTAGCCCCCAACAATGTTCTGGTGCAATTGTTCGGTGTCAATGCGTACATCCATGGTGGTGAATAAAAAACAAGTGCATAAAAAATAAGAGAAAGGGACACACAGATTTATGTGGTTCGGCATGTTGCTTACGTCGATAGGCGTTTGGAGAGGAAAAATCTATTATAATATATTTGTTTACAGTCTCTCATGACCTCTCATTTCTCACTATACAAAGAAAGCTAAAGATCTTATTGCTGGAGAAGATGTCTCCCTCGAAAGGTTGAAGAAAAAGAGATCCTGGTTGGTCATCTGCTCCATTGCTTTTATCTCACCCCCTTGAGTGTGTCTGCCTACCATGATGTGACTAGTCCCTTTGTGTGTCTATCAGCGAAGGTGATGATTGACCCTTGGCATGTCTAAGCATCCCTTTCTTTTTCCACTTCCTTTTGACACCCTCCTCTTACACCTCTTGCACCTATGGTAACTTCTTGTCTCCTACTCCATTCCTATGCATTTTGTCCTCTAATGTGGCTTGGTGGGTTAGGTCTAGCTCCTCACTTGCATCACACGCGATCAAGTCCACCTTCCGCCACTTTCAAGCTCCGCACTCGCATCATACACAGTCGAGTATACCTCCTGCCACATCCAAGTTCCGCACTCGCATCCTACGCGATCGAGTCCACCTCCCGCTAAGTCCAAGCTCCATGCTCGCATCATATGCTGTCGAGTATACCTCCCACCACATCCGAGCTCCGTGCTTGCATCTCACGCGGTTGAGTCCACCTTTTTTCACGTCCGAACTCCGCGCTCGCATCATACACGGTCAGTATACTTCCCACCACATCCGCACTCGCACTATAGGTAGCCACACGCACATCTCGCCTAAATTTGCCCTCATGGACATTTATTGCTTAACACAAACATAATGGAAAATGAAAAACTCATTTATGAAATTTGTTTTCTTACTAAAGACATCTGTTGCATATTTTATCTTAAGGATTCTCAAGGTCTTTGTTGGAAGGAGTTGCCCTTAAGAATCGCGGACATTTGTGGAGGATAAAATACCCAGCCTGTTGAAGGCTAGACCTAGCCCACCAAGCCACACTAGAGGATTAAATGGAGAATAAGGGAGTAGGAGACAAGAAATAACCATAGGTGCAGAAGTTGTAAGAGGAGGGTGTCAGAAGGAATCCAGAAAAGGAAGGGATGTTTAGACACACCAAGAGTCAATCCTCACCTCGGCTGACAGACACGCAAAGGGACCGGTCACCTCATGGCAGGCAGGCACGTGCAAGGGGGTAAGATAAAAGTAAGGGAACAGATGACCAATCAGGCTCTCTTCTTCTTCAACTTCTCGAGGGAGACATCTACTCCAAGAAGAAAATTTTTAGCTGTTTTTGTAAAGTGAAAAATGAGAGGCCATGAGAGACTGTAAACAAATATATTATAGTAAATTTCCCTCCCCAAACGCCCGTGGATGTAGGCAACAAGCCGAACCACGTAAATTTGTGTGTCCCTTTCTCTTATTTTTTCTGCACTTGTTTTCCATTCGCCACCATGGACGTACGCATCTACACCATACAACCACACTAGAATACTGTCGGGGGCTCCAAACAACGCTGATCAAGGCCTAAGTCGACCAGTGGGCTGGGAATGATTCTTTTTCTCCTTCTGGCTTGTTGTACAATTTTTTCCGCATCAACACTCTCAATTACAGGGAGAAGTTAAATTTGGATGTCAAAGTCTCTCTTTTCTCCGTTGTAGCCCTTCCTTTATGTTTTGAGTAGTGATACTCATAGAACATTTTTCACAACGCATTTCACAATTATGTTTTAAAATAAAGGTATTTTTTTAAAGTGATGTTACTTTTTTGAAATATTTTATAAAAATACCCCTCATTTTAAAACATAATTGTGTAAAGTGTTGTGAAATGTATATATTATGTGTTTATCTGTTTCCTTATGTTTTCTCCTCGGTCAACTTTCACACTTTTCTTATCGAGCCTTGTGTCATGTCCAATCAACACTTCTTTATTTTTTTAATTAAATGGGGCCCATTATCAAGTTTTGTCTCTGACAACTGATAAAATATGATAGTGGGCCCTACAATAATTAAACTTATAGAGAGATTTGATTGAACGAGACATGCACCAAGCTCAAAGAAGAAAAAATGTGAAAGTTAAACAAACAGATTGTTCTACAGCCACCACTCATATGTCCCGCTTTCCCTTCTTGCTTGACATGGCATGCTACAGTGGCATTTTTTAAGTTTTTTTAAGAAAAAAATAAACAAACGAGATTTATTTCCTATAGATTCCTTTTTCAGAACGACCCACCCAAAATCCCCAACCCCCCAAATCTCGACAGATCTCGTCCCCCAAACCCTTTTTCTTCTTCAAATCTCTTCCTCAAATCGAATAAGGTTTTGATCTATATGACAGCGATGGGAAGATGTACAAACCGTATCTTGTAAGGGTTGGCAATTTGAAAACAATCCATCCAAATTCACTTCCAGTATTTATTGATACACTTGTTGATCAACGTTTGGTGGAAGAGAGGATGAAAGTTTGCAATGAAAAGAGTGATTCAATTGTGGACTCTTCAATTACTTTGCGGTCTAATCTTGAGAAAATAGCTGACCAAATCACGTTTTATGAAACAAAGCGTGCTAACCTAAGGGATGGAAATGCTGGCCTTAAGAATTTTTTGGAAGCTGATAGTAATAAGGGGGATGATAATAAAGAAATGTTTGGTGCAGAAATAGAGTTGAAGCTAAGAAAACTTTATGAGCAAAAGAAACAAATCTATAAAGATCTTAGCATTGTTCAGACACAGGAGAGAAGTCTAATGAAGAAATCATGTAAGCTTTGGAAGTCTATTTTGCAAGAAGCTGAGATTGTGGTAACTACATTGAGTGGTTGTGGTGGAGACCTTTATGGAGTGTGTTCTGAGTCTATGTCAACTAATAAATTTGGGATTCCATTTGAGCATACTCTTTCATTTAAATTTTGAAACTACCCCACCCTTATTGTGCATAAAACCTTCTCAACAAAACATATCACACAGCACTAAAGAAGAAATTTTCTTGTTGAACAAATCAGTACCAAAATATCAAAGCGGACACTAGAATGGCAAAAGGTTCAGTGGGGTACCGGAAATGGATCCTTTGAACGGCCTCGACTTTAACTACGTATTTGGGAGAAAGGGAGGGAAACAAGGAAGAGAAGCTGCTTCAAAGAGGCTACTTCACGTTTTTGGGAGGGAGATTGAAGAAGGGGAAATTTTTTAATCTATTAAATCTTTTCACATGGGTTGCCACGTCAAGTGGGATGTTGAAGTGATGGGTGTAGTTTTATCCTAAACAAAAGGTTGGTAGGAGCAATAGGGGCGGGGGGGACTTCTTCTTGGCCTTCACTCTCTAGTTTCTTTTTCCTCACTTCTCCTTCTCCTTTCGTCGACTGTGACATAGTAGAAAGAGAGCTTAAGAGCTTGTATTTTATTGATTTTATAATGAAACTTCTCCCCACATTTCCTTTGATGTAGGCCACAATGTCAAACTACATAAGATCCGTGCCTCACTTTTTTCTACATTTTATTTATTTATTAAAGAATGGTTGAACACCACAACCACCATCAAATTGTGAAACAAGGATCATGTGATTAACTATTGGCCACTGCGTTACGATAAAAGCATCAACAATGTGTGTGCGTATGCGTGAGTGTGTTTTGCAATCTATTGCACAATTGCATGGGAAAACTTATTAATCAACTAATAATTCTATATCTATTATTATCATTTGTTAATCGTTGAGGCCAATTACTAGTCGTAAAATAGGGTAATTTGTTTAGGTGAAGTTGGTATTTGATAATTGCTAAATATATAAATTTATGGATATATATATATACACCAAAGTTAGTGGAAGCAGAAACATAGATAAGGAAGCACAAGTAATTATAATGAATAAGGACCAGATTACTGGATAGGACCAGGTAACTGGATATAATGGAAATGAAAGTAAAGCAAGACCAGATAACCGGAACTGTTGATAATGAAATTAAATTAAAAGTAAGACCAGATGACTGGATAGACCATTTAACTGGAACTTAGTAATAATACAAATAAATTGAAAACACTTAATGAGAGTAACAATATTTATTCATGATGAAATAACTTACAAGGAAAACTAAAAAAGGTGTAAGGATTTTCAAGAGAAATCCGAGTAGTATGAAAAAAAGGGAGGAGAAGAATGTATTTGGAAGAAAATAAATCCTAAGACAAGGTGATGCCTTCTTCTGAAGCAAGGTTTCCCTTTTATAGATGAAGGGGAAACCTGTTTATAATAATTAAAGTAATAAAGTGAATAATAAATAGTAAATTTTTACTATTCATTCACGTGAAAGCATAATGTTTTGTCGTAGACAGCTTTTTCAGCGTAAATTGCGGGAGAATCATCTTCAATCATAAAAGCATTTTAGAACGGTAGTCTTCATAGGTAGTAAATCAGTCTTTGGTAGCATTTGTCGGTTTATGCCGACAGATCATTCATCTTCAGATAATCTTGGTGTATTTTCAGAGTTATGTCCAAATATATTGTTGTATGAATTAGCAACTAAAGTCTCTGATGATGTTTCTGACTTATTATCAGATTCGTCAAAATTATCTTTTTTCAAGGACTTTTTTAGCAAGTAAATTAAATCCTTTTTATGAAATCCGTCAAGAACACTCTTCTTTTTAGACTTTGAGGATTTATCAGATTTAGCAGAAGAAGAACTAGTTACTTTTTCTTTTAGTGAAGTAGTAGCAACACGGACCTGGATTAGTGGATATCCAGGGGATATTGATTGATGAGCAATAGCAAGGAATTCCTCCTTATTCTTCAGATCTAGAACAGTTTGGGGGAAGTCTCTAATGACTGAATCAATAACATATTGGGCATGAGGATATTTATCCCACCATTTAACAAAGCAAAATCGCACCAATAAATCACCATTTATTTCATAATTCCATTTCATGATCCAAGAGACCTTTACCATTTGTAGAAATGGAGGGAATAGGAGAATTTGGCAGCACAACGATCCAATATTAAAACAATTTCATTTGTAAAACATTTGAATGCTTTTTGAAACTCCCTAGGGAAAATCTCAGGAATGGGTCCAAACTGGTTCTACTATTTGGAGAACCTGAGGGGAAGCTTTCCTTTGAATTTCCTGTCAAAGTTGAGAAACCAAGAATGGCTCATGTCGACCATCTGAAATAGCATAAATTTTGACCAAGCATCAATATAGTCAAAATAGTTGTAAACTATCTCAGAATTAGAAATTATTTTTTGAAGTAAAAGGGTGTGTACACCAATCTTCTTCAGTAATGATCAGTAAAATATAAGCACTGTGATAAATCAATTTTGATTTATCACTTTTATCAAAAATAGGTTTGATAACAATGGATTCCGTTTGAAGCAGAATACTAGAATAATATTGAAGGGACTTGGCTGGGTTCTCAGGAATCCAGTGAAAACCAGGAGTGAAATAGCTGGAAGCAATTTTGGAGGAATCTGTATATATAGACCGATTAGGTTCAATATAAAAAAAGTTCCATGAAATTTTTTTTCTAATATACTCAGTTTTTGAAGCAGAGAGAAAATACTGAGTAGTTTTAACATATGAAATAGGTTTAGCATAAGGATCATAAGGGGTATAAACAATTGAAACAAAACAAGCAGGAGGGTAGTAAACATGTTTGCAATATCTAAAGGTGAAGTAGGTTTAACAATTGGAATATTACGGATCATTACTAAAGAAGATTGAGGTACACACCCCTTTACTTCAAAAATACTTTCTAATTCTGAGATATGTTACAACTATTTTGACTATTTGTGCTTGGTCAAAATTCATGCTTTTTCAGATGGCCGATATGAGTCATTCTTGATTTCTCAACTTTGACAAGAAATTCAAAGGAAAGCTTCCCCTCTGATTCTTTAAATGGTGAAACCAGTTTGAGCCCATTCCTGAGATTTTCCTTGGAGAGTTTCAAAGAGCCTTCAAATGTTTTACAAATGCAATTATGTTAACATTGGATTGCCATGCTGCCAAATTCTCTTATTCCCTCCATTTATGCAAATAGTATAAGGTTTATTGGATCATGAAATGGAATTATGAAAGAAATGGTGATTTATTAGTGCAATTCTGCTTTGTTAAATGATGGGATAAATATCCCCATACCCAAGATGTTATTGATTCAGTCATCAGAGACTTCACCCAAACTGCTCTAGATTTAAAGAATAAAGAGAAATTCTCTGCTATTGCTTATCAATCAATATCCCCTACTGCTACTACTTCACAAAAAGAAAAAGCAACTGGTTCTTCTTCTGTTAAATTTGATAAATCCTCAAAATCTAAAAAGAAGAATGTTCTTGACGGGTTTCATAAAAAAAATTTAATTTACTTGCTAAAAAAGTCCCTGGAAAAAGATAATTCTGACGAATCTAATAATAAGTCAGAAGCATCATCAGAGGCTTTAGTTGCTGATCTATACAACAATATATTTGGACATGACTCTGAAGATACACCAAGACTATCTAAAGATATCCATCGGCACAAACCGACAAATGCTACCAAAGACTGATTTACCACCTAGGAAGACTACCGTTCTAAAATGCTTTCATGATTGAAGATGACTCTCCCGCAATTTACATTGAAAAAGCTGTCTACAACAAAAGCATTCTGCTTTCATGTGAATGAATGGTAAAAGTTTACTATTCACTATTCACTTTATTGTTTTAATTATTGTAAACAGGTGCTCCCTCATCTATAAAAGGGGAACATTGCTTCAGAAGAATGCATCACTTTAATTTAGGATTCATTTCCTTTCAAATACCTTCTTATTCGCCCTCCTTTTCATACTACTCGGATTTCTCTTAAAAATCCTTACAGCTTTTTTAATTTTCCTTGTAAGTTATTTTATCATGAATAAATATTGTTACTCTCATTAAGTGTTTTCAATTTATTTTTATTATAACCAAGTTCCAGTTTTCTGGTCTATCTAGTCATCTGGTCCTGCTTTTAATATATATATATATATATATATATATATATATATATATATATATATATATGAGATGAGCTGATCACAATATCTGAGATGAATAAAATTGCCACTTTGAGAAGTCAATTATATGCATTATGCATGCACATTACACACGATGTGTATGCATGTGTTCGTTACAGATAATATTATTTAAGGATCTTTTAAAGATGACAATCTAGCTAGCTAGGCTAATCAATGTTCATGCTTCCATGACATCATGTAGCTAGCTCGAACCAAACCCACCAATATAGGACGTGAAGTAATCATAGAACCAAACCCACAAATACATGTAATTAGATATATAGACATGATATATATATATATATATAAAAGAGTATATATGTAGAAGAGACCTCTAAAAGAATATGGGAGAGGATGACATCGTGTAACTTCTTGTTAATAATCTTGAAATTAATGGCTATGCAAAACAAATTAAAATATTGAAATGTAATGGAGGTTAATTCTGTGGCTTTATTACTTTGTCAATCTGTCTACATTCTAGCAAATAGTTCTCCAAACACACAATCAACTAGCCTTCTAATCATGGCTAGATACATACATACATACATACATACATACATACATATATATATATGTATGTATGTGCGCGCACTCTGTAATTGTGTTGGTTTATTTATAAGCATGTCTAAACCTAGAATAGTAGAGTACTATATATTATTGGAAACTTATATAGATATATAAATATATATATATATATATATATATATATATATATATATATATATATATTTATATATATATTTATATATGCAATCGAAAATGAAGTGACTATCGATCCATTTTGTTTCCAAGCTTTCATATATTTTATAAGCACGTACATACATGATTATTCAAATTAACGAGTATGGGAAAGATCAAATTATTGAAAGGAAGATACCGATAAAAATACTTATAAGTACTTTTGATTGGGTTTTTTGAGATAAATCATTAATTTTAATAACTACTACGTATGAGAAAGACATGCATATCAATTAGTTCGATTAATAATGATCATCATATATACCATGCATAATCAATGAAAGCTTTTATGAAGTCCTTAGATCATAGCAAAGGTTATTATATAGGAGCGCTAGCTTGCTAGCATATAATATAACTTGGACCCTTGCTTTTCGATGTAATGGTCAGAGAAATTTTGCCTAATTAATTAACCATCGTACGCTATCCCTGATTTTTGTTTTCCGTAGTACTTCATATATATATCGTGATCTAAGATCATAATACTGATCAAGTGATGAATGTGCTTAATTACGTACGTTGATCTACCACTTAATTATGAAACGAAAGCATATTCATAATACACTAGCTAATTATTAAAAATAGCTAATTATTAAAAAATATATCCATTCAGATGGAAAGTACTATATATATAAATATAAATAATATGATCATATTAAAAATTTTCCGTATATATATAGTACAATTATATATATAGATCATCATCACATGATCACCACAAGTTCAACACAGCAGTACGTCACCGAAATGAAGAAGTTGAATAAGAAATATAACTAGATGATCGATAGACAACATTCCAAAAATAATTATAATAATACAAACCTTAGAATTTGCATTAACTAACTAACCAAGTACGTAGTTCTACCGCTACTGAACTTCCTTTCATGCCCGCAATTCAAATTACTACTGCATGCAGGTGGCATGGCGTGCATGAAATTTGGTTAGGCCTGCAGATCGATCGTTAACGGCCTGCAGCCTCTCTTGGCCATCAGGTCAATTTGGTTAGGCCTGTTCAACGGGGCCGGGTTGTTTCCTAACCCTGTCCGAAACTTAGATAATCAGGTTACAGTTACGTATTCTGGCCGGTACTTGTATAGAAAAATTCAGGTATATCCAGTTGCCGGATTTTTATTTTTTTTCCAGTTTGAATGTTTTGATTTTTTTTTTTTTTTTGGTTCCTTTCTAGCAACTAAATGGACAAAAATTCAAAAGGAAAATGCATATTATGTCTAATGAATCATCTATTTTATGATTTTTTTTTTACTCTCTTCTCCACGTTGCTTTTTATTGGTGGTCAAGGAACATGTATGCTTTGATTTAAAAAATTAAATAAATAGATTTTGAATGCTGCATCAATATTTTTTTCATGAAAAAGTATTCATAACATGTAGGTTTTGACATAAAAAAAAATGTACAATCCAAAATCCAGGTTCCAGGTTTTTAAAAATCAATTTCAATCCAAGTTCCAGCCCGTGTTTGACCCAGGCTAACCCAGTCCAGATTCTGGCCCAGTTTTGAAACCTGGGTTCCCAGGCAGGACTTCGGATGAACAGTCCTAAATTTGTTTGAAAGTGGAAGACATGATTGCAGACTTTTACCCAGCACTAGTTAGGCCTAAACTCAATGCATTGATAGGTATCAACAAGTCATGATGAGGCACCAATGCAATATTATTGCCAATGGTATTTGGTTGTTATTGCAACTGGTGTTAGGCGTCAAATGTAGCATCTTCATTAATCAAGGATTAGTTCAAGAATGAAGAGAACACATCATCTAAGCAGTAATTTATGTCTTCTTCTTCTTCCGTGCTGAATCCAATAATATTGTTAATGCTTATCAAGCCTGCATAACAACCATCTGTGGAGGAGTTAATATTGGTTTAGCCCAAATTAGGGGCCCAAGGCCCATCATCCATAAAGGATAACTACTCAAAGGAGTCGTGTAGCTTAATGCAGACACTAGCCATCCTGGTTATTAGGGAGGGATAAATCTCAAGTTATGAATATGGATAACGTGGTGATTAACTAACTTCGATATATCAGGGATATGCCTTCTAATGGCTGAGCATTGTGCAAAGTTAATCAATTTATGGTATTCATCCAATATTCTTCATGACTATATATAGGGGCAACATGTAACTTTCGAATGATCTAATTAAGCATTCTTGAACTATTATTTCTTACTTATTGCTAACTAAAGCATCTTAGGGGTCACAAGCACACCGTGCCGCCCACTTAACGATTTATAGGTTAACGATCACGACCGGTGGTGGAACACATCCTTTACAATCCGAGTTTGGAAAATTCGTATAGTGACCAACAGTTATCTTCCTCTACCCAGCGACAGCTTGATCTTGGTCAAAATTATTTGTAGTACTTTCAAAGTAACCATTTTCTTTGATGGGAACTTCGGACATGTCAGTGCTATTGGGAGTGTGATCGTCTGTAACAATAGGTGAAGCAAGATGAGGGTTAGGGTTCGGAATTAGGCGATTGGTCTTTGAGGAAGAAGCTTTAGCATTGGTGGTGGGGGAGGAGTTGACGGTGTTTAGAGGCTTATGGGTTCTTGGATCTATGCCCTAGTTGATCAACTTCTTGCTGAGGTGAGTGGTCTCCTAGCTAGCAATCAGAGACTACCTAATTGATTGTCCAAAAAAAAATTAGTACAATTCATATGCAAAAGAAAGCTAGTTTTACACTTACATATACATATATATGAGTCTACCTATCCATGAGATCATAGCATTTTGTGTGGTGGTGACGACGATGTTTATGGTTTTTGAGATATATATATCATTAATGTAAGAGCTAAAAAGAAATGAAGAGAAAAAAAAAAGATTGTAGACAGTTTGCAAACCTAATTAATTGCCAGAAGATTGAAAGGAAGAAAAAAGTTGTGTTAGTTTTTCGAGTTTAAATACGAAAATGCGTGTTCAAATACACAGAGAATTGAATCTAATCATGAAAGGGGGAGCGTTTTTAGTATACGAAACTTACATGAACCCTATCCCTAACTGCCAGCTTGGAAGAGGTAGAGAGGAGCACAGTGAAACCCTAGATAGCTAAAGTGATCAATGATCAACTAGATTTATATGTTGCAAAAATGACACACCCCAAAATTGTAGTTTCCAATATTTTTTTGGGTAAGTTCAAGTTTCTAATGTTAAAAAAAATACCGGTTGTTGAGGAGGCGATGAGGGCAAAGAATGAGATCTTCGTTTGGGGCAATCTAGTCGTGCTTGATGTAGGGTAAGAGATAGTTCATCCCGCGGAGGCGGAAGCTCTTGCCGCAACGGAGTAGGCACTACAAATAAATAGCTTTTTGCAGCAATCTATATCACTGCAATAAATGGCTTTTCTCACCGCAATAGATCTTGTTTGGTGAATTTATACCACCGCTTGTTGGTCACAAATAACTTGTATGGGAAGGATTTTTATGGTGAAATAGAAAATATAGTATTTGCAGCGACAAAGTTGCCCCAATTGGTCTATATTTCGTTTTTATTTTCAAATGTAAAAGTATGTTGTGGCGAAAACGTTGTAAAAAGTTATTAGCGACGTGTGAGATGTGTAGCAAATACATTTTTGCAACTATCAGATGTTGCTGTAAAAAGATATATTAATCCTAGGGAGAATTGGTCGTTGCAATAAAGTGTATTAGCCGCCAAAATGAGCTGTTGCGGTGAAGTTAGTTCGCTGCAATAAGTTTAACCAAAAACAAAAACAAAATTATATAAATAATTATAGAAGAAATTTCTACTATATTCATTTGTAAGATTTTTTTTTTTTTTTTGAGTTTTCAAAAAGGGTTGCACGCCATAACAAACATCAGAAAAATATTTTAAAAAGAAAATTATTACTAATTAGATAGAAAAATATACATGACAATTAAAAGGAAACATTCCCAACTAGTTCGCCCTAATATTTTCTCTACAAACATACAATATATTTACCTATAGCTTAAAGTTTGAAAAGCTTATTATAAGAAAAGCAAACTTTTTTTCATGAAGAGCTTAGAATTTCCCATAAAAATAATGGTGCTCCGATAATGGTCTTTGTTCTCAATATTTTTTTCTCCAATATTCTCCACTTAATATCGTTCTTCTTGCTCTGTCTCCTAAGTCTTTCTTTAAAATTCCCGTAAAAAGGTATATTTTTCCTGAGTTAGCCAGATGTTTTGAACATAACTGGATGCAAGAAATTTCAAAAGCTAGCCAACAATTATCAGCAAGCGGCATGCAACAAGAAAAACTTGTTCAACTAGTAACTATACCTACTATGCAACTCACTTTCAACTAAAAATGTATCAAAACAACCTGTTACATTATTTAGTTTGCAAGCAAAAATCCATTGACAGTAAATAGAATTGCAATAAGAAAATTGAAATCAGTCATGGTCACATTTGTAGACACCTTTTACTCGAGTAAAATATAAATGCATTAAAGACTCAAACGTAAAACTCAAGGACAAGCATTTCAAAAACAAGTTAAACAAGAAACACAATAACTACAATTCTAAGAAATCCATCTTCATGGAGACATAGCATATCAGCCAACACCAATGATTTATAACGTCCTCAGCAGCAACACCAATGATTTACAACCTTTGATCACCATTCCCTCTACAATATAAGAATTCACAATAATTTCTAACGTCCTCAACGATATAAAATTCACCACAATTCAAGATATTTTACTATATTTATCTAATAAGCAACTCATAGAAAAAAGATCCATGGGCATACCTACAATGAAAAATATACTTTTCAAACCTCCAAGTACAAGGTCGGTCACCAATAGATAGGGCTGAAAACCTATCCTATCCGAAACGGCACCAATAGTTTTTTATGAGGGTGGTGCCAACCAAAACTAGCCGACATGAAGAGAGAACCGGCCAGAATCTTACGATACATACCAATCGGTTCAATGGTTGGTCCGTCGATTGCTAACTCATCTCTAAATTCACATCACAAATTCATAAATTCAAATCAACCAAATTTCACAACAAATCAACTTGAAATTTATAACAAAATCACAAATTCATAACAAAATCTTAAATGGAGAGATGAATGGGAGAATTGAGAGGTGAACCATCAACTGTGAACAAAGAGAGCTCAGAGAGACGTTTCTGAGATGAGAGATGAGAGAGCTTAGAGAGGTGAGGGACAGGCCGAGAATGAGAGATCTCATAGAGATAACGGACAAGCCGAGCGGCATGAAGGAGGAGGGGAGGGGAGGGTTGCGCTGTAAGGTGAGAGAGGAGAGAGAATAAAGAAAGGGGATCTGGATGAAGAAGGGAGAGGGGAGGGGAGGGGTTATTAAACTATAAATCTAAACGACATTGTTTGGTATATTAAACCAAACGGTATCGTTTTACTTATATTTTTTTTTATACATTATGTGTTAAAAGACAGGGTCTCTCCCTCTCTCGTTCCACAAAATCATAAACGAAATAAACACGTGTGACTGCAATGGTGAAGAAGTGTCAAAGACTCTTAAATTAGTGAAGAACATTGATATCCTCACGTGCATGTCTTTGAAGAGGGTCAATAAAACCACAAGTACGTATTTTTCTTTAAAAAAAATTTAATATTTATAAGTTTCTTTTTACAAACTCAATGTTGACGCAGAAGCATTCATATCAATTATTTTAAAAATGATTGGCAGATGTAATTTCTAGCAATGCAACACTCTCATATGAAAATAATATTATTGTTTTATTATAAGAATATGAGAAAGACCAATACTACTCTTAATCTTAAATCATTTCATCTAGTCACACATGTTGACATAATATATTTTAAATAGTTTCACATTTCGCCAAAATATACTACATGAACAAGTTAATAATAAAGAACTTCATTTCTATTAGAAAAGGTAATAAATAAGTCTTTCAATTATTTTATAGGTAAAAAGATAATAAATTCTCATAATATTAATCAATCGTGTCTAAAAGATTAATTTCTATTCTGGCATTAAAAATAGACAGCAATTCTCTCTATTTATGTATAATTGTTAGTAAATTAAAAAGTGTCACTCTTTGATTAATTAATAGAAATAAAGTTCAAACACTAAGGGGTTGTTGGAAAAGTTAGTAACTTCCCCTTTCATCTCAAAACTTTTTGTGATTTCTTTTTTAAATATCACTTAAATATAAAATACTTTTTATTATCAATTTTTTCATCTAATTATTATAACATTTTCAAACTATTAAATAAAACACAAAAGATAATACAACTATTTCAAATTTTAAAACAAAACTAATATTAAAAAATTATATTCAAATAATTTTTTAACTTTATAATATTTTTATTCAATTCTCTCTCATTTTTAAAATCTAATAAAACATATTAATTCAAATTATTTTATTATTATTTATAAATTATTTTATTTTTATTTACAAAATTCTGATCTTATTTCATTACTCAAACGTGCCAAGCTAATTTATACCCATAAATTCTCAGTAAATGTACCATGATTTGACGTAAGTTAATAAAGTATTGTTGACTATTTGAACTTTTCTTCATCCGTTTACCATTTCTTTTGTCTGCTCGGATCTTACGTCTCTTGACACCCAAAAAAAAAAAAAAAAAAAAAAACAGAGGCAGTTGTTCCTAACGTTTAGATCAGTACATGTTAACATCAAAAAAAAAAAAGATCAGTACATGTTAATAATATTTGGCAGTGAGTGAATAATCTAATATATAAGAAATAAATCAAAATTTTTATCGCGCTATTTGGTAAAGTCATGAAAGAGAGAGTTTGGCTTACTCAAGTGCGTGTGCGTGTTGGCAGTACCTCTAAAAGCAGAGATAGCCTATAGAAACAGCTTGGATGGACCAAAGATGGACCCATTTAGCCATTGATTTTAATTTCAAATTTGGTAAAACTACCTTACATTTCACACCAAGTTGTAAGACTTGTAAAATTACCATGTATGTATTACAAATTTTAAGGACGAAAATAAAAAATCAATTAAAAATTGGAAGACTCGAGAAGTTATATTGGGACCTGAATGAATGCCAGAGGAATTGGTAAAAGATGGGGAAACATCATGAACCGTGGCATATAGCATGGCTGGAAATTGCATACAACTTTTTCCCGCTCTTAGCAGAAAAGAAAATCAGTATTTGATGCATTCAGTCAGTAACTCTCCTCACCTGTAATCATTATTAACCACTGTTTCAAAGTCCCAGACCAAGCAAGCCAACAATAATAGTAATAATAAAAATAATAAAAGCTCTTAACTATTGAACCCACGACCATGATTCATGAAGAAGACATTAGTGTTTCAACATGTGTTTGCTATACAGACTCCATGAAGTCTCCTTGACATCATGTACAGCAATCTAAAATAATACCGAATGAACTATACCTAAGCTGCTCATGTCGGCATAGTCTGCAATCTTATATGCTTGTACTTTTGCTCCCTGTTAAAGCATCGTGCACTCTCTGTCAATCCTTTGGATAAAAGGAGCTTCAATACGCCAACCCCCTCTTCCAAAGCAGCATCAATCTTGAACAAAAAAGGCAAAAGAACATTACTACAAGTGAAAACAAAAATGCCCTTTCGACAACTCAATCAAGAAAACAACCAAGCCCCGACAAACATAGAACACTTAAGGCCTAGTTTGGATAATGAAATGAGATGAGATAATCTATGAACAATAGTGAAATATTTTGTGAATAATAGTGAAATTGTTTGAGTTATGTTTATGGGGTTTTGAGAAATGAGAAAAAGTTGAATAAAAATATTATAAAATTAAAATATTGTTATAATATAATTTTTGTTTTAGAATTTGAAAAAATAGAATTGCTTTTTGTGTTTTGTTTGAAAATTTAGAAAAGTTGTAATGATTAGATGAAAAATTTGAAAATTTAAAATTGAAAAGTGTTTGTGTTTGTGGTGTTTGGATATTGAGATGAGATGAGATGAGATGAGATGAGATGAAATAGAAGTATCTTGCTATCCAAACCAGTCCTAACTCAGATGACAAAGCAAGCACTGAAGTTACATGCATGGCCTGATGTTGTAAAACAAACGAATATCTTTGAAAAGAAACTAACAACTTGAATTAATATCATTCAGAATCTGAAAGGAGAATCTGAAATCCATTTGGAATCCAAATTTTGGTGAAACTCATATGCATTAGATGTAACAAAGAACCAAATTCACATCAAATAGCTTTGACAAAAGCTCCAAAGTGTCTTCGAGTTTATTATGGACTGGTTTCGGAATCCTAATAAGGTTCAGGTTGTGTTGAACATACGGGTTTATTACACAGTAGTCTAACATATTCAAGAGCACTTAACCACAACTCACTCTTTCTCGGGCTGTTGCACTGAACTTTTGGAGCAAGAATGCTTTGGGATCCATTTGTCCAGGAGGCCTCCCAATACCTAACAAGATTATCAATGTATTTTGCATTACAAAAGGACATTTTTTATAGGTAAGGAGCCACATTTATATTAAATTTGGGAAATCAAAACTAACCAATTCTTAGACGGGCAAATTCTCTGTTCCCTCGAAAATGATCGATCACACTCTTTAACCTAGTTTAATTTATAACAAGAAAAAAAAAAAACTGATTATTTTGGAAAAACCAGACCAAAACTTATGAACAAGGAATGAAAGATGCTTAAACAACACTAGTTCTTTTTGAAACATACCCATTGTGGCTTCCATGACCTCCTTTGTGGTGAAGTCGAAGCACCCCACAGGGCAAGTTCAAGTCATCATGAAACTGCATCCATGGAATATAAAAGGTAAGGAACCGTAGCATCAATGTTATCATGTGAGCAAAAGCTTTAAAGGTCAAGCAAGTGAAAAATTACCACAAGAACACGATTAAGAGGTAGCTTATAATAAGCTGCAAGTGGTCCAGTCTGCAGTTAATCAAAGAAACATTAAACGTTAGAGTCATGGCTTAAAACCTGTATCCCAAGTGAAAATATCACCAACACAATACCATTAAAAAGTTTAAGAAGGATTAATATAGGCCTTATGTCTTACTAGATAGGTCTGCATGATATAGTGAACAGAACAGCTCAAAAGAAGTTGCACTTATTGTCATTGGTGACATACAAAGTCTATGGAGTAATCACTCCACTTATAAGAAATAAATCATATGTTATTTAAATGACTTGATTGAATACAGATATATTAGCTGGAGCAAGCAACCAGTGACAAGATGAAAAAATTCACGTTGAAAAGTACAAGCAATGAAATTTTGTCAGACACTGAAAATATATAGCTCAGTCACTTACAGATTCCCCACTAAGATTCATGTAAGTTTGAGGCTTCGCAATAAAAACAGGGACTTCATCAACAAAACCTGCTAGAGATTATATCCATGCATTTGACCAAGATAAACAAATAATTTAGGTAAAAAATGTAGAGCATATACAAAGAGGGTAGGCTGAACAAAAAGTGAGCATGCCTTGCCCAAAGATAGCTTTGCAATGAACTGTGTTCATAGAGATCCCTTGTGATTCAGCAAATGCATCAATTAGCTCGAACCCAACCTGGTTTAAACCATGTTTATAATGTATTATAAAGTTTAAAAAAAATTATAAGAATTATGAAGTTATATAGCATCTAAAGAAGCTGAAGTTAGGGACTTGAAATTTTGTGTAGTACATTGTGTCTGGTTCCTTTGTACTTATCCCCAGGATTTCCCAAGCCTACAAAGAGCCATGGGCGAGGAGTAGCAGTGCAGAAGCAATGCCTGCTTAACCTGTTAAGCATCTTGATTCATGTCCTCCAATGCCTAATAGGGGAACAAAACCATAACTCAAAATGGAAGGTCACCTTCTTCATCAAGTTTCAATCATCTGCAATGATTTATTCCATAAGAAATAAGAAAGTTTCAGAAAGAGGAGAACCTTAAGTGCACATATGATGTATAATAAAGGTTCACATAAAAATTAGAAATCACTAGCAATGATAATATCAGAATGAGAAATGATTTGTACAAGCCCCAAATAGACAAGCCCCATACAAGCCCTTGTATGGGGCTTGTCTATTTGAGGCTTGAACCTAGCATTACTCGTTCAAAATACACTAAAGAGATCATAAATACGAAAGGAAAATCAGCTACTTTACTCCAAACATATAGGGTCTTGTCTGTTTGCTGTATAATGATCTACACAGAGTGGTTAACTGTATATTTTTATATACAAAAAGAGGAAATGCATATAAAATGCAGGATAGGCACCTCTTCCAAAAACCCCACTCGTGACATTTTTTCTCTTTAATTAATTTTAAAGGTCCAGGTATTTATGTTTGTCATTCCACTAGATCGTGACTTCAAGTAATTTTAACTTCACCATGTTTACACATCTAAAAGACAATGCCCACAAACACAACAGAATTTCATTCATATGAGATCAAGATGACCGTTGAACTGCTAACAAGTTTTTTTCTTCCTCATGTATCAAAACCCAAAATCAGCAGGTTCAAGCTATATATTTTCTCAGGTAAACATGCCTAAAACCTATACAGACAGGGATAATCTGCTTTACCGAAGACCCAAACAATTAGATTCAGAAGATTATTTTTATATATATAAGTTGGTTCAGAAGATTATTAGACATAAATTCGTTAACTCCCCTATATATATATATATTTTTTTTATGTCGGGGAACCTCTCCAAAGCAGAGCCCTTTGGACCCACCCTGCAAAGTAAACCTTGGTCCCGTGCACCACACCCTCGAAAATTTTCCTACACGGAACTGGTTAAATCATTGGCTTTTCACTAGGTGGTGTGACCCCAAAGGATTGTTTACACCCATGAGGTGTTGAATCTTGGACCTTAAAGAGAATGATACTCCAAGACCAAGGCCTTCACCACTTGGGCCAACCCTTTGGAGTTAACAACAATGTTTTGAATACCGTACCGGACGTCATACCGGTCAAGGCACTGAAACGAAATATTTCGATACCGGTACCGTTTCGGGATAGTCGATATATAAATAAATTATATATATAAATATATACATATAAATTATATTCCAAAATAATAGTCTATATATAAATTAATTATATATAAATACATAGATATATAAATTATAAATAGTCTAATCTGAATTAGGAGTCAAAAAATGAGCTTGTGGTTTGAAAAAATGAAAAAAAAAATATAAGCCAAAATATCGGCAGGTACGGGCCGAAATACAGGCCGGTATTTCGGCCGGTACGAAATGCATGTAATACCTGTACTGGGCCAGTGGCCGGTACGGAAAATAGCGGCCGTACCGGCCGGTATGGTACGGTATTTAAAACACTGGTTAACACCCCTATATTTTATCAATAACCAAACAGGAAATTAAGAAATGATCCCTATCTAAAGCAGCAAGCTCCGTCAAGCCTAAACTTGGAATAATGTGTTATATTTTAAGCCCAACCTTAGAAAGGCCTCTGAAAAAGATATAAATACAAAATCATTAGCTATTCTTCCTGAGCTGCCTCTCTTTCATTCTTGTAGACAAAATCATTAGAGGTGGCCTCATCGTCACCTACCGCTTGAAGATGAGAATATTTACATTAGAGCAAGCTTAACCTCAGCACTCAAAATTTATGACGCAGTCCTCGGGTTCTAAATCTATTACACAAATTCAACAATCAAAATCTCATTTAATCCCACTAGAAATCACAAGCCATCAACTTCAATTCAACTTTATCCAAAACTTGAAATCAACTCAAGACAAGTATAGCAGAACCTATGTTTGAAAAGAACCCCAAGCAATAATTGAAAAATGAAGCCCAGTCTTTACCATAATTTTAACATACAAAAACCATTCAAATTTTCCCTTAGAAATAAACAGAAATTAGGCACTAAAGAAATGGGCAACTTCGGCTATGTACATTCAAACTCAACATCGAAAATATATTAAATAATCCAATTTTACAAATCAAAAAAGTAAAACTACCCCAAGTTTAAAAATCGAAGATAAAAAGGGGTCCTTTTTATATTAATGACCAAAATTTTGATCCAAAGACAAATCCGCAATCTACTTATCTCCTTTCAAGCTTAGTGCCCCATATACCTTTATCCAATTATAACTCCAAGCCACAAACACTTGAATTCTATGAGCATATAAAAAAATGCAGGATAAACCCACAAAAAGTTTCAATAGGACACAATGGTGCAACATCCAAGTAAGTCGAGAAGTAAAGAAATCGAGGCAGTAGAGAGACATGTGGGAGTGAGGGAAAAGAGAGGGAGTGTGAGATTCAGATTTGGAGAGAAAATAAAACTAAGACCTTTGGAGTGGCGACGATGGGCTATCGAGCAATATAGAGATGAGACGGCGAGAGAGGGTGTCGGAACGCAGTGCCTTTTCTTGTCTGCATAAACGTGAGAGGCATGGCTCGAGAATAGAGCTTTAAACCAACGGGGGTTAGCTCGAATCTGGTAAGTTTAAAGCAAAGTTTTGGATTCCGTTCCAGTTGAGGTACTGGAATGAAATATTTCGGTACCAATATATTTCGGTATACCGTTTCAGGATAATCATTATATGGCTAAATATTATATATATATATATATATATATAATTCTATATATAGAAAAACTATATTCCAAAAATATAACATCAATACAAGTCTTAAAAACATACATACCTGAAAAACTTAATAATACTTCTAAGTTCTCAATCCAACTGTTAAAAAAATAATACTTCTAAGTTCACACCACTTATTCAGAAAAAAAGTATAGTAATAATGAAACCAATCTTAGTATAACTATGATCAGTATTTGATTGTGTTATCATGTTCATCCCAAATGTAATGTATAACAGCAGCTCATTAGTGCCTAATTCAACCCAATTCATCAAAATCTCGACTTTTGAGTCCGGAATTAGGAATTCCAAAACATAAAGTCAAAGAAAAAGTTGAGCCAAGTTGAGGTACTGGAACTTTCGTACATCTAAAATCTTGATGGTCAATGAGCATGGTCATTCAACTTTCTGTTTCCAAATTTCCATTAGCCAATAATCAAGATATGAAAATCCAATTATCAAATTCAGTTCCGGACAGAGCAAGTTGAGCAGAACAAAATGCAAGCCAAACAGAGCAAAATGCAAGCAAAACTTACTGTCCGGACCATCAACAATCAAGACAGAGCAAAATGCAAGCCAAACAGAGCAAAATTGCAAGCCAAACAGAGCAAAATGCAAGCCAAAGTTCAAACGGAGCAAAAAAATGCCAACCTAGTTTTTTTAAAATAAAAATAAAAATCTCTCAACTTATCTTCACTTTATTTGATTAACAATAATCGTTTCATTAGCATCTCATCATTCCTTAATGTTAAAATGTCATCTTCGTGTTGTCAAAGTTCAAAGTTCAAATTCCTTGCCTTAATTTCCCGATTTGAAAATTTATTGTCCTATTATTTCTCTGCTTTAACAATGTTTCGACATGGTTAAAGCTTACTGGCCTATTATTTCCTTGCCTTCATTTTCTGATTTGAAAACTTTTTCCATGTTGAAAACATTGTTAAAGCAGGAAACAGACCAACTCCATCGCAGGGAAATAAGCTGCAAAGGCTTTGCAGCTTTGCTACGTCGCAGCTCAAACCGACCAGACCAAGAAACACGAGCGTGGAGTGGGCTTATACCTGCGGCGTGGAGTGGGCGGTGGAGTGTGGAGGTGGACATCGACCTGCGGCGGAGGAACACAAGCTGCGATAGGGCTGATTGATCAACACGAGGCTCGAGCTACGACGGTGTGGCGTCGGCGTCAGAGTGAAGAGAGTGGAGACAGTAAAATGCGAAGAGAGGAATTAGGGATGTCTGATTGAGAAAAACTCAAAGCTGGTCGGGTGAGGTTGTTATTTTTACACCCACCAATAAAGGTTGGCCACGTAGGAGGTGCAGGAACTAAACATCTACACCTGCACTCAGAGTTCCTCTTCCCCCTCCCTCTCTCTCACGCATTCCTCTTATTCCCGCTCCCTTCAAAAAAAAAAACGACGAAAGCAATTCCCTTCCCCCTCCCTCGCCCACATATCACCAAAATTCTATATTCAAATTGATGACCATTTGCTGTACCGACCATAAGCAAAAATAAAATTTTCTAAATGATCCAGACCACCTCCAATCAAGATCTAAATATTATATTTGCTATGAAATGAAATATGAAGTCTAATGGTTGCAGAAGTTTGAGAAATGAGAGTTGGAGACCAAAAAAGCAAGTTATAATTGACATGATTGTACGCAAAAAAGAAATCCCTCCCACATTTTCGCAGCAGTACCATAAACGTACAACAAATGGACGAAGAAGAAAGAAAAACAATACCTCGCCGATGGCAACAGATCTCTCGGAAACCTTGTAGAGAGCGTATTTTACAGTCCAATATTAGAGAGAGAGAGAGAGTATTTCAGAGAGAGATGGGGATAGAGGGGGGGGTGAGCAAGACGTAGGGGGTGGGGGAGAGAAAAGATCATCTGCATGAGGGTGAAAAATGCATTTTGCTGAGACGTCTACGTGGCAGCTCCTAATTGGCGGGTGTAAAAAAAAAACCCGACCGGCTGGGAGCTTCAGCCTTTCTGATTTCGCAGAAGAAGAAGAAGTAAACGATATAATTTTTTTAACATTTTGATTTATCACATAATTTCAAATAAGATAATCATTTGCGGCTGCAACTCTTCCACGACTAATTGCAATTAGAAAAACAATCTCTAGTAATCTTAGTAGGATGCCTTCGATGATTAAGGTGCCTCATATGATGAAATGGTTATTAAGAAAATAATACTGGAAGTCTGGAATTGAAAGTATTTTGTCTACGAAGATATCTCTGTGATGTTTATTTTATTGACGTGAACCTCTTATGAGATAAGTCTCGCCGATTACAATTCCTTGCTAGTCATAATGGCTCCTTGCATTATCTTATAACCCCCAAATTATGCATTTACTTAACCCACAACCCTTTCTTGCACTTTTCGTAATCGTTCCTTGGTCTCTTGATAGCCTTTTATGGTCCTTAGCATATACTTATGCCTATATACTATATTAAATATTAGATAACAATATATAACAAAAATATGTAGAATAACATATATATGTGCATGCATATATATATATATATATATATAGATGTTGTTATTTGCAAAGAATATACAAATATATATGTGCATGTATATATATTTCTTGATGTTCTTTCTTGTTCGCCGTCTGCTCTCATTTTTTATTTCACGGGATTTTTATCTTTTATTCTTTATTTTTTATAAGTAATATTATACTCTATATTCATATTCTATTTTCATCTCACTATGTAAGACGTGTCACATTTATCATCATTAGATGATAAATAATCATTCAATTAAAGATTATCCAATAGTAATAAATGTGTTACATCTTACATAATAGGATAAAAGTGCGATGGTAGTGTGGTGTATAAAATTTTCTTTTATTCTTTATCTTTGATTGAACTCTTCATGCATATTTTGTAGTGTTCTCTTTTTTTTTTCACATAAAAATCCCTTTATGTTGTCCTACAATTTCTTTTCATGTGCTTTGAGTGAAATTGGTCTTTCTCTTCTTTTCTCTCTATACACCCTCTTTTGTCTCTTTTGCTTCACGTCTCTTATGAATTTTGTTGGTGATAATCATCATTACTAGTTCTATTGTAGCAGCTAGATAGAGATGAAAGTTCATAAGGATGAGATTGACGAAGGTTGTTTTGATTGAAACTAAAATATTCAAGATTTTGGTCGTAGGTGGTCGTTTTATGCACATTATAGAACGAGGGAGGAAGGTGACTAAAGAGCTGATATTGAGGTTACCAATTGCTTTATAAGTTGTACAAGCCTTGGAAGAATGCTCAAGGTTGAATGGGGATAAGGAGTTCATAAGGACATCCAACTTAGACAATAGTGCTTTTATAGCACATAGATCTTCTAATGTATATGGAAGGTACTTGATTGTAGTTGAGTACAAAGGTGGTGGTAGGAAGAGCCTTATCATTATCCCCAAAGAAGTGGAAGGCCAAGGGTGGAGGAAAATGTCTATGGAAATGCGTGGGCTATGTGGCAACGTAAGAAAAAATGAAGCAAAGGAATATGGAGGGAATGAAAAGTTCAAACGAAAAATTAGCAAGCACACAGGTGAGGGAGTTCATTACAATATGTATGCAAAGGTTGTCTCATGCTCAGTGCCAACCCTTAATGGCAACTTTAGAAAAATCAGTGAACTTGAGAGGACGAGATGCATAACCAGAGGCCAAAGGGCAGTATGGGTATTCTGCAGCAGAAAAAAATTTAACGTTCACGAGGCTTGTAGAGAGAGGAGGTCTAAGGCATTCTTAGCTAACAAAGCTTATACAGGAAAGGAAGGTGGCCCTTTGACCAAGGCGTGACATGTTGAAAGAAGGACTTTGCATGCACTCGAAGAATAATTGTTGGACTTGAGAGAGAATGTTAGCAATTTAATGCTGGGTAAATAGGAAATGGGGCAAGATAAAAGTTCGAGATCGAATCAAATAAACGAGAAGGTTGTTGGCAAGACATGGGTCTAGAGATGTGAAAAGGCAATTGCAAGCTTCAGTGCAACACGTAGCTCATGGCTTGTGAAAGGGAAAATGAAAGCCAATAAGGCTAAAGGCTCCATGACCTAGCATTGGCAGGCCAAACCCATGGGCGTCTCGCGCTTTTAAGTTGGGTGCTCCTCCGACGCAACCAATAACCCATCAAAGCCAACTTTACTCCAATTGAGAACCACACGAAAATCATTGATGGGCCAAGGTGAGATGGCGAAGACTGACCTGGCTGCTGGACTAACGTCGTTGGCACCAGCGACAAAATGTAACGATGTTGTATATAGTTTCGGACCAAAAATGCCGCTCAAGAGTTCCAAATGGAGGTGAACTTCATCGTATCACCCCAGAAAGCGTTGTCCTTGATTTTAGCAGAAGTATTGAGCCTTAGAAAGGATCCAACATAGGGTGAAGCCTTTGAAATGGGTAATACAGAGGTCAAGGATATCTTAGACTTGAGAATTGTGAACTGCTCTCTTGAGTATGGCTTGGATGTTGTGAATGATGGATCTATGAAGGTATTTGAGTTGCAGTTGATCTGTAGGGAGCTAGAAGATGGTGCTGATGTTTTTTTTTGTGACATAGGGGCTGGGAACGCCTTAAGCCCTATCTGTTATGTGCTACCAGGTTCAAGTAGGACAAATTTATAATCAGATTGGGTTTTGCAGAAAGTGGATGAAATACGGGAATGTATAGGGATTTCATCGAATACCAATTTAAAGCCCTTCTCATAGCTATTGAGGTGGGCTAGCCCCTATTGGCTAGATCTTACGCAAAAAAAGATAGGGAGTTGAAGAGACTTGCTTGCTCTATTAATTATGATGCTCGGGATGGTAATGCAAGTAGAGGTAGGAGTAAGGCTCAGGCAAACATCTATGATTAATGAAACCTAAGATTTTATCTTGGAATGTAAGGGGCTGAATGATCCTCGTAAGTACCTCCGTGTAAAGAATTTGTCAAGAAGTTGGAAGGTCAATATCATTTGTTTTCAAGAGACCAAACTAAAGTATATTTCGTGGCTTGCTCATTTCAAAATGTGAATGATGGTTACAAGTGGACTTTTGCTAGTGTTTATGGTTCTAGTTTAGACAATAGTAGAAGGTTCCTTTGGGAGGATATTGCGTCTTAGGAGTCCTTTTTTCTGACTTATGTCAAAAGAGACTTCCAAGATTATGTTCGGACCATTTCCCCATCTTATTAGATTGTGGGGATCTTCATGAAGGGCATAGATACTTTAACTTTGAAAACATGTGATTAAAAACTTATGGTTTTGTGGAGAATGTGACATTATGGTGGTCCTCTTATCATTTTTCTAGCATGTCTAGTTTTGTCTTGGTTGGAAAACTTAAAGTTTTGAAGAAAGATCGGAAACTATGGAATGATGAAGTGTTTAAGAAGATTGACGAAGAAAGGAAGACTCTTTGATGAGAAGTGGACTACAGGGATTCTCACAGATGAGGATAAGGTAAGGAAAATTATAGTAATGATTGATTTGGAAAAACTTACTCTTTTAGAAGAGACTTCTTGGCGACAAAAATCACTGGCCCTTTGGCTAAAAGAAAGAGATAAGTGTACCAGATTTTTTTTTTTTTTATAGAATGGCCAACTCTCATAAAATATTTAACGCTATTGAGGTGCTGCACTTGAAAGGTAATATCCTTACAAACAGATCTAATATTGAGGAACACATTATGTAGTTTTTTGATAATCTACTTATAGAGCAATACCCTTGGAGGCCTAAGGTTGATGGGTTGATATTTGACATGATTGACCAATCATGTTCTAATTGGTTAGAGAGGATGTTTGAAGAGGAAGAGGTGTATAATGTGTTGAAAGGTATGGAAGGTGATAAAGCGTCGGGACCTGAAGATTTTTCAATGGCTTTTTTCTAGTCTGTTGGGATATTATAAAGGAGGATGTTATGAAGGTTTTTGTCGAATTTCACTTGCATATGAAATTTGAGAAAAGTCCTAATGCAATTTTCATAGCCCTTATCCTAAAGAAGGCCGAGTTGGTGGAGGTGAACGATTTCCGCCACATTAGTCTTGTGAGTGGAGTCTATAAGATTATATCAAAAGTTCTTACCAATTGTATAAGCACGGTCATGGAAAATATTATTTCAAAGCTGCAAAAATGCTTTTTTTTAACAGGAATAGATTTTGAATTTGTTCTTTATCACCAATGAATGTTTCGATAGTAGAATTAGATCCGGCATCCTAGTTATACTTTGCAAACTTAATATGGAAAATGCCTTTGATCATGTAAACTGGGATTTTTTACTTTAGATTCTTGATAGTTTTGGTTTCGAGGAAAAGTGGTGCAACTGGATGAAACATTGTATCACTACCACTAAATTTCCAGTGTTGGTCAATGGCACTCACAATCTAATCTCCCTACGTACTTTATTTCTTTCTTCCTGATTCCTCTTGGAGTGGCTAATAGAATTGAAAAGATCTTCCATGCTTTTTTGTGGGGTGGACTTGGAGATGAGAAAAGTTCCATTTAATTAAATGAGATAAGATTTGTTCCTCCTTTTCTTATGGTGGTTTGGAGATAAGAAAGCTGAGTATTTTCAATAAGGTCTTACTTGGGAAATGGCTTTGGCAGTACCATCAAGAAAGTGATGCTTTATGGAGGATCATGGCTGGTGCAAAACATGGGAGCACTTGGGGTAGCTGGATATCTAATAAAGTGTGTGGTTCATTTGGTGTGGGTGTCTGAAAATTTATTAGGAAAGATTAGGAGGATTTCTTTTACAATTTCATATTTATGGTGGGCCAAGGCACTAGGGTCAGATTTTGGTGTGATGTCTGGTGCAGTGAGATTGCTCTCAAAGAGGCTTTTCCTTCACTTTTCAAAATAGCATTGTATAAGGAAGCTTCAATTGCTAATCATATGGACATTTCAAATGGCCTATTGCAGTGGAATGTGCCGTTTATCAAAGCAGTTCAAGATTGTGAACTGTGAGATATTTCTAACTTATACAACACCCTGTATGCATTGACTTTAGAGCATGGTGTAGAGGACAAATTGTTGTGGATTCATCCCGGAAACAAGAACTTCTCAGCAAGGTCCTTTTATAATACTTTGACCTTTCAATCTTCTACTGTTTTCCCTTGGAAGCTTATTTGGAAAAGCAAAGTTCCTCTAAAAGGTGATTTTTTTGGTTGGTTGGCCTCTCATGGAAAAATTTTGACCATAGAAGTTGAGAAAGCACGATATTTTTATAATGAATTGGTGCTTTATGTGCAAAATGAAAAGAGAAGCAACAAACCATCGTATTCTCCATTATGACATGGCAAAGACTCTTAGGATGATATATTTGTAAGGCTGGATATTGCGTGGGTGATGCCTAAAAGGGTGGTAAATCTCTTGGCTTGTTGGAGTGGAGTACGTGGAAATCGTCAAGTAGAAGAGATTTGGAAGATAGTGCATTTATGTCTCACGTGGTGTATATGAAACGAGAGGACTAGACGTTGCTTTGGAAATAGAGAATGTTCTTTAGGGTGTATTCGGGTTTTATTTTATCAATCTTTGTTATTTTGGGCTAAGGCGTATTAGAGGAAGCTAATTTTAATGACTTGTATGCTTATTTCTTTGCTAGTATGTTGTAATTAGGTATGTTTCTCTTATATACTACATGAGTATTTGGACTTCACCTAATTATAAGGATTAACAAATTTTTCTTAGTTATCAAAAAAAAAAAAAAATGAACTCATACATAAAAATTATAATTATGATTCATTGCATTTATTATTGGATTTTTTTTTTTTATATTGAGAAAATAAGAAACTTCCAAAAGTGGGTTAATAGGAGCCGACCATTATCGACTGGAGTTGGCTGAAATCGATGGAGCATTAGTCAACCAGCAATCCAAATAGTTCGATTCTGATTCGAGCTTGGTTAAAACTAGTTAACCGACCAATAATATATATATTATTCCTATATAAAATGACGTTGTTTATCAAGTAAGTTAAGCGACAACGGTTTAAGATTGAATCCTTAACCCGAACTTCCATCTCACTCATATTCATTTATCTTTTTCTAGTCCAATACCATTTTTTTAGTCTCTCTTATCTCTCATACCTCTCTTAGTTCTCACTCTCTATTCGTCTATCCATCGATGAGATTCAACTCACTAGCCTTGTCGCTCCGACACTCTCTCTCATCCCATCAACCATACCTTCACAAGCTATTGACAAATGCCACTCAAAGTTAGTTTTGAATTTTTGATTGATATTTTCGATTCCTAATTTGTTAATTCAAGTTATTTGTATATGCTAAAAGATATCATTTTATTCTTAAAATCCCAACTTTTGTTCACGCGTGTAACACTGTAAACTGAAGTGAGGTAACGAGTTTGATCGAGGAAATGTACTTGAAAATTAGAAAGGCCCAAAAGCGACCCCCAAACCATTGGATTGACGGTCTAGTCGATTCTCTCCCCTTGGTCGATTTTAGGCAAACAAAAAAATCAATTGGCTCGATTTCCATACCTACTTTAAAAAATAAATATTTAATCGAATTAATCCAAACTTGATTAAGGGTTGGTTTGGATTCAGATCGAAGCCAAACGGGGCGTAAGAGTGTGACTTGGATTTTAAAACTCAACTCTTATATGAAGAGAATTTGAGTAAAAACTATATTTTATTTAAGTTAAGCTTAGACAGTCTTAATTTATCCGAACTCGACTTAAATACGGAGAAAAAGAATCAAAGATTTCTTATTTATATATTGAGAGGAAATCCAGTGTGGCCAAAATTTTTTAAACAACAATGGGAGGCTGACGTTTGGTTCAAAGATGGACACTTCCCTTAACGTTCTACAAAAATTCTCTCTGCATAATCTTAAGTTGTAGACATCAGTATGCATTTTCTGCAGCAGCTATCAGATGATGATAGAAACATGCTAGTTATTGCACGTGATACTTGGTTTAGAAGGGAATCTCTTGTTTCTAGGCATTCATTTCAACATCCAGTGCACCTAATTGCTCAAACAAAGAGGTTGCTAGTAGAGCCTATCAAGAACTTCAGCAACTTTAATTTGTTCCAAGACTGAACCAGAATGTAATAAATCCAAAATGGTAGGTTCCAGATAGGGGTTTTATTAAGGCTAATTGGGATATAATTGTAGCAAAACATTGCGGAATGATTGGTATTTGGTATTGTTCTAAGGGATGATAGGGGTCAGGTTTTAGCTTCTAGACAACTTTCTAAACATGGTTGTTTCTCTCCTAAAAATGTTGAAGCTCGGTGGGGGGCTTTGTAGCAGTCTATTTCTGTTTGGAATTTGAAGGTGATGCAAAGCAGATTGTTGATGCTATTATGAGTGAGGATGGTAACTCTAGCAATTGTGGTCATCTTATTTCAGATATAGGCTCCGTTTGGATAATAAGATAAAATGATATGGTTTTAGATGAAAGTTAAATAAAATATTATTATAATATTATTATTATTTTAAAATTTAAAAAAATTAAATTATTTATTATATTTTATATAAAAATTTAAAAAAATTATAATAATGAAAATGAGATGACACCGTTTTTGTATTTAAACGGACATAGATCGTTGTTAATTTCCTTTCAAGAATGGTCTTTTAATCGTGTAAGGAGGCTTGCTACCTAGGTGGCTCATCACTTGGCAAAATGAGCTGAAGTATTTATGGAGGATGTATTTAACTATTTATGTATACTCATATTCTGTAGTTGTTGATAATTCGGATTAAGTAATGAAATGTGATTTGTTTGTTTGTTTGTTTAAAAAAGGTGATTAATAAAGTCCAATCGCAATATTTTTAAAATCATAATGACTAATCTTAATAAAATGAATTAATTATTTCAGTCGTTCTTTCTATATTTATTTTTTTAAAAATAATTATGAAAGTTTTTTAGAAATTTATGATAAAATTCAAGTTTCGAGAATCTTTTTTTGTTTAATTCCGTTTAGAAAAAGGAGTGTGAAGATGGTAATCATACCGCATTAAAAATACAGCTAATCATCCAATTCAAAAGCTGCTTTCTCCCTTCCCTAATTGTCCCACTCCCACCCCCCACACAGCCCCCATACTTTCTTAAAAATCCCCAACCTCTCCCTCCCCCAACCCTAAAACGAGTGCGTGCGAGAACAGAGAGAGAGAGAGAGAGAGAAAGAGCGCGAGGCTTTCATCATCGCCACCGCCACCAAACCCTAATTCCTTCACAATAATGGATCCCGAGTCGACTCAGCTTCAGCAAGCCCAACTCGCCGCCATTCTTGGCCCCGACTCTGCTCCTTTCGAGATCGTTATCTCTCACCTCATGTCCACCTCCAACGAGCTTCGCTCCCAGGCCGAGTCCCTCTTCAACCTCTGCAAGCAGACCGATCCCGACTCCCTCACCCTCAAGCTCGCCCACCTCCTGCAGTCCTCCCCTCACGTTGAGGCACGCGCCATGTCCGCGATCCTCCTCCGCAAGCAGCTCACCCGCGACGATTCCTACCTCTGGCCCCGCCTCACCGATTCCACTCGCTCCTCCCTTAAGTCCATTCTTCTTTCATGTATCCAACGCGAGGACTCCAAGTCTATCTCCAAGAAACTATGTGACACCGTTTCCGAGCTCGCCTCCGGAATCTTGCCCGAAAATGGCTGGCCCGAGTTGCTTCCTTTTATGTTCCAATGCGTCTCCTCCGATTCTCCGAAACTGCAAGAGTCAGCTTTTCTAATCTTCGCGCAGCTCTCGCAGTACATCGGCGACACGCTTGCCCCGCACATCAAACACCTCCATGCTGTGTTTCTCCAGTGCCTGACCACGTCGCCGAGCTCCGACGTTAAGATCGCGGCGCTGAACGCGGCGATCAATTTCATCCAGTGCTTATCTAATTCGGCCGACAGGGACCGGTTCCAGGACCTGTTGCCCGCGATGATGACGACTTTGACCGAGGCGTTGAATAACGGTAATGATGCAACGGCCCAGGAGGCCTTGGAGCTGTTGATCGAGCTAGCGGGGACCGAGCCACGGTTCCTCCGACGGCAGCTGGTGGACGTGGTGGGCTCCATGCTGCAGATTGCGGAGGCTGAGGCGCTGGAAGAAGGTACAAGGCATTTGGCAATCGAGTTCGTGATTACTCTCGCTGAGGCGAGGGAGCGTGCTCCGGGGATGATGCGGAAGCTGCCCCAGTTCATAAGCCGGCTCTTCGCCATTTTGATGAAGATGCTTCTGGATATTGAGGATGATCCTGCGTGGCATAGTGCAGAGAGCGAGGAAGAAGACGCAGGCGAGACAAGCAATTATAGCGTCGCTCAGGAGTGTTTGGATCGTCTTTCGATTTCCTTGGGCGGCAATACAATTGTTCCCGTAGCCTCTGAGCAGTTGCCTGGATATTTGGCGGCTCCTGAGTGGCAGAAGCACCATGCTGCTCTGGTTGCCCTTGCGCAGATAGCGGAGGGTTGCGCAAAGGTATTGATAATGAGAATGCTGATGGTATCGATGTTATTTGTTTTGCTTGGCGCAATTTTATTTATTTATTGATAGAGTAAATTATAGTTATCGCCCTTCTAATGTGTTTGAAGTTCGAATTTTGGGTATGACAACTCATAGGTTAAATTCATATAATGAGTGTGCATATATATTAATTTCCATTTTTTCTAAGAGAGGTCTGCATTTGATAGACGATATTCACTAATGGAAATCGTGATCCTGGTGAAGTCTAGAATAGCTTCCATGGGTCTACATGTTAACATACTCTGTGGTTTGATGCTTCACATGCTTGATATGCCGTGGTGGCAATAAGTTCAGCACTGGTGATAAGGTCTCTGTTGTGCTTTGAAATATTCCTTGTCACTGCTTTTTTTTTTTTGAATTTCAATGGGTACACTTTGGATAAAAGTTAAACTGGTCAGTTACTTTGGGAATGAAAATGAAATAGATGAATATAAATGTTTTAGATTGTATTATTTTTTGTGATTATTGGGTTCCTTGCTTTCGCTTGATAAAGTTTTAAGGGCTCTCTTTTGTGGTAGTTATATTAAACAAATTTAATTACAAGTTTTTTATGTTAGTTAGATGGAATTACATTCTTTGGTTGTTTTGGTGATTTTTATCATGTTTCCCATTGTCACAGGTGATGATAAAAACCTTGGACCATGTGGTGGCAATGGTTTTAAATTCTTTCCAAGATCCACACCCTCGTGTGAGGTGGGCAGCCATTAATGCAATTGGGCAATTGTCTACGGATTTGGGTCCAGATTTGCAAGTTCAATACCATGGACAGGTGCTGCCTGCACTTGCTTCGGCTATGGATGATTTCCAGAATCCTAGAGTACAGGTTAGTTGTTGCTATGGGCATATGTGCTTCTTTTTGAACTATTGTTGCTGATGGTTTCTAATTCCTTCTTTCCCTAGCCGGATGCTATTTCTTATATGCCCCCTTTGTACTTGGGTTGTGCCTCTCTGTGCTCATAATAAAATTGTCTTAAGTATTTATCCGTTAAAGGGGTTATCTCATGTATGTATTGTGTACTAGGGTTGTGTTCCTCTCTGCTATTTTAACGAATTATTTACTTGTAAAATAATTGTCTTACTGATCAAGAAAGAAAAATGACTTGGATAGGAACTTGAAGAACGCGTTATATGTAGTGTTCTTTTTATATCTAATTCAATCTTAATTTAATATTAATATTTATCTCTAATTTACTTATAAAAAAAATAGAAACTTGAAGAACGCTTTCCCCTAATCATGCTTACAACTGCATTATTTCTACATGTCAACTTATATAGGTTGAAATTAACCACTAAAATATTTTCTTGGGTGGGGGCCCAGTGGTGGTGGGGGTTTACTAACTAAACCTACTGTACATGGAATGGAAAATGTATCTAGCATTGTTAACAGATTTCTATGAAGCAATGTACTCATATCATCTTCAGTAATTTTTGTTAGATGATGAATTGATTCTCATAGGAATCAAGAGGAAAGAATACCTTCTTTGTTTGTTGGTAATTCTGTTTGACTTTCAATCTACAGGCACATGCTGCTTCGGCAGTGCTCAACTTCAGCGAGAACTGCACCCCGGATATCTTAACACCTTACTTAGATGGAATAGTGAGCAAATTGCTCGTACTTTTGCAGGTATCTCTGGAGGAAAACATTTTACATCTAGAATGCAAGTACATCAGGACTTTTGTGTCTTATTATCTTATATTTATCTTTGCAGAATGGGAAACAAATGGTGCAAGAGGGTGCCTTGACTGCTTTGGCATCAGTTGCTGATTCATCTCAGGTACTTAAGAAAATTGGCTTGTCTTTAATTTTGTTTTTATTTTTTTAATGACTCCATATAACACTAAGCTTGTGTGTAGGAGCACTTCCAAAAATACTATGATGCAGTTATGCCTTACCTGAAAGCAATCTTAGTGAATGCTACTGATAAATCTAACCGCATGCTCCGTGCCAAATCCATGGAGTGCATTAGTTTGGTTGGAATGGCTGTTGGGAAGGAGAAGTTTAGGGATGATGCTAAGCAGGTAAGTGCATTATATAGATAGAACTCTACTAAATCACCAACTTTCACTTGGACCTCTTTATTCTCTTTGTGACATACATTTAAATTTTATAGTCAGTTTGATTCATCAAATGGTTGTGGAGTGATAAAAGATTTTCCAGGTTCTCTTGTAAGCTTTACCATTTGTTTTAGCCGTCCTTGGTTCCTCTAACTAAAGATAACTTTGTTTCTGTTTTTCTTTCAATCCCAAAGCCTCAACAACCCCCCTCGTTTCTGTTGTATTCCCCCCTCCTATTCTAAGGACCTCCAAATATGATTTTTCTTTAGAAAACTATTCCCAATTTAACAGCAAGTCTATGCAGTTAATGTTTCGTCAATTTTTGGGGGAGGAAATTATTATTTTGAGCCTTGCAACTGGTTAACTTACTGCTGTCAAAATTTTCCCATATATATTTTTTTCCTCTTTCTTTATGGGGAATGGGAATGTGATTTTCTCTTGTATACTTGGGCTATGCCTATTTACTTGTCAATAAAATTTTCTTATTACTTATATAAAATAAAATTTTACTTTATTCTATGCCTCACTATTGTGTAATGTTTGCGGTTAATTCCAGGTTATGGAAGTGCTTATGTCCTTGCAAGGATCTCAGTTGGAGACAGATGATCCAACAACAAGTTACATGCTACAAGTATGTTTTTATCATTTAGAATGTACAGAAAAATTTCATCAGGTCATCTAAGTTATTGCTTTTATTGTTACATTAATATTTGTGTTTTTCTTTTATGATAATCCCTCTATAATGTTATAGGCTTGGGCCAGACTCTGCAAGTGCTTGGGACAAGATTTTCTTCCGTATATGAGTGTTGTTATGCCCCCCTTGCTTCAGTCTGCTCAACTCAAACCTGATGTAACCATTACATCTGCGAGTTCAGATAATGATATTGAAGACTCAGATGATGAAAGGTCTGCACATTCTATATTCTACCTTTAATATTATACTCGTGCACTTATAAAAACTAATAGCAGACTATTGTGGATGCAATAGTAATGCCTGTATGAGTAACACTGCACTGGTTATCGGTATCCAACATTGTCTGTTTTTGTTTTTCAAATTTTTTTTAGCAATTTAGCGTTTTGTTGTTTTTGCAACTTAGGTAGATCTTTTTATATGATCTCTTTCTCTAATAATCTTACTCTCCCTCTCTCCCTCCCTCATGCACGCGGCGTACATACGCAAAATTATAAATAAACCATATATGAATATTCAAATACACATGCTATGGTTGCACCGGAAGTCCTATCTTTGATACTGTGATCATTGCATTTTAAGAAAGGTGTCTCTGATGGTTGTATTTGTATCACCATATGATACTTGTTTTCTCACCAAGAGTTCTATCCTGCACTACAGTATGGAGACTATTACTCTCGGGGATAAAAGGATAGGGATCAAAACTAGTGTTCTGGAGGAAAAAGCTACAGCTTGTAATATGCTGTGTTGCTATGCTGATGAGTTGAAAGAAGGGTTCTTCCCGTGGATTGATCAGGTTTTTCTAAGTGCATATCTGTTGGGTTTTTCCTCTGGGCTTTTGTACAACTTAAATGTTTAGAAATAATGCATCTGTCGCACAGGTTGCCCCAACTATGGTTCCACTTCTAAAATTTTATTTCCATGAAGAAGTTAGGAAAGCAGCTGTTTCAGGTACTGAATTGACTCTTTATTATAGTTTATTCTCTCATTTTCAAATCTTGATAAATCTCATGGTGGAAACATCTACTCTTTGATCATAGCCATGCCGGAGCTACTGCGCTCTGCAAAATTAGCTGTGGAGAAGGGGCAAGCTCAAGGTCGTAATGAGTCCTATGTCAAGCAATTGTCTGACTACATTATTCCAGCTCTGGTGGAAGCGTTACATAAGGTAACAAATTTTTATTGAGATGTCATGCCCTTATATAAGAAATTTCATGTGCATGCTCCCTCCCCTCCAACTTCCATTTGGTCTGATATTTATACTCTGATGTCTTTGAATTTTTGCATGTATGATATGTAAGGTTGGTGAAATAGTTCATCGAATATGTTTGCAGGAACCTGATACAGAGATTTGTGCAAGTATGTTGGACTCAGTAAATGAATGCTTACAGGTTTGTCATTCTCTAAGATGGTTGCATGCACGACTTCCATGGCATTCAATTTTGGAATCTAGCTTGACTGATCAAAAAGAAATTTTGCAATCTAGCTTGAAATCACATTCACAGGGCAGGGTGTTGGAATTTGTCAATCTCGTTGTCATTTTTCTGCAAGAAACAACTTGTAAAAAGTTGACCTTATCTCTGAAAGTTTATAACCTAGAAAAACTGAAAGGGCTTTGGGAGTATGTATAACATGAACTTCACATACAGTAAAGTTTAGTATGTTCCTATAGTAAGAAACTTTAGGATCTTAGTGAAGTTGATTCTGAGCCTTTGCTCTGTCAGTTACTGCAAAGAATATATATTAGAGCTACTTGTTATTCAGACCAGGAGTTGACTACTGATTTTTTTAATCAATAGTTTTCCTTTCTGAGTTGGGAATTACAAATTGGAAATAATTCTCGAGCCGTTAGAATACAAAACTGGAGATGCACATTGAGATGTGTTCCTGTTGCCATTAAGGCTTATTCCTCAGTCTTTTGCATGTAACTTGTCTCACAGTATTTCTTTATTCGGGAGTATGTGCCCAAGTAGCAGTGAAGCAAATAACAGAGTAGATCCTACTAGTTTAGTTGGAAACAAGCCTGAGCTTATTTTTTGGTTGTCTTAACAAAAAAAGAAAGGAGGAAAAGCTCGATTCTTATTTGTAGTGGAGTCTCTTTTTTACCATTTTTCCCTTCTCTCTTCTTGACAGATATTCTAAAACTTTACCGTGATTACTTATCAAAAAATATCATTTCATTTTCAAGCACATTTCTCCCCTCCTCCATCCTCCCCCAAAAAATGTGAAAAACCCCTAAAGTATGTTAGTATTGGCTTGGATCTGGTTGTGGGTGAAAATATTTGTGCTCACAGCTTTTGGCATTATCAACATTCCCTTTTTTATGTTTACTTCTGTAAGTGATCTGTTTTACTTCTGTTGTTTGTAGTGAAATTGTTTATTTTGAATTTTTTGTAGTACCAAGTTTTGCCTTGTCATACCCACCCGTGGGTAGCCCAAGTGGTAAGGGTAAGCTTGTGTGCATGAACCACATGTCACAGGTTCGATTCCCCCTGGGATCAAACTGTGATTTAAGTGGGAGGCCATGGCGGTGGGTTGCTATGCTAGTCTCCCTGGGGGTTTAGGTTCCATGGGTGAGTCCTAAGGGCTCCATCATGGGGTGGTTCCCCCGTCATCACAAAAAAAAGTCTTGCGTTGTAATCTTTCCTTTGTTATTTTTTCATGCTGAATATCACACGAAATCCTTGAATCTGTCCTGTCAACTGTGTTTCATCTTTCAGATCTCTGGACCATTTTTGGATGAAAGCCAAGTCAGGTCCATTGTGGATGAGATAAAACAGGTTATCACAGCTAGTTCAAGTAGAAAAAGAGAGAGAGCAGAAAGGAGCAAAGCTGAAGACTTTGATGCTGAGGAGGGGGAATTGATTAAAGAGGAAAATGAGCAGGAGGAAGAAGTTTTTGACCAAGTTAGTTTTTTGTTAACTGTTGATGTTATCCTCGTTAATGTTTGATTAAATGCTCTACCTGTAAAAAATATTTTTGAAGATTATAAACTTGCCTGAGTCTTGCCTTAAACACTGTTTCTGGTCTTAGGTGGGTGAAATACTGGGAACTTTGATCAAAACATTCAAAGCCTCTTTCTTGCCTTTCTTTGATGAGCTGTCATCATATCTAACGCCTATGTGGGTAAGTTCTGACAGAGTTTATTTTTCCCTTGCTTCAGAATTTGTAATCTTGTATGATTTGTCTTTTGTACTTGTGATTCATGGACAATTGGAATGATTAATCTGCGTGAGGTATGCATTTCAACAAGGGCTTATGCTTTGGAGGTTTTGTTCGTGCTATTGCAAATTTGTTCATCCTTCTTTTTCTATAGTTGGTTAGCCTGGTAACACATATTGTTTTTTCTTTTTTAATCTATAGTAGGTGTTCTCAAACTATCTTGTTAGAAGTTGTAATTGAGGACTGGGAGGGGTTAGGACTGGAGGTTGAGTCTTTTACCTCCTATAATATGATGGATTCTTTTCAATTAAGATTGGGTGGGGAGGACAAGATGCACTAGAGCATACTGAAGAGAGGAATGTTTCAAGTCAAATCCCTTTATAATGTACTAGTGACAACATACTTTTGCTTGGAAGACCATTCAGAGGAGTAAGTGTCCCGTGAGACAACCTTTGTTTGGATGGCTGCACGTGGGAAGATCCTTTGGTATAACCTTTGGATGCGACATGTCATGGTGGCAGAATGGTATTGTATGTGTTCGCAAGATGGGGTATTAGTGGATTATCCTTGCTTCAGTGTTACATAGCTTGCACTTATGACAAGTTATCAATTTGTTTAGGTTTAGTGGGTGATGCCTAGAAGGGTGATTGATCTGTTAGCATGCTAGTTGAGGTGATTAAAGAGCCATCATAGTGAATCCTTATGCAAGATGATTCCAAGTTGCTTGATGTAGGTATATGGAGCGAAAGAAATATTGAAGTTTCAAGTTTCGAAGGCATCAGAAGAAACGTTGAGGACCTTTATTTTTCTTTTTCAATTTGCCTTGCTAGTGGATGGCAGCCAACATATTTCTCTCTAGCCAACATATATGTTGTATCCCTCCCCCCCTCCCCCAAAAAAATGTATTTCAATTATTTTCCACTTTCACTTTTCTTGAAAGTGATGGTACTTATCCATCAAGGTGCAGTCTAGAGGTCAAAGGGTGTACTTAAGATGAGTCATAGACTCAAACATCCTGGATTCAGTTCCACTTTAGTAGTTCTAGATTACTTGATACATGGTTCTAGTGGGTGGGGTTGCCTGTTCGAGGTTTTCTCCTCGGGGGTGGATCTAAAGGGCCTAGCTCGGTGAGGTTTCAAGCATGAAAACAAATGTGCAAAAATGTGATTTTTTTTTTGTAAGCACATTCTCTAAAGATCCTAGATAAATTTAGGATCTTTGCTTGGGTGATGCCTTTGAGAGTGGTTGATCTTCTATCTTGCTGGAAAGGGCTTCATGGTTGCACTCAAGTAGATGCAGCTTGGAAGATGGTTTCTTTGTGTCTCATGTGGTGCATTTGGATGGAAAGGAATGAGTGGTATTTTAACGACAAGGAGCGACTTTGGAGCAACTTTGGAATTTCTTTGTGCACTCTTTGCTGTTTTGGTTTTCTGCTTTAGTGACTAATGGATCTTCCGTTCGTGATTTTCTGATGTCACTTTCCGTTTCCTAGAATGTACTTCGGTGTTTTCTTTTGTATACTTCCTGTGTACATGGGCTTTGCCTATACATTCGTTTCTAATAAAACTTCTTGTTACTTGTAAAAAAAAAATATCCAAGAGTATGATTAGAGGATGTAAACCAAGGCTTAACGGTTGATATGGCACTAGTGGAAAGTGAAAATTCCCATGCCTTATGAATGTTTTAGATATGGCTGTGTATAGACCGTTGGCTGTGAGCAAACAAATTTGTTGCTCACCCAGGTGGCTGGTTCAAGCGTTCTTTAGCATAGTTACCATTCTGGATCTGTATTTCTTGGTTGAAGATTGCATTTGTATGACAAATTTTTTTAAATACTTTCTGAGGATTATCAATGCTTTCTTTTGATAGGCTTCGCCATAGCTTATTATCTCTTCTTGTTTATTTTGAAAATCTCATCATTGTATGATAAAGCTAAAGACAATTTGCAGCTGTATTGAAAGTTAATGCAATGGAAATTCCATGTTCATGGTAAATGTATTTTGTAACCAGCTGTGGAACCTTTTCACGTTGAAAATATTATTGATTTTACCCAATTTAAATAGGAAGCTTTTATCTTATGCTCTCATGAAATGTCTTTGTGTCTTTTAGATGAATGTTACACTGTTTTCATTATTGTATGGTAAAGATTTAAGTTACTTTTAGCACTTTGAATGTGAAGTTCTTTCTAACCCCTTGATTTAATTCATGATCTTTTCGTTTTGTCAATATCCGTTATTCATTCCAAGCATTTTATGACTCCTTTATTTCCACCACCATCAAAACTGTTCTGTTATGAATACAGGGTAAGGATAAGACGCCTGAGGAGAGAAGGATTGCAATTTGCATCTTTGATGATGTGGCAGAGCAGTGTCGTGAAGCAGCTCTTAAGTATGCTCTATTACAATGTTTGCTAGGGCATTAGTTGTCATAAAGAATTTAAGTGATATATCCATTTAATGTTGTGGATGAAACAGATACTATGATACATTTCTTCCCTTCCTGTTGGAGGCTTGCAATGATGAAAATCCTGATGTCCGACAGGTCTGCAATTGCTGAACTGTTGCATTTAATATGCTTCCAGTTGCAATTGTTCTCACTTGAGTTACTGTTTTTCAGGCAGCTGTATATGGCCTTGGGGTTTGTGCAGAATTTGGTGGATCTGTATTTAAACCACTTGTTGGAGGTATTTCTGTTTGCATTTATGAATGTAGTTGATTTTCTTTCAAGGATTTGTATTGTATTGTATTAACTATAGCTATGGGATTTTTGCAGAGGCTCTTTCGAGACTAAATGTTGTCATTCGGCATCCAAATGCTCTCGAGCCTGATAATGTAATGGCATATGATAATGCTGTTTCTGCACTAGGAAAAATATGCCAGTTTCATCGTGACAGCATAGATTCAGCTCAGGTACCTCCATATCTCAATTTAAGCTGTCCCTTCGGGTCTTTGTCCTAAAAAATAAAATGGAAAAAGTTAAATGAATAATTACTTGATTAAAAGGTATTGCATGCGATTTTCTTTTCATAAGAATAGTTTTGGCCTGATAGTGTTTGGGAGTATATTTCTTGCTATTACTAAAACACTGCAAGAAATGATTCTATGATCAGCTATCGTTTTTGTTTTCTTGGTCACTCTTTACTCAGATTACATCTTCTTCTGGCATTTGGCAGGTTGTTCCTGCATGGTTAAACTGCTTACCAATAAAAGGTGATTTGATTGAGGCCAAAGTTGTCCACGAGCAGCTTTGTTCCATGGTGGAGAGGTAAGGACTTTCCGATTTGCGCTTTTATCAATTTTTTTCTTTTTTTTGCTTTTAATTTGTTCATGTCTCAGTATAACTTGGCCATCATATTGATATATGGAGGAGCTTCTTCGCATTTACAGGTCAGACGTAGAGCTTTTGGGTCCCAACAATCAATATCTTCCTAAAATTGTTGCCGTGTTTGCTGAGGTTAGTTTCTGATATCTTACCTCGAGTCAGCTATCTGTTTGCATGACATACCTAGATCTATACTGTATATAGCAAGCGTTTTGCTTGAACTGTTGCCATTCACTCTTGAAAAGTTTTGTGATATACCACACACAATAACTCAATCAAGTGACCACACAATGTGATCAAATGCATATATGATCGACAAAAAACTGCCTGCAGCCTTTTCTCTAATTAAGGGGAGTGATCATTTGTTAGGTTCTATGCGCTGGTAAGGACCTGGCAACAGAACAAACTGTGAGCAGAATGATTAATCTGCTAAGGCAACTTCAGCAGACCTTACCACCATCTACCCTGGCATCAACTTGGTCGTCCTTGGGGCCCCAGCAACAGCTTGCATTGCAATCGATCCTCTCTCAATAGTTGGTCTTTGATGAAAGGTGGCTTTTCATGCTGTGTTGGCTTTTTTGCAGGGTCTGTTTGTGACAAATATATTTATTACCCATTCTTTTCCATAAGATGGTTCCCACCATTCCTTTTTTGCGTGATGCTTTTTACAGCAAGCCGGAATCAGTTTGAGTGTGAAAGTCGTCATTGCGATTGAAAATGAAGCGTTTTTGTAGAATGTGTATAATACAAGTTGTTATTTATAGTGTGATTTTGGGTCTATAAGAGATGAAGGGTAGGTGAATTGTGATTTTTGTTTTTGTTTTTCCTTTTCCCCATTTACCGACGGTTGGTGCTTGGGATTTCAGGGTTGCCACTCAGGCAGTTCCTATATCAGTTTTGCCCCCCCTCCCCTCCATTTGTGTTTTTCATTTCATACACTTCCCGAGTAATAATATTATTGTGAATTATTATTATTATTATTATTATTATTATTGGTGGTGGTGATTCTTTCATTACGTTTGCTGTTTTGAACTCCTTTGTAACCATCTCCCATAATATGAATGAATGGATGGATGGACTCTCTAAAATGTTCTTATCTATCGTGGACTACCATCACATGATTTACCGTAATAAAATGAGTTATGCGAGCAGACTCGTGATTTTATCTTATCTTAAAATGTGTTTGCATATCAAGCTTAAAGAGTAATTAAAATTATTTATTGAGGATGGAGGTGGTATTACCTTCTCCCCCTCAGGAGAATGGAGGTTGTATACCCTTTTCTTTAGGAGGTTTTTTTTTCTTTTTTTTTAACTGAGAAAGAGACTCTCAGTTGAGAGTTTTTAAAAGTTGAGACAATGTTTGTCGCAAAGATGTATATGCAGGGAAAGCTTCTATGTAGTTTGACTTGTAATTTGACTTTTTGTCAGTTTTGATCCGTCACAACTGAAACTTTCTGAAATGAAGTTTATTTTTTATTAAAAAATATAAATATTTATTGAGGAAAGATGGTGACAAGATTTTATTGTTAAAAATGGGCTCTACATAGAAGCTGCTTGTCGTCGTATATGTGAAATGGATTGACGGAGTAATTATTTATTTACTTCATTTGCAATGGAGAGTGTTTGAATTCATACTGCATTCGTGTGGACATTATTTTAGGGAACCATAGGCGGCACTCAAACAAAAAGGGTTGAGTCATAGCCTGATCGTAACAACCTTGACAAAGAAATAATAGACAGACATAATCATCATAAGTTGATGAATTATCGCAAGTCTCGTGTCCTTGGCCATTGCCGGCGAGACTAAAAACTGACGAGCTTTTCTGGGCAGTTTTGTCCAAAGAAACCAAGGAAGCAGCAGCATGGGATTCATTCCGATGGAGATTCGGGTACAAATACGTGTGAATCACACTTTTTTGGCTTTACTCTTAAATCTCCAAGTGTCCCTCATTCGTGCCTTCCACGAACCTCGGCTTGTTTATAGTTGACCCAACTGAAAGCTTGTTCTTTTTTTATCTGTTTACTACTTACCCTATGTTATGTGCTCCCTGCAGATATGGATTTGTTTCTCTCTCTTACGATAGAACAAAGAGACGTGTATATATATATATAGAGAGAGAGAGAGAGAGGGAGAGATTTATATATATAATTGCCTCGGTATGATTTAGTCTTCTCCTAATGTTGAGAAATCAGTCAAATTTTGGAAGGAGTAAATGGAAAGATGACATGCTGACAAGAAACATACGACGAGCTCCCCACTAACATTACAACTCCCAAAACCTCCTGCCTTACCTCCTATAAATCAGCCCCACTTCCTCCTTCTCTAACTTAAGCTCCTTTCAAAAATTAGCCATGGAACATCATCTGCTTCAAAAACAGCAGCATAAAGGAGTTTCAGCCAACAAGCAAAGCAATTATAAACAGAGGACGACTACCAACTATTGCAGAAACAAGTTTGTTGGGGTGAGACAAAGGCCTTCTGGTAAATGGGTGGCAGAGATCAAAGACACCACGCACAAGATAAGAATGTGGCTCGGCACCTTTGAGACTGCCGAAGAAGCTGCTCGAGCTTACGATGAAGCTGCTTGCCTACTTCGCGGTGCAAACACCCGAACCAACTTTACCACTCATGTCTCCCCTGATTCACCTCTTTCTTTGAAAATTAAAAATCTCCTCCATCAGAAAAAGACTATGAAACACCACCCTTCAGCAGCCACCACCTTTAAACCGAGTTCAAGAATTAGTTCTAATAGTTGTCTCACTGATTTTAGAACTCATGATAGCTCTAACTGCAGGTCTACTTGTAATGCTCCATTTAGTGGCAAAGAGCAGGACGCCCTGATGGTTGGGGATGCATATAGACCAGACCTAAGCAGCTGCATCACGGGACATGAATCAGATACCGTTCATTCTGATCAGCCGTGGCCATTCCAAACTGGTTGTGATCAGCTTCCATTAATTCAAGAGAGGCTGGAGTATCCCAAACATGGCGGTTTGTTGCCAGCAGATACAACAGAGCTAGAGCTAACAGAATTTGAGCAAATGAAGTTAGAGAGACAGATTTCATCATCGTTGTATGCGATGAATGGAGTGAATGAGTACATGGGGAATGCATATGATGCTGGTGATCCTCTCTGGGATCTTTCTAATTTGTGTCACATGTTCTGTCCAAGTTGAGAGAGAGATTGACAGCTGTCTTTTATTACAACAAAAAATATTTGGTAATTTGGAGAAATTCTACCATCTTTGGCAATGCAGAGAGGACAATGAAATCATAATGCATGGAGATCAAGACTATTAGATGTCAAATGCACATCATCTGTGTATTACACAAGCAGGGTTTCCAAAGTGCTTGGAAATCTTTTATATAACTAGTCAAGCTCTGTAAGATCTTTCCTAACGCGAAAGTAATTCTATTGGTTTCTATCACTGTCCATAACAGAAGAAGAAAACAATCTTTGGTTCGTTCAGGACTCGCTAGTTTTCTAGACAATGAACAGCCAAAGGTTCAAGACAGTCGTATTAGAATTCCCCCATCTTTTGAGAACCATGAATAGCCTACTGTTAGAATTCCTCAGCAGACATGACACCACCAGACTAATCAACTTGTAAAAGTTCATTTAAAAAACCGTCCACATTTACTCGCTCGCTTCAGATCAAAGCTGATACAATTCCGCCTTCCATTCCATCCTTTATAGTTGGTAGAAGCAAGGAGGACAATTTTTAGGGAAAATATGTAATCTCTCCGGAGATGAAGCTAGAAAATTATGGGGAAATGTACTTATAACCCTCTATACTGTGTATTCCAAATAACCTACATTGATACGTACATTTGTAACCTATCAAAAAATGACAATTTGCGTAATTCAACAATTAAGATCGTATCTCAATCTTACAGGTCAAAAGTAGATGAGTTTTTTTTATTAAGTTTTTGTAGTTTGAGGGTGGAGTTCAAAATGCCGGAGGATGAAAAATATATTTTTCCTCTTCCAATTTTTTTTTTCTTTTTTTCTTTTCTTTTGGAATCGGAAGGTACTTTTTCAAGGGAAACTAGAGAGAATAAGAACCAATCCCCCCCCCCCCCCGCGGCCGGCGGACCGGTGGTTTCTTTAAGCCAAGAGGAGTTCAAAACAGCACTCAGAGTGGCAGCACAATTTTTATACACCCTTTTTTTTGGGTTCAAACAAGTACCTTCGAACACCAGGACTAATCAAGCATCATTTCATTCCTCTTACTCGTCCTGTCTTCCAAAATAAAGACAATTTCGAAAAAAGACAATCGAAAACACTAACAGACGTCTTTGAAGACAATTTGATTATAGCTGCTAGACTAATGGACCAGATGACAGGAGCTATCATCCTTCATGAACACGCATCTTTCTCAGTAGAGAAAGGTGAAATAAAAATGCATCCAATAGTTAAATTATCTTTTCTACTTTTTTCGTCTGATGGTATGTTCATAAAGAGCTGTAAACTATCTGGATAGTCGCAAAGATTACTGAGAGATACTGCAAGTCATTATCAAGTAATATCACTTCATTATTACAAAAGAAACACAAATTCAGAATATAGACATAGTTTTGACAATTTAACGGCATACGGACAACATTTTTTTTTATCAGTAACTGCATAAGAACAACATTAACACACGAAATAGAAGAACAGGTAATTGGAGTATCAGGCAAAGGCAAACCCCGAGAAGCAGAAGCTGACTTCCGCAAAACAGCCTTAGTAATCTTCACCTTCCTCTTCATCTTCTACACCTTCGGCACCAACTTCCTCATAATCTTTCTCAAGAGCAGCCAGATCTTCTCGGGCTTCGGAGAACTCCCCTTCCTCCATGCCTTCACCGACATACCAGTGCACAAATGCTCTCTTTGCATACATGAGATCAAATTTGTGGTCAATACGTGAGAACACCTCTGCCACTGCTGTGTTGTTGCTGATCATGCAAACAGCTCGCTGCACCTTGGCAAGATCACCCCCAGGTACAACTGTTGGAGGCTGATAGTTGATGCCACATTTGAAGCCAGTTGGGCACCTGTCAAATCCAACACAATGATTTTTCAGGACTATGGCAAAGTAGTGTAAAAGGGCGCAATTCTTAAGAGGTTACAAGGCAATTTGTCCATCTGGGAGAGAGCGAGTGTCAAAGAAACACAATTAAGTCAGCAAACCCTTAATCCACAGTTACCATCTCAATCTCTTACCAATTTTTATTTTAGGCATTCGTCCACAAGCAAACAACACACACAAGCCTACATTACTAAACAAGATTCAAAATATAATTCAACTTAAGGCATGTTTGATCTTTTGAAAAGGAGGCAGAAAAGCAAAGTAAGAAATAGTTTAATTATCCTGTCTGGATTACCGAACAAAAAAAAGGTTTAATTGTCCTGTGACTTGTTGCTGACCAACCAGAATAATATGGGTTAGGCATTATATGAATATATAGCAAGTAATTAGGTCAAACAAGTTCAAGTCCAAGAAAAATGATACCAAGGGTAACTTAAAATTTTTTTTTTTTCGTAAAACAAATGCTTCACAAAAGCATCATTCCCAAGATGAAGTTCATAAGTATGCTTTATTTCATCCAACATTAATTAAGTATTCCTTAGTCTTGGTGAGTTGAATCCAACTCTGTTTTTTTTCCCTTACCAGTCAACAAACTGAACAGTTCTTTTGGATTTGATGGTGGCAACTGCAGCATTAACATCCTTTGGGACAACATCTCCACGGTACATTAAGCAGCAGGCCATGTATTTCCCATGCCGTGGATCACACTTGGCCATCATACTTGAGGGCTCAAACACTGCATTTGTGATTTCAGGAACTGAAAGCTGCTCATGATATGCTTTTTCGGCTGAGATGACAGGAGAATATGAAGAAAGCATGAAATGGATCCGAGGATACGGTACAAGGTTTGTCTGGAACTCAGTAATGTCCACATTGATAGCTCCATCAAATCTTAAAGAAGTTGTCAAGGATGATATGATTTGAGATATCAATCGGTTCAAATTGGTATAAGTTGGCCTCTCAATATCAAGGGATCTTCGGCAAATGTCATAGATAGCTTCATTGTCCAAGAGCACAGCCACATCGGTGTGTTCAAGAAGAGAATGAGTAGAGAGGACACTGTTGTAAGGCTCCACAACAGCCGTTGAAACCTGCAATAACGAGGAAGTCACTAGAGCAGAACCCCCCATATTGGCTCTATCTACATATTGAAACAATTATTCTTATTTAAATTACAGCAGAATGGGGATTATTAAGTATAACAAAAGAGTTTCCATCATATAAATAGAGTTCAAGCACAACCACACTATCTTTTAACTCTTACAAACATATGTAATTGAACCATCTGAAAATGTTAACAGCCACCCATTTTTAGAATTATCACATCCGACAACAACGTGATAAGATATATAAACTTAGACCAAAGAGTAAAAGAATACAAGATTGGTGATTATCGTCACCTGGGGAGATGGATAGATGGTGAATCCAAGCTTTGACTTCTTTCCATAGTCCACAGACAGGCGTTCTAACAACAGGGACCCAAGACCAGAACCAGTACCACCACCAACAGCATTAAACACCAAAAACCCCTGTAAGCCAGTACAGTTATCAGCTAATTTCCTTACTCGATCCAGGCAGAGATCTACAATTTCCTTCCCAACTGCACGACAAACACAAATCAGGTTAAACCAACAAGATATAACATGTATACACTTGTGGTATTTGCAATCACAAACCTGTATAGTGCCCTCTTGCAAAATTATTTGCGGCATCTTCCTTGCCAGAAATTAGCTGCTCAGGATGAAAGAGTTGTCGGTAAGCCCCAGTCCTAACTTCATCGATAACAGTTGGTTCCAAGTCAACAAATATAGCCCTAGGCACATGCTTGCCCGAACCAGTCTCACTAAAGAAGGTATTGAAAGCATCGTGTGCAACTCCCACCGAAGTATCACTGCAAAGACAGAGGTTCATAACCACCCCAATACAATTTTATCTTGGGAAATGCACAGACCTAAAATAGTTAAGGGTGGGTCTACACCCACTGCTGGGGGCTCCCGCTAGGCATTTCAAGTTTTTTTTTTCATATCATTTTTTAATACTTTTTAATATTTTTTAAAAAAGAAAAAAATTCACAATATTATTAAACAACACTTTCTTAATCACTGAGCAAAAATATAAAATATAAAAAAATAAAAAAATGGGAGTGGTAGCTTTCAGCAGGATCCCCCAATCCCTAGCTTTTTCCAATAGTTAATTACTTTTTTTTTATAAGTGAGATTTAACACTAAAATTACATCTGTAAACTCAACCAAATCTTTTTTTTTTATAAGTAATTCTTTTACATTAAAAAAAATCAATTTCTCCATAGTTCTCCCAAAGAAGCAACGAACTGAGGGAGAGTTTCTCAAAAAACGCAGCAACACAATCAATATCACTTCAAGGGAACGAGTCATGAGGGAAATTGATCTAATCCGCACTGACCATATGATGAAGCGTTTCCAAGAAAACAAAAAAGTGGAAAGGACTTCAAAAGAGAGCTAAGTAAAAAAATTGTTTCAGGAAAAAGATTAGAGAAGCAGAGAGCCAGAGGCATGGCATTGAAAAAGAGATCTTACAGAACCGAAAGAAATGGAGAAACCCTAATTGCCCATCAACCACAGGAGAAAGAGGAGGCGAACTGATAAGAAAAAATCTGGCGCACAACCGCCATTAATGCATCAGATCAAAATTTTGGGCAATACCCATCTCTGAATTCAACCAAATCTGACCTAAAACCATAAAAATCCTAACTTACCAAACCAATTTAGGTAGCTGTCAATTGTATTTTTTAAAAATCGACCAACATTCAGCCCAAACCATGCACGGATCTTCAAACCATATCCAAATATAATGATACCAACAGAAAGATTTCTACTTTCAGATTCATTAAAAATGACAAAAGTACCACATGGGTTTCATTGCAATAGATCAATCCACTACATATATGTTTCTGCGGGGAATAATAAGAAAAATTACCTGGGCATCATGCCATCGGGCTGAATGCCATGCTCGAGGCAATAGAGCTCCCAGCATGAATTCCCCACCTGAATCCCAGCCTGGCCAATGTGTATGCTTATTATCTCTCTCATTATCCTTCTTCTTCTGCTCTATCTGCGCAGCTTTTGATCAGAATCGAAACTGTACCTCCGTTGGTTTCTGTTGCAATATGGAAAGCAGATGACAGTGCTTTCTCGCTGCTTGCTTAAATAATAAAAATTTCGTGTTTTTTTATTAAATTTAGAAAAATGTTATTACAATCTTTTTAATATTTTTTCAAGATGTTCGATAAATAAGTAAAAATTATAGATAGTTGTTCAGACCGGATGCACAATTTTTTTATTTCATCTCAATCATTATAATTTTTTTAATTTTCATATAAAATTATAATAAATAATTCAACTTTTTCAAATCTTAAAATAAAAATAATACTAAAAATTATATTCTAACAATATTTTATTCAACTATTATTCAAAACATATTATCTCATCTCATCTTAACTGTCTATCCAAACCCAACCTCAATGGTTTGATGTAATTTTAAAATATTTTTCAACATTTGATGTCATATTTAAAAAAAAAAATAACATTTTTATCATACTATCAAAAGACAATATAAATAAATATAATTGCACATAAAAATAAAAAAATAAAATTATTTATAAGTTTTATTTTTTACACATCCAACAAATATGGAAGCTTTTTCCATTAGCTATTCTAAAATAATATCATTGTTTTGAGTTTTTTAAAGTTATGATAGGTCCTATTATAAGTTGTATGTTAATACACCGACTTATGTGTAGCAAAATTTAATAAATAATATTAAATATTGTATGAGTTGAATATTGTATCCATATTTCAAAAGATAGAATCTTACTCTACAATAATAATATATTTGATGATTGGAGGTTATAGTTACCAATTAATATTAAAACATATATATATTAATATAGTTTTTGTGAAGAAGAGTTTTGAGTTATCTAGAATGGAATTTGATGAATTATTTGGAGTCCGCCTAAAGAGTGCCATTTGGACCCCCCATCCGTCTGGCGCCAGCCTTTTCTTGGGACCCTTTACAGCTACTTCTCCAATCTTTCCAAATCAAATGCCTATAATATTACCTCTTTTCTTTTTATTGGGCTGGAAAATGTAATATCTTCTTGTTAAAATATGTGTTTCCGAGAACAAATAAGATATAAAAATCAGAAAAAAAAAAAAAGATTTCAAATATTTTAATGGCTTACAACTCCTAATTTTGCTAGCTATTAGATAGATGATTACTCCATAGTAGTAGACCACAAAAGTATTTTAATACAAGTATTAATTCTTTAAATTCATCGCATTATTAGTTTAATATTATTATTTATTTTAGATTCGAGGAGTTGGATTTAAATAGAGAAGATTATTGAGATTCTTTGAAGAAATAGGCTGTACATGACTTATCTGTCGTCCTAATTATAGAAACAAGCTTTGCATGGGAATGTGAGAGACATGGAGATCTATCTTGCTGTGGGAGCAGATACATGATATTAATTTAATTTGCTTGGTAATGGTAAGTTGGCCTTTCACATGCCAATATACCAACTCATCCAACTTCGATTTGGAGCTTAGTGATCACTTACAACCTCAAATGATGATGACGATATCCCCTATCATTCAGCCGACCACCCTATTGCCATTTAGTCTCCTCTATTCTTAATGAATATAACCATTGCACATGGTGTAGAGCCATGAAGATGGCTCTTGATGCCAATAACAACCTCTGTTTTGTTGATGACACTCTCTAAAAAACCACTGATGATGGCCAATCTTTTACTGCTATTTGTATCTATGTTGATAACATTTTGTTGATAGACAATGATCTCCCTACTCTTAATGATGTCAAAGTTTTCTTAGCCGATCATTTCAAGATCAAAGACTTTGGTGCACTTAAATATTCTCTTGGCTTAAAAGTTGCCCGCTCACCAACTAGTATTTTTCTTGAGTCAGAGGAAGTACACTCTGGACATCCTCTTTGACACTGACACTTTGGGATGTTGTCTTGCTCCTTTTCCGATGGAGCAGAATTTGAAATTAACTCTGAATGATGGTAAACTTCTCTTGAATCCTAGTATCTATTGTCACCTTGTTGGTCGTCTCATGTACCTCACAATCACTTGGCCTGATAGTGTCTTCTCCGTTAATGTTCTCAGCCAATTCATGCAACAACCTTGGCAACCTCATTATCAAAACTTGACTACCTTTGTGAGATGCTTCAGAGTCAATAAGCCATTTAGTGTCCTTAGCGTGCGAGGTGGAAGCACAGTTAACAGTTGCCTCAGAAAAATTGAACTAAGAACAGTGTTTGGCAATATGGCCTAGTTGATCACAAATTTGACACTTGGGCTAATATCTACGCTGACATGTGGGCTTGGTTGCTTTTCTGTTGTCCCCTGGGCCACCATAGTTACAGAATTGGGCCGAAGGCCCATTAGACTTAGATTGACCACCGTGCTGAGAGAAGTTATTCTGCTTGGAGAAACCCTTGGAACCATTGCTTGCTGCCGAAGAATGTGGAGAGGATCGACGATTTGAGAAATTTATAGTAGATATAATATATACATATAATATATATTTATATGTATCATGTAGATATTGTTTACCTCGATCCGCAGAAAAGCCCAAAGCGTGCTGGCTGCCTCACATGTACGTAGCATTATATATATTTTTCTAATTTTTTTTTGCGAATCTTGACTAATTTTTGGTATTTTCACTCATTGATAAATCATCAAAATATTACATTATATTATAATCTTAAAAGTTAAAGGTTTAATTAAATTAGTATCCAACAGATTTAGAATTTTTGAATCAATAATTGAGTCTTTGACAATTGATATGTTATGGATTCAAGTCACGGAGGAGACGACCTATAGGCTGGATTAAAATGTCTTGATATTTTATATGGATATAATGTTAAGTTATTGAATACTGATAGATGAGTGAAGCCACCAAAAGAGAAAGAACTACCACCGAATCAGTGTCGATAGTGTAAGCAGCCGTGGATATCGGATTCAGAAATGTGGTGAAATATGATTTTAAGGGTTAAAGGTTTAATCAAATTAGTATCCACCAATCTTAGAGCTTTTAGATCAATGATTGAGTCTTTAACACATTCATATGATCATGAAGTGGATATATAATAATTCAGCATAAACTTGCTTATATATTCATTAATTTCTAAATGATCATGAGTTTTAAACTTTTCTCTCTTTTTTTTTTTTTTTTGAGAGAAATCAAACTTTATTGATAGCTTTAACAAAATGAATGAATACACTGAGGAAATTTCTATATCAATCATAACATTAGTGACACCTAAAACATCTTTACTCAAGGTATGAGCAGCCTTGTTACAATCCCTCCCTATGTGGTTCACTACCATTGATCAAAAGAAGCCAGAGTCTCAATGATTTCTGATATGAACATACCAAAACAAGTGTCATCTACTTCTAGCTTCTGGATCCTTTTAACAACTTGAAGAGCATCACCCTCAACTATGACCTTCTTTAGTCCTAGATCCTTACAGAAAATGATAGCTCGAAGTGCTGCAAGTGCCTCTGCTAAAAGTGGATCAGGATATAGATCTCTATTCATCCTTAAAGTGGCAATAACAGAACCTTCCCAATCTCGAATGATTGCACCAATTCCAACCTTACAATGAGTTTTATCCACTGATGCATCCCAATTAAGCTTAAAAACACCCTGAGGAGGAGCCTGCTAGTTAAGATTTACTTTATGTTGAACTGCTGATGGGTTGTCATTACTGCTACTAACCTGTTGGAACTCTTGCAACAGAAGCACAGAGTGGTGCATTAGCATGTTTGGATGAGTAAAAGCACCTTCGAACACAAAATCATTTCTTCTAGCCCATATCTTATGGGAAATGATTGAGAATTCTTCCACTCCCTTCGTTTCTAGCAGATCAAACAATTCCTCCATAATATTCTTGAAACCTTTCATTTGAGACTTAAGTTTTTGAATTCTAATTGAACACTGCCTCCACACATCTCTAGCTGAAATACACTCCTATAATGCATGCTCGACTGTCTCAGGTTCCTACCCACAGATAGGACAGATTGAACTATCTACCACTGATCTCCTCCTGAAAAGATTAAATTTTGTGGGAAGGGCATCTAGACAGGCTCTCCATAGAATAGTCTTGCAAGCTTGAGGGATACTTCATTTATCTTTCTTTGTCTGCACACAGATTGTTGACCATGCTTTTGCTCTTGCATAGCTACTCTTAGGTGATGGATACATTGAGTTTTAAACTTAAATGCATGCTGAACGTCGTGATGATCTCTTAATAAGATGTCAATTAGGGAATATTGCGTCTTAATATATAGATCCATTTGTTATATGTACATGTGCAGATCAACTTCGTAAACATGATTTTTCTTAGTTTTCCCATTAATTTCTTGCCGACTTGCGTGACTAAAGCAGTTTTAATTTACGACCACCACGCATGCGGTTGACTAATTAGAGAACACACATGCATGACACACACACACACACACACACACATATATATATATATATATATATATATCAATAACATAAATATCAATTGCTTAGAAAGAGGATAGAAAAATAATAAACACAAGAAATTCATTTTGTAAATTGATATTCTCAAAATTTAATTAATTTACCGAATATCGAATAAACCCATATATAGCAACATGATCATTGCCTTATTTACTTGCAGGCCAATCTGCACTTAATATATTCGAATTGAATAAATCTGGGTGTCCGCCACTATTTAAAATCAGCCAATACACACTAATTGTAAAATGACTCAAATACCCTCTTAATAAAACCCACTTTCTTTTCATTTCACACGTTTCAAACTCAAAACATTGAGAGAGAAGAGAGCTCGGAGATGAGAGGTAGATTTGAGATGATGAGAGAGAGAGACGATGAGTGAGATAAATCTGAGATGATGAGAGAGAGAGCTGAGACGATGAGAGAGAGAGACAGAGAGAGCGGGATGAGAGAGAGACCGACAAGAGAGAGAGACGACGAGAGAGAGCAGCGATGAGAGAGAGAGACCGAGACGAGAGAGAACGGCGATAAGAGAGAGAGCTCGGACTGAGAGAGAGAGAGAGAGAGAGCGAGAATGAGAGGATGAGAGAGAGAGACGGTAAGGGAGGAGAGAGAGCTGATGAGAGAGAGACGAAGACTGAGACGAGCGGATGAGAGAGAGCGAGATGAGAGAGACGAACGGGTGAGAGTCAAGATGGATGAAGAAAAAAAAAAAACATAGGATTGCCACATAGGGTGTGCGAAAACGCACACCGCTATAGTGGCGGATGCCTATCACTTCTCATTCGAATTAGTCATGCGGCCTATTGAATCCATGTTTTTGGCCTTTTTATTAATTCTCTTTAATTGTATATATATCTATATATGTAAAAAAAAAAATGTGGACTGTACGTAAGTAGTCTAAGATGATGCATGACAATTAGCCAATTAAGTATTATTAGGCCATTAATTAATTAGACACGTGATATAATTATATAATGGTAGCTGATATGATCGATCAGTCTTACTCAACAGAAAGTCAATGTTAATGCAGTACTAGTGGACCTAGTGGCTAGTGGTGGAGGATCATCGAGTTCCATTGAACATGGAAAAACAACTACCACTGGCCCTAGCTGTGGAAATTATCATTTCAGTACTATTTTATGCATTAATTCTACTTTATTCTCTGCTAATTCTCAGTTTCATGAGCAATCCAATGCAATATTGTTTTTTAATTTCATGAGTAGCTACCTAGATAGCTAATTATAGGCAATATTATTATTCCAAGATTATCATCTTCGGATTAATTAAGAAATCATTCAACAAGTTAGGTTCGTTTGGATACAGATATATCTCATCTCATCTCATCTAATTTTAATTAATAATCTCACTATTATTCACAAATCATTTCATCTCATTTCGCTATCCAAACATTATTTTTTAATTAATAAGCTAACTATTTATTTATACTTAATGTTTCTAAAATATTAATTAAGTAAAATTGCTTATTAGATTTTGAGAAATGAGGTAAAAAAAATTGAATAAAATATTAAAAAATTATTTGAATATAACTTTTTAATATAATTTTTGTTTTGAAATTTGTAAAAGTTGTATTAATTTTTGTGTTTAGATAATGGTTAAGTAATTATTAGAGGAAAAAGTTAAAAATTTGAAATTGAAAAGTGTTTTGTGTTTGAGTGATATTGGAAAATAAAATTATAAAAAATGTTAAGAATTATGATAATTATTTTTCTCATCTTTGTGTCCAAACATCCACTCATATATCACTCCCTTGAAGGTTTTCATTCCAAATAAAGAAAAATGAGCATACATTAATAATTATTATATTTTAGTAGAAGTATAATTGGTCTGATTCAGTCATATTTTAGACATATGTTGAAATCAAACCAATTTTGAAAATCTATGAACCAATATGGACCGATTCATCACTGAAATTGAGACTTTCGAGTTTTCTAGTTTCAGTCCAATTCGGTTCCATTTAACCGATTTTGTGATTTTTTTCACCCCTTACGAGTGTCTAATTTATCTCTATACTATAGTACTTATACTATAATATCTCATTACATGTTATTATACTAGTACCTAACTTATTTCTATACTTGATTATATATGATAGTAATACTAGTATAATATTTTTTTATCGAAATATTACTAGTATTGAATTAAACTATAGTCTATATAAAGTTCTAGACTTTTTATATGAGTATATATAATCAAATGTGTAAAAATATATTTATAAAATATATATATTATAAATTATTATAATGTATTTATCTTTTATATATGTTAGATCAAAAGTAAATTTATATTAATAACTTAATATTAATATTAATGTTTAAGATTAAAATTTTATATTATATTAATTAGTATATAATATATGTAATATAATATTAAAAATATGTTATATATAATGTAAAAAATATGTATTATGGTCCAGTTCGGTTCATACCGAAACATGAAAATTGGGACTGAACCCACTAGTTTTTTCGGTTCAACCGATTTTTTTTTTCTTCACCCCCAATCTTTAATTAAGACGGTCCTCTTATTTACAAGAAAAGTATTTTCATTTGAGCAAAGAAAAAAAAACGAAAAGAAAAGAGAATATTTTGTACGGTCAATCAAAAGTATAAGCGGAGACAGGGTGTGTTTAGATGTTGAATTGAGATGATAAAATATTATTAGAATATTATTTTTAAATATTAAAGTTGTTTTGAGATTTGAAAAAGTTGAATTATTTATTATATTTTATATTGAAATTTGAAAAAATTGTAATGATGAGTTAAAATGAGTTGGAATGAGTTTGACATCCAAACAAAGCCTAAAAAAATAATAATTTTATCCGTAATTAAAAAGTGAAATTTTTATATAAATTTTAAATTTACGAAACTTTTCTTTTTGTTTTTTTTTTTAAAATACACCTTACTCATCGCCCAATTCTATTTAGGAAAATATACAAGTACAATTCTGTAAGTATATCATTACTCTTCTAGTTATTTATAGAACAACTTTGTACATAAAAGATAAAAGCAAAATTATGACGTTAGTCGTGTAAGAAGGATTTTTTATATTTTTATCATTTACTTATAACTCTTTTTTAATATCTTAATCATTAAGAAAAAAATAAAAAAAATAATTTTATTAATAATTACTTTCTTAATTATCAAGTAAAATAAAAAATTAAAAAAAATTAAATATAAAAAAAATAATTAATGAATAGTAGAAGAATCTATCATTTTTCAAACAAAAAAGGTAACGAAAGAATGCCAAACGAGTAATGGAAGATACGGCTACATCGTGCAGTCTCTTTAAAAAAAACGAGAGGACAATCGACATAATTAACGAAAGACTGAGGATATGTTTGGAAAAAGTGTTTTACTTAAAATTCTCATCTTCATCTCATCTCATCTCTATATTTTTTCAAATCTCCATACAAAATATAATAAATAATTCAACTTTTTCAAATTCTAATATAACTTTTTCAAATTCTAATATAACTTTTTCAAATTTCGATTCAACTTTTTTAAATCTCAAAACTAAAAAATAATAGTTTAAACTTTAAAACAAAACACAAAATTCTCATCTCACCCCAAACATAACCTGAGAGTACTCTAATTACAATTTACAACGGAATTTCTTGGCTCATGCAACAAATTCGGAAGAGAGAGAGGGTTTTCTAAATAAATTAATAATTCTAATTGCTATTGTGCGCGGAGTGCAACAACGTTTTATTGCCTCTTTCCTTCTCTACCATCCGCAGCTCCGTCCGGGAAACCTAATAATTTTCCTAATTTCTCTCTCCCCTCCCTCGCCCCCTCCCTCCCTTTGAGCTCCCCAATCTCCAACTCTTTCGATCCAACAAGAGAATGGGAGACTCGAAGAAGTCCACAGCCACTGGTGTTTGGCCCACCGTGAAGCCCTTCATTAATGGTGGATCGTCTGGTATGCTCGCTACGTGCGTCATCCAACCCATCGATATGATCAAGGTGCGTCATGTTCTGTATAGATCAGTTTCCACGTTTCTATTCTCTATTTTTACTGACACCCATCAGAAAGTTATGATCTTTTTGTCCGCAAATTGGACTCTCTTATGGGTTTCAGATCTGTGATTCAATGGTCTTTTTTAATGGATTCTTTCTTCTCTCTTCAATGGCGTAGTACGTTTAAATTTGTTATAGCTTTGTGATTTTGTTTGTTTGTTTGTGTTTGGATTTGTGTAGGTGAGGATTCAATTGGGTCAGGGATCAGCAGGCCAGGTGGCGAGGACCATGCTTAAGGAGGAGGGCTTTGGTGCCTTTTACAAGGTTTGGATCTATAAACCGATAAACATCTGAACTTCCTGCTTGCAGAAAAAGAAAAATTAAATTTGTCATTATTTGAGTTGTTGATGTAGTTTATAAAGACGCATGCTTTTTTCAAGTACGTAATTTGGTTTTTGTCTTCACAAGATCTATGTGAAAGTATGGATGTCTAATTATGTCTATAATGATTTAGCGAAAAACTCGAGTTTCTTATGTTGGTGTGTCATTTGACTGGAGTATGAATTGGTCATTAATTGATAATTATTAGCCTAATTGTTTTCAGATGAGCTATAATAGAAGGTGAGGATTGTCCTACAGTATTAGCTGGTTGTTTGCATGGTCTGTAAATTGTGTAGGGTGTTTGCTTAAATGTCGATTCTTAAAGACTAGTATAGTAATAAAAAAGAAGCAGAACGAAATCTGCTGATTAAAGCTTACATGGTCAGTGGTCTTGTATGACTCAAATTGACGCTATACAACATCTCTTGACATTTTGCGCCCCCCCCCCCCCCCCCAACCCACAAGGAAAAACCACAAAGCTAAACCATTAAATAAATTCTTCGTTTGTTTAATTTTATTCTTTTGAGCAGGGGCTGTCTGCTGGACTTCTCAGACAAGCGACATATACCACAGCACGGCTTGGAACATTCAAGTAAGTGTTTGAGAACATCGACTTCAATTCTTTTAGTGTTGAAAACATTTCAGAGTTGTACTTTTCTTTCTTGGAAAGCTTGGTCTTGTCAATCTGGATATTTATGAGCGGTTTCAACTGTTTTAATATACCTAAGTTGCATATTTAAACTCACTATGATTGTGCTTTTAATGTATCAAAATGTTTTCCTTTGTTTCCCTTAGGATTTTGACGAACAAAGCAATTGAAGCCAATGATGGCAAGCCCCTACCACTTTATCAGAAAGCTTTGTGTGGGCTTACTGCTGGTGCTATTGGAGCAAGTGTTGGCAGTCCAGCAGATCTAGCACTTATCCGTATGCAGGCTGATGCCACTTTGCCTGAAGCCCAGCGCCGACATTACAAAAATGCCTTCCATGCACTCTCTCGGATTGTGGCGGATGAGGGAGTTTTGGCACTCTGGAAAGGTGCAGGCCCTACTGTGGTGAGAGCAATGGCATTGAACATGGGAATGCTCGCTTCTTATGATCAAAGTGTTGAACTTTTCCGGGATTCCCTTGGTTTTGGTGAAGGTGCCACGGTGTTAGGTAAGATTCTTTGCAATATTTCTAGTTATTTGTTGCCTTTAGAAAGTCTAATATTATTATTTTACTTACCAAAACGAAAGCTTAATATTGATATTGGAATTTTTGTGTGTAATAGTATTGCACAATACTTTAATGAATCGTTATCTTCAATAGGAATATATTTGAAAAAGTGAAAATGGGGGCCTCATATATTAGGGGGAGTTTTGCTCAACCTTAGGCATGATTTTTGGGATATCTTTTTCATTTCTCTACCCCACCCCTCCCAGCCCCCAGGGTACGCACTTACAACCAGGTACTTAAGAGGCCTCTCATGTGCAAAGGATTTAGATGTTTGCTATGCATATTTTCTGAAACGCAAGTTCTAATGTGACCAGGGAAAGTTATTTTATGGATATTTTTCTATTATTTTCTTTAATGGTTGATCACCGTGTGTGCATGTGGGGGTATGCACATGTGGGCTATTATGGATTGCATTTGCGAGTAAACACTTGGCATATTTTTGGAGGGGTGTGGGAATAATATCATTTGTTGATGTACAACAGATACTACAATATTGATTTCTGCAGAAGATATTGTTAGGCATGTGCTATGCAACTTGTTTATTATAAAGAGTGGGTTTTTTTTTATCGGTAAGTAAAGATGGGTTTTTTTAGTAGTAGTGAAGGTGGATTATTTAGTAGACCATTAGGCCATTTTGAATCCTATTTTTAGGCCTGCCTTATGTCCACTGATTTGATTTGGTGTATGCAAGAACTATATTTTACACAATTATTTGTATACCACTTGATAATCTCTTTTAAGTTCATTTTCTGGAACTTATAAAAATAAAAAGTTCATTTTTCTGGATGTCATGTCTGCTGAAAATTTTAATTTTCCGCCAATATGCCTGCATTTTTTACTTGAATTCCTTTTATACCTGCATGTTCAGTTAATTCATTAGCCCTTTCCATGTTCAGTAAATTCAATAGCCCTTTTGTTTTTCAAAATTAAACTATTCTTTAACCATCCGGCTATAAATTCTACAAGAATTGCAGGGTCACCAAATGTTATCTGCTTTAAAAGGTCTGACTCGAAAATAGCCACATTCTGTTAAGAGCAGGCCAAAGGTTGCATGGCCTATCCAAACATATTAGGCTGCCATCTGAGCACACTTGAGCATTGGCCCATTAGACATTCCCCTCAAGGGCTGGGTTGAATCTTTGTGGCCCATCAATGTTTTGGATATTCCTCTATGTTGGAATTTCTTGTTTCACACAGCTGATTGCACCTTAAGATGTTCTTTTTATTTATTTTGATGATCACTATTCGGGATCTGGGTTTAGAAGCCATGCTCAATTAACATTATTAAATAGATTTTGTTTGCGTAGAAGTAACCAAATTTTGAATTGATCATTATATACAAAAGCCAGGGTAAAATTCAATTGGCCATCACAGGTATTTAGCTTACGATTTTTGAGGTTCTGAGATTGAGACGTGTATGCTACCAAGGAGCCTTCTTGGATGACAATAAAAAAAGAACCTTGGATGTTCCCCTTTCGGTTCTGTAGGCACAGATACCCATATATAATTTCTTATCTATTCTTTCTTGTACTGAAGTGCAGTGCAAAAATCGAAACTTCTATTTAGTTCAGACTCAATTCCTACCAGTAATCAGCGTTCATTCCCAGAAACTATCTATCATGTCTACTTCAACTAATGTTTTATTGCTACCTTTTTCTTTTCAGGTGCCAGTACTATTTCAGGATTCTTTGCTGCAGCTTGCAGTTTACCATTCGATTATGTCAAAACCCAGATTCAGAAGATGCAACCTGATGCCGAGGGGAAGCTTCCGTACTCTGGCTCTTTAGATTGTACGATGAAAACCTTGAAATCTGGAGGGCCTCTCAAGTTTTACACTGGATTTCCAGTCTATTGTGTTAGAATTGCCCCCCATGTCATGGTATTCTCTCTCTCCCTATCTCAAGAAGTTATATATTTCAGTAAAAAAAATTTCTTTTGGCATGGACGAATGTAACATTACCCTGGCACCCACCACTGAGCCATTTGCTGAAAGATCACCTACACTCAATTGCCTACAGGTCTTGTATAAAAAATTTTCTTTAAAATTAGTTTCTGACTTTGGGATGTTTGCTTTAATGCAGCTTACTTGGATTTTCCTCAACAATATCCAAAAGTTTCAGAAATCCGTAGGGCTATAGTTTTTCTGCAGGGATGGAGTTTCTGTCAGGGTGAAGCTTTAATAATGTTATTTTCTGCTGCCTCGTTTTGGCTGGTTTGACAGTCTCGCACCCTTGAAAGTAAAACCAATTTTATTTTGATACTTTGATTGCAACTGAAATAGGCCTCTACAATCTTTCTAAATTGAACCGGTTTATCTTTTAGATGTGAGACTGAAACGGGATATTACTGTTTCTGAACTCCGAGTCTTTGATTTTGAAATTTTTAAGGAATGTCCAAGCAAAAATAAAATGTACTCTTAAACAGTTTATCGCACCAAGTTTTGTACTTCGGCTCTCTATAAAAATAGAGAAACTCTATTCCAGTCAAGCTTTGATGAGTAGAATAGAGACTTTTATTTTCTTCTTTCTGTTCTCGTGGTTTTTCATGGCTTGTGGTTGTAGTTAGTGATCAGAGTCTTGGATCTGGATTTGATTCCCCCCCATCTTCTTTAATCTTTTCTTCTTTTAATATCATTACGAACATTAATTTGCCAGAAACCGAAAAAACATTAATATCATTCTTTTAGTTAAAATCGTTTTCTTAGGACCTGTTTGGATAATGAAATAAGATGAGTTGAAATTTGTGAATGGTAGTGGGATTGTTAGTTAGAATTAAATGAGATGGTCTCACCTTCTGCGCCTTTTGAAGGATTAGCTTGCAAACAGTACTTTCATAGGTAAAACAAAACCCATACTTGCGGGCATATCTACTATACTATACAAGCTGCATCGCTAGGTATATAGCAATTCTTAGTGGTTTGCTTTTTTATTCTAGGATATCATTATCATTATATATATTATATTAAGGTTGGTACAAATGCGGAGGCAAGCGAGGTTCTGAATGGGCTTGCAAAGGTTTGGCCAAGAAAAGTTGGTCATTCTCAGTTAGGTCAATCTTCTCCATATTATTATTGGGCGGAATGCTCCACTTAAACCCTTGGAGAAGCCTCGCCAATAGCATCAAAGTAATGAGCGTCCCCAGCGTGCCTCCCATGCATCCTCTCCTTCCTCTGGCGAAGGTAATGAACCTCAGTTCAGGTTCAGCAAGCCCTAGCTCGCACAAATTGTCCTTCAAATGCCGCTCGGGATTGAATCTCAACGGTTCCTCCCAGACTCGTGGGTTCCGGCCAAGGCCTAATCGGCTTAGCAAAACCTCACTACCTTTTGGGATGAAGTAGCCAGCCACGTTAACATCAGCAGTCGAGATGTGGGGGAGATTGAATGGTGCAATCGGGTGGAGCCGAAGAGCTTCCCTTGCACAAGCCATGACATAGGGGAGCTTGGGAAGATCGGATTCTTGGACAAGTCTCTCTTTGCCAACCACCCTATCTATTTCTTCTACTGCTTTTTGTATCTGCTCGGGCTGGTTCAGCATTTCCGCCAAAGCCCATTCTGCTGCATTTGAAGGTTATCCACGGTTGCAAGCAGTAGTTCCTGCATGCATAAATAAGAACCATATATATCATCCATCCACAAGCATGATAATTAGTATAATCTGTATACGATCTAATCTAATATTTATATGATAATATATATATAGATCATATCTAGAAATGGTAAAATATAATTTATCTCACTGTGATTTGAGCTTTGATCTCCGCTGTTGACAGTAATGGGTTCCCATCATCATCCTTAATTGAAATGAAGATGTCAAGAAGGTCCTCAGGTTCCGTCCTCTTCCCTTCTTTCCACATTTGTACTCTCTCATCTACAATCGGATCTTCATACTTTTTGATAACTTTCAAAGCATTCCTCACCACCTTCTCATGGCCATCCAGATCAAATGGCTTCAAGATTGACATGTAATCCGATACACAAAAAGCGTAAACATACAAAAGCATGGCAAAGAGCGCTTGAATGTGTTCTTGTTCTTCGAAACAAGGCCCTCCATCCTCTCTCCCTTTCCCGTAATACCTCTTGTTGAAGATCATCCTCCTCATAACATTTCCAGTGAAGTGTTGAGAAACCGTTCTTACATCCACCACCGTTCCAGAAGTACTGCCAGTATCTGATATTGCAGAGCCTTTGCACATGTTATATATAACACGGACAAGATTATCAGCTTCTTCATTTCTCTTAACAAGCAGCCACCTGAGTCTTGCAGGGCTCAATATCTCAGAAGTGAGTACCCTCCTCATTTTCTTCCATTGATCTCCCCACGGTGACACGCCTGCGGTTAAGAACCCGTTACTGAACATATTGGTGGTGACGGTGATGGGTCTGGATGCAAACACTGCATCGTACTTCTTCAAGAACTCCATGGCAATCTCTGGCGAGGCTACTGGAATGACATGCACTCTTCCTAGACGAACGCAGGCGATCTCTGTGTTGAACTCTTTCATAAGGCGATGCAGCCACTTGTATCTTGGTTTATTCTTGAACAACTCTGGAAGATTTCCCACAATCGGCCAAGGTTTTGGACCGGGAGGGAGTGGGGCAGCTCGCTTGCTTTTCATCAAGGTTTTGGAAAGAAAGATGAAAATGAAAACAGCAACAGGGAGAAGTATATGCAGGAAGGTTAGAAATTTGGAACCACGCGGTGGAGAGGTGGCAGAGTGATCATCATGGACGTCGATGCTCCATTGATCGAATGAGAGAGAGGAGGCCGAGGACATGGCTGGCTGAGGTAGTAGTCTAATGTTCAAAATGGCCACTCAGTTCCCCAGGCTATAAATGTGTGAAATTATTAAGCATTTATTTCACTAGATTTTCTGTAGATGTTTATAATTAATTAGCAATTGACTTAATTTATGACATTTGGCTTCTGCTTAAACCTCAACAAGCGACCAAACAACTTTGATCTGTAAACATAAATTATCTTATGTACTGTTCCTCCTAATAAAATTTCTATAATTAATTTCGTCTATCTTTACTTGATGTTTTGTATCTACGAATTTTCATTAATATATACTTACACAATTAATCACTTTGAATGAATCACTGAATCCAGCTCCACGATGAGTTCTCCCCACCTCCCTAGTGAGTCTAATCCTTCATGAGTGGAGTCTTCTGAATTTATCCACTTAGCTTGAAACCTTATCCAGCATTTACTCACCCCATTATTTCCAGCATTAACTCACCGCCCGCAACACCTGATACAAACCATTAAGCCTTTGTTCCCCTTTGTTCTCCTTTCTTCACATCCTGTCCAAACTTAGAATTGTGTACTCCCAACTCTGTTTTTAGAATACCATGAAGCCCTCACTCCTCCTTAGGGAAAACATGACTAGAGCTTTAACTGAGAGTACTATCCCTGTAAATTTGAATGATCTTAATCTCGAGCCTGAAACAGATGTAACATCGCAGCTATCAGCACATGTCCTCATTGGCAGAGTAATATCATCTCCTCCTCTCAATAAGCATGCTCTTCATGCAACCATTAAATCGGCATGGAGTTTCTCGGCTGGACTCAACATAGAGGACTTAGATGTCAACATGTTTCTGTTCACTTTCTCTTTCTCAAATGAGAATGAAAAACAGAGGGTTTTGGACCAAAGGCCATGGAACATTAAAGGATTTCATATGGTCATCTGCAGCTGGCCACCTGGGTTAAGCCTCCTTGAAGTTGATACGAAAATGTCTGCATTTTGGGTGCAGATTCATGGGCTTCCCCTGGAGTTTATGACTAATGTAAATGTTGAGAAGATAGCTGCCAAGCTCGGAAATTTCATACAAGTTGAAAAAGCTGCAGGCCCAGGTATACTCTTCCGACGATACATGCGCATACAAGTTGAAATAAATATTGAAAAACCGTTGCCTGAAGGTTTACCATTGATCCGCAAGTGTAAGCCAACTACATGGACTAGCTTTAAGTATGAACGGTTATCGGAGTACTGCTATTGTTGCGGATGCTTAGATCATCTTCAACAAGTGTGTCCATCTCTCCAAACCAAAACTGATTTAGTCTTCTTGATGGAGACTATTTTGTTTAATTCGAATATGTCTAACATTGTAGATAGGCTAGGTTTCTCTACTATAAATTCTGTGTATGCTCCTTCAAATGATAATTGGGGGGGCCTTCTGGTACTATGGATATATGGACTAGAGATGGAACCTGTAATTGTTCATTGTAATATAATCACTATGCTTGTGTATTCGGATCTTGTGCACACCTCTTGGTTGCTTAATTTAGTTTATTGCCCTACACAAAACAGCAAAAAAAAAAAAATCTTTGGAATAATTTAATACGAAATGGAACCAATTTTGAGGGACTAAGACTTGATATAGGGGACTTCAATTCTATTTATAGCCAGAATGAAAAATTTGGAAGACGACCCTATGCTAGCTCTTCTAACTCAAATGGTCTGAATTTTTACATGAATAGGAGTGGAATGATCGACCTAGGTTATCATGGACCTAAATACACTTGGACCAACAATAGGCATGGTATGGGTCATATTAGAGAAATCCTTGATAGAGGTGTAGCAAACCAATCTTGGATGGACTTGTTTCCAAACTCATCCCTTCAACATCTTCCCATAAGTGCTTCTAACCATTCACCCATTGTGCTTCATACTATGGGAAGAAGAAAGCATAGTGCTAGTTTCAAGTTTGAAGAATTTTGAACTAGTGACTACACTAGTCAAATGGTTGTTCAAAATGCTTGGAATAGTGAATTCATTGGTAACTCAAGCTACATCCTTCAAAGTAAACTTAATGTTGTTCAGAGAGATTTAAAAAATTGGAATAGGTCTCACTTTGGGTATATACAATTTTCCATAAGAGACATCACCAAAGCTCTTTCAAATATTCAAGCTAATTACCCCAATCATGTTTCTAAGATCATGGAGGAAGACCTCAAAGCCAATTTGAATGAACTATTAAGGAGAGAAGAGATTCTTTGAAGATAAAAATTCAGAGTCCAGTGGTTAACCACAACGAAATTTGAATACTAAGTTCTTTCACCTCTCTACCACTGTGAGGAGACGTCAAAATACCATTGACAGTCTCAAAGTCAGTCACAATTGGACCGAGGATCAGCATGTCATCCATAACTCTTTCTTGGATCATTTTAGAGAAGTCTACGCAACCTCAAATCCAAGTATAGGTTCGGATTTAGAGTTCCTCTTTCTTGAAAATGTTACTGACCAAGAGAATAACATTCTTTGCGAAATCCCTTCTGAGGAAGAGACTTTTCACACTCTTAGGCAAACCCCCTCCAGAAAAGCCCCACAACCTGATGGTTTTACTGGCCTCTTCTATAAACACTATTGGGATATTGTCAAAGATGATTTCATAAAGGTTGTACGCAATTTTTTCCATTTTGCTAAACTCCTCAGAGAATTAAATCATACACACATTGCTTTAATTCCAAAGACTAGTAATCCTAATATTGTTTATCAGTTTAGGCCTATTAGTCTTTCAAATGTTTACTACAAAGTGATTGCAAAGATTCTGGCGAATAAACTCAAGAAAATCCTTTCAAAAATTGGTAGGATGGAAAGCAAAACTGCTTTCTCAAGCAGGGCACACTACCCTTATAAGAACGGTTGCTAGCTCAATGCCCTCCTATATCATGTCCTCTGTCTCGGTCCCAAAAAGTGTTGCTACTAACATTGACTGTACTTTCATGAAATTTTGGTGGGGTTTCCCAAAAGAAAAAACCCATAATCTAGCACTCAAATCTTGGAATTCTATTTGTAAACCAAAGTCTATGGGTGGCTTGGGTGTTAGATTAGTCTCTAACTTCAATCAAGCTTTCCTTTTAAAAATTGGATGGCAAATGATCGTTGGTGTCAATGCCATTTGGAAAAGAGTTCTTGCAGGAAAGTATCTGAAAAGGACATCCTTTCTGAATACCAACCATAAATCCACTGATTCATGAATATGGAAAGGAATTCTCAAGCAAAAAGATTTTCTGAGAAGGGATTATGCTTTCAGATTAACAATGGGGTGGACACTAGAGTATGGATTGATCCTTGGATTCCCAACAACCCAAACTTCACGCCAATTCCAAAAGACATAAATATTCCAAAAGACCCACTTCTTTGTGTTTCAGAATTAATGATGGAGGAACCTAGGAGATGGAATACCATCCTACTTCAAGTCCTCTTCAATCAAAGTTCAGTAAGTGAGATAGAAAAAATCTCTCTTGCTCAACAAAGTTTTCATAATATCATTGATAAACCTGTTTGGACTCATCACAAATCAGGATCCTTTAGTGTAAAGTCAACCTATGCTACCATTAGTCTATCTCATGTTCAGGATATGATGGATAATAACACCACTCAAGCTAATATATGGAAAAATCTCTGGAAGCTTAAGATTCAGGATAGGTTGAAATTCCTCTGTTGAAAAATTCTTAATAATATCATTCCAACTCGTTCTTGTATTAAGAATTTTGTCTGGGTGAATCTTGATAGCTTAGACTGTCCAGTTTGTAACACTGGTGAAGAAACTCAATCCCATCTTTTCTTAAATTGCAGCTTCACCAGAATTCTGTGGCTTCAATCCCCATGGCCTCTAAACGTTTCCTCTTGTGCTCATAATGACATTAGCTTGTGGATTAAGTGCATTCTTGATCCATCCAGAACTCTAGGAATTCCCATAAAGGAAGATCATCATTTCCAAATTTTTGCTATTGTGGCTATGGATAGTATGTGGTTCCTTAGAAATAAAGTCCTTCATGAAGATTTTAAACCTTTTGCTTGTATATCTTCCACTAAAAAAATTTTCAAAGATCATTATGATGCATGGGACAATTTACAAATTAATTCTAGCAAACATTAGGGAACTTTGCCTATGGATCATTGTCTAGTCACTCTTAATGTTGCAGTCAGACAAAGTGGAAGCACAGCGGCAACTGTATGCTAGACAACTTCTGGATCTATCCTCTTTGTGATTACAAAGCATCTCAGCAGCCAAAATCCAAATCAAGGGGAAGCTACACCAATGCTTATAGAAGTGAAAGAAGCCAAAGAAATCAATATTAGAAAAATTATTATTGCAAGAGACTTCTTAATACCCTCCAAACAATGAAGAATCATAATTTTATTCCTGACTGGACAGTGCAACTAATTATACATGATCTCAAGCTTGCTCTTAAAGGTTTTGACAGATGGGAACTCCAAAAAATACATCGAGATGAAAACCGATGCGCTCATTCCATTGTGCAGTGGGCTGCCTCCAAAAGTATATTTGAAAATATCCCACTTATTGTCATTCCACCCTCTTTACTAAGCTTCCAAAGTGGGAAACACTCACCTTTTATTCTATAAGTTGGCTTGGTTTGTAATATGCTGCTTAATGTAGCGGACCCTCATATATAATATTAGATGCTTTGATTAAAATAAAAAAAATCACCTTCAGTGAATCTTCCCTTTTTTTCTCTCTTTCTTTTAAGGGATCAGAAAATTATCAAATTCCATTCTAATTCATCATAAGATACAAAAGCAGCATGCAACATGTTCTGCATAAAAACTCCATGCCTATTATATTAATTTCATGCTACATACTATATATTATAGTATATAATAATACAATAATAATATATTGTAGTATATTATAATATATATTATAATTGTATTATAGACTATAGGAATATATTATAATATATTGATATATTATATATATTATCACTATAGTGATATAGTATTAGTAGATAATATATAGTTATTTATATAGAATTTTAAACTTAATGTTATATTAATTAGTGATTTAGCATATAATATAAAATTATTTTATATATAACTATATATATTACTAGTAAGGGCACAACGTGCACTGCACGTGTGCCCAGTGGAAAAAAATAAAAATGATACTAAATGAGAAATGAGAAGGTGAGTGAAAAAAAAATTAAAAAAAATTAAAACATGTCATCTTGCAATTTACAGAAGCTAAAATAAACCTAATTAATAATAAATCAATAGAAATTATAGATTTATACATATTAGTGTTTTATTTAGAGATATAATTACAACACCGGAAAGTTAGATAACAATTCAATATTAATTTACAGGATTCAAAAATAAAATGCTGCACAACATTAAAATTTAATTTGTAAATATTTTCTTCTGAATCTTGTAGAGAGAATAAAACACTCTGAAACATTAAAGTTCATCTCTTTAAATTTGTTTTCCTTAAGAATTTTATGAAAATTTCCTATATTTTCGGGGAAAAAAAAACTGAAGATCATACCCACCCTATTTGTGGAACCGTCTGACGAATTTTGTTTTTGTTTTATTTTTGTAGATCTACACATGCATTACAGATTTTGTTTTGATTTTATTTGGTTTGGTTTGTATTATTTGGTGAGAAAAATTGATAGCAAATGAGAAATGAGGAAGTGAGGAAAATTTTTTAAACAATGTTAAAACAAGTCATGGATTTACATAACTTGAGGTAAATCTAATATAAACTTAATATAAATGATAGATCTATATAAGTCAGTGTTTTATTTAGTTATATAACGGAAAAGTTTAATAAGAAAATTTTAATAAAAGCTTAAATTAATAAAAAAAATATTAATACTAAAATTTTATTACGAATTATAAAATGGTGAAACATAATTAAAACAGAAAGTTAACGTACTCTATCTATCTATATTCATACTGTGCCTACATATATCAAAAGTATAAAGAACATATTTAAATAAAAAAGTAAAAAAGATGTTTATTACAATTTGAAAATTAAAATTAATGTTAATGATAATTTTGTTAGGTTTCTAAATAAAAAAAGATGGGGTGAATTCATATGGTTATTGGAGAAAACTTTTTTAATTTACGGATTATACTGAAAGATTATTGAAAAAAAAAATGTTTTAATTTTATCTTCTTTATGAGAAGATACTTTGTTAGTACTTATTAAACATTTATTCATAAATATATAAAAGAAAAATTCCAACATTATATAAATTTTCAGAGAAGGAAAAAATTAAAAAATGTTCTAATGTATATTAACAGATTCTAGACCATATTATTCAGCACTACAAATAATGTTAAATCATTGCATTACTCCAAAGGCAGTTTAGCCTTTAGTTTAAGAATGTAAACCAGATTATCTTAATTTACTTCAAAAGTTTTTATAACACTTTTTTAATATTACTAAAACAGAAGCACTATAAGAAATAATAACAATGAAAAACATTAATTTATTTAACATTTTCACACTTGGCTAAATAAAATAGTAGTAATGACATATTATATTTTTAAAATAGATAAGCTGATGGATAACATATTGTAAAAGTCAGTATGTAAAATAAATAAATAAAAAATAGATTTTGGTGATGTATTTTAAAGGATAGGATGAAGAATCCATTAGGAGTGCTCTAAAAAATGGTCTTTTCCCACTAAAAGTTGATTTTTTTTCATGAGTGTCACTCTTGGAAAAAGTAGTATTTGTTAATTGAACTTTTTGCGACAAAATTTTTTACGAGGAATTAGTACTACCCATGGCTGGTGTTCATGGGAAATGTACATTTCCGACCAAAGTTAGTAGTGGTAAGTAACTTTTTCCCGACTGACAAGCTTTGGTGAGAAATGCTAATTTTCACCAAATTTTATCGTGGCAAAAAATCTATTTCCATGAATATTGTGCATGGAAAACCTAATTAGGCAACTTTTTCCACAAACATATGTCATGGGTAAACACTTTTTGCCACAACTCTTCCCATAGAGGATGATAGTATTTCCTACCAAATCAGACTATATGAGACCTTATTTGCCACGAAGAAAAAATGCTTTAACCGCCACGGATGTCATGGAAAAAAGAATGCGTTTCCCATGAACTTGTGTTGTTGGTGGAAAAAGATCATTTCTTCACTAAATATATGCCACAAGTCTGTCATGGAACAAATTGGTAGGAAAAAAAAAATCCCACTAAGGATAGGCTTTTTCCCACGAGTGTCACTCCCGGGATCGATTGCTATTTGTTGTATGATCAGGCTCTAACAAATTAAAGAAATATCAGAAAAAATTAATTTCACGTTCAACTTTCACGTACGATTGAGCTCTATACGTGCGGATCATTAACTTATTTCGCGAGTAATTGCATGCACGCATGACAACAATAACATAAATGATGTTAACAGGAAAAGGGAAAAAAACATTGACAGTAATCTTGAACATGCATGCAAATTAAGGACAATACTTTCGTTTATTGCAGATCGATCGAGAGTAATATTATATGATTATCTATATAAGAAACAGGTTTTTTTGGTGGTGCACATGTATATGTATACATGATCAAATCAGTGAATTTGATTGAGGACTCCAACGGAGGCCTCAGAGAAACCCCCAAGTGCAACTAGCTGGTCTGCCAGAGACTTGGGGAGTTTGAACTTCATCAGCTCAAGGCCACAATCATTGATAATGTTGACAGCAGTCCCCATCTGACTGCTAGAGCTCGCATAACGTGCCTGCTGCCAGCTCTGAAGTGCGCTCTTGATTTGTTTATCCACAGACACCAGCTTGAAAAGGCAATGATTGCATGCGTTCTGTAACCCCGGCCCCAGGTTTTTGGGATTAATCATAAGCGAACCTAAAGTGGATCGGAATATGTCAAACTCTGAGTAAGCACACCGAATGGATGTGCGTCCAAGGTATTTCACATTCTCTTGTGAGCTTTGTCTGTAAAATTCATAGCACGTTTTGCAATAGAAAGGCCTTGAAGTTTTGCTGCACACATCTTTTATTAGTGCTGCATCTCCACTCACAGACACAAGCATACCCAGCAGGGAGACGCACAAAATTAGTACTGGAAAGAAAACTTTCCACCTTGTGAAGGCCGCCATTCGCAAAATTAGAAAGATTAATCTGGCCTGCTGCATGCAGGGAATTAAAAACAATATATTTAATATTATTGCAATTAATTAATTAGCTGTGTATTATATAATATTGTGCATGTATATTTGATCAATCAACGACCGGAAAATCATGCATGTTGATCTTAAACATTAAGTAAACCTAGCTAGCTCACGTATACAGACATTTTTTCTACCTGTTAGCAGTCTTAAACGTACATACATAAATATATATATATACATATAGTTTTTTTAATCGTATTAGTTTTCACTAATATTTCAGCACAAATTTTGGCTTTGAATTTAATCATATACACAAGCTGATGATCATGGCCGAGAGACAAAATAATTAAATTCGTAATTAAACGTCGTACTGCATGCATGCAGATCATAACATGAGCGAGGAATATGATCACTAGATAAAAATTAAAATAAAATATAAGATCAGACTGCTAGATCAAGATCGTTAAATATCAAGAAATTAATTAACATCGAATATTTCCCAGTACTACTACGTACATGATATAACAATTAATTAATTAATTAATTAACAGCCTAGCTTTTAGATCGAATGAATGCATGGGTACTTGTTTCATTCGTGACATGAAAACAACATGATCTTTATCAAAGTACGTACTCGAAAAGAGAATCTTATCTAAGGAAAAAAAAAAAGGGCAAAGGAATGGAATGGAAGATCAGAGAAGGAAATAGAACGGTAAAGAGTCTAACCTTAATATTGACAACAACTTGAAGGAATTCCGAACCGAAAGCTAGGCCGTCTAATATCATGCATATATATATATAGGGGTTCATTCTTATTCTTAGGCTCATGGGAAATGTCTTTTTTTTTTTTTTTTCCTAAAAACAGACATACGAAATTTTAGAAAATTGGAATCTGGCCAAATCATTTATTGTTGTCATTATTACTATAATTTAAATTTGTCTGCTCCGACAATAAATATTACTAGCATACATGCAGCACAAAGACTTGTTCAACTCGAGCCCTGAAATTCAGGAACCCCTTATTCTTTATCAGTGGAATCCACCTTTTTATAAAAAAACTTGTACCCAATATTACTCTATTTAATTAGCTGGCCTAAAACAACCTGCCAACTTGACAAAAAAAATATATATATATATATATATATATTTATATATATATATCGGTTGGAGATCTCTTTCAATTAAACTCTTATGACCCAGCAATTATATATTAGGTAGTTTCTTCACTCTGTTTCAAATAGTAGAGTATTTTGAAGATTAAAAATAGTATTTTCAAAAGCAATAATAATAATAATAATAGCATTGCATTTTGGATACATAAAGATTATTATATCGTCCACATTCCTGGGGAAAATAAATCACTTTCAGCCATACAGTTTTTGACCTCTCATTATTGCTGATGAAAATGATAAAAGTAGTAAAAGAAGAAATTGAAAAAAAATAATAATAATAAAATCTAATAAGAAGCCGAACGTGAGGTACGAGGAGACTCAATAGCAGGCATTCCTCGTAAGAACGGAAAGCAAATGCCATCAAACTAAAGGCTATTGACTTCAAGTGGTGATGTTCAAACGGTACTAACGACTTCCTCCAACAAAAGTAGCACTAGCAGGTCCGTGTATCTTATCTTCTTCTTCTTTTTCTTCTTCTTCTTTTTTTTTTTTTTTTTTTTTGAGAAAAAGTATATTGGATTCATTAATAATGGACATTACAGACTTGACCTAAAACATACATTATAAGCCAACTACAATATTAATAGCTCCCCAGTACACAACCGTGACTGACATGGTCTAGTCCTAGCTGCAAACTTCTACAAAGCTAAAGTCTAAGAGACAGCACAACTATGTCTAAGACAGAGTTAACCAAACCTAATACTCCATCTAAGATGGAGTAGAGGACAGCAGACCTCTGGTGTATCTTATCTAAATACCTATGGTGGGCTTTTATTTATTTATTCATTTGAATAATAGATGCAGTGTCTAAAATAAACAAACACACTGACATAAAGTGCCAATTTGGCCTAATACTCCATTCCAAAATTGAAGAATGATGCCCATAGGAAACAGAGGTAAACATTATTGCATCAATGCCATTCCATCTCTCCTTCATATTATTATGCCTTTGCCCTGAGGAAAAATGTGGCAGAGAAAAACAACCTTCATTAGCGACACAAACAAAAGAATCGTGACCAAAATCATTTTCTTAAATCCACCCGATCCTATCCAGCCGATTAAAATGAACAGAACAACGACTAAATACGCATCATAAAGTTAAAATTTCAACATACAGTATGTTATCTGATTCTTTCTTTTACATAGGCATAGGAACCAATCAAGTTCAAACTTTTATAATCTTCAAAATCTTATTTTTAATAGATAATTAAATCTTCAAAAGATTTAGAAATTCATGTAAAATAACAAACAAAAGAAAGGCACGCATGACAGCCCACAAATGACCCATTTGCAAGCATATCACCCCTTATTCTTTTAATAAAAATATTTGGAAGAAAAAATAAATCCCGTTTTCACATGCAGTGGGTGCATGACATCTATAGGATGCTAAACCATTAGTTACATCAATGAATGACCTTTGAAGGATGCAAAATAAAACACAAGACAAACTTCAAATTATCATATAAACATAACATATAAGCTTACCTTTCGAGGTAAGAGTCAGTCTCAGTATCAATAACTACAGCATCACCGGCAATGACAAATACTGGTACCTGGAAAGTAGAATAATTGATAAGACACAAACTGCTTGTATTCCATGGTAGATGTACAGGAACCTCTTCCCTCCCCTAACACCCTATCAACTACTCACACACTTACCTGCATACAAAATACATATATACATACATACATCTATATATGCCGCAAATTTCTCCATACTGCTAGACAGCTGTTGTTCATTACCATGATTGAACAAGATTAACAGTCAGGAACCAGGTTTCTTCTTATAGGTAACTAGAGTAAATGCCTAATTTCAAAGAATGCAGGGACATACTAGCGTAGAATTTGTCAGTAACATAACCCTTAATAACATTTTTTAGGACCATATATCACGCCTCATCCTCATGAGGCCATTCATTCAACATCAGGCATGCATGAAGGGCTGGTAGAGGAAGAACTAATCGTATTGTAAGCTTTACCAGATACGTATCTCATAAAAATTATCAATGGATGTAAAAAGCATAAGTTTCACACTATGTACCCTTTGATGATATACATATCCATATTCGGCATTAGCCTCTCTTACCTTAGGTACTTTTTTTCTCATTTTTAGTAGCAACTCTATAATAACTATTTATTTTTTAAAATTAGAGTGCTTGTATGTTGAAACTGCAAGCATATTCTGTGTCCTATGCACATATGACAATACGGGTGCTAATCAGCAACAAGCATTCTGCCATAACTGCTACTTAAGGAAATAAATAAATCAACTAACATTCTCATCAGTACTAAAATAGAATTCATCATATATTTTCCGAGAAGCCATGGATTTGCGATGATTGAACGTTGATGGCATGCATACAGATACTACATATTAAGAACAATTTCTACATTGACATTATAGATATTGACTCAAAAGTCCAAACCACTGCACGTACAACTACATTCTTGCCATAAATCTTTTCTTACTTTAAACTTTCTCTTTTTGACTACAGTGGCCAATTTGACATCTAAACATATACATGGATAAATAACACATTTAAATCACCTCAACAGTCAGGCCAACACATTTATCTTACCTCAACAATCAGCCCATTGTCCAATACAACTTTTTTACCCCTGCGTACAAATAACGTATTAGGACAAAAATCAAAGGTTAAGAGGAAAATCGGACTAATAATCGAGAAGCTGAACTGCTTTGATTTAGCATACAAACTTAACATTTGCAATTTACCCTCAATGTCAATGGACGGATAGAGAAACAAGCATTCAATGATAGTCATACAAGTCTTGGACTACAAATCTTTGGTGAACGATTTAAACGTACCTAGGTGTGGCTGTAATGCCCATCAAAGGAGGTTGTCCTTCCTTTACAATACAAGTCACATGTTTTGGAACTGATGCAGAAAAAGGTATACCATCATAAAGCCTTACTGTAACTCTCATATCACCTGTTCACGAATATCATATTTTAGTTGATAAGAGTTCATGGAAACCATTGCATTAATTGATGATCGAAGTGATGCCAAGAGCTTAGTTAGGGATGGGGGATGATAGGACTCAAAAGAAAACGAAACAAAATTAAAAACGGAAGGCATCTCCAAGAAATGCTGTTCGAACAGAAGATATGGTGAGGACAACTTAGATGTGTGGATTAGGAAGCCTCGTGTAATGGAAGATATCAGCTTCAAAACAAGTGGCAAATAGCATCAATATAAAAAGGAAGTATCACTTTCATTTAAAACAGCATTCATTACAAAATAGGAGCAATGTGCTTGCGAAACATAGATAAGGAACATAATCAGTGCAGAACCTGAAGTTAGCTACGCAGGTTTACACTACTATATTGCGTGAACAGTTCTTATGGATGGTTAAGAACCAGTGGTGCAAGAGTAATACAGCAGGCATTGGTCATGCAGTTAAAGACGCGGTGGTGGAATTGCTACAGACAATGGAATAGGAGTGGTAGTCGGCTGGGAATTCGGAACTTGCTGGTTTTCAATAAAGCTTTATTGGGTAAATGATTGTGGAGATACCGCAATGAAAGGGGAGTGTTGTGGAAAGTTATTATAGATCTAAAATCTGGTGGATTGTGGGGAGGATGGTGCTCGAATGAGGTGAGCGGACCACATGGGGAGGGGCTTAGGAAAAACATAAGAGGTTGGACCAACTTTCAGCGATATACACCCTTTGTAGTTGGGGATGGTTCCAGAATTAAATTCTGGAATGACCTTTGGTGTGGAGACTGAATTCTTAAGAAAGCCTACCCAACTTTATACGACATTGCACGACGACAAGAGGCTACAGTACAGAACTCATGGATCTATCTAGTGGCTCTCCTCAATGAAATATCATTTTCATTAGAGCTGCGCAAGACTGGGAAATTGACACATTTGCAGATTTCTTCCATCTTGTGTATAATTATAGAGTGAATGGAGGAGCTGATACGATGATGTAGTCACCATCCAAGAAGGGAAGGTTTACCATACGGTCATACTATAAGTCCCTAATGAAACATTCTACAAGAGCGTTCCCATGGAAGAACATTTGGAAGACTAAGGCCCCTCTAAAAGCTTTTTTTTTTGTATGGACAACTTCACTAGGGAAGATTTTCACCCTAGATAATCTAAGGAAACGCCGACTCATTGTGTTGGATTAGTGTTATAAGTGCAAGAAAAGTGGGGAATCTGTGGATCACCTATTATTGCATTGTGACATGGCTATGAGTTTGTGGAATGATATCTTTGCTAGAGCAGGGCTCCTTTGGGTGATGCCAAGAAGGGTTGTTGAATTTTTGGCCAGCTGGCAAGGCCTCCAGGGTAATTCTAAAATTGCAACTATGTGGAAGATGATTCCAATCTGTCTGTGGTGCTGCATATGGACGGAGAGGAATGGTTGCAGCTTTGAGGATCGTGAACGGACAATGGACTAGCTTAGAACTTTTTTTCTTCAAACTCTATTCCATTGGTCGATTGTAATAGACTTTAATGGCATGAACATACATGATTTCCTAGTATCTTTAGACACCCATGCATAAGTGTTGCTCTTGTATATGTTCCGTATACTTGGTTTCACCTTTTTTTAATAAAATTCGTATTTACTGATCAAAAATATATGTATGACATGAAATATACATATAGTTTAGTCCTAAATTTTATTACTTATCAAAAAAAATATACATATAGTTTAGTCCTCAATATTTATCACCTTTCAAGTACTTGGCATCTTTGCCAAACAACTCCTGGGACACCTCCAGCTGATCAAATGTTTCAACGCTGGTAACAATTAAAAAGAAAACTAAATATCCATTAAATTTGTTCCACGAAAATCTTTGACCTCAAGCACATTTATTGGAAAATATTGTAAAAAGCGAAGGGGGAAAACCAACAAACTCACTCCATCAGCACTACAACGCCACTACGATCTGTGCACATATACATGTAAGTTTTCTGTTGAACATAAACCCCTGCAATTAGACATAAAATTCTAGGACTTATTAGTTGTCAAAGAAAAATTAAAGTCAAATTACCTTGAAGGACTGATAATGAACATAATTCAAATGGATGGAAAAATTGGATGGTTAACCCTTATAGCAGGCTAAATTTAAAAAGTCCACCACAAAGCATCAAGATGTATCAATTAAAAAAATATTACACGATGGTCATCAGATCTAAAATCAAAAGAAAATGATAATTGAGATTAGCACAAAAGTCAGCCCACATGTTCTTCATAACAACCAAATGAAAGCCCAAGCGACATCTAGGCCCATACTCCAAAAGGACTAGTCAAGTTTACAATTGATGCTCCTTGAGATTCATTATAAATGGTAAAAAACTCTCCTTCTCAAGCAGTGTCGGATCTCATTCACCACCTTCCTATTCACAAACACACACACAATCATAGGTATTACAATCTCTCCCCTTTAAACCCCAACGTCCCTTGTCGGGCTAAGTCCATCATAGGTGCCATAGCTCAAGTCCCACACTTTTGGTTGGGATTCGCTCTTATAAAACTTGTAATACCCCAAGGAAAGCCCAAGCCACATCTCGGCCTATACTCCAAAAAGACTAGTCAAAGTTACAATTGGAGCCCCTTGATATTCATTATAAAGGATAAGAAATTCTCCTTCCCAAGCAAAGTGAAATCCCATTCACCACCTTCCTATACACAAATACACACACAATCCAACGTTTTACATTCTTGCTTAGGATTTTCCATCTTTAGCATTATTCATTTCAAGACTAGGGTGAATTCATTTTATCATTATTTATTAATGCAAATAGAAAGGAGACTCGGCAAAAACATTTGACAACCAAAACAAGGATAGAAAAAACAAAGACAAAACTAAAAGAAAAGAGAAAAAAAAAATCCTCTTTTAGAAGCCACTACATTTGCAATAGGCTCGAGATAGACTATAGAGGAAGATTTCAGGAAAAGTCTCCTTAAGGCCCATTGGGCTAGTTCATGAGCATTGGTGGATCTATGAGACAGGACTCATCTTTGAATCCTTTACAAGTTAAAAACAGCTCAAAGTCGATGCAAAACAATCATTGAGCTAGTATTCAACTATCCACTCTCTCTTCAAGTGTTAACACTAATTATTTGACTTAAAGACCCTAAAATCAGGGAAGCAAATTAGATTATCTAACACAAGTAAGGAATCTATATCACCTTCAAGCATCAACCATTAATACTCCAAGATTCAACCGTCTATATCAGCCTGAGTTCTCTCTCTCTCTCTCTCTCTCTCTCTCTCCAAGATTTTAGGTTCTATTTAAGGGCTAATAGCACATGGCAATAACTATAAAATAACAGTAAAGAAACAAAAAGTCCCAGTTAAAATGGCCAACTCCCATATTCCCAGGACAAGTTATTGTGGGATACTTGGATTGCTTTGCTCTGTTCACAAGCTGGATGAAACCCACAATACTATAAAGTTCTCATGCTTCAGATCCCTTATTAGATAGGCTAAATTAGAAATCATAATCATTTTCACAAAACAAAGGGTTATTCAATAAGCACAGGAACTAACACCATCTTAAATCTTCATATCCAACAATGATAGTTGATCATTTTGAGTTATCAATTCACAGCACGAAACTAAAAAGTTAAAAGACCCATACTTTCAACACTCTCATAAGTAGCCAGTCGTTGGGATACTTTGTTTCCACTTTCAATGTCACGGAGCTCCACCTATGTAAAAAATCCAACAATGTAATATTCTAGTAAGGACAAAAGCAAAGGCAATTATACATATGAATAAGCAATTACGACCTTCATTGTAGCTTTGCCTCTTCCTTCATGGGAATGATCTGTCTTAAGGACCTGAACCAAGTGATATATGACCGCATAAGAAGCTGGTGATTAGATGATTTCATTACTAAATGAATATTATTTAACAACCAAAATAAAAGCATCATTGCGTTAAGGGCAATTCAATCACCTGGTACATGCGTCCTGAAATCCAGAATTACCACGAAGATTACAACATGAGAAAAAATTTTCAATTAGTACAATATGCAATGCAATTTCGGGGAAACAGTAAGAATCCAAGCTCTTAAAAGACAACAATTCTTGTAATAGCAATTAACAAATCAAAAGCAACCTTTTTTTTCTATCACATTGCCAACTTTGACCTGCAACCATTAATTAGGAAAAATCACATCAATTACAAGAATTGATTACTTAAAATAATAAAGTAAAAAGGTATAAGTAGTTACATCGGAACCGGAGATTTTGATCCCGCGGAGTTGACTGGCGGACCAAGGAGTGCGAAGGAGGATATTAGTGGTGGTGGGGGGGGACAGCCACTTGTAGGCGCGGCGATTGTTATCGGCGGGACAGGAGGCTGACGATAACGGAGACGATGGGAGAGTGGCAAGGGTTCGGCATGAGACGGAGGAAGTGGAAGTGGCAAGGAAGAGAGCACGAGAGAGAATGATGTTGGTTTTCTTGCTTAGCTGCAGAGGTAGCATTGTTTGTGCACGGAGGAAACTCCCCCTGCTCCCTGTTCCGTCTTGAGCGCGATTTTTGTAGTCTCCTAGTACTGTTGGTTGATTTGGGAGACGGAGAGAACTGTGATGGACCGACGGTGTTGTTTGGCTTTCAATTGACAATTTTTTTACTTAGGAGTTGTTTGGGTGTCGAAATATTAAGAGATACTCTCAAACACTTTCATTATTATTATTTATTTTATTATTAATTTTTATCTATTTTTATTACTATTCATTACTTTTCACTTATTTTTTATTATTATTTAATATTCTATTATTACTTTTTACCTACTTTTTATTACTATTCACAAACATTCTGAAACACTTTTATTATTCAAACCAAACTTTAGTATTAAGTAAGTATTTTTTAATTAATGATGTTGTATTTTTTTTAAAATATTTAAAAATATAAAAATAATGTATGAAAAAAAAAAAAAAGTATTTAACTTTATCGAGAGAATTTATGGTGTTGAACGACTCCATAGTATGCCGCTACCATCATCTCACGATATTAATTTTTTTTAATGATATAGTGATTTAAAACTATCAAACAATTATGCAATCTAAAAGTAAAGATTTGGATGATTTTATTTCAAATAAAACTTTTGTATTGGACAACATATAAAGAACCAATACATACAAGTCTTCAAAACTTGTTCTCTAAGAGGACAAAAATTAACAAATCACTCAATTTTAACTAAAGCATAATAAAAATAATATAAAACAATAATTTAGATGCTTGTGAGATGAGATGAGATGAAATAGTTTTAAAAAAAGTATATTGGTCCCATGATTGTTGAGATTTCTGTTAATAATGTTGATATGGTTTAAGTTGAGATTTTTTGTTGGTTTTATTGAATTTTTATTGGTTTTATATGATGAGATATGTTTAGATATGAGATGAAATAGTTTTAACTTTTTTGAGAAGATAAATGTGGTAGATCCTACCAATGATTGAAAAGTTTATGTAATGATTGATTTTATTATTTTAATGTATAAGTTAATTTTGATAATTCAGAAAAATATATTAGAAATTACATTATTAATTCAAAAATGTGTTTTATTTACATAATAATAAATAATGTATAAATTAATTTCAAAAATCATGGAAAATAATTTGGAAATGACATGATTAATTAGGAAATATGTTTTGTTTATATTTTAATATATAAATTAATTTCTAAAATTCATAAAATATATTAGAAACTACATTATTAATTCAAAAACGTGTTTTATTTACATAATAATGACATGATCACATGACAATGTGCAGCTTAGGGTAGAGGTTGGAACGGCTTCAAGCACAGTGACGTTGAATGATTCCCACTCAAAAGAAGTGGTGGGTCGCCGACAAATTTCAATATCAGTCTCAAATGATTGTGGTTCAGCAGTTTGGGCATGAAGGAATGGACGGTTTGGGAGTTTTGTACATAGGAGGCGGAAAATATGGCCGCCATTGTCCTTCATGGAGATGGACCAAGGCAAATCGCTTGAAGGAACCAACGAACGGAACAACAATTGCTGTCAAACTTCTCGGACGGAGGAGGCTGGTTGTGTTACGGGGGAGGGAAGACGCATTTGAAAGAAGGACGGTGAGTGTAATGTTGGGAGGAACTACGGCCAAACATAGGGGATAGAAGACACTGTTCTCTCTATGAATGGTCTCATCTGTGAACAGTATCAAAAATTTTAAAAGCAATCTAAGATGAGATGTGTTGTTTCTTTTTTTTGAAGAGAATATACTCATTTCATTAATGAACAGAAGTTACAAATGTGACTTATCAATACATGAAAAATCCAGACTATAAGTCAACTACGCATCAGCTCTGGGGCTTCCCCACTCACAAACTGCTCTGTGGCGGACAGTGTCTTAACTTCTAGAAACTTTCTCATAAACAGAGAAAGCGCTCTGTAAAAACAGAACTAAACTGTCTTTTTGAACATTCCTAGAGGAATGAGTACAGGACGCTATGGACATCAAATCCAATAGCCTATTTCTATTTTATTACTAACTAACAACAAACCTACACCTAAATACAATACAAAAGCAAAACAACGAAAGGACCCTAAGCATTGGTGCGATCCCAGACGTCACGCCCATCGCAAGCATCGGCATCTCGAATCTGGATTGGACGGGCACCCAGCTCGCGCACGGACCACAAAGCCGGGCCGTACAACCACCAGCGTAGCATTGCCCAACACTCTCGAATAGCTCTTGCCACGAAGTACGTCCAATCCAAGGGTCCAACACCACACTCGGGTCAACAAAATTAACAATAAAACATAAAAGCATAAAACAATTACAAAATACTGAAAATTACATAACGGAAAAATAAAACAACAAAAAACACGAGTGAACAGTACACGGAGGATTCGGCAGTGACTCGTGCAGGGCACTGTTGCTCGGAGAGGAGAGCCGATCGTCAAACTTGGAAGCCCAGAAGTCAGGGAGCCCAGAGAAGCCGATCGTGGTGTCGGCAGAGGCCTCCTCGGTAGCGCATGGTGGACACACGCCGTCGGGGTCCGCAAGTTTCATCCCGCGCATGCGGGCAACGCGCCACTCCGATGGATGCGGATTTTGGTGTCTTGAAGATGGGCGCCTGGGCGTCCTCCCTGTGTGGCGCGTGTAACGATCCGGTGGCTGGAAAAACCTGAACGTCGCTCCTCCCGAATGTAACCTAAAAAAATTGAGAAAAAAACCAAAAAAACTACAACAAAGAGTAAAATACACCAGAGACGAAGGGCCGGTGAGGAGAGGGAGGAAAATGTGAGGAAGAAGGAGCCGAGGCTCCCCCTTCCCCCCAACTGGATTCGGACGAGAGGGTCTGTTTAGAGAGAGCGAGTCTGTTTAGAGAGAGAGCAAAGGCTAGTCGGAGATGTGTTGTTTCTGAATGGCCGTTTGGATATTTATCCCATCTCACTCAATGAAATGGTTTGAGATTTCTGTGTTTGATATCATGTCTATGGTACCAACTCTTGCTCCTTCTCATTTCAATTTTTATAAGCTTTTTTGAGCTGGTGAATTGAAATGCACGTGGATATTTGAACTAAAAGGAACAAAATCTTTACTTAAATGTAAAAAGTAGCATAGAGCAAAATCTAAAATGCTTGTGAAATGGGCACAATTGGTGGAGAGAGAGCAATAGATAAGGTGAAATGATCATAGGTTGACAACAATTGTTTATATGTGAAATTGGATATGATCACGTGGGGTTCATATCACGTGAAAAAGATGTCAACCTCTCATTGGATAGTGTAAACATGTGTTTTGCCTTGAGGATATAAACGGGTACAATATTTCTGCAAATATCAAAACTATTTCAGATCAGATGGAACGAACTGAATTGTAATGATAAACGATTTTATTTTTTATTTTTATTTAATTTATGCAAGCTGGTCATGTTAGTGACATCCTCGTGAGGCTTGACGAGCAACAACATCTCTATTTCAACATTTCTCAAGTTAACTATCAAATTGGTGGGATTTCACACCAGATACACATATTTACTTTCACTTGAACAATGTAACATTTAAAATACAACATATTAAATAGTTTTTTAAAGATAACAAAATATAAGATATAAAAACAACATTTTCAATTTTCTTAAAATGCCAATCTCTCTCAGCTTTTTCTCAAGAGTACCAAACTTTTGGGATGCTCTAAAAAATATATATATATATGAGAGGCCTTTGGTCACATGCAAAGACCTCGACCAAATTACCAATGATAAAACATCCATCCATCACATATCATCCAAAGGTTAATGGGTGTAAAAGTTCAAGACCGATTAGGGGAGGGATTTCTTGGCTGGCTGATACATTGGAAGGCCCAATATCCCCTTTTTTTACTCTTATTTATTTTTTTTTTATATAAATATTTTCACCTTTGGTAAATGCTTTCAACAAGAATATTTTTAGAAAAAAACATATAATATTTTTATATTATATATTTTGTGAGATTTATTTCATTTTAACTACATCTTTATTCTTACTATTATGCATTGTAATTAAACGGCAAACAAACATCATTATCAACTTTGGGATGTTTTCCCTCCTTCATTTTCTCTCTCGTTTATATTTTATTTTTCTAATTTTGTGTGTTTTTTTTTTAAGTAGGGTTAAATTCCGATCTATTGTTCTTCGGAGCCCGGCAATCACCATGCGCCCCACCGCAAGATTCCCAAAGCGCCAATTATTTAGACGAGCAAAAAATCTCGTCGAACGGAACAACGCGTGAGTCATACGCGCAATCCAAAGTGCGCTCATAACATCCATGCGCCACTGCAAAGGAAGCTCTACCACCGCTACGAGTGGTATTTCTGGGACCAAGGCCATCAGTTTCTTCAAACTCAACTATCTATTGTCCTTCCAAGGTGGTGTGTGTCCCTCACACACCACCACAGTCCTTGTGTTTGCTTCTTCTTTTTTTCCTTTGAAGTTGAAAATGCGGATATACAACCTTCCACGTTGTATTTCGCTATCATCACTATTTCTTAAGAGGTTATGTTTTCTCCGTTTCAAGATATCATTAGTAAGATACCATCACTCTCTCAAAAAGGTCCTTCTGGTGATTATGAGGTATGTCATGCATTTGAGACTTTTTTTTCAAACAACCAAAACATCATCTATACTTGTTTTCTAGATGCTCTTTTTTTTTTAAAAAAAGGATTTCTCAGATACTCTTAATAGCCACACATCATCTATACTTGTTGCCCATAAAAAAATAGACACATATACATACGCTTATACCTGGCCCAAATAATTAGTTATAAAATCCATGCAAGTCTTAGAGCATGTTTGGGAAACATTAAAATTCTTAAAATTTATCATAAATTTATAATTTCCTGCAAACACAATTCAAACACAAATGAACCATTTTCTCACCCAAACTAACATTTCCTTAATCCATAATTTTCAAGCAATCAAAACATCATCTATTCTTTTAGATACTCTGCTGATATATTTTGTGTGGGACCTGTGACTATGTGGAAAGCAATCTAAAGGCAGAACAAATGAACCTAAAAAAGAAAAAATTATTCGAGTCTGCACATCATATATTTGAAATCATTGGGACTTTAAGTTTTAATTGTAACCCTTAAGTTTTATGATTCACTTATGGTATTAGTTACTTTATTTCTTAGGACTATGAACAAATATGTGTAATGCATAGATAGACTATATATACCATAAACATAGAAAAGGCAGTTAGACTCACCTGTTTGATTTTCCTTTGAATTTCAGCACACCCACACTCGAGAAACAGTTGAATGCAGAAATTACAATGGCCTGACCTCACTTTATTTGAGAGAGAGAGCAAAAAAAAGAGTGTAAGAAAGAAAAGCAATTTTCTAAAGAAAGAGTGAAAGAAAAAATGTGTCTTCGGTTTCTTTTTTAAATGCAGAAAACTACTTGCCGTTTTATTCGGTTGCCTCTTCGCGTTTGCACTGCTTGCTATTCGGTTAACTATTATTCGGTTGCCATTCAATAGTTGCATGCACCACTTGACACTTTGTAAAGAAAGTGTGTCCAAATGAGATAATAGGATTAAAATATGAATAATTAGTATACTTATTGAAAAGAATGCAAGTGTAAAATTAAGATAGACCTAATCTGTAAAATTATATTGGCATTCGAGGTGCCAAGGCCTCCTGTATTTTGATGAACTGAAAAACTGCAACTGAGAATTGAAGTGATTTTTCATGGCACCACTTGACGTTTGGTTCTTCAATTTCCTTTTGCACCGCTTGACATTTTTCACTTTTTCTTTATTTAGTGGCTTTTTTTCAATGCTATCTCAATTGCAAATAAAAAATGGTTACATCTCATCATTTCAACTTATCTTTTATGGTCATATTAATATTAATTAGCGGTTGGGTGAATAAGTTTGTTTTATACATTTTTTTTTTTGAAACAAAAGTTTGTTTTCACAATTTATGATTCAAAGCGTTGGCCCTTTTTTTATTTATTTATGAAAACACTTTGCTTTTTATTTAAGCCTATAATATAGATATGACCATAATTGTGGGTTCTAAAGACACATCAGCAATAGATAACTCCCATGACCCAACTGGGTAATATCGTAAGGGATAGCTGAATCATAAATTAAAAACCCAATTAAAGTGGTCGAGTAAAGTCCTTTTTTTTTACTTTTGAAAGCTGGACCCTTAGAATTTGAAGTTAGAACTACAACTCACTCAGCAACTACCTCGACCAATTTTGTATTTGCCCCCAATTATTACTTCTACTACTCTCAACTCTTTCCCTCTCTCTTCGTTTGTAAATCCCAAAACTTCCATCTTTTTCCCTTCCTCTACAATTCCTTGGCGCCCAATAATTAGCAATTAAGGTTTTGAATTTAGATTTCTATTACCCCCAATTTCTATTTTCTTTAGGGGTGTACATTTGAACAGGAAAATTGGTCTGAACCAGTTAGCCCAATTTTGAACTGATCTAGTCCAAGACCAATTCTTGTAACCGTAAAACCAGTCGAACCCAGTCTGGTCCCTGTTCCATGGTTTCCAGGATCAGACCGGACAGGTTAGGGAAAACAAATATAAAAATTAACATTTTATATATATATATATAAGTTTTACACAAAATTAATATTTTACAAAATATTTTTTTATATATAATATATAATTATATATGAAATTTATATATATAATATATATAATTATATATCATATATGAAATAATTTCATATTATAATTTATAAATTATAACATAAAATGTTAATCTTAAATATGAACATTTGTAATTTGTTTGATCATATGTTATTACTATAATTATATATAAGATAATGTTATTATGATTTATAAAATAAAATTTTAATCTTTAAGATGAAAATTTAATACTTTAAACATAAAATATATTTTTGAATTATTAATAACATTTTATTTATAGCTATACCAATATATAACTAATGCTACTATATTATATATAGCTAAATAATCACTATACTAAATAATCACATATAAAAAAATGATATAGTAACACTAATTACCAATACTAAATTACCCTACTAATACTATCACTATAATAAATTACTATACTCATACTATCACTATAATACTATCAATAATATAGTTATAATAAATTAAACTCATTATAACAATTAACAAATACTAATATAACAATTAACAAACTCACTATAGCTATAGTTATACTTATAGTCTAATATAGACTATAGTTATATTATATAGCTATGCTAATATATAACTAATACTAATATATAACTATACTAATAGTCTAATATTAATACTATTATATAGTCTAACTAATACTAATAGTCTAATATAGGCTATAGTTATATATTATTATAGTCAAATATATTATATAGCTATAATAATATATAACTAATACCTATAGTCTAATATAGACTATAGTTATACTTATACTAATATAGTTATACTAAATCACTATAACTAATACTAATATATAGCTATACCAATAGCCTAATATTAATACTATTATATAATTATATATACTAATAGTCTAATATATACTATAGTTATAATCCAGGTGGCTAACAGTATATACTGGTGTATCAATGATATTTCTAGAAATAATTTTTCGAATCTATGTGTCTAGACTTTGGGATCTGTTGTCAAAATTGTGAGATTTTGATGTAAGAACAGATCTGGGTGTGTGATAACTAGAAGGTGCTGAAGAAGAATAATGTGATAAAGATCTTCTAAAAGGTTGAAAAGCTATTTGGACTGTTCCGTCTGTTTTTTGAAAAAATCTACTCAACCTCCTACTATTCACACCACACTCCACACTCCATCTTTTTTTTTAATTTTTTTTTAATTTTTTTTATCAAATATATTTTTATATGAATAGTGAATAAAAAATTATAAATAGTTTAAAAAAAAAAATTCAAAAAAAAATTTAAAAAAATATGAAAAAATATTAAAAAGTGTGGAGTGTGGAGTGTGGGGAGGATGAATAGCAAAACCCCTGTTTTTTTATCTATATATTCAAGATCGTTTTTAGAATTATTTTCTATCTTAGGTAATAGAGTAATGTTATTTAATTGCAATCATTAGGGAGAGTAATCCGATTCCATTTAATTTGTCTAGAAATTTGTACACTAGAGTTTTGTGTACTAGATTATAATAATAATGTTTATCCTTTTGGATTGGTAATAAGAGCTTGTGGTTCTAATGTTGTTTTCATCAATTTATAATGGATCTTATATACTACTGTTAAAGGATGCGACCCTTTCATCATATTATAACTTTTTGTTTTAATATTTAATGTTAGGGCATATAATATATTAGTATCAAATAATGAAAGAGAATAATTGGGATAACAATTAAAATAAGTTGGGCCTTGAAATAAGCTTGATTCTACCATTCCAAATAATGAATCATGAAAATTATAGTGTCTCCATCTCTTAGACAGAATAATACTGAGATATTTAATCAATTTCTAGTGAGTGGATTTATAGCCACCTGTATTAATCCAATATGTATGAAAGAGTATTTTTGTTTTTTGTAATGTTTAATAGCTTATCTTGTTAATAATTGTAATGATTTATAATCATTATTTAAGCTAATGGATGTTGTGCTTCTTCTTCGTCATTGCTATCTGAAACTTGTGACATTGCTTCTACTAATTTTTTCAAATCTTTCTTGCTTGTAATGGATGCTAATTTTGCCTGAAATCTACTTTGTTGGACTAGAACCTTTGGTGCCATGGTAATTTTTGAAAACATTTTTCAGACATGATCATAATTGTATTTTTCCCACTATTTGACAGAAACTTGGCAGGTAAAAAACATAATGGTTTTGAGAGAGGGATGAGTTTTGATAACATATTATCATTTCATATGTGACGCCCCAACTCCCACATACGAAAAATCTCAGAAATCGTGACGTCAAGATAATGACAACATGGGTCACGTATCCCAACGACATGTGCTCAAGTGTGTGCAACATGCAAATAGTGCACAATAAATACGCAGCGGATAATTAAATAAGCCAACTAAATACCAGAATTTTATATACAAAACTATCAATATAAAAGTATTACTAAAAAAGTTATACAGTTATCAAAAAATACAACAAAAAGTCAAATACATACACCAGTGGGAAATAAATTCCATAATCCAAAACAGTAGCAACCACATGCCACTTTCTCCACGGAGCCGATCCCTAAGGCTCGTCGTCCTCATCTGCAACAAAATCTACGGTACCATAAAATGATACCACAGATAAGTAATAATTCAAACAATCCCCAAAATAAAAATACATTAATGCTACCAACCAACATACATGCACATGATAAAATATGCTTTAACCTCAAAACATCATTTTTTCAAAAATGATTATTTTCCAAACGCACGCCAAAATCCCATTTTGGCCCAAAAAATAATAGTCCGTCATTTTCTCAGAAAATGATTTACACAAAAACATTTATCGGACACTTTAGGCGGGAATCACTGGCGGAACTCTACCACCATCCCTGCTTACCACCATCCCTATCGCGTGCATCGTAGGCGAGAATCACATGTGGGACTATACCACCATCCCTACAGTTCCTTTCCACACAACAAAAACCCATTGGAGCACTGTAGGCGGGACTCTACCACCATCTCTGTTTACCACCATCTCTATCGCGCGCATCGTAAGCGGGAATCACAGGCGGGACAACACTACCATCCTTGCTTACCACCATCCCTACGCGTACACCGTAGGCGAGAATCGCAGGCGAGACTATACCATCATCCCTACAGTCTCTTTTCCTTTTTCTCACATGAAAACCCAATTTTCAATAAACACATGAACATGAATGGAATTACCCAAAAACCCAGTTTTCATTTATAAACATGAACATGCGTGCAATATGCAATGTATCAGACCAACAACAATATTCAATAACCAACCAATTCCAATAAACAAACACACAACAACTCCAACCTTCAATCCATCTGACCCCCATAACTCCTCAGACTCAGTCCAGCACAACCAACCAATCACAGTAATAATAAATAAGTTAGAGCAAAAATATATTAAAATCTCAAAAGATGTTTGGGAAAATACTTACAACGCTATATAGTAATTTTTGAAGGATCACAGATGAGCTGGAAGCTACAAAACAACAACTGCACAGTGCAAAATACACTGTGGCCGTGGGTCTCAAAAATTCACTTTTGAACGGGATCAAATCAAGATTCGAAATTAATAGGGTAGGGCCTAGAAAGGTCAGTGAAGTTAGTGGTGATGGCTTTTGGCCGTGAGTGGCGGCGTAGGCGGCGGTTTAAAGCCAAAAAGGGTTAAATCGGAGTTGTGGTTAGTGCGGCTTCACCAGTGGCGGATCGGAGGTGGGGTTGGGCCCTTTGGGTTGCTAAGAGGTAGATGAATAAGTGGTGAAAAGGTGATGACCGGAGGTGGTCGGACGGCGGCGCTGGAACAAATTTAATTGTACTATAATTCTTTTGGGCATGATTCTAACATCCTGAATGAATCGAACAATCTGTTCTGAATCATGTGATAATCTTTGTTTTATAATTCCTCCGTAACCAAGATCAGAGGCATCCGTTTCAACAATTTTAAAGCTATGAGGTGATGGGATCCCCAGACATGGTAATTTCTTAACATGAGATTTAATCTATTTTATAATGTTTGCATGTTTTTTTGTCCATGGAGGTGATTCTTTTTTAATCTTTTGAATAATGGTTTACATCTGAGAGATTAATAAAAATCTACAACATAGTTGAGACTTCTCAGAAATCTTTGTAATTGTTGCTTATCTTTTATTTCATCTGAAAACTTATCAGCAAATTCTATTGCCCTACTAATTGGTGTAATAGTTCCTTGATAAATATCATATCCAATAAATCTAATTTTGTTTTGAAATAATATTATTTTTTGTGATGAAACAACTAATCTATTTTGTTTAATAATTTGGACAAAAGTATTTAAGTATTTCCAATGTTGTTCAATAGATGAATAAAATATTAACACATCATCTATATAAACTATTGAAAAATGAGAAAAAAAATGAATAAATATTTCATTCATAATATTTTGAAATTCACTAGGAGCATTTTTTAATTCAAACGGCATAACATTCCATTCAAAATGATCGAATGAGACTGTAAAAACTGTTTTATATCGATCTTTTTCAGCGATTTGGATCTGCCAAAATCCACTTTTTATATCAAATTTTGAAAATACTGTTGTGTCATAAAGAAGAGATAGTAAATCTTTCTTATTGGGGATTGGGTACTTAATCCATTGTAATATTTTATTTAAAAGTTTATAATTGATAACTAGCCGAGGAACTCCTCTATCTAATTCTGCCAATTTTTTGACATAAAAGGCAGCACAATTCCAATGTGACTTATTTTTCCTAATTAATCATTTTATTAATAAATCATTAATTTCTTTTTTGTAAAATTCTAATAATTCATTATTCATTTGAATAGGTTTGGCTTTAGTTGGAATATTTTTCTCAGAAAATTCTTTCTCATAAGGTAACTCAACTATATGTTATTTCTTATTCCAAAAAGGATTAGGTAGGTTAGAGCATACTTCTTTTTCAATTATAGTTTTAAAATTATCAATTTTTTGAGTTAAAAACCGATTTTTTTAATTATTCTTCAATTTTTTATATTTTAATTCTTGTTTTAAAAAACTTATATGTTTTTCTTTTCTTTTAATTCTATTTTTTGTTAAAAAATTAATTTCTTTGGTTAATAAAACTTCTTTTAAGGAGTTAATTTCCTTTGATATAGGACGAAATATAAATATAAATTTAATTTCTTGTCCATGTATTTTAATGAAAATTCCTTCCTCTATTACAGAAAAATGGTAAAGTAATACATGGAATGAATTTCCTAATATTACTTTGGTGTTAATATTTTTTACCAGAATAAATTTTGTTTTAAAACAAATTTCATTATTGCAAATATGTGCATTAGATAATGATTGAGCTGCATTATTGCATATTTTATACATTTAAAACCAATATATTTTTAATTGTTTTATTATTTTATCATTGGTTTTAGATGGAAAAATGGTTAAAATACATAAATTCAAGTTGTGATTTAAATTGATTAAAAGCATAATTTATACTTAATTTTATAACTTGTGATTTAATTGGGCAATATTTATTCACTTGCACAACACATCTTTAATATTTTACTTTTCATTATTTTATTCTTCTAATTTTATTTTATTTTGCTTTTATTTATTTATTTTGTTATTGTTGTTTGTCTATTTTTATTTTTTATTTTTTTTTGTTTTTCAGGCCCCTCCTAAACGACATGTAGTTTTGTCCATAGACCAAAACTACATATCATTTTGGTCATCTTCAACTCCTTTAACATGCTGCCGCAGTTCATCCTCCATGAAAACATCCACTGCAACACCAAGAGCAACCAAGTTCCTCCATCTGCTGCAACTCACTTTGAGCTACCCCTGCGCTGCCCACTGCTCCTCCGCACGTCTAGCCACAACCATGAGTTTACATGCACCCTGTGCAACTGCACTGTTCCTCCGCACGTCCAGCTGCACCTCTGCTCGGCCATCAAGTCACCTCCACTGCTAAGAGATGCCACCATGATCACTAGCCCGCAACCCTCGCTCACGAGCACCGCGACAGGCTCTTCCTCTGTTTTTTTCACCAAAAAAAAAACATCATATGTGGGTATCATGGGCCTCAAACCAGTCCCGTAACTCCACTTCGCTGTCCATGTACCGCTCCTCCACGTCCATGAAACAACCACCGTGCGCCACTGCCCAGTATGCATGGCCATGTGAATCAGCCAGCCACCACTTTTTCTCCGCACGTTTGAGAGCCATTCCTATGAACCTCCAAGCTGCACTGCATCCACATGAACCACCAAACCTCCGTAAGTCCAGCACTCTCTCCCCACCTCTCGGGTTTTCACATTCCCATTACACCAATGAAAGAAAGAAAAAGAAAAATGTTGGATAAAGAATAAAATGCATGCTGGGACGCACTCATACTCGGCAGAAACGAAGGAAGAAAACTCATGCGGGTTCCCCAATGGCTTCTCATTCGGAATATTTCTAATACATGGTGCTTAGACGATGTTGTTAAGACGTACCACGCAAATAAAGAAATAAAAAAAAAAATAGAAGAAATAAAAAGTTTCGGACGGAAACACAGCAGGAAGAAAAAGAAATAAAAGTGCATGTTGCGGTTTGCACATGGGCTGAATGAAAAGCAAAAAAATATTTGGCTGCTTCCTTTTCGGTCTGGACACATATCCGAACAAACTGGGCAAAGGAAATGAAGAAGAAAAGAAAAGAAAAGCTGGAAAGCAACGCAAACGACAAGACGCAGCAGGAAAGGAAATGCAAGCTTTCGGTGCAAATAAATTTTATGAGTGGGAGACATAAGGATCTGGAATTAGACATGGGTAGCTAAGCAACACTTATTTGCAGTGTTCTTTTGAAGCCTATATAAGGGCTTGAAGACAGACGAAAAAACTCGTTAGTTGTTGGTTAGATTTTAGGAGTAGGAAGTAGAGAAATAAAACAGTTAGAGTTTGTAATTAGAAGTATGAGTAGAGTAGAGTAGAAGTACTATTTTAAGTGTGATTTTATTTTCTAGTTTTATTATTTTTATTTTATTTCAGTTTGAAGTTATGATAAACATGCCTACATTTTCGTACTAAGGTTAAAGGTGAAATCTAATGATTTAAATATTGTTTTGGATCAACAATAGAGTTTATATTGTGGGTTTGATCAATTGAATGGTGTTATTATTAGAAATTTTGATTATTTATATATTTTTCTTGATCCATGATGATTTTCGAATACATTAGATGCTTGAAGAATCCTTGTGGTACTCAAATGGACTTTTGAATGTTTCTATAATCAATTATTCAAACTTAATCTTTGGTGATTAGTTTTCTTGGGCTTAATTATTAAATCTTCCAATTAGACGGAATCTTTATTCTAGTCTAACTGAGCTAAATTGATTGGAAACAATATTTTAAATTATTAGACGGATCCTCAAAACCTTAGTCATTCTTCATATTGATTTATTTTATTAATTCAGTTATATTTTATTACTTTAAAAATCCCCATCTTAGTAATCTCCTCTATTTAATTTCATGTTCCTTTTAATAATATGTTTTTATTGTTTAATTTTATTCTCTTTATCACATTAGTCAATCTCTGTGGATTCGATCTGTAAGGTACTACAACACCTGTATACTTGCAGGTAAAACTGTTCTGAATTTTTTTTTATTCATTATTTTGAGTGAAAGTTCAGCCGCAACAAATAACTTATAATTTATGTTTAATTTTGTTCCATTAGCTTGAGATAATGTCTCATTGGTTTTTTTCAAAATATTTAGAAGGTATTAATCATTCTTGTATACAATTTAAATTTGCTCATGTGTCTAATAGAGCAATTGTAGTAAAAGAAAATTCCTGATTAATTGAGACCATCACTTAAGTATACCATTTTTGAAAATTTATCTTATTAAGGATATTAATGAAGTTGTCTGTTTCATCTTTAATAATTATTGTTGAACAATCTCATTGTTCTTTATCTTGAGAATTATTTAAGTTGTTTTTATTTATTTTTAATAATATAATTTCTTGTAATAATTGTTCATTTGAAACTTCTAATTTAAGACTGGATGTTTTTAAATTTCTAATTTCTTGTTTTATTTAATTAATTTCTTGTTGTAGGTCTTGTAATGTGATTTTTTATTTTTTGTTTTAAATGTCTCTACTATCTCTGAGAAATTATAGAGAGTTGAATAAGTTACTGAAGTGGTTTGATTATTAAAAATATCTTTTAGTTTTTCTAAATAATCTTTTCTTTCCTGTGATTTTTTATTTTGTCTATTAATTCTAATATAATATCCTCTTATTTTGACAGTATATTAATGGTTTTATTACAAAAACAACTATTTTTATCTAAACAACTACAGACCTATATCTTATCTTATTCGGATTCACTTTCAGAAGATTGTTCCGAAAGACTTGATTATTTTAATTGATAGAGTTCTTTTTTTTAGAAGAGCTTTCCTCTTCTTCACTTGAATGTATTATAAAAATATTTAATAATTTTTTTTAATGTTTCAGGTACATCTAATTTATTAATCTGTTATTTGACCTTACAATTTGATTTATAATGTCCAGCTTTTCCACATTTATTGTAAATAATCTGTTTTTTTCTTTTTATTAGTCTTTTTTGGAGGTTTTATCGGTTTATTATATATCTATTTATCTTTTATTCTTTTATAAGGTTTTTTATAGTTTCGTTTTTTGTTAGAATAATTTTTATAAATTCTTTTTCCCTTTTTGTGTCTTCTTGAAGAGGCTAATAATGGAGTATAACTAAATTGTTCACAAAAGGTACCTAATTCTTTTTTAGCAAATTTCTTTTATTTATACATTTGCTTTTTTAATCTTAAATCATTACATATAGTTAAACAAATTCTATTAATAGTAGTTATTATATCACCATATGTAGACTATGAAAATCAATAGTACTATCTGATCTTACTAATGATTCTTGTACTTTTTGAGCAAAATAATATGGAAGTCCAACTATGAACTTATTATATATTGCTATTTTATTTGTTATTTTATTTCCTATTTTATTTCGCTTTATATATTGCTATTGCTCTATTGTTATTTTAATTACTGTTTATTTATGGAATATTATTTTGCTCCTAGTGCTGGTTATCAAGGTCTGTATGATTAAAAATGTATGGATTATAATCTGAGACTTGAATTACAAATATTAATAGATGATATAAAAGATCGTAAGGAACAAATTTCATTAATGAAGCAAAATAAAGAATCAATGATAATTAACTATCAATTATATAAAAGAAGAATATAGTTATTAGAACACTGGGAAGAACATCGTAAATTCTTAATAAACGAAATTAAAAACATAAAATATCGTTTAAGTATCCTTGCATTGTAAAAAAAAAAAAAGTAAAAAATAATCGATACAGATTTTTACAAAGATAACCTATAGAAAAAGAAAATTAAGTACATTGGGAGACTTGTGTTGGTAAGCCATGAAAATCCGTTGGTCAGCCTATTCATGCTGAAAGGGTTTAAGGGTGGTCCCGGTGGTGTTCCCTCAAGCTCTTAATCTACATATTTTTCTTCGAATATAGGAAATATTTGTTTTAAATCCTGTCCAATTTTAAATTCTGCCACAATGAACTCTTTATTTAAGCCTAATGAATCCACTACTAATGTCCCCTTAGAACCTAATAATATTAATCAAGAGGATTACAGTATAATAGATATAGAAAGAAATTTATAAGATTGGACAATTCATAATGTTCCAAAAAATCAAATATATAAATATTTGAATTTTTCTTCTAAATTATCATTTCTTACTAATTATACAATTAAAACAGTAGAAAAAATCATCAGCAGGCATGGACAAAAATGTTTTTAAAACAAAACAAAAATTTGCGTAATTCGTGATTCCTTAATTTTGACAAATTATAAGAAATCAAGACATTCCCTAAATGGTTTTCACTCTGGTGGGACCATTATGGACTCGAACCTCTTCTTCTTCCTCTCCCCCTCCATGAATGTTTTTGAATTTTTACTTCACAAGATGACAGTCCACCAGCATTAAGTCATTGTTCACCACTTCTTCTTCTTTTTTTCTCAAAACAAAATTAAACTGGATTATGAAATGAGAATATGTTATCAAATCTCATCCCTATCTCAAAACCATTATGTTTTTGACCCGCCAAGTTTCTGTCAAATGATGAGAAAAATATAATTATGATCATATATTAAAAATGTTTTCAAAAATTACCAAGACTCCAGAGGTTCTAGTCCAATGGAGTAGATTTCAGGCATAATTAGCATCCATTATCAGCAAGAAAGATTTGAAAAAATTAGGAAAAGCAATGCCACAAGTTTCACATATCGATGATGAAGAAGAAGCACATCATATAGCCAAATTATCTCCATTACAGCAACCTGCATTTTCATCAGTCCATCAGGCCTCTCCCTATCAACAGGCCTCTCACTCAGAATAACTCAGGCACCTCTCATTCTCAAGATTACTCGCCTTATCATCCAGTACTTCTGATGGATTCACAAAAACCGTTTGAACTGGAATTAGCAAATTATGATCCTCAGATTATGTGATTCCAAGATTAAAGTTGTCAGAAATATTATCTCCTCAGAAGAATAAAGACAAGAAACTTCATCTCGGATTATTGACTACACTGTTCAAGTTAGATTATTGTCACTGCTCGAAATTATCATCTAAGAAAACGACAAATGACTTTGTACGTATTGTTCACGAGTTGGTACTGTCCATGTATTATTAAGAGTCACTGTAGTTCTATAGTTTTTTTTCACGTGTTAGTACTGTTCATGCATTATTAGAGTTACTGTTTTGTATTGTTCTAGTGTCTATATAAAGGAGTCTGTAATGAAGGAAAGACATTCCGAAATCCTTGATCTGAAGCCTTTTCCTCTCTCGTCCAAAACTCTCCAGTCTTCCTTACTCTCCAAAGTCTACATTTTGTAAACCAACTCTCCATTCTTTCTTCATGTCTCCTGTTTTTAACTCTTTTGAGAATTAGTCTTCTTGTAAGTATTATATCTTTAATGATGTTGATTTTGTATATCTCTTTTATGTTACTAATTTTATCATACATATGGTTGGTTATACCGCCTGTTTTAATTGCTCTCATGCATATGGTTGGTTATACCACCTGTTATTATTGTTAAGCTATTATTACTAACTATATATATATTATTACCTGAGATTTACGTCTTTGGTATCTAACTAATCTTAATATATAGCTATACCAATAGCCTAATATCAATACTATTATATAATTATATATACTAATAATCTAATATAGACTATGATTATACTTATACTAATACAGTTATACTAAATCACTATAACTAATACTAATATATAACTAATAATAATATATAGCTATACCAATAGTCTAATATTAATAATATTATATAGTCTAATATATTATATAGCTCTACCAATATGTAAGTTTATAACTAATGGGTTTTGCTACACAACCTCCTACTATTCATTCACACTCCACACTCCACATTTTTTAATATTTTAAAAAAAAAATTTTTGAATTTATTTTTTTTAAATATTTCAAATTTTTTATTTACTATTCATATAAAAATTATTTAATAAAAAAAATTAAATTTTTTTTTTTAAAAAGATGGAGTGTGGAGTGTTGGGAAGTTGAGAAGATTTATTGTAAGTTTATAACTAATACTAAAGTCTAATATACACTATAGTTATACTAATATATAACTAATACTAATCACTATAACTAAATCACTACAGTCTATTACATGTATTACAAATAATTATAAATTATAATTATCAAATTTTCAAAGTATCAATTTTTTAAAAAAAAAAAGAACTACATTGAAAATTTGAAACCAATAGGAAACGGCGCCGTTTCCTCTCCAGTCTCCAAGCCTCCATTGGACCGTTTCCTCTCGAATAAACCCGTCTCTCAGACCCCAGCTTCACCGAGGCGCTCTCTCGTCTCTCCTCTCTGCCTCACTGTCTCGTCTCTGTGTCTCTGCCCCCTCACCGGCCGTCGCACATAACTTACCCGCAGGCCCGCAGCCTACCTCGCACATACCCTCGGGCTCACCTCACTCTCTCTGTCTTCGATTCCTCACGGACCCACGGTAATTTGTTTTTGTGTTTTTTAATTTACTTTGAAATTTGGTAGAACCGTAGAAGGTATTTGTTTTATTAGGGTTTTTGAATCCGAAATTTAGGATTTTTGTGATTTTGTCTGTGTTATTAGGGTTTTGTGATTGGGTTTGTGCTCTTAGGGTTTTATGATTGGGTTTATAACTTTAAGAAAATGGGATAATTGCATCTGGTTTATATATATATTGTCAATTGTAGTAAATTACAATTAAATGGCATCCAATTGACAAATATTTCAACCATGCTACATGGTCACTTCCTGATTATTCAGCAGTGCCCAGGAAATTATTGTATTGATTGAACTACATTGTAACATTTTTCATCATAATCACTGTCTGTATAAACAGAATCATCTCTAAGTTTGAATAGGTAACGAGAACTGAAACATCTTTAAATGTGGCTCAAAACTACCAAAATCAATTAAGAATCATAGAGTAATTTGCATGCACCGATGGATGACAAAGTGTCAAACTTACATTTAAAAAAAAGGGGAAAACCGGACCGGACTGGACCTAAAACCGGTAAAACCGGAAGTACTGGTTTATGAAGATAACCGGTGTGTAATCGGTTTTGGAAAATGCAAAACCGGTACATACCGGTTCGGTTCTAAATTTTGTCAAAAACTGGACTGGACCGGACCAGACCTGTTACACCCTTAGTTTTCTCTGCTTCTCATTCTTCTTCTATTTTTTTGTTGTTCCTTTTTCATTTTCCTTCTAGCTGAGAATCTTGTTTGCGTATGAGTCATCTCTTCTCTGTTTGCAGGTTAAATGCTCGACCCCTCTTAGCATAAGTGTTGGAGTCTCAGAAGCTTTTATTAGTCAGGGAGCTTCAGCATATAGCAGCAATGTGGACCAATGTTTTCAAGCTTGTACAATTCTATCGTATTTGGTCCTATATTTTTATTTTTTATCTGCAGCATCAGATTTATTTGTGTCTATTACCTTATTTGTAAATGGCCTACTTGTTTTATTCTTGTTTATGAATTGGTCTCACTTATCATGTTTGTGATCCAGACCTTGACACTATGGTGCTGTTGTCAGGGCCGTGCTAGTGATATGTTTGTTTTCTGCATATTTGCTTGTTGGAAGGATGTTAAGCTTGTTCTCCATTTTCTGATGTTCTCTTTCATTATGGGCCCCCCTTTGTTGTCTGCCTTTGTATTTGGGTGCCCACTCTCGTGCTTCATAAGATCTTTATTACAAATCTCTTATAAACAACATAGTTATGGTTAAAACATATGTACCATTCTATATCGGCATGCAAGACTGCACACCCGAGCCATTTTCACTCAAGGTCAAAATTTTCTATTATTGCTCATCCCTCATGCTAGAGGTTCATTCCCTTTGAAGAGCTTATGGACGAATAACGCTCCTTTGAAGGTAGCATGCTTTTATTGGATAGCATCCCTTAAAAAGATTCTTACAGTGGATTCGATTAAAAGACGGATAATCATAATGGAGTGGCGTTGTATTTGCAAGCTGAGTGGAGAGAGCATTAATCATCCCTGACTTCATTGCAAGGTGGCGAGAGAGTTATGGGCAACGATCTTTCACCTTTTGGGTTCTTGTGGGTTGTGCCCCAATGGGCGTTGGAGATGCTGGTGTGTTGGAAAAACATTTTGGGAAGGTACAATAACATTGATGTTTGATGGATGGCTCCTTTGTGCTTAATGTGGAGCATTTGGTAGGACTGTAATGCTAGAACCTTTGAGGATGGCGAGAGGATGGTGGTAGAGTTGAAGCCATTGTGCTCATATCTCTTCGTAGTTGGATGGCTGCCCACAATAGTTTTCATTTGCTAGTTTTCTAAGTTTTGTGCACTTTTGTTCTTTTTCATCCTCTAGTTAGTAGGGCATGTTTCTCTTGTATACCTCTAGTGTATGTGGGTTGTGGCCCTTTGTGCTATTAATAAGATTGATTTTACCTATATAGAAAATGATGCCTTCTCTTGTATACCTGTTTCTCAGTTCATGTGCCAGAACTAGTATTGCCACTTTCCATGGCCCTTTTTTTCACATGTAGGACCTCCACTAGCATGACTAGTTCCATTTTTAACACCAACTACTCTCCCTTTACCACTATTCATTACATAATGGCCAACATTGCTGCTAACTTGCTAGTGTGAAACATACAATGTGGCGTCTGGCTTGTATTCTTTTGTATATTTGTTATAATTGTCAATTCTTGGTTACTTGTCAAAAAAATAAAATAAAATTGTCAATTCTTGGTTCTCACAATATATCTGGTCCTTGCATTTCTTATATATATATATATATATATATATATATATATATTTTATCTTCCATTCTATAGGGAGGCCTTCATCAGATATCATGGTTCCAATTTCTTCCCCACGAAGCCGATTTGAGCTCTCTATCTGACAAAAGGTTTGGATTTTTGGATGTTTTTTCTTCTCCCTCGTGTGGTCCAAGTTGATTGAAATAGTCAGTAAGGCAGTTTAGTTGGAGATTATAAGCAGTTGTGGAGTAAGATTTCTTTCATATCGAACAGTGTGAAAGTGGAGCAGAAAGATACTGCTATGCTGTTGGTGCTTTCATCGCATCTACAGTTGCAAAAGGAAGGATTTCTCAGCACATGGACCAATTCCTTTGTTGGGCCCTGGGATCCATCTCAAGGTCTGCACAATCCTGGTAGGAGATACCGCCGTAGTAATTTTTCACTATCCTGTTACCATGTACTATTTATATTGAAACAGACTATCTTTGGTTATCTAACTACTGTGCGCCCAAACAATTTGCATAGATGAGAAAATCAAGCTTTGGCTTTTTCTTCCTGGGCGTCATTCATCAGTTGTTGATAGTGCTCAAAGTGCAGTCTCTAGATTAAGAGGTATCATTTTCTAGAGTGTTTTTTTTTTCCCTCAATACGGTTGTTTTATGGAGCATTATGTATCGTATTTTCGTTTTTTGCTATTTTGCAACTTCTATTTTCTTTGGTTTGCTCTATTTTCACATACAATTTTTTTCAAATACGATTTTAGTACTACTATCTTATTTTGATTTGTTAATGTGAAAGTAATTGCATCTGGAATATGGTTGGCTCCCGGAGACTCAGAAGAGGTTGCATCTGCCATTTCACAGGCTTTAAGGAATTGTATAGAGAGGTCCCTAATCTTCCATTTCCAAAACTAAAGCAGTGAAGTTTTTCTTGTTCTTAACTTGACCTATATCTTGTTGGAATGGGCAGAACACTTGCCGGACTTTCCTACGTGAGATTTGGAGATGTGTTTTCAAAGTATTGTCCATCACAAAGTGAGGAAATGTTCAGGTTTGTTCACAATCATATGTTGATAGTAGTAGAAGCTTCATCTATTGAAAAAGAAGGAAGAAAATAAATTATACTAGTTTTAATATTGATGGCAATGAGGATTATCATGATAACAAAAATTATATAACTATGATACAGGATTATTTTAGCATTACTATTATGTATAAGGATAAAAGTGTAAAATGTGTTCATATTGGAAATGTTCCAACTCTTAATCGCAACTTTAAAACCAGCGAGTAATGGAGTGGAGACTATACACCCTCCTAGTTATTTGTGAATGAGGGTAGTGGCATGGTACAGTCAAAAGTGCTAGAGGCAATAAATGAATAAGAACAATTTTTTCTCATATTTCTTCTCTCTCTCTCTCCTCCCTCCCTATAAAATTTCCACATGACACCGAAGATGTCCTCAAAGTTTTCTTAGAGTGATCACTCCAAGCTTATAATAATCAGATGGGGTTATCCTCTGAAGTTAGCCATTTCTTTTCTCTAATCCAAAATGTCTAGATAGTTAACATACGTTTTCTTGAAATCTAGAAATTTCATAATATTTGCCTTAGATTATTGCAAATGCACTTTTTTGCTCCCTTTGGTTTTAGTTTATATGTCATTGGTACTAATATATATAAAAAAATTATATGCCATTGGTAATTATTCAAAGAAAGATACATTTGGATTTTCCTATTTGTCTATGGTTGTGTTTTTGGAGGGAGAGGAATGCAAGAAGTTTCGAGGTTGTAAATGGTCAATGGAAGAGCTTAAAACTCTTTTTTTTCAGTACTTTATTCCATTGGTTGATTGTAATAGATCAATGGCTTGAATAGCCATGATTTTCTTGTATAACTGGACACACACGCTTAGGTCGCTCTTGTATATGTCCCGTGTACTTGAGCCATGCCTATTTATATCATCAATAAAATCCTTGTTTACTGAAGAAAACACATCTGGATTTTTTTTCCCTTTGTTTTTTATTGTGATATAGAACTTGGTTTATTTGTGGAAGACAATGAATCGCTCGTGTATCTGTGTTTTCTCTCATATCTGTGAACATTTGGTTACCTTGAGCACTGATGAGGCATTGAACTTCCTAGCCTGATTTAAGGGGGAAATTGTGTGCATGACCACTTTGTGCATGGGTTAAGTGTTAAATTAAGTGTTCACCTCATTGGTTGCTCTGGATATGGGATCTGCATTTATGCAGGGCATTTCCTTTATATGCATACTCATTTTTTTGTATACAATATTTTTTGTTAGTGAAAATGATACTTTTTTTTTTTTATAAGTAATAAGTTATTTTATTGATATAAAGGTAGGCATAGCCCAGGTGCACTGGAAGTATACATGTGACTACACCTATTTAAGAACTAGGAACAGTTACAAGGAAATCATGGAAGCTGAGGCCATTCAAGTCAAGAGCAATGGCCCACAAAAACAAAGTCTTCCAGAAGAAACTCCTAAACTCTTCCAAGGAACGTTCATGATCCTCAAAGAGTCTCTCGTTTCTTTCATTCCAAATACACCAAAAAATACAAATAGGAACCATCTTCCACACAGCTGCAATCTGTGGTGTCCCTGTGATCCCTCTCCAGCTTGCTAAAAGTTCAACCACCCTACCCGGCATCACCCATGCTATACCCACTCTGTTGAGGAAGTAAGTCCATATATCTCGAGCAAACTCACAATTTAAAAGTAGATGGTCCACCGTTTCACCACTATTTTTGCACAAACAACACCAGTCCATAATAATAAGGCCATGTCTTCTAAGATTATCAGTGGTCATAATCTTCCCCAGAGCTGCCGTCCAGACAAAAAATGCAGCCTTTGTAGGTGCTTTAGTCCTCCATATGTTATTCCAAGGGAAGTCGTGCCTTTGTTGCATAGTAATAGAATCATAAAAAGAGCATACCGAAAATTTCTCTTTCCTAGAGGGTCGTCATTCCATCATATCTTCCATTGTGGCAGCAGTGGAAGTGTTGTAGAGCAAGTTCAGAAATTCTACCAGAATAGTCACTTCCCAATCCTGTGCATCCCGAGTAAAACTGATGTTCCACTCCTGTGAACCTTAATTAAGTACCCGCAGGTCAGCCACCATAGCTTCTTTTTCCCGAGCAATACTGAAAATCATGGGATAAGCATCCTTCAAGGCCGTGTCTCCCACCCACATGTCTTGCCAAAAACTGATCCTATTACCATCCCCCAAACGCAGCCGAATATTACTAGCAAATGAGCACCAACCTTTCCGTATATACTTCCATAACCCCACTCCATATGTCCCCCTACCCTCTTTAGAACACCAATCCCCCCTTTCGATTCCATACTTCATGTCAATCACCCCTTTCCATAAAGCTCCCCTCTCATGGTTATAACGCCACAACCATTTTCCTAATAATGCCTTATTGAACGCCCTCACATTCCGGATCCCCAATCCACCATCTCTCAAAGGAGAATATACCTTTTCCCACCCTACTAAGTGAAATTTAAACTCATATCCTAACCCACTCCACAAAAAATCACGTTGAAGCTTCTCTATTCTAGATGCAATACTAGTGGGGAGGGGAAATAGAGATAAATAGTATGTGGGGAGATTGGATAAGGTACTCTTGATAAGTGTGATTCGCCCCCTTTAGAAAGATACAACCTTTTCCACCCTGCCAACCTACGCTCAAATTTTTCCAGCACCACCTCCCATATTGTCTTAACTTTGAAAGGGGCCTCGAACGGGAGACCAAGGTACTTCAATGGCAACTGAGAAACCCCACATCCCAAAATATTCGCCAACCCTCTAATATTGCTAACATCACCAACCGCAACCATCTCCGACTTGGCAAGATTAACCTTCAACCGGATGCCGCTTCAAAACAAAGTAAAATGGCCTTCAAAGATTGGATATGCCCTGCATTTTCCTCACATAATAGCAAAGTGTCATCTGCAAATAAAAGATGAGAAATAATGGTGGAGCCATGTATATCTCCCACCGAGAAAACCTGAAAAAAATCCACCCTCTACTGTCGCCGACACCATTCGACTTAGAGCCTCCATAACTAGGACAAATAACAGGGGTGATAATGGGTCACCTTGTCGTAGACCCCGCGAGCTATTAAAGAAGTCCACAGAATCGCCATTTACCCAAACCGAAAAGAGGGCCGTTGACACACAATGCCTCATCCACTTCTTCCATTTTTCCCCAAACCCACATCTACTCAACATATATATCAGAAAATTCCAGTTAACGTGATCATATGCCTTCTCCATATCAAGTTTACATAAAATACCTGGAGCTCCCGACTTGATCCTACTATCCAAGCATTCATTAGCTATAAGAACCGAGTCCAAAATTTGCCTCCCTCTCACAAAGGCATTTTGGGACTTAGAGATAATCTTCTCCATGACCGTGCTCATCCTATTAGCAAGAACTTTGGCAAGTATCTTGTACACACTGCCCATAAGACTAATCGGCCTGAAATCTTGTACATCTCTTGCACCAGCCTTTTTAGGGACTAATGCAATAAAAGTAGCATTCAAATTTTTCTCAAATCTGCCATAAGTGAAGAATTCCTGAAAAACCTGCATTACTTCCTCTCACACAACCTCCCAACAAGTCTGAAAAAAAGCCATAGTGAATCCATCCGAGCCTGGAGCTTTATCTTTATTCATCTTCTTGATTACTTGATGGACCTCGTCCACTTCAAATGGTCTTTCCACCCAAGCCATACTATTTTGATCAATGACCTCAAATGCTAATCCATCTACGGTAGGCCTCCATGCATGCGGTTTCGACAACAAATGTTCGAAGTGCTCTGCCACATGCTCTTTTATCTCAACCTGATCTGAGGATACATCACCATCTATGGCCAAGGCCTCAATGGAGTTAAACCTCCTATGTGCATTGGCTATACGGTGAAAAAACTTGGTGCTTTTATCCCCCTCCCAAAGCCACCAAACCCTTGACTTTTGTCTCCACATAATCTCCTCCATAAGAGTCAATCTTTCTAATTCAGAAACTACTTGATCTTTTCGGTTGTTTTCATCCCCTACTCCTTCCAAGCTTTGTAACTCTTGAAACAAACTCTTCTTCTGGACGGTTACATCACCAACTACCTGTTCATTCCATATCTTCAAGTCCTTCTTCAAAGCTTTTAACTTTCCAGCCAATACATAACTCGGATTGCCTTCAAGTAGGTATGAATTCCACCATTGTTTGACCAAGTCCACAAAACCATCCATCTTTAACCACATATTCTCAAACTTGAATGGTCTTCTACCCCCTTGAATACCACCGCAGTCTAGCATTACAGGAAAGTGATCAGAGCATATCCTAGGGAGCCTTGTCTGACTTACATCTGGATATTGTAGCTCCCACGAGGGAGAAATGAGAAATCTGTCCAGCCTTGACCAAGTTTGATTATTAGACCATGTGTAATCACCTCCCATTTAAGGTAAGTCCATAAGACCTATCTCGAAAATGAAATCCGAAAAATCCACCATAGCTTGATTTTGTCATCCCACCCCTGATCTCTCGCTGGAAAATCTTGTCACATTAAAATCCCCACCAATACACAATGGGACCTCCCACCAAGAACATAAACCAGCCAGCTCATCCCAAAGCAACCTCCTCTCACTATCCAAATTAGGACCTACACCCCTGCAAACGCCCATAAAAAATCATCTTCAGAATTTTTAAAAGAGCACCCCACCGAGTATTCTCCCACAAACTCATCAATACTCCCCACCACCCTCTTATCCCACATTACCAAAATTCCACCCGAGGCCCCTTTTGAGGGTAAGTATGTCCAGCCTACATATTGACAACTCCATATACTCCGAATAATTCTTCTAGTAATAATCTTCAACTTCGTTTCCTACAGACAAATGATGTCCATTTTCCATTGCCTTAATAAAGCTCTTATTCGAAGGCGTTTAGTTATCTCATTCAGCCCCCTAACATTCCAGCACAAAATTCTGGGCTTCATTTATCAACTTTTCCAGCCCTCCCGTTGTTTCTTCCCTGACTTGCACTCCCCTCCTTTCCATCATAATTAATGAGACACTTCAGCCTCTTCAACTCCCTATCTCTTTTTGAACCTGCACCATGTTGTCCTGCCTCAATGGCTATAATCAGTGCCTTAAACTGATCTTCATAGCCCTTACACGAAATCCCCATGCAGCTTTGAAGTTCCTCTACCTTTTTTAGTACCCACTCAGTTGTAGCAGTAGGATGCATTGTACTTATTTGGGTAGGATCCACTCTTGCAAACTCCTCCCCCTCTGTTGAGCATTTACATGGATCTAACAACATCAACTGACCTTCCCCTTCTATCTCACCCTTATCCGAAGTACTCCCACCCTCCCAAACAACAATATTATTTGTTCGTGCTCCCTCAGAAAGCTCATTGTGGACAAGTTCTTCCCCCCACGCCCTAATCTGAGCCTGACCTGAGAGTGACAACAAATCCAGAGGCATCCCATGGCTCACCGTGAAAGTCTGTGGCGGCCTAGATGAGGTCAGACAATTATCATCATAAATACACAATTCCAATCCTACACTTTCGTCGAATTCCCCCATCTCCACCACCGGGGATAGAGAAGCCACCGCTGAACCACCATTTGAGTCGCCACATACCTTCGAACTTTTCTGTACCAGACACGACCCAAGACTCGGTCTCGATATATATATTTTGGTCCCCTCCAAAGAACCCGAAATCTGAGCACGAGCCGAAACGGAACTACTCGGAGGTGATTGCAGCATCACGACCGGCGGTGAGGCTTCCGTCGAGGCCACTACCACCTTCAACAATGTTGTCTGGTTTGCCGTCGACGTTGTTGTTGACCCACCCCGATGGGCATGCCACTTGCTGTGGTTTCTTCCTCTAGATGGAACACGTCTGTAGAGAGGGCTCGGGCCTCAAAACAGTCCTATCTCTTGCGCTAGAAACCTGGGCCTTCCCTTTGGGCCCACCGTCCTGACCCACCTTCAGCCCACTCCCCAGACCCAGCCCAAATTCTTTTTCTCCCAAAACGCACCGTATAAGCCCATTCACTTTAAAATTCATCTCTTCCAATAAGGCCTGCATATCTTGTAAATCCTTCAAAAGATTTACCTACCCAGACCACCTGCCACCTCCCTCTTGTCTCTGATCTTCACCCAGAATGGAAAGATCTCCTGCCCGTAGCAGGCTTTCCGTGTCTGACTTTCGCACCCCTATAGATGACTGCAAGACCTCCCTATACGATCAAGACGACGTGACGGCTACTGCCGACGTAGACGGAAGTACTCTCCCCTGTCCACCTTCGCTTCCAACCTCCCTCAATGCCACCGCAAGTTTTCTCCACCCCATTCCATCTCTGCCACCAGGTATGATGATAAAGCTCCGACTCCCACCTCCGCTGTAAACCACCAAAGACAAATAACTGCCGCGAGAGTTTGAACCTTGCTGCGCAACAAACGCTCTGCTTCTTTCTCTATGAGCAGGGTAATATCCCTTATGACTATGCTTTTGACAATCCTCCAATGTTCTTGAAGCCCAATGCCCAGTGTCCAAACCCAATCTCAAGTTCTGAACTCCTTTCCAGCCCCTCTCAGTGACGAGCACTCCACTCCCATCTGCCCGAACCTCAAACACCTTAGACTCAATTGCTACACTTCTCATAGAAGGCATTTTCCTTCCAAGATCACCTTAGAAATCCACCCACAAACACCCTCGAATCCAAACTCAATCACCCACAACCAACATTCTCAGACCAAAGTTTGCAGAGAGCGATATTGTGTACGGAGAGAAAAAAAGGAAGGAGAGAGAATCACTTTTAATGAAAAAGTGAAAATGATACTTAAGAAGAAATTAATTATTTTGATGGATGGACTTTCTTCCTTTCTTCTGGTTCTACTTGGAGCTGTATGCATGTGTAAGAAATAGCTTTGCTTGTGCTCAATACTTGTGGCTGGATTGGGTAACTTTGGTAGAATCATAGCATGTTGCTTTTTCGTTGATGCATGATTGGTGTATCTGCAGGAGAGGGCAACCTACTGTTGAGTTTGTCTTTGCTGCCACTGAAGAGGCAGTCTTTGTACATGCCATAATTTCGGCAAAGTATGTTTAAGTTCACACCGTATTTTGCTTATTAATCGTATTGTCATAGTATTTCTTCTATGGTGCTGAGTTTTTACTTCCATGCAGATTGAATTGATATTCCTTTCCCTATCTGTTTGTAGGCATACCCGAACACTTTCACGTGGAGATATTGAAGGAGCATTGCAGCGTTCTTCCAATAATTCGAGTTATAGACTTCCAGGTTGCTGTATTTTCTACGCTTGGCCTCTATTGACTTATTTGACTTTGGATACAATGTCTGCTACAAATTTTTCTTGGGCCCCCTGTTGATGTACTTATATCTGGATGGCAAGACTAATGTGCATGCGTGTGTGCATGCGGTTAAGATAGAAAGAAAAAAATTCAAAGACTGTGCAAAGTTGCTGAGTGGGAAAAATGGGACCTATTCAGCCTGGTTTAAGTAGCCAGGGGTATTGTGGGTCAACCATTTTCGTGCTTCATGACTTAAAACTCACACCGTTCAAAATTGGAACCTTTGTGTAAGTGTCATTTGGGTCGTATCCCATTGGCTAGTTCATGTTAACTTTGTGCAATGCTTCATTTGGTTTTCCATCTTCTCATGGAATGCGCTGATCCTATATATGACTGTAGGTTTACATCAAGGCTGGACATTAGGCTTGCATCAATTAATGACTTAAAGGTTGGTAGGTCTAGCCGGAGTAGGATAAAGAGGAGGGATGTCGTTGATACCCCATGAAGCCAAATAATTTATCTTGGAATGTTAAAGTCTTAGTAAGGAGGAAAATGACTTTCAGTGCAGAATTAATTTAGGGAATGGAAGAGTGATGCCATTTATCATCAGGAAACAAAATTAAACCATGTTTCCAGCACTGTGGTTAGAAGTTTGTGGGGATGCGAACATAATGATTGGTGCTATTTGGCTAGATTGTGTGCACTTTGTTTTTTTGGGGGGGGGGGGGGGACCTTGATTGTGTGGGATCTTAGTGTGGTAACTTTTTTGAAAAGAAGTGCGATCTTGGGTAATAGAAAACTCAAAATGTGCTTGCCGGAATTCATAGTTGCTTGCTCATTCAAGGGGTCTTTGTGGGGGGTTCTATTGCCTTAACTCTGACCAGGTTAGAGGTCATTTATAGAATGAGTCAGGACAATCAGCTGGTGGGAGGTGCCATGCTGCAATAGAAGGACTTTAACTCACCAGATTCTTTAGTGAAAGGTCAGGAGCAGCTCACTCTAGTCTAGCCATGGTGGAATTTTCATATTTTATATTTGAGCAAAATTTGATTGAAATTCCAATGGTAGGGGGTACATTTACATGGTCTAATAATAGGGGTATGCACTCTTGGTATATGAGTGACATATGGGTGGGCGGCAGGCCAGCTGGGCCCAGCCCGCCCAATCCAAACTGCCCGTCCCACTAAGATAATGGGTGGGCCACTCGGCTATTGCCATGGTCGAATAGGTGGGTGAAGGCTTAAAACTATATATAGCGGGCAGGGAAAAGCAATGGCACCCACCTGATTGCCTCTATATATTAAGATGGTGTCAAGCAACACCGTTTGGAATCCTATGTCTTTGAGATTCTTCCTCCTCCCCATTTCACAGACTGTCTCCCACTCTTAGAACTCTTTAGAACTTGTATCATAGATCAACTCCTTCCCTCCCGGCCACTGCCGTCCAGTAGCCATCGTGGTCTGATCAACTCCGTGGTATCCATACTCTTGTCTCTTTTCTCTCTTTCCCTTGCCATGGCTTATTTCCCTCCATTTCTCTGTTTGTCTCTCCCTCTCCCTCTCCCTCTCGCCTAACCTAACTCTTTATTTGCGTCTATGAAAAACAATCTCCTTTTTAATGTAGATTATAGACTCGCACAACGACACAAGCTCACGAAGTCACAACCCTAATCCCTGTTATTTACATTGTGAGTCTATCATTGTGGATTGTGGAGGAGATTGGATTTGGAATTAGATTTGTAATTTTGTATGTCGTTTTGGAGTTGGAATTGAAATCTCGTAGACTGTATTTTTGTGGGTGGGTGGCCACTGCGAATGGGCTAGGCAACTTGCCCTCCTGTTCAAAGGATATGGGTGTCGGTAAGGTTTCGATGGAATGGCAAATGGTCACCTGCTTAGGTGGAGGTGGGGAGGCCAACTATCTGCTTGTATAGGGTGGGTAGTAGACATATGGACAGATTCCTCAATTCCCCTTCTTGGTAAGCTATATTTCCTGAAGTGGCCCTACGTAGACTTCCAAGACTAGGTGCAAATCACTTTCTCATTTTTGGATTACAAATATGGCTGAAAAAGAATAGATCCATGTGAGCTGGCCTTGCTAGTCTACCTTTTTTTTTTTTTTTTGATAAATAAATAAATTATATTGATCAAAGAATGGCAAAGCCAGTACACAGCTCTGATGCCCTAACTAGGTAGGCATAGAGACAAGGAAATTTTGAAAGGTCATGCCATTAAAATCCATAGCAATGGCCCAAGTACATAGAGTTCTAAAAAATAAAACTTTAAGCTCTTCCATCGATCTTTCTTGGTCTTCAAAAGTCCGCTCATTGCGCTCTTGCCACAAGCACCACATAATGCATAAAGGAATCAACTTCCATATTTCTTTAATAGGTTGCCTGCCTCTTATGTTTGACCAACTTGCCATGGCTGCCTCCACGGTCTTAGGCATAACCCAGACCATATCCAATCTAGCGAATACCTCATTCCAGAGAATCCTTGCTGTATCACAATGCAGGAGAAGATGCTCTACAGACTCTCCCCCTCCTCTACACATGCAATACCAGTCTGCAATAATAATTTCCCTTTTCCTCAAATTATCAGTAGTGAGTATTTTACCCAAGGAAGCAGCCCATACAAAAAAAGCAACTTTAGGAGGTGCCTTGTGTCTCCAGATCTTTTTCCACGGAAACTGAGTAAGTGGCTCTTGAGTAAGGGCCTTATAGAATGAATGCACGGAAAAAGTACCTTTGTCAGCTAAAGTCCACCACATAACATCCTGTTGCCCCCTGTTTGGTCTTATAGAATAAATGATCCCATAGAATTCTTCCAAAGTGCTTATTTCCCAATCTTGTGCCGCCCTGTTAAAATAAATGTTCCAAAGGATCTGTCCCCCCAATACCTCCATGGCTTCCGCCACTGAAGCATCCTTAACACTTGCAATCTGAAAAAGAGAAGGATACACATCTTGCGAAGCTCTATTGCCACACCAAACATCGCTCTAGAATTTAATCCTCGAGCCCACACCCAAACGAAGCTTGGCATAACAATTAAACACCCCCCATCCCTTTCTTATGTATTTCCACAAACCAACTCCATTTGTCCCCCTAACTTCTCTAGTACACCAATCCCCCATAAACCCCCATATTTCTTCTCAATCACCAATTTCCATAGACTATCTGGTTCCCTGGCAAATCTCCACAGCCACTTGCCTAATAATGCTTGATTAAATACCCTTAGATTTCTCACCCCCAAACCTCCCCCCGAAATAGGACGACAGACTTGCTTCCACTTTACTAGGTGAAACTTGAACTCCTCCCCCATACCCCCCACAAGAAATCACGTTGGAGCTTCTCAATACGGTTTGCCACACTAGCTGGTATTGGGAATAAAGATAAAAAATAAGTCGGTAAGTTTGAAAGTGTACTCTTGATCAAGGTAATCCTTCCACCTTTCGACAAGTACATCTTCTTCCACCCCGCCAATCTCTGTTCTATTTTCTCGATCACTGTATCCCAAATAGAAGGCGCCCTTGGTGCACTTCCTAATGGAAGTCCCAGGTAAGTCATTGGAAAGGAAGTTATCTTGCATCCCAAAGTTCGAGCCAACTGGCGTATATTAAGAACTTCCCCCATTGGCACCAGTTCTGATTTCTCCCAATTCACCTTCAAACCAGAAACCGCCTCAAAGCAAAAAAGTAAGGCCTTTAGAACTTGCATCTGGTTTTGCTTTGCTTCACACATGATAAGTGTGTCATCTGCGAACAGTAAATGAGAAATATTGATAATACCTCTATCCTGGGTTCCGATCGGGACTCCTTCTAGGAAGCCATTTGTAATCATAGCCGAAAGCATCCTACTCAGGGCCTCCATAACTATAACAAACAATAGGGGTGACAAAGGATCCCCTTGTCTCAAACCGCGTGTGCTATGGAAAAAACCCACTGGACCACCGTTTACCAACACAGAGAACTTAGCCGTAGCTATGCACCAATAGATCCACGCCCTCCATCGTTCCCCAAAACCACACCTCCTGAGTAACTGAAGCATGAAATCCCAGTTAACGTGGTCATATGCCTTTTCCATATCAAGTTTGCACATGATCCCTTTATTCCCGGCTTTCAAACTCGTATCAAGGCATTCATTAGCTAACAGCACCGCATCTAAAATCTGTCTACCTTTTACAAATGCATTTTGCGGTTTCGTAACAATCTTACCCAACACCTCACTCAGCCTGTTCGCAAGCACTTTAGAGATTATCTTGTACACCCCATTTACTAGACTAATAGGCCGAAATTCTTTTAACTCCGTAGCCCCCACCTTCTTAGGAATCAATGCAAGGAACGTTGTGTTAAGACTTTTTTCTAATTTTCCAGCCAAGAAAAACTCCTTAAACACCTTCATGAGGTCCTCCTTTAACACTTCCCAACAATCTTGGAAGAATCCCATTGAGAAACCGTCTGGACCTGGAGCCTTGTCCCTAGCCATTTTCCTCACTACTTCATGAACCTCTATCTCCTCAAACTCCCTTTCCAAGCATACCACGTCACTCGAGCCGATTGTATCAAAGACCATCCCATTCAATGGTGGCCGCCAACTCACTTGCTCCGTTAGTAGGTTCTCATAGAATTCAACAACATGATTGTAGATTATCTGCTCATCTTTACACTCTACCCCGTCAATTTTCAGCATCTCAATGTTATTATTTCTCCTGTGCGAGTTTGCAATTCTGTGAAAGAAGCTAGTACTTCGGTCTCCTTCCCGTAACCACAAAGCCTTGGACTTTTGGCGCCAAGACGTTTCTTCTAATAAAATCAACCTCTCCACATCTGCCACCAGCACAGTCTTCCTATCTTGTTCTTCCTGAGTCAGTGTCTGGACCTCTTGAAGCCTCTCGATCTCCTGAATTTCCAGTAATTTTATTTTTCTGTTTTCCCCTACATTACCAAAAAACTCCAAGTTCCAAACTTTCAGATCTCTTTTAAGTGCTTTCATCTTGCCCGCAAAAATATAACTGGGAGTACCTTGGATCTGATAGGAAGCCCACCATTGTTTAACTCTATCTACAAACCCTTCTGATTTCAACCACATATTCTCAAATTTAAAAGGCCGACGACCATTACGAACTCCTCCACAATCCAACAAAATAGGCCAATGATCCGATCCAATACGGTCCATGCGCTTTTGCCATACATCCGGAAAATGGCTTTCCCATTCTGGAGAAATTAAGAACCGATCTAGACGAGACCAAGATTGGTTATTAGCCCAAGTAGCGGTACCCCCGGCTAATGGCAAATCCATCAAGTTCAAGTCAAAGATACATTCGGAGAACTCCTCCATAGCTGGTCGCAATCTTCTACTTCCATCAACTTCACTTGGGAATCTTACCACATTAAAATCGCCCCCTATGCACCACGGTAATTCCCACCAGTTATGGACCCCAGCTAGTTCTTCCCATAGCATTCTTCTATCTATATCTATGTTAGGTCCATAAACACCTGCAAAAGCCCATAGAAAGTTATCGGCAACACTCTTAAATGAACAAGCTATAGTGTACTGCCCAATAAAATCCTCCACCTTCTCCACCACCCTCCGATCCCACATCACCACAACCCCTCCCGACGCCCCATCAGATGCCAAGAACACCCAATCCACATGATTTCCACTCCATAAACTTCTTATAATTCTCCTATTAATTGTTTTCAGTTTCGTCTCTTGCAAGCATACAATATCTGCCTTCCACTCCCTAAGTAAGTTCCTAATTCGTAGACGTTTATTGATCACATTCAGTCCGCGAACATTCCACGACACTATCTTAGGCTTCATTGAGAAATGGCCAGCCCCTTCCCTTTCCCTCTTCCCCTACTGGAACTGCCTTCCGTATTCATCGACCAATCCAATTTTTTGAGTTCCCTATACATCTTAGATTCTCCTTTGGTTTTTTGTTTATGACCCGCTTCAATAGCTATGAGTAAAGCCATAAATTGATCCTCATAACCAACACAATCGATCCCCACAAATTTTTGAATCTCTTTCACTGTATTAAAAACCCAATTTGAGACTTTCGGTTGCACTGGGAAGCAGAAGCTCAAAGGGACAGGATCATCCATCCTACTACTCTGAATCCCATGATTCTCACCTTCCAGAGAAAATATCCTCCAACCCCAATTGTCCACAGACATCAGGGAAGACCAAGTCTCCATCCCCCGAGTGCATTAGATCCTCAGGTCCCTTCTCCTCAAAATCGAGCTCTGGTCTCACCATTACTTCCATCAGACCCATAAATCTATCCTCTGGGCTTGTCGGCATCCTCTGTCCTCCCTTCGATAGAGAGGAAACTTTCAAGCTCGACGGGGAGACTGACGACTGCTTCGTCAATGCCTCCTGTTCCAGACCTGCCTCTGTGTCATCATCTATGTGACCCTCTAATATTGTCGGCAATGTCTGAGAACCTTCCACACCCTCCGACGTTGATCGCATCATCTCGGGTACCATTTCTGAAACTATCGGCACCTTCTGTCCTCCTTTCGACAGAGAGATACCTTCCACACTCGCCGGATCATCTACCAAAGGGTCATCAGCACGATCCACTAGACTCGTCGGCGGTGTCTGTGCTCCCACCGTGACCTCCACCGGTACTCGTGTCACCATATCGGGTAACCCCACCGAGCCGATACATGGATGTATCGGCCTCAACCCAGAAACAGCCCCCCCACTCGAAGAGGCCAGATCCTCTGAAGGGCCAGTGGGCTGGGCCTTTATTCTGTATTTTTCCCGTGGGCTGAGGTTGAGGCCCAACATCTCTCGGCCCATTTGAGAACACAGCACCCCGTCTGTTATTTCTTCCTCCACCATCACGTTTCCACTCACTTTCCTTTATCAGCCCGACATGCCAGCGCACTTCCTCCATTTCTTTCTGCAACTTCCTCAATTGACCCTGCAACTCCATCAGACGCCTTCTTGTCTCCCATGACTCCTGTCCAGCATAGGTCCTACCTTCCCTTGCACCCCATACTGAATTCTGAGCTTGATACTGTACCCCATCAGTTTGTCTAAAGTCTCCATTACCCCTCCTCTGTACATACCGAGAACCCTCCGCCGTGAGCACCTCCTTGAATGATCGATCAACGGTATTTTGCCCCCTTACTACTCTGTTCACAGCTCCATCCCTGTTAGCTCTGGGCTGTGTTAGCTCCGAGACTGTGTCTTTCAAGATTCTCCATCCCCACCCATCAACACCTTCAGGGAAACAGAGCAAGACTTTTCTTCCCTCTTGACCATATTCTGCAATTGACAAGTAACGCCCACTGTTATTAACACAACGTTGAGCAACAAAGCTTCTATAGCTTTCCCTTATCACCGAGTACACCTCCTTCTTCTCCCCTCTCAGACATTCCTCAAGCACTTTCACAAACCATTTAGCTGTATTGAGTCCAACCGACACCTCATTTTTCACCTTCCACCTCTGTTCTGAAATACTCAGATTAACTCCTTCCTTCACCAGTACTATCAACTTAGACTCTACCACTAACTCTCTAGACTCTACCATAGTTGTCTTCTGCCACCAACCAAGGCAATAACAATCACTTGACACTGCCTTGGGTTGCTGAGAAAGTCATGGAGAGAGTTTAACAAACTTAGGGAGCTAACATCTATTATAATTGATAGAACTATGAAATTGGTTTCCACCCGGGTTGATACTACTGCTGGAGGTTGGCACTGTACTGCATTAATGAAAATAATCTTATTAGAAATTTTAAATGAGGTTATAGACTTTCAGTCTGACAACTTGACCTCACTTAGATTTAGATTTAAGGAGTTTTGATAATCTAATTATAGTGTGGTTGTCCACCTTTGTGATATGATAGTATCAGGAATGATGTCTTCCATTTACTTAAGAATATAATAATGCCAATGAATTCTCTTAATCATATACTTCCAGTGTATTTGGGCTTTGCCTATTTTCTTTATCAATGAAATAATTTATTACTTATAAAAAAATAGAGAGAATATAATAAGACCAATGTGGCAAGAAATTCCCACGTACTAGGGTTGTGCCTCTTTCAGCATTTTGATAAATTTTACTTGCTGGAAAGGAGACCATGGAAAGAAGTTTGACATGGAATTACTGGTAAAGGGTATCTGTAAGTGTGCATCTTTGTTTGATGAGCCTTATCCAGACATTGCTCTTTGAACCAACTAACTAGTTTTCATCTTTGATGATGGCTCATCAATAATTGTGGGTGAAAACTCTTGCCATTGAATTAGCTCCAATTTGAGAATATTGAGTAATTGTGTTATAATAGTCATATTAGAGGACACATCATGGTGTGACTGTGGCCATAGGGCAGATTGGGGTAGAATTTGTGAATAGTCGGGAAATTTAGGAAATAAACTGAGAATAGGTCTCTAGGCAACAAAGGATAGAACCATAAATGATTATATTTGCATTAAGTATGAGTGATTGAGGATGAGGAATGAGAGGAATTTTTTTTGGATATTTAGCCACTTGTAACTAACCAACACATGCTGGTAATGAATTTAAGGTGCTAAAGAGACAAGTGTAAAGCGAAATTGCTGTTGAAAGAAAGCAAGCGAAAGATAGCACCTTATTCTAATATATGATCTGTTTTCTCTCTTTGTTTTCTCTCCGTACACTTTCCCACTGACGATGATCTTTGGTGCTTAACTACGAGATTATCATGGTTTTCTCGAAATATATTCTTATAGAATCTAAAGTTTTTGAACTATTTGAGGAAGGTAATCGATGGATTCGCATAACAGAGAGAAGTTGGAAGGTTATGAAAGTATTGGTCCTGGAGATGTCCACGGTGAAATGGTTCATTAGAGTCCTTGAGGTATGTTCGATCGGCGATAAGGAGTTCTTTGCAATCTCTTAGGAGTATAATAGAAGTTACATTGCTCAAAGATGCTCCAATGCTCAAGGTCGATATAGGGCGTCAGTGGAATATGGTAAAGATGGCCAACGAAATTTTGTTTTTTTACTGGAAGAAATTGTGGGGAAAGGATGGAACAAAATGGCTGTTGCACTGCGGGAAGTTTACGGCAACTGGGGGAAGGGGAGAAATGTTGGGCTATCAAGGTCTCAAAACTCAACCTAGCAAGTATTGACAAACACTCTGCCCAAGTCTTACGCATAGGTGGTTCGGTCATTGGGGCTTGCTGTTGGCAATCACGAAGCTCAAGGAGATGCAACAACAGCGGTACCCAGGGTGGAGGGAAATTCTTGGATTTTGAAAGCAAATGAGTTAGTCGTTGAGGGAGAAGGACAGAGATGTGCACCGCTTGCTCCAGTCTGCAGAAATAACACTGAGGCCTCGTTTGTTTTTAGGAAACTTCTCAACTCATCTCATTTAATTATTACAATTTTTTCAAATTTCAATACAAAATAAAATAAACAATTCAATTTTTTCAAATCTCAAAACAAAAATAATATTAAAAAATATATTTTAATAATATTTTATTTAACTTTTTAACTTTAATCTCAACTCATCTGTGAAAACAAACGAGGCTTGAAATGGTAAGAATCTTTTCAATTGAAAGAGGACACGGTGAGGGATGAAGATCTTTACCTTCTTAAACAAGATTTACCTTAGTTAAAAAGCTTAGTTGACTCTATGATTTAGCGGGTCGATAATAGACTGGGCTTGGGCTTGAGCTTGTCATCCATAAGCTTGGGCAAAAGTGGGTCAAGTAAAAATAAGATGGGCTAGGAGAGGCGTTACCCTCGGGCTGAGAAAGGGAAAGCCCAAGCCCAGCCCAAAAGCTGACGGGCTAAACACCTGAGGCCTCCCGAAACGAGCATTGTGCCTGTTATCGGCAATGATATGCCGTTATCACCCAAGCACCAGCCAACGACCGCAGAGACCCACCGACAGGAGAAGGTGAACTGGTGGGTGAAGCCCTGGACGATGGGTTGCTGGAGTTGAGGACCCTGATGGAGTTCAAACCCGAGATTGTTTGTTTTGGATGTACGAGGGGCTCACGGGTAACAAAAAGGGCAATAAGGAGCCGATGCCAACCCATAACCCATCACCATCGTTGGGAGTAGGCAATCTAGTGGGTGGGCCCATGGTCGATGACTTACTAGAGGTGACGTCGCCGGTGGAGATAGAAGCCGAGAATGTCCATTATGAACGTAAAATGGGTTCTCGAACAGAGGAAGAGGGCTAGAATGAGCCAGCAACCTCTCTGTCACAGTTGGAAGTCTTGTAGCCATTGTGCTTGCACGAGATCCTCAAATGGACGCTGAGATGTCGATGGAGAATAGTTCTAAGAGATTGGGAGTTGAGGACACCCAAACCGATGCTCGCACCTTGGTTTTATTCAAGCTCGGAGTCTCTCTGAAAATGAGGGGGGGTCTTTGAACACAATAATAAGCAGGTACATTGGTATTGATTGTCATTGGGATGAGCCTACCTACTCCTTTGAATTCAATGCCCCCGCTAAAGAACATATACTAGCATTAGATTGGGTTCTACTTAAAGTCGAGGAGATTCAATTGTGTTGGACTTCCATGTATTGGTTATGAAGACTAGTTCTTGGTTGTACTTGCTGCCATCGAAGAGCCATTCAGCCAAGAAAAGGGAAAGAGAATTAAAGCGACTTACTTGTTCAGTAAATTATGAAGGAAGTGCGAGTCCTGGCAGAACGAAGTGTAGGGAAAAATCGGTGGTTTTATGAAGCTCAAAATAGTCTCGTGGAACGTAAGGGGGTTGAACGAGTTAGAGAAGCGCACCAAAGTACGAAATCAACTTCGTGGCTGGAAAGTCGATGTTGTTTGTTTCCAAGAGACAAAACTGGAATTCTTCTTCCATAGCAGCATGCGGAGTTTGTGGAATTGTTGTCTTGTGGGGTGGTTGATTTGCTGTCTAGGGAGGCGTTGGGAGGCATATTGGTAATGTGGGATAAAGGGTGGTGGAAAAGATGGATGAGTGTGTGGGGGAATATACAATGGCTACTTATTTCAAGAATGTGGAAGATAGTTATCATTGGTCCTTTGTTGGTGTTTATGGTCCCATCTCTAATACTGCAAGAAGAGGCTTGTGGGATGAATTGACTGGCCTTTGTAGCTTATGGAGCCTTCCTTGGTGTATTGAGGGAGATTTTAACGACACTCACTTTCCAAGAGAACGATTAGGAGGTCCTAGCTCTAGCTCAGCAATGATGGATTTTCTGAATTTATTTGTGAGCAATATCTTCTAGACATTCCTCTAGTGGGTGGTCCATTCACATGGTCCAGTAATAGAGAACATCCAGCTTGGTCAAGACTTGATAGATTCCTTATTTCACCCAATTAAGAAGCACATTTTCTGGACCTAATCCAGAAACGGCTTCCAAGGTATGTTTGGATCACTGCCCCATTCTCATTGATTGTGGAGGCATCCAGGGAGGTAAAAAGTTTGAGAACATGTGGCTGAAATCAGAAGGCTTCGTTGAGCGAGTTAGACAATGCTGTATCCTTCCCAGCGACCCTACTTGTGTTGACCAGCTAAGTTAGGATGAGAAGAGTTGAACGGGAAAAAGAGGTTGTGGAGCTTTAGTTTGGCTTGGCTGGTCTTCATGGCATGAAGACCTCGGATTCGACAAAAGAATAAAAACCATAGCTGTAAGGCTTAACAGACAAAGAAAACAGGATCCCACTGATCACTCTCCAAACAAAACAACCTAATCTGTATAGGCCAGAAGCCATAAAAAGCATGATAGCTCGACTCGTTGACAGAACAAATAGGGGATAATCTAAAGTAGGCTCTTTGAAGCAATATCTTGCAACTGGCACTAAAGTAAAGGAACCCACAACTAGGTAGAGTCATAGGATCTGCAAGAGAGAGCTTAAAGCGAGCTTCATCAATCCAATCATTTCGCAGGAAATTGTAGTGAAGGCAAAACTACTAAGTGGTCTTACTATCTCATACAGAGCAACTCGAGTTATGTGCTGGCTTGCAACTGGCACTAAAGTAAAGGAACCCGCAACCAGGTAGAGTCACAGGATCTGCAAGAGAGAGCTTAAAGCGAGCTTCATCAATCCAATCAGTTCGCAGGAAATTGTAGTGAAGGCAAAACTACTGAGTGTCTTACTATCTCATACAGAGCAATTTGAGTTATGTGCTGGCTTGTAAGCTAAAGGCTCTCAAGGTGGACTTGAAGAAGTGGAATGAGCAGATTTTCGGGAATGTGGAACATCGGAAAAAGTCCCTCTTTGACAAATTACAGGGTTTGGAGGATGTGGAGGAGGAGAGGGGGCTTTTAGAAGAAGAAAAGGCTCACAAAAGCATCTCATCTTGGATAATGAAAAGTTGGCTTTAATGGAAGAGATTTCTTGGAGACAAAAATCAAGGGCTTTTTGGTTAAAAGAAGGGGATAAATGCACCAAGTTCTTCCATCGCATGGCTAATTCGCATAGAAGACACAATGTCATTGAGTCCTTATTGGTAGATGGGAGGATTACATCGAATCTGTCTGAGATCATGGATAACATTACCAATTACTATGCACAACTACTTTTGGAGCAATTTTCTTGGAGCCCATGTCTGGATAGCCTTGGTTTTTAGTCGATTGAGCAGCAAAAAGCAAGTTGGCTAGAGAGGCTATTTGAGGAGGTGGAGATTCGCAAGGTGGTGAGAAGTATGGCAGGCGACAAAGCTTCGGGTCTAGACGGGTTCACAATGGCTTTTTTTTAAGGCATGTTGGGAGGTAGTTAAAGATGACATCATGAGCTTCTTCCATGAGTCTCATGAACGAGGAAATTTGAAAAAAGCCTAAGTGCTACTCTCATTGAAAAAAGTGGAATGTACAAAATCCTTTCAAAGGAATATTGGCTAATAGATTGAGTACGGTATTGGAGAAGATAATATCCAAGCCCCAAAATGCATTTATACGAGGTCAGCAAATTCTTGACTTGGTTCTCATTGCCAATGAATGTTTGGAGAATTGCATCAAGTCGGGTGAACCAGGGTTATTATGCAAACTTGACAAGGAGAAGGCACGTGATTGAGTAAACTGGAATTTTTTGTTATACATGCTTGAGAGGTGTGGACTTGGAGCAAGATGGTGTTCTTGGATCAATTTTGCATCTCCACTATATAGTTCTCTATTTTGGTGAACGGTACTCCAATGGGTTTTTACAGAAGTTCGAGGGGCTTGAGGCAAGGTGATCCCCCTATCTCCATTACTCTTTGTTTTCATAATGAAAGTTTTTAGTAAAACTAAAAAATGATTGTAGGTCTTCATTACTCTTTGTTGTAAGGGATGCACGAATCAACACACTTGGGATGACCCACCTCTTATTTGCAGATGGCACTCTTGTATTCTGTGGGGCTAGTCATAATCACATTCAAGCTTTGTGGGCTCTTTTACTTTGCTTTGAAGCGACATTGGGATTGGAAGTGAATCTTACCAAGTCAGAATTAGTTTTGGTTGGAAATGTTCCAAGAGTTTTGAGCTTGGCCAATATCCTGGGGGTGCAAAGTCTCCACTCTGCCAATGACGTATCTCGGTCTTCCATTGGGTGCCTCCTTTAAGTCGTAGTCTATTTGGGATGGGGTGTTAGAAAAAATGGAGCGCAAATTGGCGATTTGGAAGAGGCTTATTTGTCCAAAGGTGGTAGAGTTACGTTGATCAAAAGTACTTTATCCAACCTGCCTGCTTACCTCTTATCTTCATTTTCAACACCATGCAAGGTGGCTCACTAGTTAGAGAAATTATAAAGAGATTTTCTTTTTTGGGGGGGCGGGGGGGAGTAGATGAAGAGTTCAAGTTTGATTTGGTGAATTGGGCTACGATTTGTACCCCTATACATGAAGGTGGGCTGGGAATTCGGAATTTGTTGGTTTTCAACAAGGCTTAATTGGGTAAATGGTTATGGAGATATCACTAAGAGAGGGGAGCTTTATGGAGGGTGATTGTAGATTTAAAATATGGTGGATTGTGGGAAGGATGGTGCTCGAATGAGGTGAGCGGACCACATGGGGTGGGCCTTTGGAAATGCATAAGAGGCTGGACCAATCTCCATTGATCAACACATTTTGTAGTTGGGGATGGTTCTATAATTAAATTCTAGAATGATGTATGGTGTGGAGATTGAATCCTCAAAGAAGCCAACCCAATACTATACAACATTGCACAAAGAAAGGCAGCTTCAATAGTGGAGCTGATGGATCTCTCTAGTAGCTCTCCCCAATGGAATATGATTTTCCTTAGAGCTGCTCAAGATTGAGTAATTGACACATTTACAGATTCAATCTTGTGTACAATTGTAGAGTGATTGGAGGAGCGGATGATTATGTGGTGACCATCCAAGAAGGGGAGCTTTATTGTACAGTCGTACTAAGTCCCTTAGCCCCCCCCCCCCCCAAAAAAAAAAAAATAAAAGCTTCTTTTTTTGTATGGACGGCTTCGTTAGGGAAGATTCTCACCTTAGATAATCTAAGGAAACGTTGACTTATTGTATTGGATTGCTGTTACATGTGTAAGAAAAGTGGTGAGTCATTGGATCACCTATTATTGCATTGTGATGCAGCCATGAGCTTATGGAACGATGGGTTATTGACTTTTTGGCCAGTTGGCAAGGCATCCGGGATAACTCTCAAATTGCAGCTATGCGGAAGATTATACCGACCTGTCTATAGCGGTGCATATGGATGGAGAGGAACGGTCAGAGGTCTGAGGATCGTGAACAGACAATGGACGAGCTTAGAACTTTTTTTCTTCACACTTTATTCCATTGGTCGACTGTAATAGACTTTACTGGCATGAACGCAGATGATTTTCTTGTATCTTTAGACAGTCATGCATAGGTGTGGCTCTTGTATATATCCCGTGTACTTGGATTCGCCTATTCTCAATAAAATTCATATTTACTGATCAAAAAAGAAAGCACGAGAGGCTTTATTATATACTAGAAGATATGGCCATAAGAGGAATTCTGAAGTTGACTCAAGTGGTTTAGGATCTTGATGTTATTGATGTTACTGATAGTAAAGGATGCTCAGAGCTAGCGGAGATGAATTAAGCTGCACATTAGCAGGTTCTGATTTTTATAGATTTTGTCCTACTTGTAGGCTCATTCCGTATGCAAAATTATTATGGAGGGAGGTTTTTGATATCTCCATGTCCCTTATATTTCATGGGTTACAGTTCACAATCATTAGTAGATGGAATTTTAACCATAGCATCGTACTACCATTGGGGTCTACAAGGTAGACTTCTACTCCTCCCTCCCCCCTCTTTCCCTATTTCTTTCCAATGTTTCTTTGCAAGTAATTGCCTTACATGGTGTATTGTCATGATACCAAAGTGTCAGCTATGCTGATTTCATCTCATCTTTATGATATGGCAGTGATTGTTTCTCCTCATGGGATTCGCGGTAGGCTCACTGGTTGTTGTCCCGGGGATCTTGTCAAACAAGTGTATTTAAGGTATTATTTATTTATTCTTTTTTGTTTTTAAATGCATAGTTATCTTCTTCGGACATATAATAAATTACTAGGATTTGATATCTCACTTTCTTCTTTTCAAAACAGTTCTGGCAAGTTTAAGACTCCAAATGGATTTATAGGTCTACCACATCATGTTTCTCAAGAATCTGGTTGCCAGATGAGGGGGCAAAGTTGCTATGTAGAAGTTACCCTGGGCTGCCCTAAATCTGTGAGTGACAATCCTTTGCAATCAAACTCAGATGCCATGAGGAATTTTCCCACAAATAATGTTCCTGAGTCTGCCGATGTGGGAAGAGGTGATAAGAAAGGATCGCCAGATCAATTACCAGTTCATGAGAAAACATTCATATATCCAGCTGAGGCAGTGCTTGTTCCAGTCCTGCATACATCATTTGCCAGATCTTCTCTGAAAAGGTATATACTCCAGAGGGTTATGCAATTTTTTGTTGTTGTCTAATATGCTTTAGGGTTTGTCCCACGTTGGGGTAGACGACCAGTCGGGCAAATCTGGTTAATAAGGTGGTTCCTGTCGGAATAATTTTGTGGTGTATATGTTTTCATAGGTAGGTAAAGGAAAAACTCGGTGTGGTCACGTAGATTTACGATAGATTTTTTATGCTTAATATGGTATGACACTGACATCTTTTTAACCATCTGATTAAGTGATTACCTCACTTGAATATCCCCTTCCTCTGTCTCCACATCTTCTTGGTGTGTGTGGGTGTGTGCACGTTTATACTGCCTCTTCGATTTCAGGTCCTTTAATATTGCCGTGTAATACTTAAATCTAACAATGATGTTGTTAATTTGCAGATTTTGGCTACAGAATTGGATAGGACCATCATTACCTGGTTCATGTTTCTTTATGCACTGGTTAGTTCTGTTTCATGAGTTAACGATGTTCATGCAAATGTTGCTTTTATGTTCTGTCATTGGTGGTCCAAGTTAATTTCCAGCTACTTAGACCGAAAAAATTGTTCTGTTTCATACTTAACAATGTTCATGCAGTGCTCTTATCAAGAAATGTTGCTTTTACATTCTGTCTTTGGTGGTCCAAGTAAATTTCCAGCTACTTAGACTGAAAAAAATTGTAGACCGAAAAACATTGTTCAGATGACACTTACAAATTCAAGACACTTTTTATCACACCATATTTGATTCTATGACCTAGATTCAATTAGCGCAGGTTTGGGGGATGAGACGAGAATCTTGATCTCGTCTCAAAGTTTAAAATATTATATTTTAATATTATTATTGTTTTAGGATTTGAAAAAGTTGAATTGAGATTTAAAAAAGTTGAATTGTTTATTATATTTTGTATGAGAATTTGAAAAATTTATAATGATGAGATGAGATGAGATGATGAGAATTTTATATTTTGTCTTGGTATCCAAACCTGCTCTTAGTGTTTTTATTTACTGAATCCCATTCTTATGTAATTAGTTTTCTTTAATATGATCATTATTGTGCTAATTGTTGTCACTAAATGAATATATAAATTAATGTTTTAAATCATCATGACTTCTGTCTATCTTTAGACATCACGCATGGGTGTTGCTCTTGTATATATCTTGTGTGCTTGGGCTATGCCTACTTTTCTCATTAATAAAGTTCTTATTTACTGATAAAAAGTTGTATTAAATCACGTAGTTGACCTTAGTATTTTATAACATCGATTACCAATTTTCTTTGATTTTTGGATTGCATATGATGATATAGGAAATTGGTAATTTTATTGATTGGTAATGATGATGTTAAATAGGTAATGAGTGAATTGGTTCCTTAATTTCCAATTCTTTCTCTCACTATCATTCTGGTTTTGCAGTGGTAGCAATATGGACTTCGTTGAAGGATCATGGACTGAAATCAATGGAATACATGCCAAACATGGCTATAATAGTAGTAGTAATAGTAACAGTAGCAGTATCAGCACCATAAGCAGCAGCTCTAGCGATAGTGATCACAAGATGACTACAGGAGCCAGTGAACTTGAGGGAGATGCTGACTCTTTAACGTGTAGACAATCTGGTTTATCTTCTAATCATCAGTTGGAGAATGGCCCCATATTGGTACTTCATTATCTACAAAGCAAGTAGTTTTCAATAACTATTAGTATGGTAGAAAAACTTCCACATCCTGTTGTTATATTCTTTCATAATCCACCCCATGAGGACCTTGGACCTCATTAGAACACCACCCACCCCACTGAGTATCCATCTTTAAAAAATCTACTATTGTTCTCTACAAGAACTCTCTCTTATTCTAAAAGCATCAAAGCCACTTCTATAAGAGTGCCTAATTAAATGCGAGCAGGTTTCACACTCGCAAACCATATCTTGGCCCAAATACCAGGTGAAATTTGGCCTCATTAGCTGGAGAAATTAGGCCTCTTCATATAACTCACCCAAAAGAAGTCACGTTGCAGCTTCTCTAGGCAGTTAGCCACAGTAGAAGGGAGTGGAAAAAGAGACAGCTTATCAAGAGAAATTTTACCTCCTCCTAACTCTCTCCAAAGGAAGTACCATTGAAGCTTCTCTTGGAAGTTAGCCACAATAGAAGGGAGTGGAAAAAGAGACCTGAATTATGTAGACAAATTAGAAAGAGTGCTCTTGATCAAAGTAATTCTACCACCTATATCCCATATGATAAAGATAATGGTAGGTGGTGTATGGGATCACATTGCTTGGGACGTTCTTGCTTTTTATAAGGTTCTAATGGAGCTCCAATTGTATCATTCACTAGTTTTTTTGGAGTATAGGCCATGTGGTTTGGGCCTTCCATTGGGGTGTTACAAATGGTATTAGAGCCTATCCCAATCAGAAATGTGGGACTTGAGCCGTGACACCTACAACGAACAGGCTCGATAAGGACGTTGGGAATTTAAGGGAGGGAGATTGTGATATCCCATATGATAAGGATAAGGGTAGGTGGTGAATGAGATCCCACATTGCTTGAGAAGAAAAAGTTCTTATTCTTTATAAGGTTCCAATGGGGCTCCAATTGTATCGTTGACTAATCCTTTTGGAGTATAGGCCATGTGGTTTGGGTCTTCCATTGGGGCGTTACATTTGGATAAATATATGTGCTTCTAGCTAGCCAACTCACATTCAATCTTTTCAATAACCCCATCCCAAATAGCATTGTATGTGGTACTTATATTAGATATATGTGAGATCTTATGCATGTCGATGTAAGACTTTACTTACAGTAATATGTGCTATAGTTTTCCTTGCATTTGCGTATATGATATAGTTATTCAAATGTGGGCTATACTCTAGTTGCCGAAACTAGTGTCAGTTGGTACCCAACAATTAACTGTTATCAAGTAGAGGTTTTGTACACATCATAGGTTACTTTTACATGTAGTTAGTGATAGGAGATAGATTGTTGTTTCTTTTACATTTCATGGTGATTTTATAATTATTTACTATTTAGTTCTATTTGATGATAAGATTTACCACACCATACATTTCATGGCATTCATGTATGGTGTAGTAAACGCGAAGATGGGGTTTCCGAAACAATTAGTAATAGAATCAAAAGCTTTTGTGCTAACAGGGCGTGTATGGTATGTTGCTGAACATGAAAAAGCAAATAGTGGCTTTGCAGGAGAGGATGGACAGCCTTATACGGTGCGTTGAAGGAAAACAGGTGGTGGGCCTGGCCTTGGGCTGTTTGGAATGTGGTCCTAGTAAAGGGAAACTTAATGTTGGTGCGGGCCTAAATGAGGTAGACAGGTTGTTAAGTCAACGGGATGTGGGCTGCTACAATTGGCCTTAGTTTGAGGTCCAAGACAAAGGGGAGGCTCAAATGGATTTGGGTCGATTCAATGGGCCTTAGCCTGTGGGTCAAGACAAAGGAAAAATAAAAGTAGGCCTCGTAAGTCTTGTGTGGAAGATCTAGGAAGGCTGTGATGCAAGGCCTTCGTCCAGCCAGAGTCTGCCAGCGTCGCCGGCGATGGTCCAGATGGACTCGCGTTAGGCCGAGGAATCACTTACGGTGGCTGAGACGGAGGATCTAGTAAAGAAGGAGTTGATGGCAACTGTACCAGACATGGATCTAGATAGATTGCAACTGTGTAGTTCCGTGAACGCAGTAGGGGAGAAGGGCCTGACGTGTCGGCCAACCTAGGAGGAGTTGTTGGTGCAAGTCATGGCTACATATATGGTATTGGAAGGGCTAGTTGCGCTGTTGGTGCAACAGATGCTCAGAGGCAGAGCGGTGGTAGCAAGTGTGTTGAACAGGGCAGGTATGGTACGCTGCTGGACGTGAAAAAGAAAATGGTGGCTTTGGAAGAGAGGATGGACAGCCTTATACGGTGTGTTGGAGGAAAATAGGAGGTGGGCCTGGGCTTGGGCTGTTTGGAACGTGGTCCTAGTCAAGGGAAACTTAATGTTGGTGCGGGCCTAAATGAGGTAGACAGGTTGTCAAGTCAATGGGATGTGGGCTGCTACAATGGGCCTTAGTTTGAGGTCCAAGACAAATGGGAGGCTCAAATGGGTCTAGGTTGATTCAATGGGCCTTAGCCTGCATGCCAAGACAAAGGAAAAAGAAAAGTGGGCCCCGTAAGTCTTGTATGGAAGATTTGGGAAGGTTGCGACGCAGGGCTCTCGTTTGACTAGAGCTTGCCAGCATCGCCGGTGATGGTCCATATAGACTCGCGTCAGGTTGAGGAATCACTTACGGTGGTTGAGGCGGAGGATCTAGTAGAGGAGGAGCTGACGGCAATTGTACCAGACATGGATCATCATCTTTCCTCACCAGCGGGCGCCAGTTTTCCAGCACAACATGGACAGAAAAGGATGATGGGCAGCATAGATGATGGGGTTGGGGGAGTCTCAAGTGGTATCTTCTCCGGCGAAGGAACTTCAGTCTATGGCTGCCGATGGTGAGTTGTTTACTGAGGAGGGGGGGTGATGTAGACGTCAGTGAAGGATTTTCACGGATGCTAATCCCCATGAGTGATGTTCCTGAGTGGGAGTGCAGGTCTCCCTTTGCTGAGAAGGAGACAAAGGTGCTGATGGAATCTTAGTAGGCAACCAGGGAAGGGATTGAGATGGACGGGGAGCCTATACCCCTGAAATCTTTGTTGCCTTGTCACTCTACGGCCTCTGACTGGGTTATTCATAAGTAAAGGAAATACAACACTGAGTGGGGATTGAGTGTGAGGGTTTTAAAGAATAGTTCATGGCTTTGCTTACGACCATTGAAGTAGGAAATGCGCAGTTGAAGAAATCTGGTTCTAAAAAATAGAAGGAGCTCAAGAGACTTAGGTGGTCTATCAACTATGAGAGTAGCTCAAACCGAGAAAGATCCAAGGGAGGGTCTATATGAAGCCCAAGATTATATCTTGGAATGTCCGAGGGCTTAATGAGGTTAACAAGCACTTGTGGATAAAAATTTGGTTCGAAGTCGAAGGTGGATATCATTTGCTTGTAGGAAACTATGATGGAAATCATTTCTGGAAGCACCGTTAGAAGTTTGTGGAGCTGTTCATATGTCGATGGGGTTTTCCTTGCATCGGTTGGGGCATCAAGTGGAGTACTAGTAATGTGGGACAGAAGGGTGGTGGAGAAAATGGAGGAGTATATCGGGGAGTACACAGTGACTTGTTCTTTTCAAAATGTGGAGGATAATTTTATGTGGGCTTTTGCTGGAATTTATGGGCCGACCTTGGACAGCAACAAAAACATTCTATAGGAGTTAGCTGGGTTACATAGCTGGTGAGACCTACCTTGGTGTATAGGAGGGGACTTTAATGTTCCAAGATTCCCAAGTGAAAGATCGGGAGAAATCAGGTTACGGCCAGCAATGTTGAGTTTCTCGGATTGTATTTTTGATTTGGGGTTGGTGGACATTCTGCTCATGGGTGGTGCATTCACATGATCCAATAACCAAATGTGAACTAGATTGGATAGATTTTTAGTTTCCCTGGAATGGGAAATTCATTAACCGGAGTTATGTCAGAAAAGATTACATTGCCTATGTTCCAATCATTTTTCCATCTTGTTGGACTGTGGGGGTATTCAAGGAGGGCGAAGATACTTAAGTTCTAGAATATGTGGCTAAAAGCTGAAGGTTTAGTGGAACGGGTTAGGCAATGGTGGTCCTCCTATTAGATCCAAGGTTACCCCTAGTTTCATTCTTGCAGGTAAATTGAAAGCTTTAAAGAAAGATATAAAGTTTTGGAATGTGCAGTCTTTTGGAGATGTAGGCAACCGCAAGAAGTCACTATTGGAGGAGCTTCATGAGGTAGAGAGGGCATAGGAGGGACGGCCATTTCTTTGGAGGAACTCTCTCGGAGGACAAGACTAGTTTCAGAACTAGAGAGGGCTATCCTATTGGAGTTGATCTCTTGGCAGCAAAAATCTCGAGCTTTACGGTTGAAAGAAGGTGATCTAAGCACGAAGTTTTTTCAGAGTGGCAAATTCCCATGGGAGAACTAATGCCATTGAGATGATGAATGTTAACGGAGCTGTTTGCACAGAGATCCCTATGATTCAAGAACATGTTGCCGGTTATTTTGAATAGTTGCTTAGCGAGCCAATGGGGTGGAGGCTGAAAATTGATGGGCTAACGTTTGAGTCCATTGGCAGCAGAATGTCACTTGGTCAGAGAGGCCGTTTGAGGGGACTAAGGTTCATGGAGTGGTGAGGAAGATGGTCAAAGACAAAGCACTTGGTCTAGATGGATTTTCTATGGGTTTCTTCCAATCTTGTTGGGAAGTGGTGAAGGAGGACTTAGGGGAGGTTTAGATAGTGAGTTGAGTTAAGATGAGAGTTGAAAGTTGAATAAAATATTGTTAGATATAGTTTTTAATATTATTTTTGTTTTGGGATTTGAAAAACATGAATTGTTTATTATATTTTATTTGAAAGTTTGAGAAAGTTGTAATGATTAGATGATATGAGTAAAGATCAACTCATTATTCAAACAAGGCCTTAATGAAGGTATTTCGTGAATTTTTTCCGCTTTGAAAATTTGAGAAAAGTCTCAATGCCACTTTTATTGCACTTATTCCCAAGAAGACTGGGGCATCGGAGGTTAAGGATTACTGGCTCATTAGCCTTGTAAATTGGGTTTATAAGATTATTTCCAAGGTTCTTGCAAATAGACGAAGTTTTGGGCAAATCGTTATGAAACCCCAAAATGCATCTGTACGGGGAAGACATATATTGGACTCAGTAGATTAAAATCGGGCAATCTGGGTCTCTTGTGCAAGTTGGATTTCCTATTGTATTTGCTTGGGAGGTGGTGCTTATGGATTAGGTGGTGCATATCGACGGTGAGATTCTCAGTTTTGGTGAATGGTAGCCCAATTGTTTTTTTTACAGCTCCTGTGAATCCTTTGCCCCCACTCCTCTTTGTCATTGTCATTGAGGTGTGTAGCAGAATGATTTCAGCTATGGCTAGTAGTGGGTTTCTGGCTGGTTTTTGGTTGGTGAAATAAATCGAGGTACTCTTGACATTTTGTTGTTCACAGATGAAACCTTAATTTTTTGCGAGCCAGATCAAAATCAGATTCAGGCACTTAGGGCACTTCTACTTTGCTTTGAGGCTGTATCTAGGTTGAAGGTGAACTTATCTAAGTCAGAGTTGATCCCAATTGGCAACGTTTGTAACATTCAGCGGTTGGCTAACACTCTTAAAAGTAAGGTCTCCTATTTCCCTATGAATTACCTTGGCCTTCCTTTGGGGGCCGTCTCCAAGGCTAAACCCATTTGGGATGCAGTAATTGAGAAGATTGACAGGTTGGAAGAGATTGTATCTGTCGAAAGGTGGTAGGATTACTCTAATCAAAAGCACTCTATCCAATCTACCAACTTATTTTTTATCCTCGTTCCCAATTCCAGCGAGTGTGGCGACACGAATTGAGAAATTGCATCGTGACTTCCTTTGGAGTGGACTTGGGGATGAATTCAAATTTCATCTGGTCAAGTGGGACAAGATATGTTCCCCAATATCTTATGGGGATTTGTGAATTAAAAATCTGAGGGTGTTCAATCGGGCTTTGCTTGAGAAATAGTTCTGGCGTCATAATATTGAACAAAAAGCTTTATAGAAGTCGGTGATTGATTTCAAGTATGGAGGCTTGTGGGGGGATGGTGCTCTAGGACGGTACGTGGGGTTTATGGGGTGGGAATATGGAAGCACATTAGACGAGCGTGGGGCATGTTTGCTCGTCATGCTACAATTGTGATGGGAGACAGCCTAAGAACTAAACTTTGGCATGATATATGGTTTGGAGATAGAGCCCTCAAGGACTCATTCCCTATAGTGTTCATGCTTGCACATGAGAAAAAAGCTTTAGTGGCGGACGTAATGGAGATGGCAGGTGATCTAGTACAATGGAATGTGAGCTTCACTAGGGTGGCCCAAGACTGGGAAGTCAGCAGCTTTGCAGATTTTTCCCGACTCCTATACTTCATGAGACCGAGCACTCAAGGAGTTCATACTTTGTGGTGGGTACCTGCTAGAAAAGGTATTTTTCAGTTCGTTCTTTCTATAAGGCCCTCACACAACCGCAGAATAATAACTTTCCAAGGAGAAATAAGGCATCTCCTAGGGCGGCATTTTTTGCTTGGACAGCATTTGGGAAAGATATTGACGCTGGATAATTTACAGAAACACGGGGTGATAGTAGGGGACAGGTGTTGTATGTGCAAACAATGTGGTGAGATTGTGGTCCATCCTCTACTACATTGTGAGGTTGCTAGAGCGCTATGGGTAGATGAATTTAGACAGGTAGAGCTAGCTTGGGTTATGCCTGCAACAATTGTTGAACTTCTGGCATGTTGAATGAATTTGGGCTGTATTCCACAAATCTCAGCTGTGTGGAATAGGGGTGTACATAAACCGACCGGACCGGCCGCCGCCGACGTAGACCGACCGTCGGATTGAGGAACCGGCCGAAACCGGCAGAGAACCGGTCGGCCGGCGGTATAAAATTCATAAAACCGACGTCGGCCGGTTCGGTCTACGGTTCAGGACCGGTCTAAACCGAAGAACCGACCGACAGTTATAACTGTCTATTTATAATACATTTCTTATACAATACGACACCGTTTCGTGTGAAACGGCGTCGTTTTGTTCTTAATACATTGAAAAAAAAATAGAATGAAGACGATGCCATTTGGTCTAAACCAAACGCCGTCGTTTTTGGGTAGGGTTTTGAATTACCCCCCCCTTCTTCTTCTTCTTCGCAGCCGTCCTCGACTCCTCATTGCTCTGTGATCTCCATTCTCCCAGACTCCCTCTTCCTCTCCCCGGACGGTCGGACCTCATGGCTCTCACGCCTCACGGACTCACTCTCAGACTCTCCTCTCTCGACGCCGACGACCCACACGCCCCACGGCTCTCTTTCCTCTCTCGACGCCGACGACCCACAAACCCCACGACACTCTCTCCTCTCTCGTCGCCGATGAGCCACACGGCCCACAATAAAAAGCCCAAACCGATCAAACCGACCGGTAACCGGCCGGACCGATTCCGGCCGGTTTCACCCCTTAACACCGGTCGGTTTCGATCGGTTTCTACCCCTCAAATTCAATGATCGGTCGGTCTCGGTTTTGTGAAGAAACTGAACCGACATAGTCGGTTTTCAGCCTTAGTGTGGAAGATGATTCCTCTACGTATTCTTTGGTGCATATGGCAGGAAAGAAATGACTGGACGTTTGAAGGCAGGAAGTGTTAATTGGAGGAGATTAGATTACTTTTTATTAGAACCTTGTTTCTTGGGCCAAAGCTGTAGATTTCAACGACCCCGATTTTCATGATTTTCTTATTTCTTCTTCCTAAATAGGCGTTATATCTTGTATACCCCCTTGTGTACTTGGGCTTTGCTTATTCGTATTAATATAATATAAATGTTTACTTAACCAAAAAAAAAAGATTTGATTATCGGCATTGAGCCTTAGCTCAAATGACACCTTCCCCTATAACATCATGATGAAGGGTTAAGTCATGGTTTCAAGATCATCCAACTTGCAATAAAATCAATTTGGTCTTTGAATCTTCTAACTTCTAATAACTTTGTTTAGAACTTCTATTGATAATATAACCAAGAATTGTTTCACTAACCATGATAGGTGGTTACCTTACTATAGTTGTGAGGGCGGGGATAGTTGGATGTGGGGGCTAAATTCAATTATGGGGAAGCTTAGATCTATCCAAATGTTTAGGAATGGTGTGTTTAAATGCTTCTTCCTGTCTAAATTAGTTTTGGTATTGGTTGTTAGCTCGTATTGGCAGATGCAGTTGGAAGACAGGAGTTTTTCTTTTTTTCAGTTTTCTTTCGTCATACTTGATGCAGGTAACTTTTAGGTTTTTAGGTCTTACTGTGTGAGGGCCTTATGATCAGTTTCTCTCCCTTCTATGCGTGGAAGATGGCTCCTATCTGTCTACTATGATGTTTATTTTATGGGCCAAGGGCTGTGGTGTTTTTGGAGGGAAAGAAATGATAGGAAGTTTTAGGACCATGAGTGGATGATAGAAGAGTTTAAAACCTTACTCAATGCTATCCTTTGGGCGACTACAATAGATTTTAAGTTTTCATGATTTCCTTGTATTTTCTTCTGTTCCTAATTAGGAGTTTCTCTTGTGTACTTCCTATGTACTTGGGCTAAGCATTTTGTGTTCTCCAACGAAATGCTTAACTACTTATTTGTAACACCTCCTCCCATAGGGATGCCACGTAACATACGTAACTCACACCAGGCAAGGGACCCACATAATTAATAAAAACTTCATTAATCATAACAAATCCTTAAAGTAAACATGTCATTAAACATAAAAACATAATCAGAGTCTTGTTTGCAGTAGGGATGGAAGGATTATGAGTGATGGAGTGCCAAGAATCTCAAGATTGGAGAGATCGATCCTGGCTTTCAGTGGCTGGCCTTCAAGGGTTGTTCAGAGACGGCTTTGAAAGGATGGGAAGTTTTATCCAGTGTGAATTGGAGAGGGTTTTCTGCAGATGCACAAGTGAATGTTGTGCAGAAGATGTGTGTGTGAGCTTTGGTGATTGCTTGTGAATAAGTCAGCCTCTATTTCCACCATTTAATTAGTTAATGATGGGCAAGTATTTGGAAGTTAAAATCTGGTTATACAACAAATGCTAATCAGATTCACAATGGGTTTAAGGGCTTGCACAATCTTTTTTTTTATAAGTAAAATTTTATTGATACAAATGAAGTGGGCGAAGCCCGTGTACACAGAAAGTATATAAAAAAATACCTAAATACATTCTAGGAACACTAGTTCCGTTAAGCACAATGGCTGAAAACCAGAGCAATAAATTGTGTACAAAAAAGTTCTGAAGGTCCTCCATTATACGCTCTCTATCTTCAAAGCACCAACCATTTCTTTCCATCCAAATGCATCACTTAATGCACAAAGGAATCATCCTCCACACTGCCGCCAGTTGGGGACAGCCTTGAATCTCCTTCCAACAAGCTATTAAATCCATCACCCTCAAAGGCATAACCCAAGCCACACCAACTCTTCTAAAGATCTCATCCCACAACACTCTTGTCACCTCACAATGCAGTAATAAGTTATATTATGGGCCTTCAACTTAATATGGCCCATTTATTAAACATGGTATCGTTATATTAAGTCAAAAATCTTGGCCCATCTTTTAAGGCCCATATGTTACATTATAAAAAAGAAATTAGGTCCCTTCTTCCACTTGACAGGCTAGGAATGTATGACCTCTAATGAGTTAGGAATGTCCTTTGGTGCTGTTGCTTGTCATAAATCAGTGGTTTTGTTATTGATTCAAATTGTGAACTCTAAATGCTGAATTGGCTTTTTGCTTGAATTAACTGAAGTGGCGAAATTCTATGTTAATACTGTATTTAAGTACTTTCATCTTATCATTTGTGATATTGGATTTTTCCTTCTAAATTGGTTTCTCTAGGATCACAATTGTATTGAAGCAACACAATCTATTGTCCTTATGTACCCTTGAGTTTCAGAACTCTGTTAATTCATCTGCCTACTTTCTTATTTTCAATACTCTTTTAATTTAACTTTATAAATGAGGACATCTCACTCTTAGTGGGAATTGATGAAATACTTGTTCAAATAAGGGCATGCCTGGACTTCCTTTTATGGGGTTGGATGTGAATCTCACTTCACATCTTATCGCTAAATTGAGAAATGATTTCCTATTTTTTTTCCTCACCAATCTGCATTAAATTTGTGGATGCCAGCAAACTGAGTGAACTTAATGTCAATGCAGGGCTCTAAGCGTCCTCGAACTGGGATGACAGATTCATTTGGTCAAGTTGGTACAGAGACAAATGCTCTTGTGCAAGAAGCATACAAGTCTGATTTTATTTCCATGGAAGTTGACAATTCAGCCATAACAGGAGTTGCAAGTGAGCAGATTGGATCCGATTGGGATTGGGATGATGATGACAGAGGTATGGTCATGGATATCCAAGCTCTGCTCTCCGAGTTTGGAGATTTTGGGGACTTCTTCGAAAATGATGCCTTGCCTTTTGGGGAGGTATTTTCTTATCCTTCACAATGATTTCAATCTGCATGTTTGATATATGCTGATAACACTACTGATATGAGATTGGAGGGAGCTCCTCATCTGGTCTGTTGTTTTGATGGAACATTGGAACTTTGGGATATATGGTTTATTTATCAATTAAATAGAATAATGATTTTTTCAGATTTTTTTCCTTAGATGTCCTCTTTCTTTCTTGTATCCGTATCCAGCTCCTAACTTGTAACTAGGTGTTTTCTTTTGTGTACTCTATGTACTTGGGCTACGTCTATTTACCTGATTCAATAAAACTTTATTTTACTTATCAAAACATTTTTATGTTGGGGAATGCAAACTGTATATGAATTTAGTAGCACTAAGGTTTTAATTAAATCAAGTTCTAGATTGTTTTTCTTGGTAGGACACTCAATGATTAATAGGGCGAGAAGTATGGTATCTCTTTCCTCAAGGCAATAGGCAAATACAGATAAAAAAGAACAGGAGGAAGAGAGGAAGTATCTTGATCCAAGGAGGGTCTTGGTGATGGATTTTGGACATGACATATTGTTCCTTTTTCCTTGTGACATACATCTTTCATTGTGGAGTAACCATTTGAGCAGATGACATTGGTATTATTATTCGTGAACGTATTGTGCAATATAATAGAGAAGTAAACTTGTAAATATGGTGCCATACATCAAGTAGGCAACGACATTGCCCATATTTATAGGTTTGATGAATTATTGGCAGGTAAATTACTAGAATTTGAAGAGGGTACAATAGGCATAAGCACTAGTAACTAATAAGGAACAACCCTCAAAAGTAAAAAAGAGGAAATAAAAAATAACTTCTTCTTCCTCTGTGTGTGTGTGTGTGTCTCTTAAAGATGTTTCATGCTATGTGGTTAGAATTGTATTTTAACACCAAGGCAGTGATTACATGGTAGAGGCACATCGTTTTGTTTTTCTTATTAATGTTTGCATGTATATCTCACCAGTTAAGTTGCAAATACGTTACTAAAGCTAGACGTAAAACGACCTTTCTACTTAGTGGTTCTGGTTCCCTTCCTGCCCACCCCTGGCTCTCCCCTCCCCCCATGTTTTGCTTTAAAATGCTTTTAGGTGATATTGCAAACTTTACATTGAATCTCACGATGATCCCTTGTTTTCCAAAGCCCCCAGGAACTGCAGAATCACAGGCGCTTATGTTTTCTGCACCAGATTGTGGAGATGTGGGTCCCAGTCCAGTTGGGATGATGGATGTTTCTGATCAGGTGCTATTGCCTGTAGGTTTTCAATCCTTTGAGAGTTTTGATCCACCCCCTCCATTAGCCCAAGAGGAGTATCTCAGCAAAAGTCAAGAAGTCACAAATAACAGTTTGTCATCGGGTCTGGTGAACCACACTCCAGCATCCTCTACTGGTGAGTTCGATCATATAATAAAAGCTGAAGCGCTGATGACTTTTGCTTCTGAATATGGAGCCGTGGAGACCCCCACAAGCGAGTTTTCGTCATCCATTTTCAGAAGCCCATATTTTCCCAAATCTCGAAGAGAGGAGAGTTCCAATTCAAGCTCAAATAATTACATCTATGGTGCAACACCACCCTCTTCTCCTTGCTTTGATGGATCAGATGAAAAGACTAGCCTGCCCATGAACTCAAAACCATTGTCTGGAAGGAATGATGTGAATGCTGTTGTCCACTCAAAAAAATATTACACTCATGTGGAAAGGGGGAAAGAGAGACATGATAAAAGATTTCTTGCAGGTAATAATAGTGTTGCTATGTCTGAGGGGGTGGCACCAACTCCATTCTCTAGTTTAAACTCTACAAATGCTGTTAAATCTTCCCTGAGAAAAGTGTCTGAAGGCACCCTTGAATTGGCACCTTTCCTTCAGTCTATGAAGACCGTGTTTGCAACTGAAGTTGAATGTCTGATGTTCCAGGCCTCCATGTGCAGGATAAGGCACACACTATTATCTTCCAGTACCTCTATGCCTATTAATTTGAGTAGGTTAACTGGAAGTAATGTTTTTAATCAGCTGCCTGGTGACCAAAGTACAATGATGGACAATACATCTAGCAAGTATGAGGTGAAAAAGAAAGAGACTATACCAATTAGAATAGCTGGTGATACTGATGGAATTCTAGATGGGCACCTTAATGCGCCTGTTGGTGTTTGGCGCTCTGTTGGAGTTCCTAAAGTTCCGAAGCTCTCAAACTCACCAAGTATGGAAATTAGTTCATCCTTACCTCATAATTCGTTCAATGAGGAAGCTATCCTTTCTTTTGGACAAATGCAACCTCTTCAGGAGCTTCTTGATGGAATGGCATTACTTGTCCAACAAGCTACATCCTCTGTTGATCTGACCCTTGATGGGGATTGTGGTGATGGTGCTTATGGTTGGCTTGCGTTACAAGAGCAGTGGAAGCGGGGATTTTCTTGTGGACCTTTTATGATGCATGCTGGTTGTGGGGGGACTTTGGCTTCTTGTCATGCACTTGACATTGCTGGTGTGGAGTTAGTGGATCCACTTTCTGCTGATGTAAGTTTCAATGTTATACCAATGATTTTTTTTAATTGCTAATAGCTGCACCTTCTTTTTTTTTTTTTGGTTTTGTACTAGAGATTGATATTTAGTGCTTGTGCTGAGTTTTTTTAAAATCTAAGTTATATGTCACTGTCAGATCATATGTACTACTAATTGAATCATGCAAAACTGAAGAATGCGGGAAATAGATTTTGTACGAGTAGTCTGTCTAAAGAGTGTATAATGATGCCATATATAATAAATAACATTAGTAGAAATAAAGGTGTAAACAATTTGAGTTCAAGCAAGTAGTGGGTCGCTAAGCTCTATTCGGGTAATTGTTATTTTAAGAGTTGAGTTTGAGCTTATCATTGAGTAACTTTTATGTTCCTGAGCAGTTCATTTATTTTTCGAATGAACCCCAAGGGGTTGGCCCAAGTGGTGAAGGCCTTGGTCTTGGGGTATCACTGCCTTCAAAGTCCAAGGTCCAACACCTCATGGTTGCAAACAATCTTTTGGGGCTACACCCTCAGGTGAAAAGTAAGCGATTTAGCCAGTTCTGTGTAGGAAAACTTCCGAGGGTGCGGTGCATAGGACCAGGGTTTACTTTGCAGGGGTGAGTCTGAAAGGCCCTGCCTTGGAGAGATTCCCTGACACATAAAAAAAAAAAATTCTAACGAGTTAAAGCTTGTTCAGGAATTTTTATAAACAAAATTGTGTTTTTTGTGAATATTTTTGTATAGTCTATACAAACACATGTTGATGATTATGTTAAAAAAGATTCAAACAAGACTATCGTATTAGGATTATGATTTCTTCTTATCCTTTATTATGATTTCTTCTTATCCTTTTAAATACTTGGGATATTCTCATTATAGAATTAAGAATGATACTACACAAAATAATAAATACGATACCAGTTGCGGCGAGCTTTATAGGAGTTTTGTCGTTTAAGAATTGATTTTGTGTTCATGAATTGCTTATTATGAATTAAGCCAAAGTTGAGTACAGCAGAGTTAATTCCAAGCAACTTTTCGAGTAGTCTTGTTTATTTATAACATTAAGTAAATAATCTTATCTCCAAAATTAGGAACTTTGCCATCTGAGATGCTATTTGTCATTAAAAAAATCAACTTGAATATATAGTTCTGTAAATATATCCTTGAAGGAATAAACCCTGAGGGGTAGCTCAGCTGGTCTGGCCTTGGGTTTGCTCCTCAATGGTCACCACTTCGAGTCCTCTTAGAGTCATTGGAGGTTTAGCTGGTCGTTAACTTCAGGTCCCGTGGGATTAGTCGAGGTGCGCGCAAGCTGACCCGGACACCCTCGGTTATCAAAATATATATATATATATATATATATATATATATCCTTGAAGGAATATACAGTTTATTTGGCTATGCATGTGTTACAATTCTTTACGAAATGGACACATTCTTTGGGTAGGAAAGCTTCATGGCAAAGTACCTTTTAAAAGTTTAGGTAATATAATAGATACTGTTTCCTTGTGTATTTCTTGTTCCTCCAGAAAGCAACCTTCTGCTTGGGCTTGGGGATCTTTAGAATTGAGATTAAAATGCCATTTATTTCAGTTCAATCATTTAGTTAAATTTTAATTAGTCAAATGTATAGTCTATTAGTAGTTATCTTTCTGGTTGTGGACAATACGGGCTTAAGATGTGAGAGCATAATATACTTGTGTATTGATCATTTAATGATCTTATGAAGAGGATATATCCTTTTTTCAGGTTCACGCTTCGTCTGTGATTAATTTGTTGCAGTCTGACATAAAGACAGCCTTAAAATCTGCTTTCAGTATTTTGGATGGTCCATTGTCTGTCAATGATTGGTGCAAAGGCCGCAATCCATCAGTTGATGCTGGAAGCACGGGTGATGGATTTTCTGCTGAGTCTTCTATAAGTGAATGCAGAGATTCTTCCAGTACTGTTGGAGAACCAATGAGCCCATCTCAGTCTTCTGCTGGTGGATCATCTTCTCTTAAAGGTATAATTATCCTTGTATACACATTGGCTTTCAGTTATAGGCAGTTTGACCATTGATGCAGTCTCTAGTGCAACAGATAGAGCAAAAGTGGATGAGACATGCCAAAGGAGATCTAACCAAGAAATCTGTGCCTCAGAGTCAGAGCAGCAACAAAGCACCCGGCTAAGACCAACACTTCTTGTTCTTCCTTTGCCTGCTATACTTGTTGGGTATGATACCTTGTTAAACAAATTTTACGTTGACGTCTGAAAAATCAAATTACATACCAATAGCATTTTGTTTATATGGAGAAAGCCTATTTGCAAGGACCAAAGGGAGACATTCATAACAATGAGAGGCTTATTACATCTTGTTAAAGATAGAAACATGAATATTATCATGATAAAAGTATGGAAATTCACTCATTTTTCTCATCCCAATTACACGTCAAGAAAACTTCACAGAGATCTCAAAGAATAGGTTGAGGCCAACCTCCTGGTTTTGAAGACTCTATTCATCCCTTAGAGTGGCTATTGTTACCATCTATTAGAGATTTGAATGTAACCATAGCAATCAAATAATCTAATATTTTTGCATTATGAGATGTCAAAATGACATTTGTGCCACCTTTAATTTGGCAGAAGGGTTGCGACCTAATTATATTAGGTGCAGTGGAAGAAAACCCTAAATAGAAAAAAAGAAAAAGAAAAAAGAGAGAGCAACCAACAAAGGGAAAAATAAATATGGGAATGACATTTTTTCTCTTCTTACAATAGGAACATAAACATACTCAGCGGATCAACCATATGGCCATCGAAAATATCAGTTATTATACGAATTATATTGAATTGTATGATATATGAGTTACATCTTCTGATATGAAATTGCTCATCAAAAGAAAACGAAAAGTCTCTGACCTGGGATAAATATATAGGCATTTCAAAACATAGGTAAAACATGAATTGGTATTATGGAAATTGGTTGTATCAACATGTCATTAGACTGCTTGAGCAACCTCTGGCATGTATTAGAATATTAATTGGTATTTCTATAGTGTTAAATACTCAGGTTTCTAGCCCACAATTCAATGGGTTTTAACAGAATGTCTTGCTGGTTAAAAATAAACCAATTAGATTATTGCCTGTCCATGTTCGTGCAGTTGAGATATTTAGGAAGAGTTCCTGGCTTCTGCTGCCGCTATAATTTAAACCTACAGCCCATGTATTGACAGAGACAAATAAGCACCATTACAGTTGAAGTGTTTCCTTAAAATAATGCACTAACTTCTTTTTGTTATTAGATCCTTGCAAAATGCTTTAGAAATATCACTGGTTAGCAAGATTTCTTATATTTGATTTTCTTTAAAAGAGTTCCATAATAGGGCCAACCACCTTGACCAAATGCCTCTTGACATCCATACATACAACTGTGAATTCAAGTCATTTTGTTTTATACTAGTCTACTAGACCACCCTTCTTATTTCGTAGGAGATATAATGTGTTGTAAGTTATAAGGTGTTCTTTACAGCAACTACAAGGTTGGAACCAAAAAGGGTTATAGAAGATATTTTTCCAAATTAGCAATTTTGAACCTTTTCAGTAATCCATATAATCAATTCTTTCCTTGAAGATGTCTGGGATTGGTTGGGACTTTGTTCCAAACCCCCGGTGACAATCAAAAAATAAAAAATAAAATTCTTTCCTTGACCATGTCTCTTAAACTCCTGCACGGTCAGAAGAAAGAAAGTGGTTGAAAGAAATATATCACTAGATGGTTCTAGTCATCTGCTCGCATAAGATGTTAGTGGAGGATTTAGGATGCTTCAAATAATGAGGTTTTGCTTTGTTCTATGGATGTTTTATGGCGATGATGGACTAAGACAGGCTGCTTCTTGTAGATTAAGTTAATGGTCCATATGTGGAGATACTTACAAATTATGCTTTTTGTTATAGGTACCAGGATGATTGGCTTAAGACGTCTGCAAGCTCCTTGCAACTTTGGGAGAAGGCTCCTCTTGAACCATACGCATTACAGAAACCTGTAAGTCCAATACCCAAACAGTTGCCACACATATTGGTGAATGCAACATTTTTCATTTTCTGCATTTCTGTAATTCTCATTTTGAGGACTTTTATAATTTGCTTTCCTTTTTTCAGTGATTTTGCAACTTTGTTCATTAATTGTTGCAGATTACTTACAATGTTATATGTCCAGACATTGATCCACTAACTTCTGCTGCTGCTGATTTTTTCCAGCAACTTGGAACTGGTGAGTGGGTGGTGTTTTTATGCTTCAAGTCGAGATGAATCAGTTGTTACTTAGCTTGTACAGGCATAGACGTTTGAAAGTTTTACATTGTTGTTTTTACTGATATAAGTTTTTATTTTATCCTAGTAGTGATGAGCCAACTTGATGTGGATTATCGGTACTTATCTCTAATATGTGTTTTCCTGTCCCAATTCTATTGAAAACACCATTCTCCGCGATGATACATAATGAGAGTGGTTCTTAAACAGAAGTCCTTTCCTATCCATACTATCCAGAATTTGGGTTACAGTAAAATATCTAGCATTTCTAGATCACTTGAAATTGAAGTTATACTGCATGTCATTCTAATGCCCCAGATGTTCGTGCTTTCTTTCATTTAGAATACTTGTGTGTTTTCATCTAAACGATATCTTTTTAAGCTTGTTGTTTGTTCTTTTAAAAGAAAAGAATGTAATGGAGTATTTTTTTTCTCTTTCTATATTGTTTTGTTCTCTACAGTCTATGAGACGTGTCAACTGGGTAGTCATTCACCACAAAGTTCGGGCAACCAAATGGAAATCGATTCAGCAAAATGGTCATCTTCTGGTTTTGTTCTGCTTGATTGTCCTCAGTCAATGAAGATAGAAAGCAGTAACGCATCTCTTGTGGGCTCAATAAGCGATTATTTTCTCTCTCTTTCCAATGGTTGGGACTTGACAAGCTATCTTAAGTCCCTTTCAAAGGCATTAAAAGGCTTGAAACTTGGTCCATGCTCGTCCACAAACCCAAAAGAAGGAAGCAGTGGTCCTTGTATGGTGGGTGGCAAGTACTATTTTTCATCACTTTGTAGATTGAAATGTTCTTTCTTCTTTTTCATTTTTGTAACTATGGCGGCTAACTTATAGGTTCCAATGATGTAGTAGGATGCTGTCTTAAACATTTTTCTCACAATATTTGGTGGATTTTAGCCTTCATGGGAATTGCACTATGGCATGTTACTAGGCCTTCAATGTACTCTGATAACAAATTATATGTGGGGAAGAACATTTTTGCTAAAAATTTTCATTTTTTTTAATTGATTTTCCATGACCCGGAGCATCTTCATGTTCTTTAATTGCTTGTAATACTTCGAGCCTTAAAGCTGAAGTTCCATTATCTGAGCTGATAGAAGTTGTTCAACTCATATTTAATGATCTTGTGTTTGATCTAGTTCTTATTTATTGATTTAGTACATTGGCTTTGCTTTTAAAAAAAAATTTACTTCTAAAAAAAATATTAGTATCATAGCTTGCTTTTCTGAAAGAAGTATCACATTGTTGGTATTTTCTGTTGTCAACAAATGATCTTGGATGCATTTTAGGCTCTCTCATGGAAGTGATTTATACTCTTAGATCAATAGAAGCAAAATGCATTTTCTTAGAATTGGTCTAATCGGTTCTGAAGTTAATTGCATGTGATAGCTCTGGAAATGATTCTGGGGTGAGGCGCTGGAAATTATAGCTCTGATTTAAAACTTCCACTAGGCAATTGATCACCGCCAATATATATGTTGAAATTTGTTTTTAACATTATGCATGCTGCTCAGGACTAGTTTATCTTGGCTAAACAGATATGAATTTCCCTGTGCTTTCTATCCAGGTAATATATGTGGTGTGCCCCTTCCCTGAGCCTACTGCAGTTCTACAAACTGTTGTTGAGTCTTCTGTTGCTGTTGGATCAGTCATTCTCCAGTCAGATAGGGAGAGAAGATCTATATTGCACAGTCAGGTTGGGAAGGCTTTAAGCTGCTCAGCAGCAGTGGATGAAGCAACTATGTCAAACATTTTAGTACTTTCAGGGTTTAGTATTCCTAAATTGGTACTGCAGATTGTGACAGTTGATGCCATTTTTAGAGTTACAAGTCCATCACTTAATGAGCTTGTCATCCTTAAGGAGACTGCCTTCACTGTTTATAACAAGGCTCGTCGAATTTCTCGAGGATCCTCTAATGACATGGTCCAGTCATCATCAATATCTAGCAGATCTCCCTCGGTCCTGACACAAATGGCTTCTCCTATGTCAGGGATGTGGAAGGACTGTGTGGGTCCTCGAATTACTGGGCATTCCCTTCCCAGAGAGGGTGAAATCGATGCTAGCCTGAGGAATAATTCTTGGGATAATTCTTGGCAGACTAGGACTGGAGGTTTAAGTTGTGATCCAATTAGAACAGGGGATTATACAGTTCAAGATGAAATTCGTTACATGTTTGAACCTCTTTTTATTCTTGCAGAACCTGGTTCCATAGAGAATGGAGTTTCACCAGCGTTTTCTGGTAATGTAGTGTCAGAATCTACAAAGACATTGTCTGATGATAGTAGTGGAGGATTTATGCAGGGTGCAGGCTCAGCAGGAAGTGCAGACGCTGGATCATGCACTCATCTTGATGGATCTGAAACTGATGGCTTTGGATCTAGCCATCAAAAGACTCCTCCAAGCCTGCATTGTTGTTATGGGTGGACAGAGGATTGGCGTTGGCTTGTAAGCATCTGGACAGATTCAAGGGGAGAATTGCTCGACAGCCATGTATTCCCCTTTGGTGGAATCAGCAGTAGGCAGGACACGAAGGGTCTGCAATGTCTTTTTGTTCAAGTTCTGCAGCAGGGCTGTCAGATACTTCAGGCATGCTCTTCTCCTGATATCGGTGTTGCCAAACCTAGAGATTTTGTGATTGCGCGCATTGGGAGCTTCTTTGAACTTGAATACCTAGGTATATGAATTTCTTCCACAATGTTATGTTTCTAGTCTTTTAGGTCTAGTGTTGTGAAATTACTACCATTTGCATTGTTGATGATTTGTTCCATTTTATCTGCTTTGTAGTTGAATAGTACGTAGTAGCTGGCTTACAGCTGTGCACTGTTGACCAGATCAACAATTTTACAGCTTTTAATTGTAAAATAATGAAAATCCTCTCCCTCTGAACTCCTGTCACTGGCATGTAGTCTGGTGGGAAAAGATAAGTTTGCTTATTTTGGGATCTAGTTGACAATTTTACCATGAGAAGAACCGACATAGCATGTAGCAATTTTTATTTTATATCCTCTTCATACTTTGATTGTTGATTTTACGAATTTCTAATTAAATCTATTTGGTTCATATGTGGAAAGCATTTTCAACTGGGTTGTAAATTGTAGTTTATATATTTATTTCTGATTTTTGAATTGAAGTTTTTTTGTGCATTTGGATTATAAACAGAGTGGCAGAAAGCCATCAATTCAGTTGGAGGCTCTGAGGTAAAAAAATGGCCCTTGCAACTTCGACGATCTATGCGTGACGGAATTCCTGCCAGCAGTAATAGTACATCCTTACAGCAACAGGAGATGAGCTTGATTCAAGAGAGAACCCTACCTACCTCACCTAGTCCTTTGTATAACCCTCATGCTAAAGCAACTGGCTTTATAAAAGGTGGTTTAGGACAACCTGCTGTAAGGAAGCAGCTTATGGGTGGGCAGACACTAGTTGACAACTCAAGGGGCTTGCTTCAGTGGGTGCAGAGCATCAGTTTTGTTGCAATTTCAGTTGACCATTCTTTACATTTAGTTTTTCAAGCAGATTCACCATCTCCTGGTAGACTGTCATACTCTCCTTTATTTTTATTTCTGCTTCCCTTAAATGTGTTCATCCATCAATAAAGCAAGGTAATATGTATCATTCATGTGGGCCACTGAAAACTTAGAGCTTGGGCATGTGCATGACAATTTCCTCAAACTTGCTTTTAGAACCTTAATTGATTTATATATTGGTGATACCGACTGTATTTCCGTTTTGCCATTTCTCTGCATGGCAAAAGATTGCATATATACATGAGCCATGTATGGAAAATGCATTGATTGTGGAAATATATGTTTAGATTTTCTCTTTTCTTTTTCTTCTTTTTCTTTCCCGGTTTTTGGGGTCGGTCTTTGTAAAAGTTGTTTTGGTTTTTATGTTTTTTCAAATTACAAAAATCAATGCAAATGATTTGATTAAAATTATTTTTGAGAGATTTTTTTTGTGTGAAAAATATGTGGAATGAAGGTCAGATTTTAAAATATATAGATATATATATATTTGAGAAATTTCTCATTGCCAAACAAGGCCTGAAGTTGGCGTTTCATAAAATCTCAAGTTTTCAAGAAAATCTTACATCTAAGCAAGATCTCAGTTGCTTGTATTTGAAAGTATGGAACCTGTCTATGTTGATACACCTCCAATAGATGTTCTGAATTCCTATGTTCTTATGTGTATCTTGTGCTTAGATTTTTGTGGACGTATGGCATATTGTTAGTGCAATAAAAGCCTCTCTGCTTTCAAAATATTTTAAGAAAATAATAGAAAATGTAGAAATGTAAAACCCAAAAGCATTGTCACCTTCTGCCCAAAGAGGGAAGGAATTTTTTTGTGTCCTGTGTACTTGGATTGCAACATTTATGCTACTACTTATCAAGAGGATTCAGCTCTGTAAGAGGTGGTCAGTGGTATCTTCACCCCCCTTCTTTGGTAGCCCAAAGAGCCTTTGGTGTCTGGGAGTATTACGTTACTATCGTTAACCACAGTGCAATGTATCTATGGACTTGCCCTCCGTATTGAAAATTATAAACAATTGTGGTTATAAATATGTGATGGCTCGTACACAAATTGTTAGGTACTCTGGCCGCTATTATTAAATTGTTTGCACAGCATGATTTGCAATTGACTGCTGTACATATAATTTTTAGATTGCGGTATTGACAGTAAACATTGTGCAGGAGGTGCTCAAGGGGGCAGTGGTATGGGACCATCTGGCTATCTTGAAGGGTTCACCCCTGTAAAGTCTCTTGGTTCTACGTCTGCTTCCTACATTTTGATCCCATCACCTAGCATGCACTTTCTTCCTGCAACACCTCTTCAGCTCCCAATGTGCCTCACTGCAGAATCACCACCCCTGGCTCATCTCCTTCATAGCAAGGGCTCTGCAATTCCTCTTTCCACTGGTTTTGTAGTTTCAAAAGCCATACCTTCCATGAGGAAAGACTATAGAAGCAACTTGAAAGAAGAATGGCCTTCGGTTCTTTGTATCAATCTTATTGATTATTATGGAGGCACTGGCATTATCCAAGACAAAAGTGTTCGAGGTATTAATAAACAGGGAGGTAGGAGTTTAAGCTCTGAAGCTAAAGATTTCGAAATTGAGACCCATTTAGTTCTTGAGTCTGTTGCAGCAGAGCTTCATGCACTATCATGGATGACTGTTAGTCCAGCATACTTAGAGCGACGGACTGCATTGCCTTTCCACTGCGACATGGTTTTAAGACTGAGAAGGCTACTTCATTTTGCTGATAAAGAGCTCTCTCGACAGCCAGGGAAATTGCATGTGTAGGAGGACATTGACACAATAGGAAATGAGTCGGGACGGTGGAGATTTTATGGAACGATAAGCGATGAATAGGCTGTGCTATGGTGCATCTGGTTGTACAATAATCAATGTAGTATGTTATCTGTATATGTGATTTGGATCCATTGATCCATCCGCAGTTTTGAATTTCCAAGAAAGTGATTGAACAGTCTGGGTAGAAATAGTGAAGCTATTTGTAAAAAAAAAAAAAAAAATTAGTTAGTAGGAGTAACGGATGTAGCTTTGCTTGCAGATTTGTAGAATGTATATGAACGTTGTAGACAGCAGACATTTCTTTTATAGGGTTAACGTGATCGGTCATTACATTTCAATTTGTAGTAATATTTTAATTGGAAAAGTTGAAAATATTCAGTAACCCTAGAGTCCAATTTACCCCACCCTGACCCCCTTCCAACAATAAATTTTGTGTATCAAGTTGTTGAAGCGGCTATCGGTGCATCCTTGCTATTGGTTTTGGTTCTGCTTTCTCTTTTTCTTTCCTACATCACCTGCTTAGTTCAATATTAAGAGAACATGTAATGCATTAAGCAGGAGGAGAAAATTGCGTTACCATCCAAATGGTGTATGTATTCAGCGTTCGTTCCTTTCTCCAGAGCGAGCAATGGAATTGAGGTGGGGCTGGCCACCTACCTCAGAGGTCAGAACTGGCATGAGTTCCAAACATCTCAGGTCAGTCTTTTTTTTTTTTTTTTCATCTTTTAAAAGTTTAATCTCATAAAAATAAAACCTTCTTGATGCAACTCCTGGTGGTGAAAATCACTTGAATTATTTTGTCATCAACTCTGCCTTTTCAACCCGTTTGTACTTATTTATTTCCCAAGTAAAGTACAACGAGGATGTAGGTTTTGGTCAGCTGAACGGTCCCGTCCAATCTACATTATAGGAGGGATTGTAACTAATCTATAATTAAGGTTGTGTTCTCAAAACTACAACTTCTTCCCCACCTGTTAAATTATTACAAGTCTACGATGATGACAACTACTGGAAAGGAAAATGCAGTAATGAGATTTTAGTAGATTCTAAGAAAAGAAGGAACCTCTTTTTAATTTTTATGAAAGCAAGAAGGAAGAAAGGAAATGATTGAAATTATGAAGAGAAGTAACATGGTTGTCACTAATTGCTGGGCCCCATTTGCCTAGACAAACCCAATTCAATCCCAATCAAACTACGGGTTTTGCTACACAACCTCCTACTATTCATCCACATTCTACACTCCACATTTGTTAATATTTTTTAATATTTTTTTAAAATTTTTTTTTGAATTTATTTTTTTTAAACTATTTCAAATTTTTTATTCACTATTCATATAAAAATTATTTAATAAAAAAAATTAAAAAAAAATTTTAAAAAAGATGGAGTGTGGAGTATTGGGAGGTTGGAAAGATTTATTGATCAAACCACTCCCGCGGGTAATTATTATGTATGTGTATACATATATACATACATATATATATGTTATTTCCATAAGAACCCATATGCAAACATATTCCTTGTTTCATATTTAACATCTTTCCCATATTCCCTCCTTTTGTTCGTTCAATTTTATTAATGTGCAGATATACCGAGCATGCGAGAGATCATATACTCAAAAGGTGAGGTTTGAATAGTGAGTTGAGATGAAATGAATTGAAAGAAGTTGAGATGGAAGTTGAAAATTGAATAAAATATTGTAAGAATATTATTTTTTAATATTATTATTATTTTGAGATTTGAAAAAGTTGAATTATTTATTATATTTTGTATGAGAATTTAAAAAAGTTGTAATGATTAGATAAGATGAGTTAAGATCAAATCTCAATCTAATGAGTGAAATTTTCAATTCCCACTAAGAGAAGTTAGAACAATGAATGCAAAATGGCCTCCAACTTTGCTGGCCCCAGGAAGCATGTGCTGTCGGTTTACCATTACTGGTTTTGGCTCTTATTCCAGTTCAACATTACCTTACTTGCCTTATTTATATATAAGACATATATTTCAGGCATTTCTAAACATCCTTCCTTCCTTTACACCAATTACAACTATTGCTTGCATCTCAATAATGGTGTCTAATAAATTGGTAAGGTATTTCAAAGCCCATTCACTGGTGTCCTTTACTTTTTAATGAAGCATATATTTGAAGAGAAAATTGACCATAAAATTCCCTTCCAAATAGCTTAGTGGGAGGGTACCACAGAGAGACAGAGAGAGAGAGAGTTATAAGCTCACTGACCTGTAAAGTTCTAATATTATAACCATCCCATACAGCTAGCTACCTTTTCAACGTTATGATGTAAGGGGTCAGAATCTCTCCTCTTTGTAAAAGTTTGATACCACAAGCCAAACTTTAAATGGCAATTCTTTTGCATTGAAGTGATTACACAAAGTAAGGTTCGTATAATAAGTAAAGCTTACCTGAAAGTTCTAAAATATATCTAATCTATTCATATGCAGAAAATAAAGTTATTTTTTATTACTATTTTCCCCTTCGATATTCTATGTTTGATGACTTTCAAAATTAAAAAACTTTCACAGACAACAGTTGGAGCTTTGTGACAATAGAACACTCAGAAGTTAACTCCCCTAAATTATAATCAATTCTCTCAATGTCCATTTCACAATAAATATCTTCCCTTCTGGTAATGATTCATCCCAACCACAATTTCAAGTTATTATTAATTCTCAAAACAAACAGAAAATTGACACATATAGACCTGGCCCATTCAGAAACATCATCTGGAAGACCCAATGAAGCCACCCATGGCTGCTTTAAAGTTATCCTAGAACTCAAAAAAACCCCAATGGGTTGGCTCAAGTGGTAAACGCTTTGGTCTTGGTGGTATGCTCTCTCCTAATCTAAGGTTCAAATCCTCTTTGGGTGCAAACAATTTTCAGGGACCATCGAAATGGGGAAATTTTTCCTTAAATTATCCAAGTTGCCCTTGCAGTAAATTCTTTGCCGAAGGCTTGTGCACTCCAGGATTAGTCGGGACTTTGTTCTTAGACACCCGTTGCCCCAATAAAAAAAAAAAATATATATATATATATATATCCTAGAACTCAAAAACTAGACTTGAACACTTAATTGGAATTGCTCTAGTTGATACGGGTTAAATTCATCCAGTTTCAAGTTCTTATAAGGGGAGCAAAGGCTCAAACTCAATAATGGCCCGGCAGAACGATTTTACCAGCGTAGTTTCCAATCTCTTTGAACAAATTCTCATGGAAATTCTGAAATGAGACCATGGTATAGTGACAAATGAAATACCAGAGCAGTATCACATTTTTTAGACTCCCACTCAGAACCCTCTTTTCCTTACTCTTTGCTCACATGCTCTCTGCATCAATGCCAACAAAACATAGGCCCCACAGTTAATGTCCTTCACCACAGCAGCCACACATAATCCATGTGAATGAGAATCCGTCAAGCTACAGCTCATCACCAACTCTTCCCACCCACCTTCCCAACAATGAAAAATGAAATAACAGGCAATGGCTGATTCAAATCCTTGACCAAGGCAAGCTAATAATGTAACTACTCATAATAACAAACTGCTGTTCTTCAGAAATGTAATGTCGAAGAATAGAATTTATTACTGCAAATGGATCACAAATACAAATGAGTAGAGACCAAACTCCAACTTTCACCACCAGTCATAACATTTCTCCCCATGATCTCATTATTAGCCTAAATCTAACCCTTTCTTTAGGAAAACAAAAACAAAATTAAGTAAAATATATATTACAATACCACAGAAAACACATCAATCACAACCAAACAAACCCCACCATCAAATGAACATAATCAACAATAACTAAGTTAACCTGGAAGTCCCGAAAATTAAAAATAATCCCAATCAAATCTCCCCTACCTCTCTCACAGTAATGAAAGATCGATACTCGTCAATTTTCACATAAAGGGGGGAAAGGTTCAAAACAGAAATGAAGCATCATGCTGCTTTATCTATGTTGGTCATTGGAGTTGACCATACAGCTCAGAAGAACAACCCGAAAGCGAGAGCTGCAAGAGACGCGAAGAAAGTGGGGATAAATATTGTAGCTTCAGAAGTTGGGCTTGGTGCTGGAGCATCGGCTGCGGCGGCATTTTGCACAAAAGATACAGCCACCAACACCATCAACATTGTCACAAAGAGCTTCAACTTCATTGCCTCCATTTCTCTAAATGCTAGGTGAAAGAAGCTCTGCAATTCCTTCCTCGGAGATGGGTTCTCTTTTAGCAACAGGGAAGGAATGCTAGGATGCAGTTGAAGGCAATGGCAGAGGGATGTGGGTATTTATAAAACAGAGAGAGAGAGAGAGAGAGAGAGAGATGTGAACGTTGGAGGGAGAGACAGTACAGGGTGGCTTTGCCATTGTTGTCATACAGCTGTCAAAAAAATGACTTTGTGGGTCGCCACCTTTTGCTGTCTTCTTAACTACTGTTTTGGCATTATTTATGGAAAATTTGATATTTCCTACATTTTATTTATATTATTGTTACTCTGTTTGTTATATTATAATTTATGAGGTGGAAATGATTTCTCTATTTTGGTAGGAAATGAGAGGCCAGAGGGTGGTGAGTTAGGTCTTGTTTGTTTTCGAAAAATATCTCATTTCATCTCAATTTTATCATTACACTTTTTTAAATTTCAATACAAAATAAAATAAATAATTCAACTTTTTTAAATTTATCTCATCTTATCTCACTTAATCATTACAACTTTCCCAAATTTCAATACAAAATAAAATAAACAATTCAATTTTTTTAAATCTCAAAACAAAATAATATTAAAAAATATATTCTAATAATACTTTATTTTACTTTTTAATTTTAATCTCAACTCATCTCATCTCCGAAAACAAACGAGGCCGTTTGTTTTCAGAAAACATCTCATCTCATCTCAATTCAACTTTTTCAAATTCCAATACAAAATAAAATAAACAATTCAACTTTTTCAAATTCATCTCATTTTATCTCACCTAATCATTACAACTTTCCTAACTTCCAATACAAAATAAAATAAACAATTCAACTTTTTCAAATCCTAAAATAAAAATAATATTAAAAAATATATTATAATAATACTTTATTTTACTTTTTAATTTTAATCTCAACTCATCTCATCTCATCTTATTTCATCTCATTTCTAAAAACAAACGAGGCCTTAGTTGTTTGGAGTTTCTCTTTTAGGAGGGTGTGAATGTATATTTATGTTGAGCTTTTTCACGTTGGTTCAACTGCTTGTGCTCGAATGAACATGGGGGGGCCATGATTTCTTGATCTCATCAAAGATCATACTCTTAAAAGAATTAATAAGATATCAATATTATTTTTTCAATGCATAAATTGAAATTTAGTCCCCCTTCATTTGATTTGTTAAAAGTTAAAAACTTCTAAATTCAATCATACTTTTAGGCAAATATGGTTTTTATATTTATTTATTTTTTATTTTTTGAAAAAAGGAGAGGGCCGGGTAGGGCCCCTGCAAACAACTCAAAATAGGTCAAACACAGCACTTAGAAAAAAATAATAAGAAGAAGAAGACTAAAATCTCTCTAACTCCCAAGAGGAAGAGGAAGAGGAAGAGCTGGGCCTCAAAGTTGCAAATCACACGTTGTGCCCACGTTTCGTGAAAGTGACTAACTACCGAAACATCTAATACTTTGGACTAAAGTTAAACTGAACAACATTACGTAGTGTAATCCAAGCAATTTTCTCCAGGCACAAAAATGTTAACGACATGTTTGTTAAGCACACGTACAGCCTATAATTCTTTTGGCTTCATACAAAGGAACATTGATTTTGTTTTCAAGTATTGATCTAAGTCTTGCAAATTTCATTGTCCATCTAATTTTCAAGGGCACTGTGTCTGTTAATCCGGACAAGAACAGGAGGAGCTCTTCTTATTTGGTTGATGCGCGTCTAAGTTGACATCAGCCATATGAAGTCAAGAAACGATGTGCTGGATTTTCGTTCAAATATCAGATGAGAAGGAAATGGTAGCTGTTTTGATGAGGGCACTTGCGTTAGGGAATGGATAGACGGTTACCTAAACTTTTGACAGAAACTAGTTGGCGCTGAGTCTACATCCAGTTGAATTTAGAACACATCCACAATTCTTCAAAGCTTTCCCTTTTGTTCATGACGCTAAGAAAGCCTATGAAATTGATCTATCAAGAGATTATGAGATTTCAAATCATGCCAACTCAAGATCTTGATTGTACTCCAAGCTCTGAAACTACAGAGGCTTCGTACTGCCACGTGAAAGTAGGATTCTTCATGGAAGAGTGTGAAGTTTTTGAAAAAAAGCATGGCTCCTTTGTAACTGGACATGATTAAATCTCATCCTTTTCATTACCTACTTGTATTTCCTTCTTTTCCTTTATGGGTAAACCTTTTTCATTTGCTTACTGTCTGGTGGTTAGGGGTTTTCTTTTTCATTTCTTTGGTTTTACTTTTCTTGCCTGGCCGTTTGATGTGAAGATCATTAGATCGTCCAATGGAAAGCTGTAGTGTGTTCTGTTCAAATGGAATCAGCAAAGTCGACTAGAAAACCAACTCTTTTTTGAGTCATATGTACGTATGTATGTATATTGGTATACAACCTTGAATTCCACAAGCAGGACAAGTACTGTTGACATAGTGCCAAGAAAAATCTTCTCATCAGTGACTATTCACTACTCCACACCTTATATCATATGAAAAACACTTTATAAAAAAAAAGTTATAGATGTGGAGTGTGAAAGTGAATAGTGACTGATGAATAGAATTTCTCTCATCAGTCACTATTCACTACTCTACACACCACACCATATGAGAAATACCGTATGAAAAGAAAAGTTATCGACGTGGAATATAAAAGTGAATTGTAACTTATCCATAGAATTCTTCCAAAAGAATATAGAATATAGAAATGAGACTCAAAAGCTCCTGATTTGAAAGGTGTGATCATGACTCATCCTTTTCAATTCAAAAACCTTACCTACTCATGTGGGCAGGCATATGAGCCTCAATTTGAACCAATATTGGTGTTGACAGCTTTTCTAATCCCATGCCAACGGTTGTGAATTTGAATGATTGGGGAAACCACTAAAATATTGTACTACAACCATAAGATTGGCAACACTTTTTTGGGCTTTAAAAAGAAGTAGAACAGAGAAATGATTTGTACAAATTCTAAATAGACAAGCCTCATATAAATCTTTGTAAAAAATTAGATCCTAGTTAAAAAAGTATAAAAAAAAAACTTATTCTTTATTAACATGACTCGCTTTTTTTTATAAATGACTTATCTATTTGAAACTTGTACAAGCATTATTCCATAAAATAATGGAGCACATATCTGAAAAAAGGACGAAACTTGTCAGCAAAAGCCAGGCCTAACTGATCCCTTCCCTCCTATATATATTATTCAATCAATTTCAGCTCTCCAGTTTGGTTACCTTTTTTAAGCACCAAAAGGAATTAGTGGTTAGCTGGTTAGCCTGGTTTTTTTTCTCGGTATAATTAGGGCTTAAGTTAACAAGAATTTAGATGGGTCACTCACTCGTGTGCTAAAAGGAATGCGTTTTATTACTAAATGGCCTCCATACATGCATACATGTACATGAGTCTTAAATTTATTCACTTTTTATAAAAAGAATATACAAGATTGTACAATTTAGAACCGCAAATAACATTTCTCTACATTGATATTTTGAGTAGGACTCTCTCTCTTTCTCTCTATGAGTCTATTGGCAATTATAACTGGTGAGTTTTGGTTGGTATTCATCCAAGATAAGATAATCAGAGTGAGAGCCAACCAAGAAAGCCAACTATTTGAGCAAAGTCGAAGGCTAACACTTGGTTGAGAATGGCCCTAACAAAGGCCCAACTTTAAATCTATAGAACTCAATAAATTCCCAATGAAATGGTTGGAATGCTTTCAGCATTGGCAAGATGGGCTCCTCTTAATAGGAGGTTTGGGAGTTGAGATGAAAGTTTTGTGTTTTATTTTAAAGTTTAAAATATTATTTTTTAATTTTGAGATTTGAAAAAGTTGAATTGGGATTTGAAAAGTTTAATTATTATTATATTTTGTATAGAAATTTAAAAAAAAATGTAATAATGAGTTGAAATGAAATGAGATGAGAATTTTTGAAAATGCGGGATATGTTTGGGAGTAAAGATGAGAAATTTCATCTCATCTCTATCTCATCTCATCATTACATCTTTTCAAATTTCCATACAAAATATAATAAACAATTCAATTTTTTCAAATTCTAATTTAACTTTTTCAAATCTCAAAACAATAATAATATTAAAAAATAAAATTTTAAACTTTTATTTTAATACTATTCACAAAATTTTTAAAAATTCTCATATTATCTCATCTACCAAGCATAACCTAAGTCTAATTGAAAATAAACTGCGCCTTTGACAGGCCATCTGATCAATGACAATCTTCAATAATTTTATCTCTCTCCCCATCAAATTATCAATGCACTAGAGTTAAAACACATAGAGAGAGAAGAGAGACTGTAGGCAGCGTCTCCTTCGAAACTTACAATACGCCCCCACCGTTGGAGGCAAACTCATCCCGCCGTCCATTCAACGTCCCTCCCTCCCTCCCAAGTCCCACGCTCACCATCATGTATTTGCTTGCAAGCTTTTAACTAAGAAACCCGACCCAATTCGATATCACTGGAGAAGAAACCAAACAGAGCTGAGCAGAGCAGAGAAACACACAGATTAAATTACTTTTGGTTTTGGGTGAAGATTCAAGATAAACATCAATGCCCCCATAATTCTTTTTCTTTCTTTTCTCAGAATTTCGATATTGTTAGCCTCAAAGATTAAAAAATCTGGAGTTCTCTCTGAATTTTTTTTCTTTCGAGTATTCTCTTACAACTTACAACTCCTTCCTTCCAAGTTCTAAGTCTTGCTGCCACCATAACCAAATGCAAACGAAGTCTCTTCCTTGTACGCTCTCTCTCTCTCTCTCTCTCTCTCATCTGTTAGCGGCTTGTTTGGTTGCAGAGAACAAATCGTAGGCCGTAAAACGAGTCATTTTAAATGTGGTAGTTCTCGTTGGATTTTTTTTGTCGCAAATTTCTCAGCAACCAGACAGGGTCGCGTACTCTGTTAGTCCGCTTTCTTGGGTTTCCTTTATATGGAGTCTTTAGGAGTTCATTGATGGGTATTACTTTATGTTTGAAAATGCAGACTGATTTTGAGATCAATTGCATCGAACCCATCGTGTTCTTCTTAGATCTTGAGGTCCGAAAACGCTTCTCCTACACAGGCTGCCTCCATTTTCTAGCACTTTTTTTTAACTTATCTGCATTTCCATTAGTTCGAGAGAAATCTCAAATGGATGCGAACTAATTTGCTGGAATTTGTGAAGTTTTGCTACAGAGGGATGGAAAAGGAAGCGAAGAGTCAAAGAGGGCTTACCAACAATAGAGCTGCAGAGGACTTTGGGTTGCAATGGGGGAACAGGAAGAGGCTTAGATGTGTAAAAGTCAAAGACCAAAGCTTAACCAACAAATCGGCCTGTTTAGGGAAGAAGAAAATCACTTCTCGTGTCGACCGCCGCGTGGTTGGCACTGCAGAGAAAGATTCGGTTTCTCCGCAGGCCCATCGACTCAACAAGTAAGATATACAAAAACCCAAATGATAAGAGAAGGAAGATCTTAAATCTTTCCTACGAATATGAACATTTGAATGTGAAGTTGAAGTCTTTTACTGTGGTTCTTTGAAACCAGACAGATTAGTTGTTGGTAAAATTTCAAGCTTTGGAAGGCTTTTAAAACGAATTTAATCTGTGTTTGGTTTGCTATAAAATGGACCATTGGAGGCATTGGAGTGGATGCCATGTTTATTAGGTTGCATGCATGAAGAGCACTTGACATACTACCTTTCTTGCGTTGGCTATTATTAGTATACTGGATTATTGTTGCTTTGTTAAATTAATTTGATCATGTCTTTGGGCTAATGTTCTTGTTCTGAATGGGGATAATTTTCATGATTTTCTTTTAGCTTCCACTAGTTCCTAGCTTGTATTTAGGTGTTTTCTCCTGTATACTTCCTGTGTAGTTGGGTTGTGCCTATTTACTCGAGTCAGTAAAACTTCTCATTACTTATAAAAAAAAATTTTGATCTAATGATGTATCACTCACTCAATGGATTATAACCAAAGAGAAAGGGGGAAGCTTGATTTGATTTGTACTGTGTGTTTGCAAAGAAAAGGTAGGGAATATAGGAATCGTATTGCAGTTGTTGTTGGTGGGGCTTATTATGGGATCATACGAAAGTACTCTTCATTGTAATATTAAGGGACTCTTTCACAAAACCAAATTTGACCATTTGGAGAAGGAAAGTGCTAAACTTCCTTTTCATATTGTTCCTTAGGAACTCCAACTTGCCAATGAATCACCGAAAGGCAATGGTTTCATCACCAGAGAAGGAAGATCGATATTATACAACAAGAGGTTCGTTGGGTTTGGATGAAAATGGGAAGGTTCTGATGGATCATGTAAAGGAGGACAGAGGGCATGTTTGGCCAAAGCTGTTTATCACATTGTCTAGCAAGGAAAAGGAGGATGATTTTTTGGCTATGAAAGGCTGCAAGCTTCCTCAGAGACCCAAAAAGAGGGCTAAGTTGATACAAAAAAGCTTACTCGTAAGAATCTTTCATACACACGAGGAACTTTCAGTATTTATGTAAAAAATAGGTCAAATAAAATGTTGTGGCTTGGATGTGTTAATGCCTTTTTTTTCAACCTCTATTCCGTGTCCAGTTGGTCAGTCCAGGTGCATGGTTATCGGATCTGTGCCAAGAGAGATATGAGGTGAGGGAGAAAAAGGCTTCAAAGAAGGTACTGATTGATCTCTCTTCTCTCTCTCATCCCCACTGTTGTGGTTGATTAATCATTCTCTTATTTCTGTTTTGATTGCTTAGAAAATGTGGGAAAAGAGAAGAAAATTGAATGAAAACTTTAGTAGATATGTTTACCTGTGTTTTCTAGGACATCGAAATTTAATATTTTGATCAATTTGCTAAAATGTGATGCAGAAACCCAGAGGATTGAAGGCTATGGGAAGCATGGAAAGTGATTCAGAATGAGAAATTTAAACCGAGTCCAGAGGCTGGCAGAGAGATTTGATTTTTTGTGGTTGGGGGCAGAGTAGAGGGAGAGAAGAAAAACAAAATCAGAAACAAAAAGGGAAGAAAAGATGAAGGGTGTTTCTCATATAATTGTCTGTTTTTCGTAAAAGCTGCCTCTACAATTTAACTTCTGGAGATATAGGATGCCTTCACAAACTTCTGACACATACTTTGCCTTTTTTTTAAAAAAAAAAAAAAAAACCGAGGACTAGCCTCTTATTATTGATAACCCTCACTGAGATGGAGGAAAAACCATGCAAACAACATTTCTACACAAAAAATCAATGTCGAATATAAGGAAAAGCGAATTTATATAGCCAAACAATGTCCCGAAGTCGTCCGTGCACAAATTCTATCACCAATAAAATCTGAAACTCTGCCCTTCGTGCTTTCTTTTGTTTTGTCAAAATAATCAGCTGTCATGTTAGCAAAGAAACCAATATTTTTATTTCGTTCCACGGCTACTCCTCCCCAAATAATAAATGAAGGTCTTAAACATTTATTAAAAAAAAAAAATTGGTTGAGATACTAATCTATATTTTTCCATCTTTCTGCCAGGTATTTGGTAAACAAGACTTCAGCCGATGCTATTAATTTTTGTGCAAGAAAATAATTGATCTTTTAGGCCAAGAGGTTTGAAAAATACTAGAATGTGGTGTACCATATTAAGGATAAAATCATAGTGGATTTCATTAGACTCCTTGCGGGAGCACAAATGTTAAAAAATCAACTCGTCTGAGAAACACTGATAAAAGAAGATTACAAGCAAAATGGAAAGGGGATTATATTGCAACGAAACAAAATAAATATAAATATAAATATTTGTACAATTTTTTTGAGATTACAAAGCTTTTTCCTTTTTTTTTTGGTTTTTTCAAAACTGCAGCTGAAATAATAAAAATCATTAGACAGCCACAACGCTTTTGGTGTATTCCCCTTCAACAAGGCATTACTAATTATTTCTCTATTTCTTTTCAACTCCTCATTTACATGATCACACCTCCTATATACCCTTACAATACTCGCTGCTCTTATGTACACAAGAAAATCCCCCGAGAACCCTCTCCAAATGCCATGCAGCAGACGAGAGGCACTTGACGTAGCCCAAGGGGGAGAGCCCGGGGGGATCCATCAGCTATCGTCAACACCATTTCTTTCTCTCTTTTTTTTTTTTTTTTTACTATCATTCTTTCCCTCGTCTTATTAGATAAAGCGCATTGCAGTTTGAATTGAGATTTTTCAAAAGCTGTGAGCTTGCAGAAAGAACGAAGCTTAGTGTTGCACTTCTCCAATGGATTTTTATATAGCTCCTCAGGCCATCCTCACAGCAGAGAATCACGTCATATAACCTGCGAAAGACCTAAAATAAAAGTCCAGTTTTGGTAATAACATTCCCGTAAGAATGGGGTAATGCTACATAATGTAAATGACCCAGATTCGCTAGTTAAAAAAACACACCTAAATCATGTAAGAGTAGGTGAAAGAAGACGACAAATGAAAATATGAGACAGAAACTTACCTAGTGACTCTGCATGCTGTGGCCCAAACAAAACCAGCCTGCACAGGTTTACGATCCACGGGCAACCCAAGCTATACAAAAATTCTGCAGATACACTCAGCCCAATGGGAAAAACCAATTGAAGAGCCATACTGCATACTATAAAGCTTCCAGGGTTATTGATGCTTTCGTGAAAACAGAAAGAACAAAAGGTGCTTCTTCCCCAGGGTGAATAGTTGTAGGCACTATCGTGTAACCCTTTGGATCCGGGTCCAAAACCATTTCGCATGATATTTCTCTAGAATTGACATAGTCCGTCCCACCAACTGATTCATGTAGGTATATATTGTAAGCAGCACGACGTCCACGGGTTTTGAGTATCCTCATCCCAATGTAGAACATCATTGAATCATGGCTGGATTGATAATTTCTAAGACCAGCTGCAGTTCTTGAGAAACCCACACCCTAAACACAAAAATTGTCAGAGAAGTTGAAAAAGACCAAGTGAAAACATGTTGTCCTAAAGAGAAAAAGTTCGCTTAAGGTTCATTACTAAGCTTACTTGAGTTAAGGTTATGAACACATGGATCGGAAGTGATGCATCTGATCCAGTAGCTCTCAACCGGAACTGTGGATTTTGATGCCATGTTTCATAATCTTGGCAGCCACCGGCACTGTAACCACGCCATTGGCCATGAACGGAATAGCGCATCTCCAGCGGGTAGACACGACAAATATATATTGATCGGAAATGAATCTGAAAGTCTTGCCAAGACATCCAGAATATACCATCTTTTGACTGCTAAAAAAATTGCATATTCGGAGAATTAGCAATAAGATCTCACCGAGGGCAACAAGATTTAAGATAGTTCTGAATTTCTGATCATGGTTCCCATACCATAGCATAAGAATGTCCACTATTAAATATATAAATAATTAAAAAAAAACCCCTACTTTAGGAAAGAGAATGAAAAACAAAAAACAAAAGCTAGAGCAAAAACACAGTAGAATCCTCATATATAACATGGCAGCAGACCGTACCTGGGGAATGTGCTTCAGCTTGTGCTTCATTCTATCAGTCCATTCAGGTGATGTGTCAGACCAAGGTCCATTCCACTCAACTTCATTAGCCCATGGATTTCTAATCTGAACAAGCTTGTGGCCGTCAACTTCTCTCACCTAAATGATTTTCAATAAGAGAAAAGGATCGCCTTCATCAAAATCTTTGTAAGTCATAATGTAATAAAAAAAATCAGATAAATATCTCTGAAAATACCTGCAATAAAGAGTAAGCATGCCCTTGCACAATGCCACTGGAAGAAATGTGCACGTCTGAACCCGAAGGACTACCTGCACCAAGTAGGAACCCCTCTTGTTTGAAGCGCAACAATTGAGACCAAAGTCTGCCACTCGCAAGATCAATCTGGGCCTGGGAACTCCTCATGTCAATTTCCTCACCGGCACCTCCAGTAAGGTCCACAAGAGCATCCTGAACAAGCCCACCTTCGAGTGCCTCGAAAGAGCCATGCAGTTTCGCATAGGCCTTCTCCAATATAGAGACCCAGAGCTCATTACCCTTCCTACTTGTAGCAAATGCTGGTTTACCCGGTGCTTCACAGGGAATCCAATCGTCGACAACAACTGGGACCCACTCACCCTAAAAGCAAAGGGAAAAGGAAGAAAATACACAGTAACTAACATGCTAATAAAAAATCAACAGGAAATTTATCATGGCAAGACATACAGCAACAATGAATATCACAACTAACAACAGGCTGATGAGTCACAGAACTTTGCTTTTGCTTTTTGTAAAATCACATCTATTGCAATATATAAGTTTTCACTAGATACACTCATCTCGAGGTGAGTGATGGGTCCATAATCATATTTTGGAAAGACTTATGGTGGGGAGATAGGTCCTTAAGGAAGCTTTCCTAGCAGTAATTAGGATTGCGCAGGAGCAGGAAGCTTCAGTAACTGATCTTTTGGATTTTTCCAGTAGTTTTCCTCAATGGAGGTCAGCATTTATAGAGCAGTAAAGACTGGGAAGTTAACGCTCTTTTTTATAGGTAAGGCTGGGAAGTTAATACCTTCACAGTTTTTTAATCGACTATACTCTACAAGATTGAGAGTCGGAAATATGGATTAGGTATGTTGGTGCCCTTCTAAAAGAGTTCCATTCACTGTTCGTTTGTTTTACCAGGTCCTCACTATCCAAGATGTTAACCCATTTCCTAGGAGGAACATTTGGAAGACTAAGGCGCACCACTAAGAGCAGCTCCATTTTTCCAGACAAGTCACAACTTCCTTAGGGAAGATTCTTATCTTAGACAACCTAAGGAAACATCGAATCATTGCAGGGGACTGGTGTTGTAAGTGCAAAAAAGACGGTGAAACCGTAGATTTCTTACAACTACATTGAGTAGCCAGGACCCCATCAAATGACTTCTTTGATAGAGTGGGTCTAGCATGGATGATGCCTAGAAGGTTGTTTAGCTTTCTAGCAGACTGGAGGGGCTTACATGGGAATCCACAAAATGAAGCAATTTAGAAGATGTTTGCCATATGCCTATTGTGATGCCTTTGGAGGGAAAGGAACGGTGGAAGCTTTGAAAATCGCAAGCAGACAATGGATGAGCTTAAATTTTTTTCTTCAACACTGTTCCTTTGGGCAATTGCGATACACTTTAACAGACTAAGCATTCATGATTTTCATGTATCAATTGTTAATCCTACTTAGATCTCTCTCTTGTACATGTCCCATGTACAGGGGTTATGTTATGCCTAATGTTTTCGTCAATATAATTCCTATTTACTTATCAAATAATTTTGGTTTTTGTTATATAATTTTAACCATTTCCATGAATCGCACAAGTCAACCACTAGTTTGAATAGTGTGATCCAACCCAAAACATATTTGAAAAACATTTTATCCACCTCCTTTATTAAAATTAAAAAAAAAACATTTTTTTATAAGTAATTTTATTAGAAACGAATGTATAGGTGAAGTCTATGTACACAGGAAGTATACAAAAGAGAACGCCTAGATACATTCTAAAATAAATAAATAAAAAAATTTTTAGTGCTATTACCTGAATACAGAAGCGGACAGTGTAGATTCCTTCCTCATTATATTCTGGAGTAATAATCACTTCGGATATTTGTGAGATCTCTGTTAAAACAGCTACAGCACTCAAAAACCAACAATCGCCCAATCGACCCTGTTCGTTACAAAATTAACTCATTAAAACGGGAAACACATTAAACTCTCTTCAGGAGATGTAACTCTAACAAAATGCACATGATACAGACTAAAGTTTTACATCAGATATTACAAAAAATTCCAAACCTGACAAACATCTGAGGGATTTGCTGCACCAGAAAACAAGCATGGATCAGAATCCAGACGGCTCTCTCTTACAATTTCAGCTGGCCTCATCCACTTAGAAACAACCTATGTCGGAAAACCCATTAGGCTACAGTAATCAAGATAACATACAAATATAATAGCAAGATACGAATTACATCTGGCAGCAATCAACAAGTCAAGAAAACAAACCTGCAACTTGGCAGGGGGATTTTTGGGATCCACAAACAACGACTGATCACTTGGAGGAAACTCTTGATCAGTGAAGTATTTTTCTCCCCTTGCACAGAGGGCTTCTTTGACGGCCAGTTCCACTGAAAGCATCCGTTGATTGATTTCTTCTTGAGTTTCCATCCTAGGTTTTCTAAACCTCCTGGCAAAAGAATCCACGTCGATCACGACCCCATCCCGTTCTGACCTCCGTTTTCTTCCACTTGAATACTGTCCATCCCAATCTACATCATCCCTATCATATAGATCTACATCCGCAGGATCACTATCCCACCCATCAATCTATAAATAGCAAATGAGCAGTAATTAGTGACCAATGTTCAGCAAAATATTTAATTATTTTTTTCTGCCTTTTCATAATTTTCTCAAAATATAGTACGTGAGATATTAAAGTATTGCAAAGTACGTACTCTAGAAGGTGAATCCGCCCATTGCCAATTATCTTCAACAAAATCGATGGCACTGAACTCAGCTGATCCAATAGCAACATGAAGAGCAGCAATCTCATCTTCCGTTAAACACCTTCCCCAAAGGAAAACATCCATAATATGCATCTTGGACTCAACTCCTTCACTGTCTGATCTCCCAAATGCATCCATATCTATAGGTGGTCTGACACCTACCCAAACATCTGTTCCCTGCTCCCAAATGCTATTACCAAAACATAATGGTAACCCAGTCTGGTAGCCATCAAAACCACCATCCAGAAAGCACGTCGCCTCTCCTAAATCAGCATCAATTGTCATTGTCACAATATGCCACCTGCAAAGCATTTATGCAATGCAGTCGAATGGGGATTTTAGTCAAAGTACTAATAGTTAAAGCATAATAAAACAATGACCGAGGCACACAACACTTTTTTTTTATCAGAAAATAATAACTTATTGATGATAATAGGCATATCCCAACATACAAAAGCATGGTACATGACACAATGGAAAACAAATAAATATAATATACATTCTATGAGAGAGAACCAAGCAAACTGTGCTAAAACAACTAAGAGGAAGCACAAACCTTCCATCTGCAATACTTGTAGCACTAATACTCCACTCCCTTGCAACAGTTGTTTGTCTATCACCTTTAGTTATCACCCTAATCCCAACTTGTCCAGCCTCAATACCTTGCTCAGAACCAGCCACCAGAATTTCCCAACAAACTTTTTTCTGAAATTCAGTGCCTAAAAGACAAACAGGTCCAGACTCGGGTTGGATCATCACTGCAATGGAAAAACTCACCTTTTGACTTTGACAAACACTGGGATCAATCTGGCCACAGTTTCTGCCACTTGTAGTTGGTTCATCGTCAAGAACGCATACAGCACCCGCAACCCCTGTCTGCCAATGACATGGCACACACTAGGCTTAGGGTCAGACTAGCTCAGAATACCAAAAGGCATGTATCTACATTGACTAAGAGAAATCATGAAGGTTCAGATGAACCAACATGAACAGATATGCAGAAAATTTAAGATTAAACAATTGTGTAATGGTGCAGATACAATGTTAAATTTCAATACCCTTCCCAGCAAATTTAGGAGATGTTTGTTTTCAAAACTCTTCTCAACCTATCTCAACTCATCTCATCTTCATCATTACAACTTTTCTAAATTCCTACACAAAATATAATAATATTTTTTTTTTTCAAATCCCAAAAGAATCTTCCCAAATTCCCACACCAAAATATAATAAACAATTTAACTTTTTCAAATTCCAAAAGAATCTTCCCAAATTCCCACACAAAAAATAATAAACAATCAACTTTTTCAAATTTTAAAATAATAATAATATTAAAAAATAATATTCATAAAATATCTTATTCTACTATTCACAAACCATCTCAACTCTCCTCCCAATTCAAACAACCCCTTAATGTAAGATCCAGGAAAAAATATACTGCATAGAAGATGGGGAAAACGTGCAGATATGAATAGAGCACAGATAAAAAGGGTGCTACATAGCCTTCCCATGGAAAGAAATGTCAATATGTCCTGGACAAAACTTTTGGAAAGACGGTGTATAAAACCTCAAGAGCAGTGGACTAAAGAGTGGTACTCCAAACAATGACTATATTTAATTTGTTATCACTTCAAATGAGAATTCCATGCGATCAGAGACAAGGGCATCACCACTCTTACTTTTTTTTACTTAAAAACACAATGTTTGACAAGCCAACCAAAAATCAATTACAACTAAAAGAAGTCAACCTGAAGTGCTCGGCGTGCTAACTGAGCTGAGCGTATCCTACGTGCGATGTTTGAAACCCTCTCCCGTGCAAAAGAATCATCAAGAACAGCATCACCTCCAACTGCACGCACTGCAGCTGCCATGGCTGCTGCCTCTCTGCTGCCGGCATTAGGAATAGAGGAAATAAGTGTAGCTTCTATCTCCTTCCATTTACGTTCTTCCTTCTCCAGGAGAGCCTTCCTTCTTTCTTTACCCCTTCCCTCTTCTTCACGTCTCTGCATTAAAATTTCTTCTTCTATCTCCTTTTCTCTTATATAACTGCAAAATTCATATAGTTGGAGGTTCAGAAACACTATAAATCTAAGAGCCTTTGGTAAAATAGAAAACCCAATATGCATAAGAGGCAAAATCTTCTTTTTTTAATAACTACCTACCTCTCCTGAATAATTTCAAACTGCCTACGGTCCTCTGGCATCCATTTTTTAATTTTCTTGGCACTAAGGTCTGAAAACCCAATGCTATCAAGAAAGAGTCTCAAGCGGACCTCATCCTACAACAGCACAAAAGCAATAGCTTATCAAGAAAGTTTCTCAAGCAAACATCATTATCAACAATCAAAAATGTTGTGCATAGCAGTACAAGCTCTCTTTTTTTTCACCTGCACTCGCTCTGCCTTAGCAGTCAACCCAAGCAAAAGAAGCAAATAACCACCAAATTTATCCCACATGTACACCCATTCAGTATCGATTGCCTCTTCTAAAGCCAAAATACGCGCATGAGCACACATTTCTCTTCTGTGATCTACATCATTGGCAGGTTCACGGTGAAACATTCTTCTATGTCTGAGTCTACAGAGGAATGATCCAACAACTAATTCTTCATTTCTTAAACGGTCCCTCAGTTTCACAACATCAGCCCGGGGAAGCACAAAATTTCCTGCCCGGTCACGCATAATGGTAGGATCCCCAACCAAAAGAGCTGCTGAACTTGCAGATCTCTGTGGAGCCGAATAAGTTCCTGATAATGCATTTCTGGTCTGCAAGGCAAATAAATTTAACTCCACTGAACTTCACCTTGAACATAAATGCCATATTACTCAATTTTATTTGTAAACCCTCGCTTGTAGTAGAGGAGATAAATGCCAAATTTCTCAAACAAATAGGAAAACATTCATTTAATGAATTTCTTTTATAAGTCTCAAAGATTCAATTAAGGAAACACAATATCCATAGCATAAGTACACAGGAAGTATACAAGAGGAACACCCAACTTAAAACAGATAGACAAAAAAATCATGAAACCAAACCCAAAGCTGCCCAAAGGAACATGGTATTGTGAAAGAAAGTTTTAAGCTCTTCCATTGTCCGCTCACAGTCCCCAAAATTCTATAATTCCTTTCCCACAAGATTTACAGCACTAGACAAATAGAACCAACCAAGTATAAATAAATAAATAAGAAGTTACCAGAGGCACCTCAGACCACCAAATAACCCTCCAAGGGAAGGATTTACCATCTTGAGGTATAAGGACCTCATGCAACGTTGTTTGTTTTCGGAGATGAATTGAGATTAAAGTTAAAAAATTAAATAAAATATTGTTAGATTATATTTTTTAATATTATTTTTGTTTTGGGATTTGAAAAAGTTGAATTGTTTATATTATTTTGTATTGGAATTTGAGAAAGTTGTAATGATTAGATGAGATGAGATGAGTTGAGAAGTTTCCAGAAAACAAATGAGGTCGACCGTGAACCAACTTTTCTTGGAAAGGGCCCAAAGAATCTTTTTTTTTTTTTTTCAGTACACAATTTTATTGATCATAAGAATAGGCAGAAAACCAAGTATACGGGACATACAAGAGCATCGCTTGGGCGTGCTAGTTCAATGATACAAGGAATTCATGGAAACTCATTCCACTAAAATCAATTACAATCGACCAATGGAATAAAGTATTGAAAAACAAGGTCCTAAGCTCTTCCATTGATCACTCTCAATCTTCGAAGCTTCTGTCATTCCTTTCCCTCCAAAAGCACAACCATAAGCATATTGGGACCATCTTTCATATTGCTACTATATGAGAGTTACCCTGAAGGCCTCTCCAAGAAGCTAATAGATCGATCACCCTTCTCGGGATCACCCAATTTAGTCCCACCCTAGTGAAGAAGTCATTCCACAAGGTCATGGCAATTTTGCAGTGAAGTAATAAATGATCCATTGACTCCCCACTCTTTTTGCAAATGCAACACCCCTCCATGACAATGAATCAACATTTCCTAAGGGCTCAAATAATCTTATATGCTCCTCCAAGACATTCTCTAGTAAGGTACAAGAGATTGGCAAACTCCATGATCAACTTTGTGTTAGCAGGTGCCTAATGAACATTCTATATGCATGAGAGAAAATTTTGAAATTCGACCTCTCCAAGATCATGGATCATGAGTTGGTATAAAAAAACTAACATTCCACAAAGGTGAGCCACAAGAGAACTATTATAAATAAGCCATTGAATTCTTTGACACGCGCAATACCATAGTCTATACACCATAGGAAAGGTTCCTTGATGGACCTACCAACAAACCATAAGTCATGCCAAAATCTAGTCCTAGATTCCATCACCCACCTCAAGTCTAGTATGTCTAGGGGTGTACAGCTTTCGGTCCGGTCTGGAAAAACCGATCGGACCAAAATTTTCAGTCCGGACCGAAGAATGTACCAGTCGGTTTCGGTCCCACAAATTGTGGACAGAAGAAATTCAGTCCAGTCCCGGGGTCTATAAATTTTGGATCGGATCGGACCGAACTTTATATATTTAAAGTATTTTAATACTTTAATATATTATTTTTATACATCAATTATATAAGTTAATGATGTAATTTTCATTTAATTTATTATCATTAACCATATAAAATATAAAATAATATATGCTGTCAATTAATAATAAATCATAAATCATGTGATAATTTATATCATTATCTGTAAATAGTTAATACGTCATACATTTATACATACTCTACTATTTACACTTAATTAAAATAATTAGGTAATTGTTTTTTAAACACTTAAGTTGCAAGCAAGCATGAATAATCTATGTACAATGAAATTATTTGATATTTCATTAACCATATATAAAATGTATGACATTATTAATAATTAAGCATACTAAAGAGTAAAGTCTAAGTTAGTAAGTAGTAACTATCAACATCATAAATATAATTATAGTTAAATATTTTTTTAATGAGTTTGCTACATAATCCACATTAATAATTCACTTAATTTTAATTTTAGTAATTTAAATAATTTTCTTTTATTAATTTATTTGCAAACAAAAAAACGAAACAAAATAACAAAATAATTGGGCCGGACCGATAGCTACTGGTCCGGTCTAGGAAAATGATGTGGATTGAAAGTTTCGGTCCATCACCCCCCACGGACCGCCCTGACCGGACCGGACCGATTTACACCCCTAAGTATGTCTATAAAAATCCTCCATCCCATCAGCCCATATACCTCATTTGAACTTTACCCACCCTAAGCACGACCAAATTTAGAATCAACTACGGCTTCCTACATGGCCTCCTTGCAGTTTTCTCATATTGGTAACACCAAACCAACTTCCCTAAAAAGAGCATGATTAAATAGGATCAAGTTATGAACTTCTAAAGCACTCCCAGAAATCGGAGAGCGCACCTTGGCCCAGTTTATTCAGTGAAATTGAACTCTTCAGGTATCTCGCTCCATTAAAAAAGTCTCGTTGTAGCTTATCTACTTGACTGGCTATGGTGGTGGGAAGGAAACAAGGACAAGAAATATGTACACAACAGAGGATATTCTTGATCAAGGTGATCTACCACCTTTAGACAAATACACATCCCTTTCCAACTAACTAATTGGTGCTCAAACTTGTCAATCACACCATTCCAAATAGACTTGGCCTCAAAAGAGGCTCCCAAAGGGAGAATTTTATCCACTGCCCCAGCTTTTTAAGGAACATAGGTTATGAAAGTTGAATGAAGGTTTTTTTTTTAACTGCTGTTTGTATGAAAATCATGGAATACCCTCATAATTTCTTCCTTCATCACATCATCCAAGGTTGAAAGAAAGTAATGGTAACACCATCCGAACATGATGCTTCATTATTGATCATACTTTTTACCAGTTTGAGAAGAACACTCTTCAAATGGCCTCTCAAGCCACGTGGCATCTCTTGCTCTACCGACTGAAGTACTAATCCATCAAGCTTGGGCTCTTCTACATTTCTAAAAGAACAAGCCTCCGTGTACTCACACTGCCGATTTATCCACCACCATCCCACAATAGCAAAACTCCACAGGACACCCCTTGAAGGCTAATAAATCCTTCCCACATGATGGCATCCACACAAGCTTCAAAAAATGCTTCTAGAGACAAATTTCATTCGTTTGCAGTAAACAAACATGTGATACCCCATATGATAAGGATAAGGGTAGGTGGTGTATGGGATCCCACATTGCTTGGGAAGAAGTTCTTGCTCTTTATAATGTATCATTGACTAGTCCATTTGGAATATAGGTCAAGTGGTTTGGGCCTTCCATTGGAGCGTTACAAAACAACATCTACCTTCCATTGATGAGGTAACTTTTTAATTCTAAGGCGCTTCTTGACCTCACTCAACTCCCAAACACTCCCAAGTTACCCAGCTTCAGCTTCATAAAGAACCCAAAAATGCCCTCCCTATTGCTTGGCCACGACTCGAACTTGGGCCCCATGAGTCATAATTCATAGACCAAGTTAGCTGTGTTAGTTCTCTATGTGCTAACCTCCTAATCGCTTGGCCACGACCGGGTGTTAGCTCTGATGGAAATGTGTAAAGCCATGAACTGCTCTTCAAAGTCCTCACGTGATAACTTCACACAAGGTTGAATTTCCTTCACCTTTTGTAGCACCCAGTCCAATGATTTCAAACCTGTACAAACCACATTATCATTTTGAGGGCAAGAAATCAAAGGAATTGAATCACCAGACCTACTCATGCAAATGCCGCCAACCTCAACCACTTCAACAGTTATCAACTCCTCACCCTTATCCCATTTGGTTTTATCCTGCACTAACTTCTCACATAATGGTGGTAAGGGAGAAGCCTTCTGGGAAGGGGACTCATCTTGCTCCCTTGCCAATAGGCCAATCGGGGTTCATTCTCAGTACCAAGAGCCACCCAAGGGAACAAGCCTAGAAAAGGGGATCTTAACTGACAAAATGGTGCTGCTTTCTTTGCCGCCAAGCACCATAAAAGTAGTATCAATGGTAGTGGGCACCAACCGATCAGAGCTAGACCATTCTACCACCATATTGACAGATTTGAATTCCAACAGTAGTTTAAATTCCACTGATCCAGAAGCAAAACCCATGGAAGAAGTCACATCACACAGCAAGGACAAAGACTTCTTATCTATGACTACCTTTTGTAATAGTCCATAGCCAATTAAAGTTACATCAAACAATTAATCATACATAAATGCTAAATTAGACACCACTCCCACCATCTTCTGAATATAGCTACCAACACCAAGCAGAACACATTAATGAAACAAATAGAATTAAGGAAAAGAACAAAGACAGAGTAAAACACCATTGTCCCAAATTTGATTATATAATCTATAAAAGACTAACGAAAAGACTTGACCTTGAAATAAACAGATAAAACTGTTTACATAAGTATGAATGTGTTCTGTAGTTCAAACAAACATACACGCACAGTGCAAAATAGAAACAGTAGCGTGGATCACCAAATCCAGTAACAACAAAATACTTCTTTTGACAAGTTAGTAATAAGACAATACTTACCATATAGAAAAACAAAAAGTTTGTGGAAATCAAGCTCGCTAAAGTTGAATTGAAAAGTTCATCTGGGGATATTGTTCAAATGCCAATCTGTAACAAAATAAAACTTACCTTTGTTGCAGATCGAGCAATTGCTTGAACAACAGTATCCTTGCTGAGAAAGTGCACGCCATCTTCCATCATCTAGAGATCAAAATAAATAACATCTTAGAAGGAAGCAAAACTACGAAGAAGACAGTGCACGCAATGTTTTTTCCTTTATATAACTATCTCAAACACAACTTTGATGCTATCATAGTATGAATCAACTACAAGTTGAAGCAATGACAAACTTCAACAAATTGGTTGTTAATGCAAAAACCTTGAGAGTAAGGCATGGGCGAGAGACAGCAAATCCAAAGGCTACAACAAGAGTAATCGCTGATACAGCAGCACCAGCAAACGGTGGATAGATTTTCAAACTGGCAACAACTCCCCAGCCTTCAGTTGCCAAAGCAATTGCATAAAGTACGAGAAACGCGGCACTGTCAAGAAATTGATTTGACATATATCAGATGTGAATAAATTAGCATTACTCTGTCCAGAAACGTGGTACATGACATGTTAAAAGAAAAAGTAGAGCAAAGTTATAAGTCGGAAATATGCTAACAGAAACAAAAGAATAAATAGGACATTTGACAAACCTGACATTCTTTCCGCAATCTGCGTGAGCATCGTAGACATATACAGGCAGTACTCTTGGAGAATAAACTACAATTGGGGGTGAAAGAAGAACCTGCAGAAAAAGGGTTATACTCTTATGCGAATAAAGATGAGGAGGATAACTAGAAATAAGACAAGATCACATAAAAACAAAAAGATTTGCAACATTGACTAGGGATAGACCAATATAACTTACAGTCAATGCTCTTCCAGCAAGAAGAAACAGAAATGAAAAATAACCAACAGATGCTCCAACAAATGGTTTATCTGAACGGCAAAGGTGAAAAAAGTTAATGTCATAAGTAGCATTATGATGCCTTTTTCTTAAGAACTATGAAGATATGAGGCTAGGAAAATAGTATAGGGTGGTTGTGAATTCCATTTTTCACCTTCAAACCATCCAACAAGAAATGCTGCCAAAGCCAAAAGAAAAGCAAGGAAGCAAACAAAGAACGTCTGTGTCCTGGTCAAATAAAAATTGTTTGAAGCCCAGTGGTGGATGGCACCAATAGCTAGTACAATCATGAGAAGAACCAAAAGAAATGCTACACCGATCTGTTTTGCATTAAGAAAAAGAACCAAGTTAGACAGGCTCACTACAACTTAAAGCTAAAATGAACTGCAAACACCAAAGGATCCTCACAGTCCAAGGTTTAACAACAACAATAACAGCTGATATTGCACCAAGCAGGAGGAGAAGACCAAAGCTAACAAATACATATACACCACGAGAAAGACTCCAATCATCATCTTTCCTGCAAATATATTCCATATCACATCAGAACGTGAACAAGCAGTCACTACCCTAATGAGCACAAATTGTTGAAAATGCCTGATCACTGCTTGTTAAAGTTGAACAGTAGAGCTAAGTTCCTAAACTATTATCATATGAGTTACTCACCATTTATGCAAACCAGAGCAAAGTGATAGTATAGCTGGAATACAGACTAGAGGAAGGAAAGCAGCCAGGAAATCAGTCTTTGTTGGAACCTGGTCATCCCTAGATTTGACTACTTCTAAATAGGATGCACCGCAAAATGCCACGAGAACAACTGGAAAGAAATTGCAGAGGCAAAGAATATGATGAATTAACACGTCATTCCAACTCAATGGAGTTCACATGGAATCAAAACCAAATCAAATTGAGATAAACTACCTGAGAATATCCCAACACAGATGGCAGAAGAAAGAGAAAACCGATATGTTGCAAACCATGAAATAATTGGTAGTACGCCAGTAACTACCAAGGCAATTGCAGATGCCATTGCCCAGCCAAGGTACACCGATGATGCATAAGGAGAGCCTAAGCTTTTTTGCTCACCAGTCCATCCCTTATATTTTAAATCATCCAACGGCTTTGCAGATACTATCGCACCGAGAGCTAATACCGATCCAGCAAATACTGATATGCAAATGACAAGAACAACACCCTGAAAGAGAAAATTTTTTAATGATGGATCCCTCTGGTATGCTTCCAACTTACAAGCACCTTATCTTGTATACTCCCTATGAACATGGATAACACTCTTTGATTATTCATAAAGTATTGACTTATTTATCAAGAAGAAAAACTACAAGCACCTTAAAACTAACACCTTAAATGATACAAAATCATGTAAATTGAGCCCACTAAAGTCTATAGAAGCTGTCCAAAGAAGGAAAGTATTGGAAAAGAAAGTTTGGTTACACTCGAGTAAATCCCTGTATGTTTTAAATATAGTTGTTTGGTTACACTAATGCTGGGAGGGTAAGAGACAAAGATCAAACCTCCTTTGTCCCAGGCATATGATGATTTCCAGTGTTACCAGCACATTGTACTCGAGGAACCCAGAACTGGTAGCCATTACGGATCCATATGGGATAGGCAACAGAAAGGCAAGCGATCATAAGTGGAACAGTCAAAGACAATCCAAGAAGTACTGATGATTTGCTGCAAAACAAACATAGATATCAAGGGAGAGTAAAAGATCAAATTACTTGTCAATTTGATACATGTATATAAGGAGGACATAAAAGAAATCAATTAAAAAGACTTTCTTAATAAACATGTGATATCGCTTTCTATCTGATTTCTAAGATCTGAGTGAAACCAACATGTCATTATAATTTACTGGTTAAGTTCCACAACATTGAAATCCAGCTTCAAATGACTCAGTGCACTCAACCTGAACAAAGAAATGATCTTCACAGTAACCAGTATAATCCATGCTAGCCCCACTCTACTAATTATATCATCCATAGAGCCATAGCCACCTCACAATGACTCAATGACAAAGCAAACGATCCATTGTCTCTCCACTTCTCAAGCACGTGCAAAACCGGTCAATTACTACGATTTGTCTATTTCTTAAGTTATCCATGGTCAGTATCTTCCGTAAAGAAGCTATCCAAACAAAGAAAGAGGCCTAAAGAGGTGCCTTACTCCTCCAAACACTCTTCCAAAGAAAAGGATTATGGTATCCATCATATCCACCAACAAAGCCTCCTTATCTTGACCAATCCGAAAGAGTGACGAATGCAAACATAAGAGCCCTATCGCCACATCAAACATCATGCCAAAAACTAACTCTAGAGGCCTCACCAACCTCAAATCTAAAAAGTCTGGAAAACCCTCCCCATCCATTTCTAATATTTTCCACAAGCCCACTACATGCACACCCTTAACTTCAATAGAACACCAAACCCCCAACTGCTCCCATACTTAGAGTCAATAACCACTCTCCACAATGCCTCTCCTCCTCCTGGTGATACTGCCACAACCACTTCCCAAGCAGAGCCTTATTAAAGATCCTTAGCTTACAAACCCCCAAACCTCCACAAGATATCGGGGAACAAACCTTGTCCCAACTAACAAGATGGAACTTGGCTTATTCCTCCCTATATGAAAGCGCAACACGGACTTTTCAATACAATCAGCAACACCTACAGGTATTATTAAATATCATAGTGTTTACCACACTAGTTTCCTTTATTATTAAATATGCTGCATCTAAGTCAGACATACAGCACGAAATGAACTCCACTGCAATACGTGTAGTCTTCCAATGATGCAATGCAAAGTAACATCCTAACGACTGAGCGAGGTCACTCCATGGGCACGTTAAGCAAGCAACTTTAAACTTATCATTGGTATGGTTTCATCAATGCTGAAGAGTGTGTAAGATAACCAATTAAGCTGACTAAAGAAAAATAGACCCACAAATGCTGCAGAAAAGTTATAGTTCAGAATACAACTAGGAAAATGGAGGATTCATTTTGGAACATTTATAACCATGTCTACAGTTGGGGTGGCAGTATATGACACGACCCGTGAACTTGACATGAACATGGCACAAAATAAGCGAGTTTGGGTTTGATATAAATGGGTTTGGGTCAAGATGGGCTGACCCGGCAAGGCATGACTAATAAAAGGGTCAATTAACCCGCGAAACCCGCAATCAACCTATATTACCCGAACTATCTAAAATGTTTAGATTTATATGCCTTTTTTTATTGTTGAGATGTAATATTAATATTAGTATTTGACTACTTGATATATCAAAATAAATCTTTTTTTGTTAATATGTAATTTTATTTCATAAAAAATATTAATTTTCTTATGTATTATTGGTTCGGATATTGATAAAAAAATATTTTATCATGAATCCAATTGTAATTGTAAATTATTTCTACAGTCATCCTTGTATTATATATGAAATTATATTAATTGGGTTAAAAAAAATATACAGGCCAACTCAACCAATTTATATAAAACGGTTGAAATGGGTTAAGCGGGTTGGAACAGGTTAAATGCATTGTCCAGATTAACCCAATAAAACATGTCGTCGTTATATATATAAGTCATGTTAGGGTTTTAGGGTCTAATCTATTTAATTAAATGGGTCCTATACGAGTTGACCCATATAGTCTAATACTCATGACCTGACACAACAAGAGCACGACCCACGAACACGAATTGAACCCAACAGTCTACAGTAAGTCAATAATATTTAAAAAAAAAAAAGTATACATATATAACAAAATTAATATGCTACTTTAAACAAGAGTGATCAATTTTTGGATGCCAGGTATACTAACATGCAATCAACCATTCAAATCGAACTAAAACAGTTGTATACATCATGATATCATTTTGTTTATGCATAAATGAATATAAAAATAGGAAGAACACCAAAACGATAAGAATGATCTATCGAAACACAAGGACCATACCTTAAGAAGGAAAGCAACAGCCCAACACAAGTGCTGAGTAGCCAAGCTATAAAGCCATACTGTGGAAACATGGCACAATTGACAGAGTTAAAACACTCGATAATGCCATTAGAATAGTTCATGAAAGGGAAGTAGTGCTCATGATCATTCCAGCAGTTAAATCCATGCATATTACTACATATGGCTTTTTATATATCAGGTAGAAGTAATAATTGCTTTCATGAAGGTGATGGACCATTTAATAAAGGAGATTGCAACTGAACTTCCATATTTACAAACTCAATTCAGCTTGTAGATAGAATAAACTACAACTCTTAAGATGCTTTTATCCCATAGGAAAGAATGGTTTGAAGGAAAAAATTAAAAAAAAACAAAACAAAATTTGTAGGCTCATGGCAGCCTTTTCTCCTTGTGTATTCCTTCATCCAAATAAGCATTTTCAAACAACAGATACTAAACTATTCTTCCTGAGAGACATGCAAGTAAGCATCCTTGCAACAGCAGTTTGTTTTTTACAATCTCATTACAATAATAGATATCCATCTACTAATCAGGAAAAAAAAACATATATATACATATAACCATCTCACCTTCAAAGACTGCCTACACTGCATAAAAATTAAAATCGGAGGACCATTACAAAAATCTTAATTACATCTCCAAGCAAATCATTTTAGCAAATAATCAGCCCAAAGAGAAACCGGAAAGTAATAGTACTATCAGCCACTGAACTAATTCAGATATCTCATACTAAATATATGCAGTTTTACCTTGCGGGGTTTTGATGTCATGGCCATTTCTTCTGCTTGAAGTGAACGCAGGAAAGCCATGATTGAACAGACAACTGGAGAAAGCAGCAACACCGCGAAGCCGAATTCAAACTACAAACATAAAAATTTACCAAATACCAAAATGAGTAGGGGCAAGGCTGCACCAAACAACCTTGAACATATATAAATCCATTTAGTTCCCAGCATTAAACAGGAGTGATTTATGGATCAATCAAGATGCCACCAAAAAGAACAATTTTTCTCTCTTTTACCTGTTGGTGTGATGCATTAATGATTTTAATTGTCTTTGGACGAAAAATTGCCACAATGATCGTTTCAAGGATGAAGACAAAACTAAAGAGAACCCATGCTCGCTCTGGAGTACCAGCTACGTGATGCAATACGAGCCTCACCAATTGAAGCCACTTTTCAAGGCCATGAAGCCTCAATTCTTCTGACAACGAAATTTGATTGGGCATAGCATTGTCAACACTGTTCGAGTCAATGATGGTGATATCAGTGTTGTCACGGTGATCTCTATCTGCATCTAAACTACTCCTCTGTAGCAATGCCAGGATAGTTGGATCCAAGCTCTTCTCCTTCAACATCATGGCAAAATTGGGATCCAATCCTTTATCTTGCAATAAACTTGTCAGTTCTAGGTCACCTTGTCTTGCTCTTTTTTTCAACAGAGATGTGATCCTAGGGTCATTCAACCTTTCTTGGAATGCAAGAGCTAAATTCAAATCTAGCATTTGTTGATTCGCAGAATTTGAAGCACTAGACTCGCAGCCTTGGCTTTCAAGACCACTACTAGAACAAACCATCAAGGAGCTAGTGGGCTCAACATGTTTATCAACAAAGGATGTCCCTACTTCAGGGTCTTGAACAACAGAGCGACAAGAGCTACTACGTAATGCTAAACTTGGCCTTCCACTATCTATGCTCTTATCGCTGTTTATTCCCTCTTGTGAACTAGCAGTTCGACACAGGACAAGATTATTCCAGTTAGCACCATCAACTGTGCATTGAGCCCTACTTGCTTCGATTACATTACCAAGGTGGCCCACTTCAACACTACTGCTACGTTTCATGCTTGAGCCACAACCTTCAGAAGAGCTAGATGAGCTGTTATGTTCCTTTCTACGAAATCCCTCTCTTAGGCGAATCACTGTGCTCTGCAAGGCATCCCTCCTTGCAGCTAACGGGTTTGTAACTGATAAATGACGAGAAACAGCAGCCCCTAAAAGCACAGATGCTACAACTGCATAACTAACACAATGCCCCAAGTACCTGAAAGGAAATATGTCAGTGACAACAGTGACCAAAACCAGTTGTATTGCCAATGCTTGCAATAAGAGAGTCTAAAACAAACCAGTAATGCACTCCAAAGCAAATGAGAAAAACCCGAGATGTGCCAGCTACAAATAGTGCCACAACACGACTGCTAAGAAGCTTAAACCCATACAGGCATGCACCCATATTCCAATCTACAAGACAACAATTGCAAATGGATAAACTAGCATATAATAATACTAACTTATTGGCAAAGAGGGGCATACAAATTGCCAGAGTGAATAAAAACAGACCAAGAATGATAACTGCCGCTGATGTAATGGCTCCCAACCAATGAGCGTCCTTTGCTGTCACACCATATAAAATGGAATACACAAGAAGCACGATAAGTGAGCCAAGGTAGAGAACTCCAAGATGTGAAGCCCTATAAAAAAAACAATGCAAAAGCATGAACATATTGAAAACAAAATCATATACATATCAATGCACCACAATTTTTGACCAAGAATTAAAACAATTAAAATCTAAAACCCAATCTGATCAAGAATCAGCCAAAACCTTCCTCCCTAGAAGACGAAGAAAAGGCACAACAGGACAATTAACTACCTACTCTCTACCATACGAATCCTATTTGGACCCATCTTAACCCTTTTTATCTAACTTCACACTTTCTGTGTATCATATCATGAAGCCAGTTGTGATTCAATAAACCACGCCAGCCCACTAAAAACCACTAGCCAGCAGAAATTTGAAGAACCTTCGATTGCTAATTTAATAAATATAGAAAAAATACAAGCAACTTGCCTACTCGATTGCCGAGGATACAATTCATTGGGGTCTGGGGGTTCGGGTAAACAAGCCACAGGACCCACTTCTATACAATCAGAATAAGCAAATTTGTATGCCCTCCGAACATACTCATCCACGTCTAAGCCATTTCCTGCAGATTGATAGAGCAAGTAGTTACAACAAAAAAATAGACAGCAGGTCAGTAACAACTAAAGTTGATGCTTCAGTAAGATTCATGCCTTAAGCATTGTGAAATATCTCCATACAATTACATCTGATAATTAGAGGAATGGAAAACAAGCATCATGATGAGAAAATTGCAAGACTTACCATTAAATACCATCCTGCAAATAAAGAGCATGTTGATTGCTAAGGCAATTGCCGATACACCAAAGAAGAAACCAGAAGGTGAATATCGCTCAGATGCCCTTGAACCAGTCGTAACGTACACGGCACAAAGCTCGTATGCACAGAGTAGGGCAACAGCCAGAAGAAGTAGGATGGCAACAGCCTCTGTTGAAGTAAAGAGGAAGAAACTTTTTTTTAAGTGCGCAGATAAAATATATTTCGGATATGTTCTGTGTGCAAGTAGCAGGAGTGTGGGCACATGAGTGTGTGTGAGCATGTGCAGACAGATAAGACATACTACAGTAAAAAAATCCCCCCCCCCACAGTTTCCTTTCTACATGGCATCCACAAAACAATTTAGCAATGGAAACATGCAATAGAAACAAGATAGAAACAAATCCATTCAATAAGATAAATAAAATCTCCCATCGAGGATAAACAGAATATTCTTTTATTCTTTTTGCTAGATCGATGATAAACAGAATAAAATCTTCAACAGACCACAAAATAATCTTTTTGCTAGTTTAAATAACTCTTTCGTTCTCTTTATCCCAATAGTTTGCTCCACCTGCATTCCCCTATATCAATTTCCCAATCATCCTTTTCTCACTAAACTAGCACATTGCTCTTGTATATGTCCCATATACTTGGGCTCTTGCCTACTCTTTTGAACAATATAAATTTGTTTACCGATCAAAAAAAAAAAAAAATTCCCAATCATCCTTTTCCTCCTGAGCCTTCCTTTTCAAACCTATCTTTCTCAGCCTTTCTACTTTCCATCTTTATCTCCTTTCTCTACCTCTCCTTGAGATCTTGAACCAAAATCTGAACACTTCAAGAAACAAAAGTCCATAAACTATTAGCTAAAGATGCTTCTTTTTAAATACGTTAAGCCAGATGGTGCACCTTCTCTAACCCACTGTGAATCTGTAAAAACTCAAAAATGTCATCTGAGGCTGGCTGATTTCATACCACACATTATTGGAAAACCTAAGGATTAAATTCCAATGAATACAATCATATTTAAAAAGCTTTGAGAAGGATGATTCCACAATGGCTTTTCTCATTATCATGTACTCAAAACATTTGTCCTTTTCTAGGGGAAGAGAACATACTAGAGTCAGGCAAACTAGAATATGAACATAAAATGCTCAAGATACCTACTAACACTATCATTTCTTCGGAAGTTATTCAAACAAGCCAAAAATAAAAAAATCATATCAAAAGCAACATCTATATCTCATACAAGTGCAAGCAACTAGAAACATCACTTTGGGAAATAGGAATCGCATTCATCTTTGTAATCGTCAGAAGAAAAACATTCATTTTTGTAACCACATTTAATAACTCAGGACAAGCTCCAACATGGGACATTTGTTTTCCAACTAAATAGAATTAGTATACCATGAAAAAAGAAGGATTAGTAGATTGGAGAAACTTTTCCACAAAAAAAAAAGCCAAAGCAAGACATACTTGAGCTTTGCCATTGTGTTCTCCACCAAAGCATGATCGAGTAGAATGCCAATAAAAGAGCAGTACCAGCCATTATCACTGCCAGCCCAATTATATCTCGACCCAATATTACAATCAACCAGCATCCCCATGCAACAAGCACCACAACTGGAGAAACAACAACGATCCATGCAGAAAGATTCAAGAAACCACAAAGTAAATGGAGGTGCAGCCCTCGCAAGATATCTGGCCATTTTCTTGCAAAAATCCAACTGGAAAGAGAAACCAGGAAAAAACAGTCAAGAGTATCCCACATTTCGGGTTAATTACAGGATAAGCAAGGAAGGATCAACAGCATAAAATAGACTTCCTGTAAGCAGCAAGAAACATACCACTTACTAGAAATAATCATAAAGAAAATTTAGAGGCCATCAAGATAAATAGAGAAATTATTGACTCCACCAAACAAGAACGTGTTACATGATACCTAATTGTACAAAAGAATTTCCAGAAAGCTTCCTCAACATTCTAGAGTATCTTTCACATCTGCAGGAACATTCTAGACTAACAGGATGTAGCCTTTTGCTATAGCTCTTGTTTTAAATATTGTCTCAAACTTTTATATTATAGTGTTTCTCTCGTTATATAAAAGTCGAAATGATCACATATTTGTGAATTTTTTCATTTTTCATTTTCTAAACAACTCATGTAGGGTCAACCCGACATGACCTGACACGATTGGCAAAAAGGTACGGAATATAAATAACCATAACTCCTAGCCACTTCACAGTGAATAAACAAAGGATCCACAATTTCTCCACAATACTCACATAAATACAAGTCCTTCACTACATTATTTCTTTTCCTCCAGTAGTCAAGTTATCCACCATTAAGATCTTCCTTGAAGTTCTATCTAGACAAAGAATGCACCATTGATGGTGTCTTACCTCCAAAGTCTCTCCCAAGTGAACAAGGCTTGACTCAAGGGAAGAGCACACAGTTTGACTTGATTGTCTGTCTTCTAGAACAAATCAAACATATTTTATCTCTCCCACTCCTATCAACGTGATGGAGTACAAATAATTAGTGTTGATTGAATAAAAGTAACTTCCACGGGAGCCACTCCTAAAAATTCTGCAAATGTTCTATTACCAAATCCTCCTTACGGTAAAAGATGCTAAAAGATTCCAGGAAAGCTGTCTTCAGACGTCTAGCCCTCACAACACATATCATACCATCATACCAAAATCTAAGTTGACATCCAACCAACATTAAAGGGATGTTCAGGAAATGAGATGAAATGATAATTCTGTGAATAGGAGTGAAATGGTTTGTGAATAGTTGTGAAATGGTTTGAGATAAGATATTAGGTTTTGGGAAAGGAGAGAAAAAGTTGAATAAAAATATTCCAAAATTAAAATATTGTTAGAATATTATTTTTTAATATTATTTTTGTTTTGGGATTTGAAAAGGTTGTATTTTTTGTGCGTTTTGTTTGGAACTGGGAAGGAAATTTTGAGATGAGATGGTTTGTGTTCCCAAACAAGCCCTAAATCTAACACTATGGGACAAATCCCATATCCCTTCTTCATGTTCTTCCACACCCCAACCTCAAAAGGTTATTGATATCATTTAAACACCATCCTCCCGAGATACTACCACTAATCTCCCAAGATACTCTCTGCAACACAATGCCATAACTATTTACCAAGAAAGCTTTGTTAAGCAATAACAAGTTTAGGGCCCCATGCCAGCTGAAGAAACCAGGGTGCAAATTCTAAACCACTTGATTGGGTGGTACATGAACTCATGATTGGCTCTGCCCTACAAGAATAACATTGATGTTACTCAAGACAAAAGGCTACAGAAAAAGGTATGGGGGAAGCAAACAGACCATACGTGGACAAATTAGAGAGTATTCATAATCAGTGTGATCCACCTGCCCACCCTTGAATAAGTTAAGTCACTTCCAACCAGCCAATCAATGTTCTATCTTCTCGATATTGTCATCCCAAATGGGTTTTTTTTAAAGGCACCCCAAAGTGTAGACCCATAGATAGATATGGGCCAATCCACCGATATCAACCACAACTCCAGTTGAGATAGACACTTTACCTCGATTATTTTCAGCCTAGAAGCAACTTCAAACAAGATGGTGGACAGAACAAATGGCAAAGATGTTCCGACTTAGCCTTATTAACAATCTGGGTATCATCCACAAATGAAACTTGACGAACTCCTCATTATTTCTTTTTTCTAGAAAGTCACTTCATTACTCCTAAACCCCATTGAAAAGCCTAATAAGAGCCTCCTACTTGAAGCAATTGACATTATTCTACTCAAAAAGAAGAGATTAAGGCCTCATTTGGATAGTGAGACGAGAAGAGATGATATGTAAATAGTAGTGAAATTTTTTTTTGATAAGTAATAAGTTATTTTATTGATATAAAGGTAGGCATAGCCCAGGTACACTAGAAGTATACATGTGACTACACCTATTTAAGAACTAGGAACAGTTACAAGGAAATCATGGAAGCTGAAGCCATTCAAATCAAGAGCAATGGCCCACAAAAACAAAGTCTTCCAAAATGGTCATAACGCCACAACCATTTTCCTAATAATGCCTTATTGAACGCCCTCACATTCCAGATCCCCAATCCACCATCTCTCAAAGGAGAACATACCTTTTCCCACCCTACTAAGTGAAATTTAAACTCATCTCCTAACCCACTCCACAAAAAATCACGTTGAAGCTTCTCTATTCTAGATGCAATACTAGCGGGGAGGGGAAATAGAGATAAATAGTATGTGGGGAGATTGGATAAGGTACTCTTGATAAGTGTGATTCGCCCCCCTTTAGAAAAATACAACCTTTTCCACCAGCCAACCTACGCTCAAATTTTTCCAGCACCACCTCCCATATTGTCTTAACTTTGAAAGGGGCCCCCAACGGGAGACCAAGGTACTTCAATGGCAACTGAGAAACCCCACATCCCAAAATGTTCACCAGCCCTCTAATATTGCTAACATCACCAACCGCAACCATCTCCGACTTGGCAAGATTAACCTTCAACCCGGATACCGCTTTAAAACAAAGTAAAATGGCCTTCAAAGATTGGATATGCCCTGCATTTTCCTCACAGAATAGCAAAGTGTCATCTGCAAATAAAAGATGAGAAATAATGGTGGAGCCGTGTATATCTCCCACCGAGAAACCTGAAAAAAATCCACCCTCTACTACCACCGACACCATTCGACTTAGAGCCTCCATAACTAGGACAAATAACAAGGGTGATAAAGGGTCACCTTGTCGTAGACCCTGCGAGCTATTAAAGAAGCCCACAGAATCGCCATTTACCAAAACCGAAAAGCGGGCCGTTGACACACAATACCTCATCCACTTCCTCCATTTTTCCTCAAACCCGAAATTGTTTGAGTTGAAATATTTTATGGAGTTTTGGAAAATGAGAGAGAAAAAGTTGAATAAAAATATTATAAAGTTTAACTATTATTATAATATTATTTCTTACTATTGTTTTTGTTTTGGGATTTGAAAAAGTCGAATTATTTTTTGTATTTGTTTGGAAGTTTGAAAAAGTTGTAATGATTAGCTGAAAAAGTTGAAAATTTGAAATTGAAAAGTATTTGTGCTTATGGTGTTTGGATGTTGAGATAGCATGGAATGGAATGAGATGAGAGGCTTTTGCTATCCAAACCAGGAAAGGGTCTCTTTGTCTCAATACCCAAGAGTTGTTAAAGAAGCAAGAGGGGTGCGATCTATCAATATAGAGAATCCCACCGTATAGATATAGTATGCAATCCACACACACCATTTCTCCTTGAAAAGACACCTACTCAACGTATATAGTAATGACCTAAAGAAAACGCTAACACCCATGCCTACTTTTATAACTTGCCCACTCTGAGTTATTCCATTTCCCAATATAGGACTAAGATGTAAAACTCCTAACTCTTTGTTAGGGCCATATTATCAGTGCTCTAGTATTCCATGGCTGGATTTACTAGGTGGTTTTGATACCATATATAACAACTTAAAGAAAGTGCTAGTCAAATATGTTCCATAACCCTAAAAAGAACATCAATTCGAAGCTTCCTTGAAATCACTCATAAAAAACCCAGTTTCTCCTAGCAAGTAGCAAATGTGAGATTTAGCACCTGTAATCACCTCTACAATTTACTACTCTATGTGAATCACTCCTCTCAATGTGGGACTAGGGTATTTTTTCTAGGCAGTGGGGCTAGGATGTTACATATATAGTAAGAAGACCTAATTAACGTAATCACACCATCGCAAATCTACTTTGCAAATCACTCCCAAGACGCTTGATCAAACTCCGTTGTCGATGCATTCACTGACAATAAGAACTTAATCTAAAATCAGACACCCCCTAATGAAGGAACTTTATGTCCTAGAGATAACCATCTCCAACACCAATTTCAACCTATTAGTGAGAACTTTGGAGGTGATTTTATAAACACAACCCAGTATATTTATGGGATGTAAATCCTTAAGGGTGATAAAAGTAGCATTAAGGCTCTTCTCAAACTTGCCTCGAGCATGAACTCTTTAAGTGCATTCCTAACATCTAGGTTCTTGTCAAAATTTAAGTAGTTTCCGATTGTCTATTCCCAGTTTTCTTTTCCTTTGGGCTGCAATTTCCCTCCCCTGTTACCCATGCCCTTGCTACTATATTCTCTGGTTATGGTCACAGCAATGACTATTGAAACAGGAAAACCAGTTTGTAAGAAATCAAGTTAATCACAGCTTAGGCATCATCAAATTCATATCTCAAAAACAGCGTTAAGGAAACCAATTGCAGTCCCATATAAGTAATGAACAATAATAAATGCTACAAACTCGCCACATTCAGGTCATTTTGATATTTAAAATATCATAATTTGTTTCAAAACTTTTATTTCTCAGTAAATTTTTCAGGAAACGGGACTCAAAGAATGATCTTCCATTTCTTATGAGTAAAGAATACTCTGCCAATTATATTAAGAATTTTTTAAGATAATAAAAACCTAAGGGAGGGAGGGAGTCAGATAGTGGACCAAATTGTGCATTTTAGCGTCTCAGCAACTAAGCATTTGAACCCCATTAAAGCTATAGACAAATTTGCATAAAAATATGCCTACCTATACTTAATCGATAACCAAAACCTTATAGAACAATCTAATAATGCAACCTTAAATTATAATCCAATCCTCACTTGGAAACATACACAAAAGGTTCCAAAACTTGAAACATCAAATTACCTATAAATCCTCCAAGGCCTCCAATTCACAGCCCAGAGTATGGAAAACGAAGCGGAACCCAAAACCGTGAATAGTGTCCCCGAAATTACACACGCCACAAGGACCCGATGCTCGTCCCCTTCCATTGCTTAACTCTCTCGGCTATACCAACATGCACGAAATCAGAACCCAACAAAAGAAAAAAGAAAATTAAGCATCCAAATTGAAGCCTTTATAGAGTACCCAGAAATGTGGGTGGAGTTTACCTAGCCTGAAATGGCAATGAATGATGGAGAATTGATGGCAAATGTGTCATGTTGAAGATGGGTTTTTTGAGGCCTGAGACTAGGGTTCAGTACAGAGATTTGAGATGGGCATGGAGTGTACAAAGTGAGAGTTAGTTAAGAAGAGAGAAGGCTAGGGTTTTGAACAACCCCAAATGGAGGAGGAGGAGGTGGGAATTTAGGGTTTGGGTCGAGGTATTTCTTATTTGGGTTTTAGCGTTCTCTCTGTGTGAGTGTGTGTGAATATCTCTGCGTGTGTGAACTGCGGAGTGAAAAGTTGGGATTTTTAGAGAGAGAGAGAGAGGGGGGAGACAGTATGCGTAGAGAGAGAAAGAGAGGACAAATAAGAAAACGAGAAAATATAGGAGAGTGACTATAAAATACTCTGGGCAGCTATCTTTGTGACTGTGAGGAAATTGAAGTCACTCACTCTTGAACTTGGCGCGTTTCAAGACACGCAGCAATTGGAAACGAGATGGGCTTGTTGGGGGGCCTGTCTTGGTTTGAGACAATTGGACAGTGGAGTGAGTGAGTTTTGAGTGGAGGTGGGGGTTGAATTGTAATGTGGGGAAATCTTTGGAGCTATTTTCAGACAAAGAATAAATAGTTTATAGACAAAATTTACCACAAAGTGGTCTTCAGTAATACTTTCTAATAATTTAAGGTTGATTTTGGCTTATTTTACTAAATTAGTAGGTGAAGAATTTTTTGCATCATTTGTTTAATTAGGTAAAGAATTGTTTGTTTTATTGCCATTTAGAAATTGACTTGCTGCCAACTCGCTTATAATTTGTACTCTTCTACTTCAACTTTTTCCTACGCTCTCTTTTGATCACCGATGCATTACTTCAAATCTTTAATATAATACAAGTCGATGGCTCGTCCCAACTACAACTTTCTTACCAAATAATTGGTCAGATCCATGCCCACAACCCAAACCGATTGACTCGAGCCGTAGTTAAAAGACGATTTGGAGTCGGGTGTTATAGCGACTTTGATAGAGTTTTTTACTTCCTTCAACTCGATGTTTTTAGCAGAGAAAAAACGATAACATATTTAAATAGATAGGACCATTTAGATTTTGGCCATAAATATGTGAGACGCGAATGTACCAATGCATAGAACTCAGTGTCAGGGTGGATAAAGTGAGAATGAGCAGATCTATTTGCATTGAGACTATGGAGTAAGGTGTGTTATAAGATGATAATATAAAATGTGGAGCTTTAGTGGAGCATGGAACTCACTAATAGCTTGAGCAGTGCATGAGATATGAGCAAGATGGCTGATAGAGTGATCGAGTGATGGTGGTGTCGGGTTGCCAGCCCACACACCCACCAACAAATGCAGGCAAGGGGTATGGGCAAGAGCAAAGGATTACATATCAACCTTGCCCAAGTGTAAATAAGGTGAGGAAGGGTGGCTACCAATCCACATATTTGATTATTGTTATTGTTGTCGTCGCTTAGTGTGTTACTTGCCTTATGCAGAAGGATAGTCACCCTCCCTGCACCCTATCATCACTTGGGTAAGGTGGATATGTAGCCCTCCACTCTCGTCCGTACCTGCTTTCTGCTCATACACGTTGGCAAAGGTCGGGCTAGTATCATCACCATCCCAGGCATCTCGCTCAATGACCAAAAAAGAAAAAAAAAATGTTAAAAATGATCTATCTAACCTGAAAACTTCACCTTCAATCATCCACAATCAACCTAAAGATTCTTAAATCCAAAACAATCATCCACAATCAGTCTAGAAGTCTCAAATGCAATTGAAGTAAGAGAGAGAAAGAAGGGAAACCATAAGAAAGGAAAGAAGAGTGAAAGTGACGAAAGTGGAAGAAGAATAGGATAATGTGATTTTATTATCATTTGTAACATATGGGGGCATGCTTATGGAAAAAAGAAGCATAAGCTTGCATATCTCGGCCTGAATAGGATAATGTGAGGTTGGTCCAGGTAACTTGCCCCCCATCCCTAGTCGTCACTTTATTAAGCTTCTTAATAAATTTATTTCTCCTATTTTTATAGGCGTGGCTACTTACAATGTCCAAACTATACAAGGGATAACTATAAATTTGTTAACTAATGATATACATATTACATATAACATTGTTTATAATCTTATTTTAAATGGAGGTCATTTATGTAAAATTTAAAATTTAATTAAAAATATTGAATATTTTTAATAAGAGTTATAAAATATTTACATGAATGAATAGTCAGGGTAAAGAGCATTGCTAGGGACTCTCTCTCTCTTCTCTTCAATTATTTTTTTCTGAACTTTACCGACTCTTCGTCTTCACTGGATGGAGGGGGTTCGGAGCTTAGGCTCCGACCTCCTCTTCCCCTGGCCAGCCCTAGTGACTTTTCTTATATAGTTTGTTCTTTGTCTTTTTTCTCTAGTATTTTCGTTAGTTTTTTCTCTAGCTTTTCCTCCAAAGCGCCGATCTTCTCCGATCTATTGACTTCCGGCAACCTCCGACCATCACGCGACGCCGGCTCAACCTCTCTGATTATCGATCTACATGCTTGCGGAAGAATTATGCCAATCTGCTCGGCGCGTTTGACGCACGTGCGGCCCATGTCGTGCAGGTTTTTCAATCGTTGCCGCCTACCAGAGCGGATTTGGCGACCACGTGCGACCCCACCGACTTCAAAGGCCTCAGATCCTCCCGATCTGCTCGACCGTCCACCTCCTCAGGTGGCACGTGTCCTTCACGCGCCACCACCGCCTGTATTGGTCGGTTGCTGCCGATTCGGCCTGCAATCCGGCTGTTATTCTATGTTCCCACTTTCCCTAACCAGTGATCTTGTAAGAGGGATCAGGGACCTCTCCAAAAATCTGCCCCAGACATTATGTGACAATGCACCCGCCATCTTCTCCGCTTCCAGCGGAGGAACTGTCACCTCCAGCAGTAGTTCTTTGTTCACTTTATTGCGAACACATTTCCGTCTTTTTATAAGACGGCGTCCTATTGTAGGATAGGGGTAGGGATCAAGAAATTGGTTTCAAATAAACCACACCTTGTCTACTTGTATCATCACTTTGTACTGTTTTCTTTTGCTTTGGAGCGATTGTTGGGAATCTTCACCCCCTCCTCATGTATCACATTTCATGTTTATATTTAATGAAATTATCTTGCTCAAAAAAAAAAAAAAAATAGTTAGGGTAAAAGATCATAGCCATTCATTAGTGAAATTTTAGCTATTCAACATAAGAATAGTCGATTGGGATATATAATCCGATCGAGGTATAATGTGCCCTCCCAATTTCATTTTTATGCCCAAAATATGAGAATTTCAACTTATATGAATGATAGTATGCTCATGAATTATTTAAAATATATTACATCAAATGGATAACCCAATTTAAAATAAAGAATCATACAAACTAGCACCCAAAGTCCTTTTAAAGTAGATGATGTGAGATGTCAAGTATACAAATCTTATTAAAGTGTGATAAATAGTGCTCAAAGAGAGAGAGGATAAAAAGAGCACTACTACATATAGTCGTAAAGTATGTAAGTGTCGTGCAATCGCTTTAAAAAAAAGTGGGATCTACTATTAAAAAAAATAAAAAAATTTCATGTGAATTCCATATTTATTCACTTTTTTAAAATGATTGTATGACACTTGCACACTTACGACTGCAACTATTATTTATCGGATTAAAAACATGGACAATGATCTATAAGCCCATGCCTATGTTTTGGAGATCACCAAATTTTGGAGATCACCAAAAAACGATTGGTTCGATCCAATAGCTGGATTAAATAGTTGCGGTTCGAAATGCAACCAATAGAAAGATATTGCGATCGTAAGATTTGAGGCTCCAAGCACATGAGGGTTGACAATCTTTATTTTTTCTAAGGATAATAAATGAATAAAAGAGCAGTCAGTCTAATAACATGCCAAACCATCAAGCAATAATTTCAATAATTTGAGTCGTCAATACACACTTAAAATAATTAATTAGCAAAAAAAACTAATTAATTAGCAAAAACATTTCGCCATAAAAAACGGTTAGGTGGAAGAGTACCATTGATTAATCTGAGAAATTCAAATGAGCAAGCCGTCATAAATAATAAATATATAAGCATTCTCCCCTTTTAAAAAGAAAAGAAAAGATTTTTATAAAATTATAAGTTTTGAATTAGTTGTTAAAACTCATAATTGGAACAACACCTATATGAATTATCACCTCTTCTAGAAAGTAAAACTCTCTCTTAAATTTAGAAAGTTCTCATTCTCTCCTATCAATGTTTCCACTAAAGAGGAGGACGATTCTTCTATCCGTTCATTTTTCACTTATTGTTTATATATAAGTTTTCCAACTAGTGTTTTTAGTCCCTCATTTCCACCGACTTGGTTTTGATCAGATCTACCGCACTCCGGTGATCGATGGCCTGCGCGCGCCCCATCACTCAACTCCTCATCCGTTGATCAATTGGGGATGAAATGAAAATCTTTGCGCTTGAGGCTCAGCACGGTTTGTTCCGTGCGTGGCCACCACGCATCGTCGCTACAAAATGCGTCCGATGGTTACACGCACGGCACCGGTAGATCCTCCACCTCAAGATCTTCTAGATCTAACCCACCCCACCTCACAATCACTGGTGTGTGGAAACCGTCACCACTAGCAAGTATGAAGAAACTTGTCTGCTGCATCCCAACCCATTTGATGCCGGTCTCCTTACTATGTTTTTGCTTTTACTAACTGATGGTCTTGAAAAAGGGAATACAAGTCTCTTCCATAAACATCTCAAGACAACTAACTGTAGTGTTCCTTCAGCATCCACCACCTCTAGTGGTGTCATCATAGTTCGTACAGTTGTGCGAACTATAAAAAACCAACATTTAATACACGCCATCTTTTGCAGGGTATGGGTGGGGGTCAAGTTTTTGTCCTAAAACCTGATTTTTTTTTTCACTTGAACGTCGTGGTTGTTGTAATGAGATGTTTGTTGGGAAACTTCATCCCCTTCTTTTGTATCTCACTTTCATTTCTTAATAAAATATTTTGTTTGCTTAGGAAAAAAAACTCATAATTGTCTTGTTGTGGAATTAATTACACTTGTAAAAATATTCATGCAAGTACAAGAGAATGCATTACCACAAAAAACTCATTAGCAAGAAATAATAAATTTTACCCTTGGCAACATGTTATCTCTATGTACAGTGCTACTATACCCTTGACTTATATAATTTACTTTGTCCCCAAACACAAACATAAAATGGTAGAGGGAATATAGGATTTTAGTCTTCATCTTTTTTGTATTTTGGAACGTCATTTTATTTTGAATATATATTTTTTAAATTTTTTTAATAAGTCACGTGACACTTTATTATAGTGTCACATCAAAAGACAAAGTGAGTAGTATAAATTAAGAGACACAGTAGCGTTGTCGTAGAATTTTCAAATCCAAAATCTATTGCAACAACCTAGAAAGACTAAGGGTCCGTTTGAATAGTAAAATGAAATGAAATGAATTAAGATGAATAGTAGTAAGATTATTAATTGAAATTAAATAAGATGAGATGGTTTCATCTCACATTTGTATCCAAATTAGAATAAATGAAATGAATAAAAGGGATCATTTGAACCCAAACTCATTCTATCAAGCACAAAGTACAGAGTGATATGGGCTTTGACAAGTCGTTTCTGTTAGAAGCTGGTCCTAAAGAGAGACTTCCACAGTGTCATATTTTGGGGCGGAGAAGCTTCAAAATAATGCATGCCTGCCCTCAAAATAAAACCTCAAATGATACGCCCAAAAACACTCAGGGCAGCAACAAATACTGTTCTGGTGTCAACATCCCCAACTAATTATTTTCTATTCAAAGCCTTATTTTGCCTTTGGCCCAATTGGCACCTCGCCGGTGTCTCAACGGTAATGACATCTGAGTTTTGAGTCCCTCCCTCCCTCCCTCCTTCCTTCAACAAATGCTTAGTAACAAACTTCTATTCCAGAAAAAAATGTGGACGAAACTTGTACAATTTGCTCAAGTTTTGAGCATAATTCCTTTTAAAACAGAAGTGTTTTTGCTTAGAAAAAAATATATATGCCAGCAATTAATAACATTTCACTCGAAACTGCTTCTTTATCGGGTACAGGTGGAGAGTACTGTACAAAAATGCCATCTTAATCGAAGATTCAAGTATAGTTTCATGCTGCAACCAACAACAATGGTGGATAACAACTGGAAGTTAGCTTCTCCTAACATTTGTTGTTGGATACCGACATATGTCCCCCAACATATTCTAGGTAGTTGGATGAAAATGACAACAATATGATCAAACATCTAAAAGTCTTTCTACTATATAATGCACCGAACTTTTCAGGCCATTTTGGTCACGGAATCTAAGACTTTCTGAAAGTCTTGAATTAAAGGAATGAAAAGAAAAATCTAAAAAAGACCAGTAAAATTAAGCAGAATAGAAAGAATTAGCTCTTTTTCATTTTTCTCTTTCGGTAGCGAGCTGGTTATTTAATATGAAATACAAATACTAATAATAATAATATAGTACAATAAAATTCCCAGCATAGAATAGAAAAAGGATATACAATTTGTTTATTCCAAAGAACTGTGCAGGGGCAGGGGGCAGTGGGGGCTCTTTACAAAAGTAGATGCGACAGAGATGTAAAGTGCTGCCATCCACTCACATGCAACACTGATCCAAACGTCTTTTCAGAACGGTTCCGATTCAACAAGTCCCCCCATCAAAAGCAAATTTGAAAATGTTGCGAGAAACGTTTTAGCTCAAACACCAAGATCAGAACTTCATTCGTTCATTCATTACCAAACCGCTCCCAAGAGAGGAGTAAACAAACAAATAGAATACACAGAAGACGCTTTTGAGAAACATTGGCCACTTCCCCACAACTTGCGTGGAGAATCTTTCAAGTAAAAGAAACAAAAGGAGACAAAACTTCCCCCTGAACAGAAAGAAAGGTTACTTGTTACTAGCTCCACCTAAAAAAGAAAAAAGGTATACAAAGGAAGAGGCATTACACTAGATTGAATGATACATAGGAAGATAGGAGGTGGGGTGAAATTCATGCGCAGTTTGGATTTCTACCGGGGCCTCCATAGTAGAAGTAATGGCCCCAATCCCCATTGCTCCCAGTTTGGACATCATAACAGTTAGACTGCTCTGTGAAGGTGCCAATCCCTTTGGGAGCCTTGAGGTTGTTGGAGCTATCAACAACTTGGATATTCCTAAAATAACTTGACTTTCCAAATCCCTCCTCAGGGAAATGACCACTGCCCATTTGGGTTGAAGTGTGCTGACCGCCATCCTCTGAATTCACCACTTCACCACCCCACTCAATCATGGAAGCACTGTCAGCCAAGTATGAGAATAGGAATGAAGGCCAGTAGCCCAATACATAGTCATTTCCAAACTGCATCCACCAATGCCCTTCTCGCGGATCCTAAAATAATGCGAACAAGACGTTAAAAAAAATGATCGAACTTCGAGATTATTAATAGTGGTATACATACTGCCGAGAAATGAAAAGGCTAGAATAGAAAGTGTTCTGCCAGAGGCTGGTGTGCAATGAAAGGCAAATTGTTCTTTTTCAATATCTGTTTAGTGTCCCTTCATCAATTGCAGCGAGTGTCAAAATCAATTACCCAAGGAAGTTGGCAAAAGATTCTCAGAACTAAAACGATGTCTCGGACAACCTTCTGGTCCTCTCCAAACACCCCTCTTTACATGGAGGGCAGTTTATTATCTCAAGGCTGAGGCTTTTACCTTCCAGACAAGTATACTGATATCGTATTGGGAATTACGATAGGCAGAGACAGGAGAGATGCTTGCGCCCATTGCTATTTCACTGTTGATTTGAATAAAGCCTGAGCAGAGGAGGTTGTAGCAACCCGTGGCTTGGTATGCATCACTCTGAAGTACATTCACAGAGAGGAAGTGTGAGGAAATCCCCTTAACACAAAAATCATCAATCACCAGAGAGTCGAGGAGAAATATAATCGTGTAAGCTTACAGTCCAGTAGGTGAAGAGCCTTGTGTTGTTGTCACCATATAGGTCAGGGCTAACCTGTTTCATGCACATTCAAGATTTTCAAGTACACTAAATATTAATCCGATTGAGAAAAAAAGTTTGGATAGTAAATTGAGATGAGATGAAAGTTAAATAAAATATTAATTTAAAAAAAAAAATGTACTAAATATCAATGGTCTCGATTCAACTATTAAAGTTCAATCCCAGGTCAAGAGAAATTGCAGCGGTACCTGCCAACCAGCTTCAATGCTGTTGAGATCTTCACCGAAAGAACCTCCTAATATCCAAAGCTGAGACAAGCTGAACTCGTTAGGCTGCTGTATTTTGGGTTCCCACACATTAATGGTTGCTTTTGCTCCATAGTACTTATCTCCTTCAACATAGGCTATTGCATGCTAAGCAACCCAAGAGAAAATCCAAACAAAAGCAGCAGCAGAGGGGATCAGGAGAAAAGAAACAGGAACGACGCTTCAATACTCCAATGAACAGCCGCAAAAAAAAAAAAAAAACTCATAATTATGGGTACCTGATGACCACTCTGATTGATGAGATCAGGCTGAGCTGACCTTGGCTGAGGGGCGGTTCTGTGCCTCTTCCTTCCGTATCTTTTGACAGAGCTGGCTCTCAGAACGTCATCCTCCTTTGTTCTCCGTATGGGTATGGTGCCTTCAGGACACCTACCATTTTGGTGCCACAGCTGGGTGATTGGTTTGGATCTCTCTATGGGTTTTGCAGAAACCTTGTTGTCGTCAAAGAGTCCTTCTGGGTGGTAACTAGGCCTCGTCTAGAAATTTACAGACCAAGAAGTTTAGAAGCAATTTCCATAACAGAAGAGCTGAAACAGATTGCAATTGCAGAGAGACATAGGTGAGGTATATGGACCTGAATTTTGTGGTCTCTAAGGAAAGGGTGATCAAAAGCTGGCTGATGAGAAATATCAACACAGTCTATCGTGTCTCCATCTGGACTCTGCTCAACCATAAAAAATCATTAATCAAAGAAGTTAAATTTCTGTTTGTAACAGGGTTCAGAGACATAATAAAGTATTATTGCATTATCAAAGAAAATATTTTGAACATTACTACATTTTTTGCTCTCTTGATTTTGTTACTGTTCCAAGTTTAACAACTTCGTAATATGAGAAATCATCTCAGATTATCATTGTTTCCTCAAAAACCAAAACTTGCACTAAAATGGTACATGTTTTAGGAGAAAATCATAAAACAACTGAAACTGGAGAAATACCCATTTGCATTTACGCACCATATGTTTAACGACAAGAGGAAGGAACGCAGATTTACTATTTGTGACAAAAAAAAAAAACGGCGACACAACTTTCAATCAGAAAAGGGTACTTTGATCTTCACTTTCTCGCAATTTCTTTCACTTTCTCATGTGCCAAACGGAGAACCAAAACTTTTGAAATAAAGAAACAAGGGAAATTTCAAAGAAAGTGGAAGTAAAGTGAAAAGGAAATGGTAGAGGACCTTAATGCTTTTCACGGCGGGCTTGTTCAAGCGGTTCAAGTGCTTCTGGACCTCAAGTTTCTGCCTGGAGACATTCAACCTCGCGGCGTAAGATAGGGAGATCAGCCCCCACAAGCAGAAAACCACCTCCAAGACACTACTTCTCCTCACTCTACTGCTAAGCTGCGCACCACCCATCTCCTACAAACCCTTACAAAACCACAAGTGTTAGTAGCTTTCTCTCTCTCTCTCACTCACGCCCACTACACTACCACTCTTACCCAATGTAGGTTAGAAGAGCTTATACACCATGGACCTGCTTATCCAACGCACCCCCACCCACCACCTCTTCAAAGCTCACAACTTTGACGGTGGGACTCTTCTTGTTCCCACAAAAATCCAATAAAACCCAGCGCCCAGTGCCCACCTCTCTCTCTCTCTCTCTCTCTAAAATGTCATTTTCTCTCGCACTACTTTTCCATTAAAAACTTTGCCCCATTTTTCTATTTCTAAATTCACTGGAAAATTCTTTACATCATCCTACTATTGAGGAGCAGCCACAACACACCTTATGTGTCATTATCTAAACCATTCACATCATTCAAATCACTCACATCTAAATCACTCACATGAAGACACATCAGGTGTGCTATGCATCAGCCCGTGAACAGGGGCTGATGCATAGCACAGCTCAAATTCACTACTCTCTACTCCCGTACACATACACAGACTCTCTCTCTTCCTCTTGTCATTTTCCTTCTACTTTTTCTGTCATTTATAACGCCCACTGCCCCACCTTTATCTCTCTCTAAAACCAGGAGGAGTTAATTAATTATCTTTCAAGTTTCTTTATAGCACGAGGGGTAAAAAAGGGTAGAAAAAAGAAAGATGTGAAAGTTGAAGGTGGTGCACTTTCTACAAAATAAATAAAGAGAAATAGTGGGGGAAAAATGAGAAACAAAAATGTCAAATGGGAGTAGCTTCAAGCTTCGCTTCACGGGTAGGGTGGTAAATAAATAGTAATGGAGGTTCGTTTGTCGTTTCTGTCTTTTTCATTTGCTTTTTGATTTCCCCATCCTGCCCTTTCCCATCTCAAATTAGACCGTCGTAACCCTCCATCTGTTTGCCGACTCGCACACTCTCCTCTCTGCTGAGTCGCAGTCTCGTTTGTTAAAGAAAATTCTCGAATCTCGCATTTCACCGGTTAAACTAATATTCTATTAAATAAATATTATTTTTTATATTTTTTATCACAGGCGTAATTCTATAATAAAATTTAATTTAAACGTTAATTTGATATAATACGTTAAATAATAATTTTAAATATACTAAATTAAATCATGATTAAAAATAATTTTTTTTAATTTAAACGCTAATTTGATATAATATGTTAAATAATAATTTTAAATATACTAAATTAAATCACGATTAAAAATAATTTAAAAAAAAATTACATTATTGCATGTCATATTACCAAATAAATTATTATGCTTACACCATCATAGCTTCAATCGTTAACCGAACTGCCTATATTCGAAGAAGAGAAAAGTCAACAACATTGACCTGTCAATAATGAATAAACCACGTAATCATATATACTCACCGTCATCCAAAAAACAATGACCCATGACTTTAGAACACCACCTCTATGTATATCTTTAGGAAAATAAAAGTTATACTTATCATATCCACATATAATATACAATATTTATTTTTATTTTTATTTTATTTTAATCTCTTACTAAATATATGGTGTATAAATTATGAGTTGAATGTTCAATTAATTTAAGAATAATAAAAAAATAAAAATAAATGTTATATATGAGAATTAAAGATGAAATATATATTTTAATCTTTTTATATTATATAAAATATTTTTTATTTGATTTTTTATATTATATATAATTATATATATAATATTGTATTATATACTAGATTACTAATTAAAATAACATTTAATTTTAAAATCCTATATAACTAAGTATATATTATCACTATAATCTATAATATTAATAGCTATACTGATACAATATTACTATATATTATAATATACTATAATAATCAAACAACATATGATTATAGACCTTTACGTTCGAACCAAGTAAATTTTCATCTTCTATTTTTATTTATGGTATAAAAAACCGGATCAATGTAAAAGCGATAAGTCATTCGACGGTTTTGTTAGCCTTCAGCCCCGCCAAAAAAATTGTACGAACAAAAAGCATAAATTAATACAATTTAATGCGTGCGCCCACTATTATAATTAGGGGGAATTTTTTAAACTCGTTTTGTATTTTTAATAAATAAATAAAAATAAAAAATCAAGAGAAGAGGAAGAAATCAAGAAACTAGAAAAAAAAAAAAAAAAAAGGTTATGGTTTGTTTGGAATGGGTTTGGCGACTTCGAGAATAATAATCATTTGGTGTTAAAATGCTTGAATTCAAAAGTGTTCCATCATTTTACCATTTGCATGGTTGTTGATAATGGAGAATTGGGTATGCTTCATCATCATTGAACAGTTTGTTGATTTGACGATCCTTTTTCAATCCATCGAGTATTCTTTTATTCATATTTTTCTGAAGAAATAATTGAGTGGAATCCAATGAGTACCCATACCTGTTGAGAAATCATGTTAATACTGACCATCGAATCATTTTCAACGTGCCGTATCATCTGATCTTCTGCCCTATTCTAGACAAAGATTCCTTTGTTACATTTTTTTATTTTATTTTATGAACATTATACATCATCAAATTTATAATAAATGGGCACCATATGCTTTTATAGTGTAAACATATCAAAGATGCTCGAAACAATGGTGGATTTCTTATCTTAATATATTCAATATTTTAATAGAACATAACATTAAGATATAATAATATTCCATGAAAAAATAATAATAAAAAACCAATCAACTGACAAGAAAAAGTAAATAAATGAACACAAAAAGGAATATTTATCAATGGCTGATAAACTCCCACTAGAATTTGCACCATCTCAACTTTTTCTTTTCTTTTTTATTTTATTAAAAAAAACATTATTTGCAAGTGCTAGTTTTGAAAACATCCACCATCATCTCAGCCAATATTAAATTAAGGTTCAACACATTATTCCACAAAAAATAAATAAAACGCACCCACATATCAATAAGAAAGAGAGTGACCACTGAGTAGGGTGTCCGACAAAAGTCACAAGTCCCTAAACAATCTTTGCAAAACAAAAAAGGGCTTTGTGGTTTCCTTACTCTATTATTTAAAAAAGAAATGCTACACAACCTTCCCAACTTCTACACATCACATTTTTTTAAAATTTTAAAATTTTTAATTTTTTTTTGAGTTTATTCTTTTTAAATTAATTTAATTTTTCTATTCATTATTTATATATTAAATATTTGATAAAAAAAATATAGTGTGTGGAGGTTGTGTGAATAGTAGGAAGTTGAGTAGAATTTTTGTATTTAAAATATATCATCAAAATTTACTATTTTTTTATTTTACATATTAATTTTTACAATATATCATCTATTAATTAATTAATTTTTTCTCTATATCATTTAAAGCTTCTTTTTTTATTTTTTTTAAATATTTCATTTTTATCAATAAATTTACAATATCCATATATTTTCATATATTTGCAATTTATTTTTATATACAATATAAAATAATTCAGTCCTATACACGTAAAACAAAAATATATAAGTCAAATAAAAAAAAAAAATTATTTTAAAATATTTCCAAGATCTTTTTTAGAAGAAAATAAAATATATGCGTTTTAAATAATGAACAATAAAAAAAATTTACTTTCATGATAAAAATCAAAATGAAGAAATAAATAAAATATCAATAATAATAAAAAATATTTACAAGATGAATAGTACCCACTATAGTTAATTATATTTTACAATTCTTTTTATATAATTAGATAAACTATTTCTTGGAGTAATTTTTTAAAAAATTTATATTTTTATATAATATAAAAATTATTAAGAGTGCTCTAATAATCAAACATATCTAACTCAATGATTAGAGTAAGATTATTTTTTATTATTATTATTTATAAAATATCAGAGATGACCTTATTAATAAAAAAAATTATAGTGTTTGACAATTGTTAACAAAATATAATTTGTCGTTTAATTTGGATTTGGATGGCGGGGGGTGATATTGGTCTTTTAAAAGAGAAAAAGTGGGGTCCGGGAGGGAAAAGAAAAGAAGGAAAGAGTCGGTCTTTTGCTAAACCCCGTGTGGGGTTTAGGATCAGGAAGCGGACACGTGTAGGGACCGCTCATGTCGTCCAAAAACAAGGACGAAAACGCGCCCGTGAACAACAACAGGCTTGTCGAATCACTGGGGCACGACTTACCATGTTAGTAGGGTGGGGTAAATAATATCTCATCTCAAACAACCAAACAAATAATAATAATAAAAAGGGCACAAAGTTGACCGAGCGGGTAAAAGAATCCAATGTGGGGGAGAGGGGCTAAAGGGTCATAATAGATAGATTAGATTGGAAATGGACAACAGGCTGTGAATGTGTGCAGCAAACAGTACGCATAGACTCTGTTTTGGTCACGTCCACATGGGTGTTTTTGAATCTTATCTCACTGCTTTTGTGTGTGTGTGTGTGTGAGATTTGTCAGATAGTTGCAGCTACCAGCAGCAGCAGCAGCAGCATCATCCATCCATCCATCCTATTGCTCTCTCTCTGCTGTCCACCAAATTCCAAGCTCTGCATTCTTTCCTGTCACCCCACGAGTTTTCATCTACACATTCATCATTCATCTCTCTCTCCCTCTTTATTTTTCTTCGTATTTGTCTCACAATTGGGTGCAATTTAGGGGTATAGATATAGATTTTTATCAACTTTATACATAGCCAAGTCTTCTACCACTTATGACTTTAAATATACTTTATAAAATATGTTACTTTGTATGACTTTTGAATCCTTTCTTATCTTTTAACAAATATATTTTCAAAAAAAAAAACTTATGAGTAATATCATTTCATCGTAATAAGAATATAGTACGTAGAATTTTCCTAAATTAAATGACAGTAACTTTGAAACGTGAGTCTTTAAATTGAGGTTTAATTATAATACATGTTTATCTCAAGATATCACCAATGATATATCGGACTACAATGTTTATCTCAAAATGTGTATTCTAGGCCAGAAAAGGAGTTGGGATTACGAGAGACGGAAAATCACCATTTTCAATATTTACAGTAATTATCATGGATTTGCTTTGGAGGTAACGAAATGACATGGTGCATAATCACACTTCCATATCTTTTGAAACGGTAAAAAATAGATTGAACTAGACTTATAAAAAATACAAGAATGCATGGAAAGAAAAGGGCAAAAAACAAGATGATGTCTGAAACCTTCTCCACAAAATTTCAAAAGCTTCTCATTTGACGCCGCAGTTAGATATTCATTCTTAGCAGCAATAGCAATATACAAAGATCACAATGAGGAAATATTGAAGATCATAACAGAAAAAATTCAAACCATAAATCCCTTGTTAGTAGAAGCGTCGGCAACACTTCTAGCTTCCAAAATGGCATCCCAACATCAGCAAATCCTGGCAATAATTGAAGGCGACGCCCAATCTATCATCACAGCCATTGAAAGCACAGACTCGACCCCGCACTAGCAATCTCCCCTATCATTAAAAGCTTTCAGTAAATCTTTCGCTATAATCAAAAATGGAAAGTAGCCAAAATTTATCGATCACAAAATTGATTTGCGCACTCGATGACGTAATGGGCAGCAACAAATCTAATTTTTTGATGCATACTCTTAGATAATCTCATTAGATGCTTTATTTTTATTGACAATAGAAATGATTATCGGGTTTCTTTTAATAAAACGAATGCTTGATTTAAAAAAGAAGAAGAAGAAGATTTAGCCGGTATTTTATCTATTTTGCTAACACACCAACTTGAGCCATGCTTCTGTATATTAATTTAGGTAATGCTCAATTTTTATGTACAATTTACTTAAATTGAAAAATACGCTAATGCAGTTCTTAAGCATTCTTCACTCTTTTTTCTTTTTCTATTTTTAGGACGATAGTTTACCTTATCAATAACAATAAACTCTGGCTTATGACAGAAGAAATGTTGTGATTACATTTTTAGACACCTTGCCATGTACAAAGAAAGAAGAAAGATTCTCCTGGGGAGGGGGCCTTTAGTCAATTGTTATCATATGTATTAAAAGCATTATACCTACGTTGAAACTTTAAGCCTTTGTTGTGTAAACTATTAGTCTCGTGAATGGAATGGACCCATGATTTGTTAGGCATCAGCATCCACCTTCTGATCATTCGTCTTATCACATTCCACTTGCGCTTCTTTCTTTGAGGTTCCCATCGATAGTTGGAAGATGTTCTTTCCTATCATCTTTCTAATATAGTATTAAAGTGCTGATGCTTTCTGTCATTAACCAAACAATTGAAGACTTTTTCTACATACAAATCCATCATTAACACCTAACGAAAAAATGCATTCTTGCATATTACAAAAGGTATCATTTTGAATTGAATGCATTATTTTCGTGGAGCCAATCCAATGTTCTTGTTGTTTGTGATTAGAATTTTCTTTCCTACCGGCAAAGATTTTCCAAAGCTCCACCCTCCACAAAAAAAAGATAGCCAAACCATCCCTCCTTTGTTGATCTTTTCTTACAATCATTAAAGCCAACCGACCTCAAAAGGCTTTCAATCAAAAGAAACTTTCTCTGTTGTGGGGGGTGAGGGATAGATATCTATATAGGGAGGGGCTTTCTGGATATGCAAACTTTCTCGTCTGTAGATTGAAAGAAGTCGCTTTTTGGGCTAAACTAAAGCATCTGATCTCAGCCTATGCAGGAGAAAAACCCGGTGAAATCTTGGATTACCATCTTGTTTTCCATAGATCATCATACACATATGTATTGGTAAATATATATATATATTTATAGAACATGTATGAAATGATAATGAAACTATACCAGCTGGAAATTAATATCTGCCTTTGTCGGTGAGCCATCTGCACCATGACCACCATCTTCAGATGAAAACAAAAGGCAATTATTAGCTGTTCCATCCATTATGAAAATTGGGTTGAACCACAAAAAAACATTTAAAAAAAAGGCTAATACAAAAATGACTCATGTGGTGGCTTTGCTTGTGGCCAAACGTTGGCTGGACAAGGTCAATCTTGTTAAATGACCCTGCAAAATAAGGTTCTCTGTGTATGGATAAGCATTGTGTCCAGACATGTTTGAAGTTTAGTTAGTTCCCTTTTCTTTTTTCCTCGATCAATGCAGATACTTCATTAAGATCATAAGAAGTGTATTAGTCTTAGAAAGGTAGGTAAATACGAAAAACAACTTCATGAACATGATACAGCTAATGGTCCATTCATTTTAATTGTACTGGTTGTTGTGGGAGGTCAACAAAGAGTGTAGAGGATTATGGGGGCTCAAATGGTTATGGCAACCAACCATCGAGATCTGCAAAAGAAAAGGAAGAGAGAGAGAAAACCAAACAAAAAAGAATGAGAGCGAGGGGGAAGGGCGAAAGTAAATAAACGAATCATGATGTAGACTACTATAAGGAAAATCTCGTTTATTTTCATAATTCATCTAAATTTATTTAATTATTACAATTTTTTAAATTCTTCTATAAAATAAAATAAATAATTTAATTTTTTCAAATCTAAAATAAAAAAATATTAAAAAAAATTTTCTAATAATATTTTATTCAACTTTTAATTTTTATCTCAATTCATCTCATCTCACCTGTAAAAACAAACGATGATGGAATAGAAGGAATCATGATCTAGATTCTAGACTATCTATAGTCAAGGATCCACAAATCTTTTCTCCGTGATATGAGTGGAAAGTGCGTACCAAAATTAGAGAGCATATGATTTTTAAAAATAAAGAGGTGCATGAACAAGGTCATTTGATTTTGGTGGATAGTAATCGTGTCATCATAGTCAATTTAATTATCCCCCAAGGAATTTGGCATGTTTACGCGTCTAAAAATAAGGTTCTTATTTCATTATTATTATTTAGGCATGGCATTTGAATAGGTAGCCAGCCATATATAATATAATATAGGCTTGACCTTTGTTGGCAACACATGAGGGAGGGGAATGGCAAGGTGCAAAGTGAAAAGCTAGAAAGTTGGGATGTCAATGTCTACTATCAAAGGGAAAAAAGAGGTCCATCTGTCTGTATCTCCAAGCTTTTCCTCTATTGGGGCCTTACTGCAAATTTGATGTGCCCACAAAGATTTTTATTCAAAAGGAAATTTCCGTCCCATAATTTGCGCTATATGATTCTTACTAAAATGCAACCATTTAGGCATCCATGAACACGGAGCCATCCTTGAATTGGGACAAAAGCAAATTGAAGGCAAAGGGTCCCCTCCCATCCCTTGTGTTGGGAACACATGTGCCGTGATTGGTGTGTGCCAGCAGTACTCCTTGTTTGAATAATTCTATTTACCATGTGAATTCAATTCCCATCTCCATACGAATATTCCATAACAAAAGTCTTAGGCCTTCACGCATCGCACAGGACAATGTGGTTGAGATGAGAGGTTTGGATAATGAGTTTAATAAAGTTGAGATGAGAGATGAATAGATAGAATATAGTTTTTTAATATATATATATATATATATATTTTTTTTTAAGATTTGAAAATGTTGAAAATGTTGAAAATTTATAATGATGATATAAGATTAGTTGAGATTAGAGTGCGTTTGGATGTTGAAGTGAGTTGAATTGAGTTTAGATGATAAAATATTGTTAGAATATTATTTTTTAATATTATTATTGTTTTGAGATTTGAAAAAGTTGAATTGTTTATTATATTTTGTGTTGAATTTGAAAAAGTTGTAATGATGAGTAAGATGAGATGAGTTTGATTTGGAAACCAAACGAAACCTTAACTCATTATCCAAAAAAGGCTTTAAGGTTCAGTTGGATACCAAAATCATCTCAACCCATCTCATCTCATGATTATCGTTTTTACAAATTTCAAAATAAAATATAATAAACAATTCAATATTTTCAAATCCTAAAATAATAATAATATTAAAAAAAAAACTATTGTAATAATATTTTATTCAACTTTCTTCTAAAACCATCTCATCTCAATCTCAATATTCAAATCCCACCTTAAGTACTGAGTCTGATTGGGTCACTTAGCACAGTGCATTTGTAAGCTCATATATCTTCATTGGACATTTGAGGAAGAGGGAATACAGGAAAGAAAGAAAGAATCTCAACTACCGAGTAGAAAGCATGATGAAGCTTTTTTGCGCGTATTATTCAAAGCTCTTACACTTTAGTTGCTTGTTAAGCATCATCTCAATAGTCTTAAAATCAATCTCAACATTAGTTCACAGCGAAAGAAGATGCCATCGGAGGAGGGAATGTCATGAGGAGGGGCATTAGACAAGTTGTAAGCATCTATAAATCTTTGGTGCCATCATTATGCCATTTTTTAAAGGAAGACAAGCGTGGACCCCAATCCCCATGTTAACATGGGAACAAAACGCTCCACGATAATACTCGACTTTTATGTCATTTTTTCCCAAATGGTTTCTGCAAGAAACTAGAATTTCATAATAAATATTAATAAAGTAGCTTGCATTATGCAGCTTCCATTTCAGCCTTAGAACATGGGCTGCAACTTTTAATTAAAAGATTAGGTAAAAGATAACACAGCAGGAAATGTTCCAGTTGATGGCGTTAATACAGGGAGAATACTTTCAACCACCAGACATTGCTGGCTTTATAACAGTCAAAGCCTTCAATCGATAGGTCTTAAGAACTTCTTTCACAATTAAACCTTGAAATTGTGCAAAACACGATAGGACAAAGCAAAGCAACAAAATCATTACGTAGATTTTTTTGTTTATCAGCTTGTTGAAAACCATTTCAAATTTTATCAATAACGAAGCATCAGGTTGTTATGAACTAATGGTTTAAAAAAAAAAAAATATCCACAATTCTTCATCATCAAAGCATCTCATTAACTGGGAAAATCCTAAAAGAATCTGTTACCTGCGTAGTATCATCCCTCTAGTTTGGACCTGCATATGTGCTAAATTACTCGGCTTTCCTTCCTACTAGTCTACCTTCAGCAATTATTATTTACCTCACTCGGAGAAAGGAACTTGACAAGCTAAACAGGCAATGGCTGCTGGAGATCACACAAGGTGTCAGCTCCCTGCCCATGTCATCCATACACTCAGCAAGAAGGTAGAGGAGGACAATATAGAGATCAGAGCATTGAGGGAAAGCTTGTAACTTGTAAGAGATCCTGTATGACAGTAATTTGTTGAACAGAAGCCGCAATCTAACTATCATGAATCCTTGCATTTTCTCATAGAAGAAGACAAAACACGTGCTAAATGAAGTGGTAATGCAGAGCTCTGGGTGTTCCAGCATCATACTGAATTCTAAAATAGCGAAGAATTAATTATAAGTGCACATGAACTGTAAATTATTCATTTACAAATTACATTGGAAACAACTGAAATTTGAAAAAGCAACCACGATAACTGAACATCACAAAATCAAATTGTATGCACATGCATGACATCTGATCTAATGGATTTTAGAAATGCATTAGAATGTGTGTAATAACCTCATAGACATCAATGCAAGTGAAATCTTAATAATTCACAATCCCATTCTTAAAAAAAAAACCATCGTGGGAAAATGAAAGACTTGAATGTGGTTACTCATGGTGTTAGGATCCAAAGTGATACTCATATGCTCAAGAAAGTTTGCAAGGGATTCACAAAACCCTATTTTGACAGATCTTCCAATCTTGTAACATATTAGACGCTTACATCTGACTGACAAGGGCCAAATACACAAACAAATACATATTGATGATCATGAGGCTTAAAACCTCTGCCTTAGCACTAGTTCAGATACAAAAGGAAAAGTGAGAGTGAAAACATACACATATACAGAGAGACAGTGTTTCTCATGTAAGAGTAAACCAGTACTTTCCACATAATGATGAAACACCCAGACTAGCTCACTTGAAAAACAGTTTTAACTAACTTCAAAGACATCCTGTGATTGGTCAGCCAATCTAACTTTCATTAATCTAAAATATCATAAAAGACACATTTAATTGTACATGTGAGTGAATCCCTAACTCACAGGTATTAAGATCACTGAATCTGCTTCGAGAAAGAATTCATTAGGTCATTCAGTTTGCCTCTTTTGGTGCAAAACAGAGATTGCCTTACCACTTCCAAACACCTACCAGGCTACTCCCATGATATGAACCAAAACCTCCGCCCTAGAGGGGGGAGAAGTACCATTTGACCACAAGGCTTGTGCTTACATAGGTTTTCATTGACTGATTATTTTTTCACAAATACGATATGACTGGTTATGCTAACTAGGAAAACTGGAATTCCTAAAGATCATTAAAGAATCACCTGTAAGGATCTAAGGATAATTTAAGCTGTTGTTGTACAAAAAATACAAGCTGAAACACAACATCGAGTAAAAAAAACCTTCACAAACACCCAGCAACTATTCATAAAAGTGACTAGACAATAAGCCAAAACTAGCATTTAAATTATCTCCTCCAGCAGCAGCAGACCCAGAAACTTCTGTTTGGGTGGAAACCCGTAAATCATCTCAAAGACACATACCCATTATGTATTGATTCCCAGTGATCTGCATCTAACAAGAGGAAAAACATAACAAGAATGCAAGATTAAGGGTGCATATTATGTTTCAGAACTGACCATATTGATCTATACGATTGCCTCACTAAGGAATATATAATGTATATGCTTATTTGGGATCAATAAAATCTTGTTTACCGACCAAAAAAAAAAATGTATATGCTTATTTGGTACAAAATAATTTTCTTAAAACATTTAAATGATCGTAGTAAAAAAAACATGTGCTTAATTCATGATCTATCATATTTTTCTTTACTGATGTTAAGGGTACATGTCATTAAACGAATTCAAAAGACTTATTTTTTAGAGAGAGTGGGGTGGGGGTATTTTTTTTCCTATGGGTGACATGCGAATGCTGAATACATCAGACTATGGGGTAGTCTGAAAAACTTCCAGAAAATCTTGAGGACCATGGCCCTCAGCCAGTGTGTCCTCCAGTGCCTTGGAAGTATAACTCAGACTATTAAACATGGCCAATAAATGGAATCTCTTGCTAAAGGTCTAGCTTATTTTAACTCCCATGTTCGGTTAATTGTATTGCAGATCTTATAGATTTGCAACTTTAAAACAATCATTTCATTCTCTACAGAATGAAGTATTGCACTTGCCAAAAAGCTGCCTTTTCTCTTGCTGCATTGGTCAAGCCGAGTAAATAAGACCATGTCTCTGTAGCTTCTTTGTTTTTGATAGGTAAGTAAATTTTTTATTTAATCAATAGAATCAGCATAGCCCACGTGCGCAGTAGCTTCTACTACTGAAAGAACATAACTCTGATAAAACTGGTCTTATATCATGCTGCATAGATTCCTTTTCCCAGTTTCACAAAACCACCACACGTCATGAAACTCATACAAATATCCTTGATTTCAGGCTATAAAAACAATACTTCCAGTTATAGCAGGATATATATAGTTTTTAATATTATTTGCAGAACATTAGTATGTTTGATTATTTTCCCCTGCTATCATAAACTCCAACTAGCATTGGTATCTTCATTGCTCTATTGCACATGCCCTCAACAATGGAAATTGGCACCCCTCACCTTTCTGAGAGGTTTTGGTCACTCTAACCTTCCTGAGTGGGACAACTCTAGATTTTTAAGTCAGCTCACAGTTTCATCATGCTCATTGATCCTCTAACAAATTAAACATATAATGTTTGATTTATGTTTTCAGCTTGATCAAGAACAATGAGAAGCTTTGCTATCTAACTTATATAGGTGAATTTATTGCCATGGGCTATTGATTTAGCAAATTGCTATAGGTGAATTTGACATGCTTGCATTAGGTTAGACTTCTACAATTCTATGAGAATTGTCATCTACAATCTTACCATTCTTTGGTCTCCTACTCCCCCCTCAATGTAACATCAAGTATAAATGAAGTCAAACAAAAGTAACTGAGATTATATATGCGACTACAAATCATTGATGCCATACAAGATTGAGTATCATTCAAATTTTTTCATTGCCATTACATGCACTTTTCAATACTATATTCTATAAGATTTGAGCCACATTTACCATCCTACTTGGAAAATATAAACTCTAGAGTGCCCACAATCAGATGTCGCTGCTGTTGTACAAAGAGAAAATATTTATACAGAACTAAGGTCCTCTGTTACTATCTTACTGAGAAATTAAAAATTTCTTCATCAACCAGCAATGACCATAACAATGACTAACCATGAAGTCTCAGCCTGCTTTTTGATTATTTCCTGTCACTCCTCTGTCAAGTTCTGCACTTCCATCACATGCCAAGAATTCAACCAAAGAATCTATCTCCCCCGTACATCCTGCAAGTTCAATCATCGCTCACATATGCATTTTTTAAAAGTAATGTCAAATATATCTAAAAATGGTCAATTCTTGGGAAATATACTGAAATGAACTTCCTGTAGCTCTCCCTAACAACCCAAAGAAGAAGCCAACACTTCAAAAAGCAGTAGCAATGGTGGAGGTAACTCTAAGGAACCCATCCAGTAAATTATGAAACAGTGACACAGGAAAAATTGTTATAACTCTAAACACCTTGAAGGTCACCACCAGCAAAAGAACTAAATACTTCGGAAGGTTAGTCAATTCAAAGGCTAGTTGTTTGGATTACACAGCATCTCCTTTCATAACAAAAAAACAGCTTCTAGATACATTAATTAGGGTAAGAGTAATAGGTAAATAGTGGTACATGGGTCGTTATTTTCTTTGAGCAATTTCAAAAATATAAGGACAGCACCATATATTTAGATTCTACCACCATGGGTAGAGAGAAAGAGAGGGAGAGCTTAGCTATGTAGCCATTACTAGATTGTTTGCAACCATCTAGGTTAACTTGTATGAAGTCAAGCACTAACAGCTGCTAACTCTTTTATATTCAGTGAGACATTTCCTCCTCCATATTTATAAATTTTCAAGTCCCAATTATAGTTACTTCATGTTAAGGGTAAAATAAAAAGTTAAATGAATACGCCAATATTCAACAAACACCCATTAGTTTATCTTCAGCTCACCCAACTGTTTTTATTCCACGAACAATCTCATTGATCTATACTAGGAATAAATTTGGGCGCTTGGCAACAGTTTCTTACTATTAACATACTTTTGATGAATTGCTCTCAACAATGAGGACGTCGCAAGTTCTCTTTAAACAATCTTTACATCTAGCTCATCGTACAGGACTGTGATTATTGATTCCCCCTAATGTTGTACTTGATACGTTTTCTTCATGTCAGACCCATGGCTTCTTCCAAAATCCTCCACTTATTCATTTTATGGTCTAACAAGCAATTAAATTCTCGTGACTTCATCCAGTCAGGTATTAGTTGCCAATTTATATATGACAACCACTAAAAAAATATCCATTTCAAAGTTTAGGTATTGATAGATGGCAGCAATTCCGAACCACAACTGTAAGAACTGAATAATAGCAAAGAGGTGCGGGTTCTCACAGGCACCGCCCTCTCATTCCATGATCCTTAATTAAAGGGAATTGGGAAGAGAGCAGTAGGAACATTAATATGACAAATTCTCAAGGGGCAGCGCTAACTATTGCAAAAAACCCAATTCATCAATTAAAACAATTCGCCCGAAACATCAAGCAGGAAAAGAACAAAATCCATCCCTGACCATCGCTAATAATCACAAAAGTGAAAAAGAAAAGAATTTTCAAAACAGCCCAATTCATATATCCCCATAACCCAGTTGAAAAATCAACCAATAGAAAAAATCATGCATTCAATTAATCAGCAACCAACCAGAATTAGCACAAAGCCCACATAACAAAAACGGAAGCAAGAAATAGACCGTATGTTACTGTACATGAAATCCGGTGAGAGGGGATCAATCGGAATGGGTGTGGTAATAATAGTGGTTGTAATCGACGGTGGAGGAAGAGTCATCAGAGTCTTCGTCTTCAGAAGAGGAGTAATAGGGGTAGACTGTATTGGGAAGAGGGAGGCAGAGGAAGGTCCAGAGGCAGAGAGCTAGGCTACCCAGTTGCTGCAGTGGGAAGCAACAGATGAGATCCAAGAGCTGCTGGCTGCTCAACCGCTCTGGCATGCAAGCTATGCATTGCCATGCGTCCACGGAGACGTGCGCCACCGAGAGCACTAGCAAGCTATTGAACACCATTTCAATTTGGCTCCCTGACGCTTTCTGCCGAGCAAAGTTCGCTGTTTCTGGGAATGTCTGTGTTTGGTTGGTTTGTTCAATCGGCTGCGGTGTTCAAGGTCGGTTGGTTTGGTTTGGTTTGGTTTGATTGATTGAATCTGGCGGTGTTATAGCTGGACGAGAGTTTCGTTAAACTTCCGTACACGTTGTATCGATTATAAATATTAGAAAATTTATAGAGTATATTACGATGGAGAAGGCATCAATTATGTTAAAAAAGATTGATATTTTATTTTATTTTTAAATTATAATGGATGTTGTGTGCTAAAATATTATTTATTTAAAAGGTTATTTATTGAAACAAGTAAACGGGGAAGCTTTTATATAAATATATATATATATATATTAATCGCTTAAGCGACAGTAAAGGCCATTCACCCTTGACCAACTAGTTATGATCAGGAGCATGTGACGTGGGCATTTTTAAAAGCAAACACTTGTTTTATATACCTACCTATTCTTTGTTTTGCTAAAAATAATTATTGTTGAATACTTATTTTACCTATTATTCTATTCACACATGCACCGCATCAAGTGCTTGCTTAATTACGTGGTTCATACCATTTTACGCTTTATACCTCTACCTGCAAATACGTATGTACGCCCCCCTCCAAATTAACTCTCTTTAATTACATCAATATATATACCTGATAACAAGACTCAGATCCAGATGATGACGATGATCCCATCGGCCAGTTGTTAAGAACGAACACGAATAATAATAATAATTCACGTTAATTTGTTGCATGCATGCATGCATGCCAATTATGGGTATTGGAAAGTATATAGGCATGGCGATGATGAAGAAGAAGAAGAAAAAGATGATGGTGATGTGGATGATATTGGTGGTGGTGACGACGATGGCCGAAGATGGGGTGAAAAACACGTTCCCAGCTGGTTGCCTAAAAGATTGCATGCCAATATGCATGGGTTTGGTGCGCGCCACAACCTCCGCCTGTGAAAATGGCTGTACCCTCGGATGCACTCAGCTACAAGGTAAAGGTTACATTGGAGTTGTTGCTTGACCTGCATGCATGATTTTCTATCTCCTACTACTTCCAAACCCCGCCCGGCCTCATGATCATCTGGAGCCTGCCTGCCTGCCTGCCTGCCTCAATTCTGTCATGTTTAAACCTAAGTACTGCATACAATATAATTAAGCAATATTCATGTGGTTCATTTATTTATTTTATTTTATTAATTATAATCGATCTCTGATCTGTATATAAATCAAAACCTAATGGACAGTACCTCCATGCAATTATATCTTCTCTTTCTCATCAATTTCTTCTTGTATATATATATATATATATATATATATACATATATATATTAGGCGGGAGCAATGTGCAAAGAACGTTTGTCTAGTTCTATGAAATGGTTATTTGTAAAAAATAATATTTATTTTTATAAAAATGAATGATTTCACTTAATAGTTTAAGGCATAGCGGAGAAAATAAAAACATTAGTTCAAAATATCATTCAATCCAATACATGTTTATAACATCCTTAATTTTAGCAAAGCTTCCTGCTATAAGTTTAATAAAAGTCCAACAAAAATAGTAGTTCAAAATATGTGTCGTTTGATGTTTGTACTATGATTCATCATTTTGTGTCATCCTGTACAGGATCAATAGAGGCAATGTTGAATTTCTTGTGCTGCTGTTAGTTGAGTTAGTCAGGGTAAACATAAAGTTGAATCATCCATTCTTTTTGTGAAGTTTGTGCTGTAATTTTTTTCAATATATGGCAAATGTTCTTGTAAAATAACACAAAATTTGTAATGCAATGTTTATAATGAAATTAGTATTCATGATGTAAATAAAAGTCAATTTGAATATAAAAGTCATTTTACTTATAGATAATGTAGTAAGTGTGTGAAAAATTTTAACATGGACTTTTTTACTCACATCAATAAAGCAATGGAAAATAAGAAAATATACATCGTCAGTATGATTCATAAGCTTAATTGCTGAACAACCGAATGCTTCTTCTACAACTTCGCCAAACATAACAACAGACAGTCTTCCTGTACCATCGTCGAGTTCGACATATGCTCGAGAATTATAAATTTGATTGAAATATAATTTTAAGTTTGAGTCAATAAAGATTATATATTAAATTTGTTACATAAATTATAAAAAAAATAAATTGAAAGATACATATCGTGGTTGGGAAATGTTTTGATTTTTGCAATGGTAACAAAAGAAGCTATCATTGTAATCATATCCAATTCATTTTTTACAGCCAATACATGATATGTAAAAAAATAACTAGCGCAAGTCAACCACCATTATCTTTGCCTTTATCCAAAATTTTATTTTCTACATTATATTAGAAACACATTTTTAGATGAAGTGATTGTATACATATTTTAATTTGTTAGTAAGAATAGGATTTTACTTTTATTGGTTGCAAACTTTTTATTAACTCAGCGACATCAGAATTCTTGATTATTTCTCGTATACCGATAGAAGATAGAGATGCAGATGGGTATTGCAAGATGTGTAATTGCAATAATACTTTCAAATAATGAATCATTAATCACCGCTCTTAAAATTCATAAAATAAATGGAACATAAGGAGGAAAAATATGGTGATTTTATTATTCAAATGGCATGAAACTTATATTTTTAGAATATAATATAAATGTATTAATCAATAATGACTTATTTGTTACAATTACCACTCTTATAATGAAGTTGCCTCAGGAATAACAAGATTGATCGTAAATATACTTTTTGGACGTGATGAAAGAGATAATCATTTATTAGAAATAAGGATTGTGATTAATGCATGCATATATGATATAAAAAAAATATAAGAATGTTAATTATTAAAAATACAGTTATAAGAACGAACTATTATTCTTGTTCTAAGTATAATTGGCTTTGTCTGAATCATTTCTGAGATTTTTTTGCATTTGTCTTGCACAAATCGACTTCACATGGTTAAAGATATAAGATTTAAGCTAAAAAAAATTGGAATAGAAAGAAATAACCGAATATGCAAAAAATTAAGACTGAAACATAATTCTGAAAAAGTGAACAAGCCTAAATATCAATCCTTCTAAAAAGCCATTTTGGACTATTATATCAAGTTCAAAACATTACACATATTTTTGTGTTGAAGTAGGGTCAAAGCATAACACATGAAAACATGTGGCACCATACGACAAATGATTTTCAATATCAACACTCTAGAATATTTATTTGATTGTAATTAACACTCTGGAAGGATGGGAGAATGTAATTAACCCCTATCTTATCATAATGAGAAATTAAGTGCACCTTTTTCTTTGCAATCAATTTATGAACATGGAGTTTGACAAATATATATTATAGAATAATATATAAAATGTGTTAGGGTTGTGCATCGTGATTTGGATCCGAATATTCAGGAATATCCAGATCTGGATCTGACTTTTTAAAACCTGGCGGATATCCACCTGAATAAACCCGGTCAAAATTCAAGTGGGTATCGGATTTGAGCCAGGATACCCGGATTTTAATCGGATCCGGATTTTTTTTTGCATATTTTTTTTAACACTTTTTAAAAAACCTTTTTATCACTTTCTAATAAAAAAAAAAAAACTTTTGGCAGCTTTTAAAAGGATTTTTTTTTGAAAAAAAAAAAAGAAAATTTTTAAACACTTTTAAAGCCTTTAAAATAAAATCTTTTGAACACTTTTCAAAAAGCTTTTTTTAATAGGTCATTATGTTTATTATTACCTTGTTGTTTACATCATAATGCAAAACATTAACTTAACAAAGAACAAATTAGAAATGCCTCCCATAATTCAGAGCCATCATCCTGCAGATTTGGAGGTAGCTCCTTTTTTTTTTTTCCCTCTGTGAGAACACAATTTTGTATGTTAGATTGTAACTGAAGCTTCTAGGTAGAAGTGATTGTAGAAGAAGCTTGCTGGGTTGTCTGAAAGAACACATTTAGATTTATCTCTGACCAGGGGAATGAGTACAAGAATATGCCCTCTTTCGATCAAAAGCATATATATATATCCAGTACCGTAAAACAAATGGAGCTTTCAATAGTTCTTGAAGACGAAAGGTAGTATTTATTAAGGTTAGTGACTCAAATTCAATATGAAAACAAAATACAACATTCTATTTAAATATCAAAACATTATGCTGGAACTTTATTTTGCTCTCATTTGTCCAAAGAGCAATTAAGAACTGTAAATTGTGCAACAGTCTGCAACAGTCTGATAGAAAGGCATCCAAAGCAAGCACTTGTAATCACTTGACATGGTTTAAGATATTGGAAGAAGTTTTGTCCAATGTCAACTTATGAATATCCAAACAGAATACCTAATAAGCAGTGAGTATATAATATTCCCTTGCTATATGCTTTCCATCTACAATATTAGCATGTTTCATTGTCTGATCTAGATCCTCAAGTACCATGGACAAGTCACTACAATATTAGCATGTTTCATTGTTTGAACATAACTTAATGCAAGAAATTTATAGAAAAAATATCCATAGATATTTATCGAGAACCTAGATATATATGGGCAAACTACATCTAGAACCCAAAAAATTATCAAGAATCCAAATCTGAGCACACAAAACCCAGATCTGAGCAAACTACATCTAACACTCATGTTTTTTAGAAAGCATATTGGGTGGTTCATCACATGGGTGTAAGGAAAACAACAAGAAGATATGGGAAACAGAGAAAATACCTACTAAATCTGACGGCACAAACAAAACCTAGACAAAAAATTAGAGCCCAAGATAGAGAAATCAAATAAGATGGAAAAAGAAAGGGGAGAAGATAGACCCCATGTACATCACTAAGAGCACAAGTGGGGAATCTTAACATGGAGCAGCAGCAAAGGTGCTCGACCTCTGCGATGCCCATATATTTGGTTACTTGAGAAGCATAAAGTGCTCGAAACCCAATGTTTTTAGGAATTTCTTAGGGCACCATATCATATGTATTCATCGACTGAGAACCCTTGCAATCATGGACTCTTCCAAGTTTCATCTTTATGAGTCGGTCGTCAACAAACCTGGACATCGTGCCATGATGGGTATGTGCTGATGACTCTAAAGAGAGGGAGAGACGATTGAGACTGAAGAGAGAGAGAAACGAATGAGAAGACGAAAAGGTGAAAAAAATTAAAGAGAAGACCTGACATTTTATCACTTTTAGCCGACTCACATCTGGTCTATTTACAATACAAACGGACTTAACGGGAAGGGAAGAACAGTTAACAAAAAACAAAAAAAATGAACAAAAAACAAGAATAGTAGGTAGATTGTCACTTATTATAATAAAGTAAATATATGAGATCATCATGTTTCTCTAGCTAGCTAGTACTTGTATATTCTTCAGCTCCATCGCGTTTGCATGGATTGAAGACTTTTATTTTTATTTTTAATTCTTATTGTGATATAATTAGGAACTTCAGAAAAACTTTTATTTATTAGAGGAAAAAAAAAGTTCATTTAAATTAAAAAAAAAAAAAAGTCGTCAAATACTAATAATGAAACCAGATATGAGGCCGCCACGACTCTATTTATACTGTAAACGGCATGTCGTTCTAGAGCTTGAAAATATTAAATCCGTTTAAAACCCGTGAGTAGAGAAATAGTTAGTAGCACGAGTAGGGGATAAACTCTGCAAGGGGAAAAGAGAGGAAGCATTAGCGGACGGCTTTAATGGAGGCTTTGAAGGTGAGCTCGCAGCCTTTCAGACACCTCTTTCGCTTCGCAACTTCTACTGCCTCCGCTGCCACACGCTCCAGAATTGGATTTCTCAGGTGCTCCTCCACCTCCTCCTCCTCTTCATCTTCCGCCGCCATCGCAACCGCTACCTCCGGCCGTAACCGTCGATCTTCCTCTTCTTCTTCCACTTCGGACAGAGACGCCGTTCGCTCCATTCGCATTACTAAGGTAAACTAATAATAAAAGAGTCACCACTTGAAGTTTCGTTTCTAATTTCGCCAATTCAGAGCGTAGCATTAAAGAAAGAATTAATCTTCTTTTCCGTATTCTGTTTGACCCGCGTGGTTTCTTTATGAAACCAGAAAGAAATGCTGGAATTTTCATTTTTGAACAAATGAAGGGTTTTTTTCCCGGAATCTAGAAAATTTTCCTTTCTTTGGAAACGTAGAACCCAAAATGGCATTTTTCTTAAAGGAACAAAAAATGCTTGCTGCGTAGGTGGAAGAATTGAGGAGCAAGGGCTTGGAGCCGTATGCTTATAAGTGGGATAGGACTCACACTGCTAACCAGCTGCAAGATATGTATAGACATCTTGGGAATGGCGACGAGTCGAATAGTGAGAGCGATCATGTTTCGATTGCAGGAAGAATTGTGGCTCGCAGAGCATTCGGAAAACTCGCATTTTTGACGTTACGCGATGATTCCGGGACAATTCAGGTTTTTACTATTTACATTGTTTTTTGGTTTAAACGTCGGGAGTGTGGACTTCGGATTTATTCAATCATGGTTCCATTCTTTTTGCATTAGTTTATATGTGCACATTGCTGGGGCTTTTTCCTGTGTCTAGGAAATGATGATGCCTGATTTGGGGTCTCTTTCAAAGTCATAGTTAAAAGTCACTCTAGTGGTTTCTTAAAGGTCAACTAAAATATTCTAGACTTTTTAATGAGCGTGGGGATGTGGGGCCGCAGCGGTTTCATGTTAAAATGAAGAAATGTATATCGTAGAATAGGTTGTATTCCTTAAACCAAGCAAGCAAGGTATGCAAAGACATAAAGTAAGGAGTAAATGATTTTTGTAAAGCTTTTACTCTGTTTTTTTTGTCTCTTTATTTGATGGTCTAAAGGTGCAATGGAGTGCCTGGCTCTAGTTTGCCTTTCATGTTTGGTTATATTTTCATGGTCGAGGTTTTAACGATCTTATCAATTGGATTGGTATAGCTAGAGTTATTTAGGATTGATATTTCACTGGAAAGATCATCCATTTTTCGATTGAGTCTGTTAAGCTATTTATCCTCTGGGTGTATGAATGATGTTATTAAGATTTCTAGTTTTTCTTCCTATAAATAATTGTACAAGCCACTAAATGAATTGATGAAATCATTGTTTTCAGCTTTATTGTGAGAAGGAGAGGCTCGTAAATGATCAATTTGATCAGTTAAAGACACTTGTTGATATTGGTGATATACTAGGTGCAAGTGGTTCAATCAAGCGGACAGAGAAAGGTTGTTAATCTTGCATGCTTTCTTCATACAAAGTTTTCTGAATTTTTTTGTCTTTTGGGGATAGTAGAGTGCTTGAGCAAGATTTCCTAACTGTTATACTCTGTTATAGCCTCTAAAATTATGTATGTAGTACATATATGGTTATGGGACCTATCAGGGTACAGCCTAGTGGTCAGATATCTTGGATTCGACATCGCACTACAAGTTTTCCTAAATTACCTGATACCTGTTTTTGGCTGGTGGGGTCACGTATCTAGGGTGGGTCCAAAGGGCTCTGCCTTGGTGAGGTTCTGCATCATCAAAATATATATGAGTTATGGGATTTTCCAAGGCTGGGCCCTTCGGACCCACCCTTGGATGTCGGGGAACCTCTCCAAGGCAAGGCCCTTTGGACCCACCCCTGCAGAGTAAACTCTAATCCCATGCACCACACTCTCGGAAATTTTCCTACACGGAACTGGTTAAATCGTTGGCTTTTCATCAAGAGGTGTGGCTCCAGATGATTGTTTGCACCCATGAAGTGTTGAACCTTAGACCTTGAAGGAAGTGATACACCAAGACCAAAGTCTTCACCACTTGGGCCAACCCTTTGGGGTTAAAAAAAAAAAGAAAAAAAGGAAAAAGAAAAAAAGAAAGAAAAAAGGGTGCAGCCTAGTGGTCAGATATCTTGGATTTGATATCGTACTACAAGTTTTCCTAAATTACATGATACCTGTTTTTGGCTGGTGGGGTCACTTATCTAGGGTTTACCATCCAAGGGTGGGTCCAAAGGGCCCTGCCTCGGTGAGGTTTTGCATCATCAAAATATATATGGGTTGTGGGATTTTCCAAACTCCAAGGCAATTAATAGTAACTGAATATGAAACCAAGGCTTACAAGTTACAAAATAGTCTTGACTGGTTGGGCACATCACCAAGAAGTTTCTAATTCTAGTCATGAACATAAAAAATGTCTTTGGTTGTAGCCATGCCACTTTCTTCAATGGTATTTTGCTACAACCCTTTGCAACATGATTTTGAACTTATTTTTTTCTTTCTTGGTTTGTCTTCAGGAGAACTTTCAATTTATGTGAATTCATTTGCCATTTTGACTAAATCTCTACTTCCACTGCCGGATAAATATCATGGTCTAACTGATGTGGATAAGCGCTACCGCCAAAGGTGAGTTCATGTCTGAAGGGTGTGATTTTAACAACAATTTTCCTCAGGTATTCACTGATTGAGGTGATCTAGTGGTTTTGCAAATTGCATTGATGCCCTTTGGCTAGAACACATGATGTGAGCACAGAGCACTTCCAGCTGATTGAAATTCTGTTTAAATTCTGAATGTTGTGCTGTTGGTGTAATAATATGTCATAGGTTTTTATAAAACAAAAACTTTCAATTGCTGTTTTTTTAACTCCACTGGTCTGATGGAATTAAGTGCTTGTGTTCGCATGTTTTTTGTTTAGCAAGTCTTTTGGTTATTTTCTCAAGTTGTATGTGTAGGCTCTTTTTTGTGCCTGCATGACAATGGGAGATATTGCTGAACTCCTTGAACATGCTTTTTTTGGTGGAACCTATCTGTCTATCCAACTTCATTGTTTTATTTCTCGTTGGTTAAACACTTTGTATTTTGTTGCCCTTTATTTACCAGATATCCCAATGGCCATATTTTATTTTGTACAGCAAAATATTTAATTGCCAGAAAATTGGTTGAATTCTAATGTCTGACTGTATTTGTCTGCTATCTTTCCAATGTTTAGATATGTAGACATGATTGCCAATCCTGAAGTAGCTGATATATTTCGGAAAAGAGCAAAGGTAGGTCATCTTCTTCCCCCTTTCCAAGTGTAAGAAAAGACTTAACGGAACTCTCAAGTTTTTGTTGTTTTTTCTAAACAAGATTTATATATTCTTTAACTGGAAAACTGCTGGCTGTTTGGTATTTCCGTACACAGGTTTCATGCTTCTGTTTTCATATAGCTAGAATTTTGTTGCCCATTGATGGAATAATATTTTTGCCTCAAATTTACATGTAAAATATCTTCATTGTGATACTAAGCTAAATCATGGAAGAATATAATAACATCAAATTAATAACGATATTGTGATGTAAAGAGGCATCTTAAACTGTCGTCAACCTTTTCTCCAACAGACCACCTCTATTATTGTGCGGCAATCACTTGAGTAGTGGCAGACTCTAATATTATTTTGGTGCCTACTCTTTTAAGTTTCCGGTACAAACTCAGAACCTTTATAGGATTGCGGTGATAGCTGTGTACTCGTTATCTTCTATATATGCTTATGAAATTTAATAACCGGAAGTTAAAAAGCTCCCATCTCTGTGCCCTGTGATCAAGGTTTCTGATTTTGATATAGAATCTGTTATGGTCCTTGTTTGAAATGAAAGTGTTTCAAATTGTTACTTATATGTCCCATATTGTTAGTTGCAATTGCCATAGGTGATAACTTTGAGGAAACAATCTTCATTGCTTTGAAAGTTTTATGGTTTTATAATTCGTGCAATGTGTCTAGCTTAAAAGAACTGTTTGAAATTCTTATTCAATTGTTGGCTCTCTCAACCTTTTCCCAATGTTTTCTCTTGTGTTGTCTTTCCATAGTTATCTGAGGTATTTTATTTTTACTCCTGAGCAAGTGAATGTAACTTTTCTGGCTAGATTGTGTCAGAGATACGCAAGACAGTGGAATCTTTAGGTTTCGTTGAAGTTGAAACTCCAGTTCTGCAGGTTTGCCTATATCCTTATTCTCCCCCTCTCTATTTTATGCTATGCAATATTATAATATTCAAGGATTTAACTAGGGAGCAGCTGGTGGAGCAGAAGCTAGGCCATTTGTTACATACCATAATTCTCTTGGAAGGGACCTTTATTTGAGAATAGCGACTGAGCTTCACTTAAAGAGAATGCTGGTGAGATTTTATGTCATCGTCCCTATCTCATGTATCCCCTTCCCTATAGAACTATCTTATGATTGCTTAACCTTTTTGTACCCAAAATTGTCGGTCTTTGAAGAATTAGATGATTAAGCAGTATGCATTTTCCCATATGGGTTCTGAATTTGTTTGCACATAAGTATATTTCTTGAATAAAAACTGTGGATGACAGGTTGGGGGGTTTGAAAAGGTATATGAGATTGGGAGAATATTTAGAAATGAAGGCATTTCAACTCGTCATAACCCTGAGTTTACCACAATAGAGGTAAAATATTTTCTATTATTGCTTTTGTTTGGCCTTTTTCATGGTTAATGTCCTGTACTAAAAGGTGACACTAATTATTAGTTGCCTCTTATAGCATATATTATGTTGTTGACATTTAGAGTCTATTAAATGAAGCTCTTATCATTATTGGTATTAGTTTCATCATAGATGTATGAAGCATATTCAGACTACCAAAGCATGATGAACATGGTGGAGGAAATTGTTACTAGATGTGCTCTTTCAGTTCATGGGAAGCTTACCATTGACTACCAGGTAAGTTTGTTCTCAATTGCAGTTCTGTAGCATTTAACAAATACCTGTTTTTTATTGAAATGCACTGGAATTGGATTCATTGCCAAATAACTGAAACCAAAAGTACTCATTCTCCAAAAACATTTATCTAAAACATCACCCCTTCTCATTTTCCTATTGAGCTTTACTGATTCTGGGCACTGTGGTCAAAGCAATCTCAGTGTTGAAAATGGTCACAATCTAGGTATGCACTTTGCTCCAAGTATTAGCTACTCTTTTGACCACTGCTCTTTCATTGAATGGTTTGATCAATTTTTCATGTAAAAAAATTCCAGTAGGTTTTAAGAAGCAAAATGTATTCTGCAAGAAGTTTTGGTGCTTTCATAGTTTTCATATGTGAGCATGGGACTGATTGCTTTGCATGCTTGGAATTGCTGTGGAAGCAACAAATTAGCTATGACACATCCCTTTAGTAAGATATTACTGTGACTTGTGTCTTTTTAAAGTTGGTGTAACATGTCTATGCAGGGTGTGGAGATATGTCTTGAGCGACCTTGGAGGAGGGAAACTATGCACAATCTTGTAAAAGAATCCACCGGAATTGATTTCAATGATTTGGTCAATGATGTTAAAGCTGCTAAAGAAATAACTCTCAGGGCCCTAGAAATCAACCTTGATAAGAAAGACAAATGTTCTATTGAGGCATGCCCATCTGTTGGCCACCTCCTTAATGAGGTCAGTCAGCATCATCTGCAATATTCAAAGAGTATTTTCCTCAATTATCTCTGCTGCTGCTGGCTCCCCTCCTTTTCGCTCTCTTTTTAATCTAAGGTTTCCACTTTCAAAAAATATGCAATCTCTTTTGTAGATTGCGCACTTTCTTTATAGTTGGAGGATGTTGGTATAAAAACAATAATGCTGGGAAGGAATAATTCCTTCTTATGTGCTTTTTATTTTTGTTTTCTAGATTTCCTCTACATGCAGCCTCTCTCAGTATTTTGTTGTTTCATTTGACCAGGTTTTTGAGATTGTTGTAGAACCAAAGCTTCTGCAACCTACATTTGTTTTGGACTATCCTATTGAGATTTCTCCTCTGGCCAAACCACATAGAAGGTAATTAAAGTTGTTTGGTAACTTATAATTTACTATCCAATGCCAAATTTGTCATGAACAATTGCTGGGATATGCTACGCTCTTGCTGTTTATGTGTGCTTTCTATTTAGTACCATTCCAGTTACATTAAAATATCAAGTATGACTTGAACTTGGAATAAAATTTATTCATTAGAAAGAGCTTGGATTAAGAATTATCATGTGGTCTTGAACCTGGGTGTTGGCTGGATTTATATCCAAATTCTAGTGTTCCTGGCATCCCAGAGTCTTTATTTTGCATGAAGGTACTCGTTTCAAGATCTTCACGGACATGGCCATTTATTTTTTAGGACATATGGCGTACTCATCTCAGTTACTTTCCCTTTGCTGTGTCAAATAAAGGGTTATGCACTTGATGTGTAGGCATCATTTTTTGGAGAATACAATAGGAAATATAGATTGCAAATCTTGCTATGATAAGCATGTATATTTTTGGTGAGGATCATAATGGAAAACTACCCCCGTGTTTTCAGTAGTTATAGTAGAGGTATGATGCAGGTTTACTGGTCCTTAAATATGGAAATGATAATGTCTAATATCGTTTTCTACTGTGCTTCTTTGCTTTCCTTGTTGTTTTTGACCATTATATTCTCGTTTTCCATCCTATGCAGAACAGTCTTGATAACCAAACTGTTGTGTGCCTATTTCTGATGGCAACTGTAGAGCTTGCGAGTTTAAATCCATCATGCAGTTTCTTTGCATGGGATGAAGGAACATGTTAAAATGGGGAGATGATTAATGTATGACTTATCTGTTATTTGGGAAATTTTCTTTCTCATCTTATTCTTCATCTTCCCATATTAGGCATGCAGGGCTAACAGAGAGATTTGAACTTTTCATCTGTGGTCGTGAGCTGGCGAATGCATTTTCTGAATTGACTGATCCTATGGATCAGGTAAACTTATTTTGCACTCCTGGATTTCCTGGTTGGAGCTTCTATTTTTGAAAGTGTGTTATCAACTTGGTATCTGTAGTATATAATTGAACCGATTTTTATCATCCAGTTTCATCCACTTTATTAGAGTCAACAAGTTATTCAGTGATTTTGTTTCATTGTTTTGTTATCTGGCGATTCTTTAATCAAGCAATGATGAATGCCTTGACTCGAGTTTGGTAGAGAAATAAAATTTAGGGAAGTTTGGGAGTGCTTTCATAACTAACAAACGAGTCGAATTAAACAGAAAAATGAATCAAATGAGTAGAATTATATCCGAATCATATTATGATCATTGTTTAAGCTACTTCCCCCACTTCCATGGATAGTGGTAGATACACGAATCTTGTTACTTTTTCCATCCATGACTTCTACTCTGCTTTATTCCATGTATTGATGGCGATCTCATTCTTAATCAAGGATGTTGACGTATGAGAGATGGGATGATGACTAGTTGTTGGAAATAAAAATCAAGAACAACTATGCTGCAGAAAGTGTAAGGGTAGATTGTCATTCGCCATTGCTGTCCTTGTAATTCATTATGTTGCATAAAGCATTTTGTAATAAATGGAGCAATAACATGGAAATAACCAAGTGATATGACTGGTGTGTATGGTTTTTTTATCAGTAAATAAGAATTATGTTTACCATTTCAGAAAGCTTGGTGAATTTGAAGAATGGTGTATTAAATTACTGCTTCTTCTAAAAGTTTAAACTGATTGAAATTGTTTAATTTAGTCAATTAACTGTTATGCTGACTCTTCACGTGGTCCATACTTTCCTTCAATATGTGAAACTCGACGTGTAGGATTTTAATTTTAAATTGGATGTATAAGGGAGTCAAGGTTTAATTTTGGGACCACTGTAACTAGGTTAAACTATCTTGTCCCAAAAGCTCAAGGTTATAAAAAACCATAATTGGCTGGATTGCATCTATTCACCAGATTTTCCTTGCTTCTTTTGCTGTATGTGAAAAATTGTTAGTGGTTTTGACTAGAAAACAGAGAGTTTGTCATTAATCCTGTCTTTTGTCAGAGAGGACGCTTGGAAGAGCAAGTGAGGCTGCATAATGAGAAGAGAGCAGCGGCTGCTATGGAAGCAAATAGTGCAGAAGAGGAAGGAAATAAAAATGAGGATGACTCATATGAAGTGACTCTTGATGATGACTTCCTAACAGCTCTGGAATATGGAATGCCTCCTGCTTCAGGAATGGTAAGGTTGCGGTTTCACTATATATTAACGTTCTAGAGTTTTTGGAGGGAACCTCAATGAAAATATGTACAATTTTATAATAACATGTTGTGCTGAGGTAGGGTTGAGCTCTTACTATTTCATGCGTTTAGAAAGTTAATCAGTCAATTAAATTTCATGTTCTTTTAGGGTTTAATGTGATATAGCTTCTGTGTGATGAATCTAAAGGGAAATGATTTTTTTCTAATTTATGAAATGAACTGACATTCTCTTGCCACTAAGGATATGGATTATTAGGGAGCCAATTTAAGCATATCTTCATCTAAAATTATTTTCAGACATTTGGAGGTCTCTAGATAAGTATAGTTCTTCAACAATTAAGGATAATGAAAAGAAAATATAATACCCAAGTTAAGTTTTTTCTTTCTTTTTAAAAATAGAAGCTACAATATATTATTAGTTAGTAAATATTTTATCTTGTTGGGTGTTTGTTTAGACCATCTCTTTGAATTGCAATATTTCACAAAGTAAACAATTAGGCAATCCTGATTTGTCAGTATTCATATCCACGAATATGCTCTTGAGAGATGCGTCTGGGTGCACATGCTTTTGTGCTACATCTAATGATTCTGCAAAATAAAAGGGAGCATAAAAAGCATTAGATTGATATTTTTTGTAACTCAACCCCAATTGCTAATGCTATCCCTGAGATATTCTTTGATGGAAAGAATTTGTTTTCAGGGACTTGGAATCGACAGGCTAGTTATGCTTCTGACAAACTCTGCAAGCATTCGAGATGTAATTGCTTTCCCAGTTCTTAAGATTCAGCAATAGTGTAACAGCAAAAGATCGGTAGATGAGAATTCTTTTGGATCAGCAATATGGCATGTTTCAATACAGCATTGTTATTTTTAGGAAAATTTTGTCATGTATTTGTTGTAACACAAATACAATACAGATTCTTGTTTTTTAAGACCAGCTTATTTTCCCCCCACTGCGAATGGCTGTAAATTATGACTGGTTTGAGACACAGCTGCGATACAATTTCAATGACTGAATATGTTTTTCATGGTATTTGGCAGTTCATTAGGAATAATATAAACACAATGACTTCCATCTTTGCGAGGGAGACCAAGGTTCAAAAATGCAATTATTGGTTGGATGGCGGTGCTTATTTAATTGGGAATTGGGGATTAGCCAATCAGATTTGATGCTGAGAAAAATTCATCAAGGAAACTTATAACAGAACGTATCTTTAGTTATTTTTCTTTCTTCCTTTTCATTTGTAAGGTAAACTAACAATCAAACACAGGAATTAACTGGAGTCCTAAATGACAAAATCAATGTTTTCATCTTTTTAACTGCATGCCTCTCAATTTCTTCATTCGTCACATGCTGGAAATCATCTATTATGGGTCTTAAAGACCAACCCAACACCACCATCAACGAGCCATGCTTAGGCGTCGCCTAGGCCTGGCGTGATTCTCATACCTTGTCATAGCTACACTGACAAGCCTTATAGCCAGGAGCATTCTCGTTGGCTTTTCCAACTTCAGATCTCTCAAATTTGCCCTACCTCTCACTCCACGACTACTACACATCGATACAACCACATGTAATCTCTGTGTGCCGCCAACGATCCATACCAGGCTTGGGGATCAAAATCTATGGCAAACATGAAATTGCTAGCAGTCTAGCACCACTCTTTTTCTACATGTAGTGATGATGCAAAGACATATTTGCAGAAGGGAGGGGACCGTTGTTCCCACAATCTTGTACAATCAAATGCGTTTGGGCATGCGCTTGTCTCTTTAACACATAAAAAAGAAGAAGAAAAGGTTCCAAGCCTCCAATCAATTGATGGCATCACCAGGTTTTTCAATCACCAGCTTTAATTTTGGCTTCTCTGTAATGATGTTCATTTCCATATGTTGCAAATTCGATTGCTGGGCCACCAACCCCCATGTCCTTCTCGACATGTGGCACTCTTCCATCTCTATCAATTTAATAACATTTCTTCATAATAATTATACCAAGCCAAATGATTACGTGTACTCTCAAAGTTTTGCGAATTTGGCTCCTTTATTTTGAATGTTTGTTAAGGCTGTATATCAGTTCTGCGTGACATGATCTCTGTTTGTAAGAACAATTTCATTTTATTAGAATGGAAACAGAGTATGAGAGAGAAGAAGAAAAGGCAAAGAAAGATCATATTTTTAACACAATACCTTTCTGCAATGTGACTTTCAAAGGGGGAATTATAGAAGCTGGGGCTAACCAACTGATGGTGGTTAACGCGTCTTAAGAAAAGGAGAAGCCTGTTTGTTAATATGATGATACTATTTATCCCTGTTGAGAGGAAAAGGAAAAAGAAAAAAGTGCAAAAAGCTGCTAGGCTCTTTTATGATTTGACCTTCTGTTGAGGAAAAGGCAGCCAAACTCCTTTTCAGGAAAGAACGAAAATAAAACTGTTCCCCAGCTCCTCAAGAAATCAATGGCGTTTGCTTTGGCTTGAATCTTCCCAAATTCCTCGAAAATCCTCACCCAATTATTAGAATATGTACGTATTGAGGCAACTTGGAAGGTTTAGTGGCTAATCATTTAAAATACACGAAACTTGAGGTACTTGAGCACACCATTAAGAAACTTAATGGGCTTTGCTGAGGTTGCATTCTGGTTTAAAGATGGTCCAAAAATTCTGCATGTCTCAATTATTTTTAATAATATATCACTTCATTGTCCACAATCTTCTATGATCCTACTGAAAATCCCATTCCAGCTGTTCATTTTCCATACTTAAATATAATGAAATATTAATAGAGACAGAACTCAATCAAATCTCGGAACCCTTTTTTTTAACGTTAGTTGGTGCGAAAACAGACTGTATAATTTTAAAAAAATACTATTCAATACGCCAGTATATTAAAAAATAAATTCGGCAGTTACTATTCAATCTTTCTTTTGGAGGCTCCAACAGTTACATGTTAGAATGTTAGCCAGTTGGATTTCCAGCCAAGGTTTTCTTCTCTTTTTCTTCTTTCCTATCTCAGCTATTACATTGGTGTCTTCTCCTTATTCAACATTGTCAATGGAGGTGAAATGAAACAAAGGGTAGGATAGTCTTTGTAATTTTGAGTAATTTGTTTGTGTCTCTGGTAGACTACAAAACAAGGAGTCTTTTCTTTCATGGGAACCGGGGAAAAGGAAACAGAGGTTTTTTTTTTGGATGGTTTTGGGTTTGTTTCCAAGTAGCCCGTTTCTCTTGAAGATGAACTTCATTATCACAAACCTCCAAAACTCAAATTGCGTTCTGGGTTTCGCTTCTGTCACGGCAAAAGTTTGTATTTTTTTCTCTCTAGCAAAGCCTAATTCAGAACCACAAGTGCATGTAACCCCCCCTATTTTTCTCTTATAATCATTATTTTCCATTTTGTAATCTGGGTCCTTTCTATTTCGATATAGGCAGCTACAATTGGTCTTGTGTTCTTCAGTGGAGAGCCTACTTGACAACAAATTCACCATTTATTAGAATTTTCCTGTGAAATTTGCATGTTGGGTTTTCTCTCATTACATTTTGAAGGATGATAATCGAGCGGTTGATGATTTGATACAGATCCATTCTTGGTATTCGGAGTTGCAAAGGAATGGGCTAATTTGTAGTAAGAATCAGTAGTAAAAGAGGCAAATATGTGATGAGGTTTTTGTCCTGCAAGATTCATTGTCCGTCCTTCATTTGCTTTTGCAAACCCTCCCCTCATATTTACAGTCCTGGACCATTGAAATTAGAAAACATCCCACGTGTGCTTTCAGAACCAGCCTCGGTTCATGAAGCCTCTGATCAGTTACCTGGCGAGGCCATTGAGGTCAAAGAAGATTACTTATATCTGAAACAACAACAACCAGCCGATCATCATTGCCTGAAAAGCAGTCTCAGAAAGCCCACTCTCGTCGCCAAAGAGGATCGGAAGAAGAAGGTACAATGGGTGGATTTTTTAGGAAAAGAACTTGCTGAGATCAGGGAATTTGAATCCAGGTAGGCACTCCCCCCCCCCCCCCCCCTCTCTCTCTCTCTCTCTCTCTCTCTCTCTCTCGGCTTCCTCTCTAATCTGCCTTCGCATTTCTGGTTTTGTGTTCTTTTGTGCAATTTTTGTTTAAAGTGGATTTTCTTGTTAGATATTCATATCTTACTCATATTGAGTACTATAGAGATCGATATCGTACTCATATTGAGAAAAAATATACGTCTTCTTTATTTATTTTCTGGTATTAGATTTGAATAGTAAGATTCCTTGTATGAATGCGGAAGAACTAAAAGGGATTTTCAGTTCCAGATGTTGATCTAGATTTCAAGACATGACGTTTGAAGGATAGGTTACCTTGAGGTTATATTTCTAAAGGTTGAATGAGTAGTACTTAAAAGATGAAGACCTGTGCTTGTGAGGTAGAAATGACTGTGTGATCGAGTAACCTAATAGGAAACCGATTCCAATTTCATATCTTGGCATTGTTGATTTGACTTTCAACGATTTCCTAGTCTGGAAACGAGTATCCTTTGCTGCTAAAGGATAATCTCTGCCATAAATGCAGATAATTATGATAAAAATGAAAATTGGTTCATGGTAGGTGAACTAATTTCTAAATATCTTTTGGGCATTTATTTCAATCCTTCTGAATAATTTGTTTCGTTCCATCACTTAAAATGGATAATAATAATAATAATTAGATTAATATCACTCTATATTATACATTAAATAAATATTATACAACATTGTGTTTCTTTTTGCTTATGAGCAAAAATAAAAAATAAAGATAAAATCTTTCTTAATTTGCTTGAAGTTTCGAGATGACGTCCCCCTAGAAAATTGTGCACGTATAGTTTGTCAACTTTTGAAACCATAAACCTGCATGGGCATTGGTTATGGATGATTCCGTGTATAAACCGAGCCCCTTGACGATAGAAGGTGTCCCTTACGCTTTGTTCTGTCTTTAATGTTCTTATTTCAGCAAAGACAGGAAAGATTAAGATTGTTTCTCATAGAACTAAAACAACATGCTGGAATAGAGGGTGTGGGTCCATTGTTATGAAACAAAGATGTTTCCAATCGTATCAGAGAGAAATGGGACGAGTTAAACTTCTTATACCAACAGAGATTTAATGATATTGTGGATGGAAGGAAGCCTTACCCTTGGCGTGGTGTCCCGACTTTTCCAATTCCTCCTTTATTACTGTTGGTCCACATGATTGACTTGGATATGACCCCTCTAACCCAGTAACTCTATTGATTTGAGATACCTCCATTACTCTTTCATACCTGTCCATGTTGGTGCACATGATTTGGTCAATTTTGTTGGCTTCTCATATTTAGAAGATTTCCCACATTCTAAACATGTTAAAAGACGTAAAAAGTTTCAATTAACGTGACGACTGAAGAGACTTCAACAGAGATACATGTCCAGAAGATTACTTGTGAGTGTAGTCTCTGCTCACAGGCTGCTTCTGTCCATCATCTGCTGTTGTTCAATTAAACTTTTTAAAGATAATGTCTTTTAGAAATGGAATAAAACTTATCTAACCAATATTATCACACTTATAAATCCTTAGAACAGAAGGTGTATGGATTTTGAAATGTATTTTCGGTTACATTGGCTTCAAACATGTAACAATTACTTACTAACTATGTGTCGGCATGGCATTTGTAGGATCTACATATATGCATATATATTTTGTACCAATGCAAATAGAAGAGGGACACTCAATGGCACATTGCACATTACGTGTTGCATGTTGTTTATTTGATGCTGAAATTACGAGGTTGAGTTTGTGGTTGCTTATCTTGCATCTTTTTGGTTTTCCAACAGTGAAATAGAATATACTGACAACGGAGGTGATGATAATAGAGGCTGTGTTTGTGTTATTCTATGAATCTGCTCAAAACATCTTCCGCTCTGCAATTTCCAACAGCAAGTGCCGCAACAACGAGAGAAAGACAACAGATTTTAGCTTTCTGAACTGAAATACATTCAGCATAGGGTTCTGGAATTGGAATTGAGCCACGTCTGGCTCAAAGTTCAAACGCATCACTTTCTTTGGCGGTCTCATTAGCCTTCTAATCAAGTCTAATTCACAGAAATTCTGTATTAGTAGATATTTTCTTTTATCTCATAGATTATAAGAATGTCAAGCTATAGTTTATTCTCTTTCACCCGTCGAGATTTGATTCTTGAGCTGCTTAGCTCTGGTCTTTTGCAGCACATGGTTTTATTCCTTCACTTAGTATGCTTACTGTTTCATCACATTCATGTTTCCAACATAAAGGCCTTCTTAAAGCTGTTATGATCTTTGGTGACATCTTACATTACAACCGGTGCATCCCATAAAAGTTGGCATGCTAATTTTATTGGTTTTGACTTGTAATTTTATGATCTTAAACTTGTCACAACCCCCTTTCTTTTGTAGCAAACATTATCATGGCCTTGTAATTGTGATGCATTCACGATCGAGTAATCTTAGGTACAAGTTCTAAATAGATAAATCTCACATAGACCCTTATAAAATGTGAGTCCCACTAAAAAATAATATTTTTTTAATGTGAGGTCTATTTTTTTACAAATGCCTATGTGAGACTTGTCTATTTGAGATTTGTACATCTCTCTCTCTATATATTGAATCAAGCTGCTTATTTTCTAAAGAAAAATGCTTGGGCCACCGATAGTGGTGCCTTTCAAAAGTGACCGATCTTGTGTCTTTTTTTTTTTTTTTATTACTTAATGATTAATGAATTTGTAGATTTTTTTTAAATGTTTAAAGGGATTTAAAAAATATTTTAAAAAAGTACAATTTACACTATTAATATAATACACGAGTCACATTTTCAGTGTCCCTAAGAGCATTCACATCCAATTCTCTAAATGAGACTTTTTCCTAAATTATAGGGTTTGTATTTGGGGAAACTCCAAATACAGCCTCCATCCCATTCCCGGGAACCACTGTACATCCTCAATCCTAAACTATTCAGTTTCAACCTGTGCCAACGCCCCTACTTTGATTCTCCATCACCCCGACCTTCGTTCGCCTTCCCATCCAGCAGCCCCTGGGTCGTCATCTCCGGTAAGACTCAGGCACACACATGGTGAAACTCTCTCTCTCTCTCTCTCGCATATATTCACTATCGATACTATTTGCGATTCCATATTTATCATCTTGCATGCTTCAGTTTATCCCTCGATGTTGTGGTTTATCTGTTGTTGGGTAGGGTTTACTCCTTCGAAATGCTTTTGATTTGGATTTGATTTTACCCATTTGCATGCTTCATTGTTTATCCCTTCATGTCGTGGGTTATCTGTGATTTTCCCCTTTGATTACCGTGTGATTTATCATAGATGTCCATTGCCATTGATGGTGTTGCGTCTAATTTTACTCCTTCGAATTGGAAGTTTTTTGGATATGATTTTACCCATTTGCATGCTTCATTTTTTATCCCTCCATGCCATGGTTTATCTGTGATTTCCCCCTTTAATTACTTTGTGATTTATTGTAAATTTCTATTGCAATTGATGGTGTTGGATTAGGGTTTACTCTTTCAAAATGCTTGTGATTTGGGTATGATTTTACCTATTTGCATGCTTCATTGTTTATCCCAAATGTTGTGGTTTATCTGTGATTTTCCCTTTTGATTACTCTGTGGTTTGGGTTTTATTTTACCCATTTGCATGCTTCATTGAGTTTAAATTTGCTTTCATTTTCTCTGTGATGTGCATTCTTTGGGGTAATATTGCTGCCATTTTTCTGTAATGTGCATTCTTTGGGTCTAAACTTCTTGCCATTTTTCTGTGATGTGCATTCTTTGGGTCTAAACTTGCAGACATTTTCTCTGTGATGTGCATTCTTTATGTAACTGTTGCTCAGTTTGGACCAAATTTCATGTTCAGTTTTGTCCAACAAATACTTGCCATTTTCATTGTTATTTAGAGACTTGTATTTCAATTCTTTTGCATGCTTTGATTTTGCTCTACTAGTTTGTGATTTTGGTAATGTGTAGATTTTGACAAAACCATCATCATTCGGTAGTGTTTGGTGATTTTGCATATGTTATTTACTTCTACTTTCCTCCTTTGCAGCTTTTGGTATTTAGGCGTATTGAGTGGGGTTGGATGTCTAATGTAAGGTTGCAATGAGTGGGGTTAATTCACAAGTGTTCAGGCATGGGGTGCCATTGATATGGCGGGATAATTCGAACTCGGATGGTCACTAATTGAATTGTGGTAGTTTTCACAAAAGGCAACTGAGGTTCAGGGTTTTGCAACCGTTCATGCAAGGCTCTTGTCTTACGCATGCTGTTAATTAAAAATAACCTTTCTGAGTCTTAAATGTGAATGCACGCAGAAGAGAGTTGGGTTTCTAGAATGTGAATGTAAGCATAAAGCGTATTTATAGAGAAAAAAGTTATTGTTACATATAGGACAAAAAAGGTTGCCGTTAGAGAAATGACAAAAAATGTTACCATTGGAGATATGACAAAAAAAAGTTACCGTTGGAAGTAGGAATTAAAAATGTTACCATTGGAGAAAGGACAAAAAAATATTACCATTAGATAAATGACAAAAAAATTTATCTTCCATACACAAATAGGTATTACCGTTCGAGAAACTGAAAAAAAATATTACCATTATATGAAAATGACAAAAATGTTACAATTAGACAAATCCAATAAAATATATTACCGTTATATATGCGAATAAAATCATATTAAAAAGTACCATCGCGTTGGAAAATGTTCATATTAAAAAAAATTATTTTTTTTAATAAAGATGTTGTTTTAAAAAATAATACTGCATTTGTGAGAAAAAATCGTATAAGTATTTATAAAATTAGTAGAATGTGGTATTTGAAAAGAAGAGAATAAAATAAAAGAGTTAGTAGTTAAGAATGGAAATAAAAGTGAGAGAAAAAAGTAATAAAAAAATATTATTTTAATAGAATAGAGAAAAAATACGAATGAGATATATGAAATTTTTTTAAGATGAATAAAATTTAAGATAAAATTATAAGAGACTTCATTTCTACCTAAAATTTATAGAAAAATTTAGGAAAGCGGGTCTTGTGCTAAAGATCTCGAAACAAATTAAAATTCCTACAACTGAAAAAACACAATTAGGCCTATAAAATAAACCACACAATTTGCAATATTTAAACATTCCAAGCCATTTTCCCGTAAGTGACACGTGGCATAACACCATCGAACTTAGCACAACGACCTACCAGAGCCACTAAACAGTCCTGTAATCCAAAACATCTACGAATTGGAGACCAAAGGTACTTCCCTCTCCAAATGGTACCATGTTTTCTTCCGGATTTCACAACTCAAACATTTCACCACTGATCTGGTCTCTATAAACTCAAAACAGGCAAAGTCAGACTGATTTTTTTAACATACCAACCATGTCTTTAGCTCTCTACTCCTCACCACCATTGCCAAGAACCATCAGAACCCCAGCTCTGTTTTTTCAAAGCAACCATTTGTCGTTCAACAACCACTCATTTCTCAGCCCTTCAAACTTTTTTTCACGTACCCAGCTGCTCAAACCATCCATTTTGATCGTAAAAACATCGGAAACTGGGTCCCAGACGTCGAAACAAGGGGGTAGAAGTGAAGGGGGAGATGGAGATGAACAGAAGTACGAAGAGTATGAGGTGGAGCTGGTGCAACCATATGGGCTGAAATTCGCCAAGGGCAGAGATGGTGGAACTTACATAGATGCGATTGCGGCGGGTGGGTCGGCTGACAAGTCTGGGATGTTCACTGTTGGGGATAAAGTACTTGCCACCAGGTTTTCCTAACTTGCATTTCTTTTTTAATGTTGTGACAAAGTTTGTTCCGCTGTAAACGATAATATATGCAGTATGGATATTTATATAATTATATGCGTACTCGATTGATTTGCTTGATGAGATTGTTAATGAGGTAGGAGGTTAATCTTCCATCTGGGACTTGATGTTATTTATTTGTGGAGGAGAATTTATATATCCTTAGTCCATGGAATGTTGTAGCGTTGGTCAAGATACAAGGTTTGGATTAAATTCTGTGATAGGGACGATCCGTAGAGACCAGGTCATGACTTAGCTTTAACGGAACTAACTTCTGTGTTATAATTGAGTCAAAGTTCTTTCTTTGGACGTTTTGATCATTTTCAAAGAAGACTAAGTTGTGACAGCATCGATTATGCCTGGTACTTGTCTAGCATAGCATTGAGACGAACCAATGGTTTGGTGGAAGACATGGCGCCTTGGTTGAGTTTAATGATGAAAAATTATGTTTCAAGATCCAAGAGGTTGGATTTGTGCTCTACAGAGCTGAACATGGCTTATGAGTGTGAATGATGTTAGTGTCTTGCTTTATATACCACAAGTTTCATTGGAATTTTATACTCATGCATCTCATAGATTTTCAAAAGATTTAGGGGCACCCCAGTTCCTGATAGGCAAGATATATTTTTAAGGGATTATCTACATCTATTTGATTTCCCTGAATCCTAAAAGAAAATTCTGTGATTCTTGTTGGAATTTCAATGAAGACTTGGTTGAAATGTAACTAAGGAGTGCTAAATGTACATGCAGTGCAGTGTTTGGGACAGAAATATGGTCTGCTGCTGAATATGGAAGGACAATGTACACAATTCGCCAAAGAGTTGGCCCATTGTTGATGAGAATGCAGAAGAGATATGGTTAGTTCGCAATCCATTCTCAGGGAATAATGACAACCAACCGTGCTCATGCTAATGTCAATCATTTTAAATTTAATTAGACAATGATGAAGTCAGAAAATCACAAACAACAAAAGCAATAGGATAGAAACTCCTGTAGGATAGGAGAGACCACAAAGTCTTCCTTTTTTTTTTCCTTTTAAAATAAAATTTCATCTCAAAGCATTTCTTCATTTTTCGTAGCAACAAAAGACAGGATGAAGCTTATTCCAGCATTGATTTAACCACTGAAAAGTGACAAGTGCTGCTACTAATCTATCAACTTATCATTTTGCACAATTTCCCCCATCTATTGCGTATTGAGATAATAAACCTCTTAGATTGAAAGGAGGTCTAAAGGTTGCGATTGTAATTTATGCAGCAAGTAAACCATTTCTTGGCCATATCTTTTGTATTGTTGAGACCAGATGCTCTTTTCTTTTTGATAATATAGCCTTTTTCCTCCATCTTGTTATTGATTTCACATTTTACTTCATTCTCTTCTTTTTCATTAATATTAGCATATTCTTTCATTATTGCTATCTCCATTCGAATACCAATTGCTGGAATTAGAAACTCACAAACAACAAAAAACAGAAATTCACAAATAACAAATACAATAGGAACTCCGTTCAGATAGCAGAGACCCGGTGTGTGTATATAATAAATATATACATGTGCATATATATATATATATGTATTGTGGTTCAGTTAGTTAGAAAATGAAATACAATCCAGTCATAATGCAAACATATACCAATCTAATCCTAACATAACAGTAGATCCAATCCAAACCAAAGACAACCAATAGACCTCAAGTCCTAACACAGCACGATCTCTCCCAATCTTATTCAGATGCACAATTCATTTTTGGCTTGTCTTCTATGACACTTCCAATTTCACTCTCTAGGTCAGAATGGTATTCCATCAGACAATATCCCCGATTCCCCACAAATTTATTGCTATGTTCGTGTCTCCATTTTATAGTTTATATTGACCTTGTAGATTTTACATCGTGGTCTGAGGCTGTATACTTTTTTTTTTCAGGTAAGCAGGAGGATAGCGGTGAATTAACAGAAAAAGAGATTATCAGAGCTGAGAGGAACTCGGGGGTGATTAGTAACAGAGTGAGGGAAATTCAAGTACGTATTTCCTTCTCCAAAATGGCAGTTAATACTGAATATCTAGCTGATATTGCAAGCTGGTTCTTAATTCCTTTGCTTCCTCTATCATTAATAATCTTTAGTGTCTAATTTTGTGATCGAGTACAGTTGCAAAATGCTCTAAGAAAAAAAGAACAGAAAGAGCTCAGGGCAAAGGACCTTCGTGAAGGACTGCAACTTTACAAGTAAGACATGCCGATCCAACTTGATTTAAGCTTGCTTTATTTTGTTAGTGGTGGCCTAAGCTGCTGACTCTGAATCATATAATGGTAATGGGGTGGACTGCGACCAATTGTACCAAAGCCAAAAATGATGGATTTCAGAACTTGTTATTCTAAGGTTGTTGCTTTTCATGACTTTGGGCCCTATATTCATATCAAAACATAGGAGAGGAGAGGTACCCTTTTCCCCTCAACAAAATTCCAGCTATAGCTCTTTTGGGCCTGAGATGCCTTTTGTGCTTATTTGATCTGACACGTATAGAATATACTGCTTTTTCCCTCTGCAGGCAAAGTGAGAATCCATCTGCCCAACAAACATATCTTTTTTTACCCTTTTCCCTTTTCCTTTTTCATTTTTTTGATAACTTTTATGTTAATGATAAAGGAATGCCAAATATGAGGAAGCATTAGAGAGGTTCGAGTCAGTATTGGGATCACAACCAGATCTAGATGAAGCTTCAGTAGCAAGTTACAATGTGGCATGTTGTTATTCTAAGCTTAATCAGGTACTGCTCACGCTTGCATGATCTCGTTGCCATCTTTTGTAGGTCGAGCAAACATGTCTAAGAGCACTATCCTCAGTCTTCCCAAAGCCTATATCAAAAAATGGCAAGCCGATGCTCCCCCCATCTGCACTATTTGGCCTTGTTTCCCATAGAGGAGCTTTCTCACTTTGCAGTCTCTATTCTAGCTCATGTGCTCAACTAGGAAGAGCATCTTATCTGAGTTTACCCATTGACTTTTTGCTACTTCTTGTTTACATTTTTGCCGTTGATGGATGGCTATATTCTTGTTTTGTATCTCTCACACCTATTTGCCAAAAGCCAGGATTTTTATACATCTGTTTATATAACCAATAACTTTTTTTTTTTGACAGATTCAAGCTGGGCTCTCTGCGCTTGAAGATGCCTTGCAAGCAGGATTTGAAGACTTCAAGGTAATTAACCTGTGATTAAAAAGAACGGGCACCATTTTTCTTATACAGTACAATCTGCAAGCTGTCTAAAATTGTTGCTACTGATGAACAGAGAATCCGAACAGATCCTGACCTAGCCAGTATAAGAACATCCGAGGAATTTGAGACTCTTTTAAAAAGGTTCGACGAGTCATTTATCAATGAAAATGCCATCAATGCCATTAAGTCTTTATTTGGCATATTCAACAAGAACTAGAGGCTTGAATTAGTTTCAAATAAAACGGAGTCCAAGTTCTAAATTGCACTAAGATAATGCAGGGGTTGGCATAGCAATATTTCAAAACAATTCAGTTTCTCTTTCGTGAATTTGTTCATGTCATTTCTTTTCAATGACTATTGAGAATTCATTGTGATTTTTTTTCTTAATGACATTTTTCTCATGAATTCTTCAATCAGAATATATATTATTTGTAATTTTGAAGACAAAAAAACTCATTGAAGGGAAGTCTTAACAGGGTAACGTTTCATTTTCTGTTACCTTGATTGTCTCCGTTTGTTACGCAGAACAAACAAACATACATATACATGCACACTCTTGGTTCCAAAATATTTTCTTGTTGGCAGAGTTTGAGAAGCAAGAAACAGGTAGTCGTTATTTTCTTAAATATGTCGAAGCATGGTTTGAGTCATTTGGCAGTAAATGGCCATAAGTGCAATTGTTTGGCTAAACTGTTTCATTTTAGAAAAAGACATCATATCTAAACAACGAAATTTGTTTCCAACCCTCTCACTTTAAAAAGCTGGGATTGTTTGAGACGAACGCTTTTTTTTTTTTTTTTCTTGTCTTTTTAAATGAGTTTTTTTTAGTCTACATGATAAAAAGCCGTAAATAATAGTTGACTCACTCTTGCAATATTATATTATATATTGGATAACACATTAGAATAAGATATAAAGATTGTGTCAAACAAACGAGATACTTATAAAAATCGGTAGTGCTTAATTTATTTGTATTTTCTCTGGCATTTTCTTTATTTTTATCTCCCAATTATATCAGGTGAAATTACGAAAATGTACACTTAAGTTTTTGCTCTCATTTTTCTTTGAAGACGAAAATGTAAATTGCTTAAACGATGTTAAAAAACAAAATAATCTCCAAGAATCCACACATCTCGCACGACTCTCCAAAGAATTAAAAAGAAAAAAAAGTTGGTATTTGGGCATTGCAGACTCATCAATAACTCTATGAGTCTATAGATGGCATTATGAGTTCTAATGACACCAGCACAAGGTCAAGTAGAAACTAGGATAACGTAAACAAGGGCTAATCGTGGCAATCTATTGCCAAACGCCAAAAAGATAAATGCCTGCATGAGAAATTCACCTTCCATCTAATGTAGATGAGCTTTTAAAGGCGTCATTGACCTGTTTCTCTTTAAGTCAGGGTTTTGAGTTCTGAAATTCACAAGCCCATAAAGCCCAGCTCAAACCTTTACTTCACTTACTTATTACATAATATACAAGATCTTCTTCAACAGCCAGACCTAAAATGTACAAAGGAAAAAAAGGCAGAAAAAAAAAAAAGATGAAGAAGGCTCAAATGCTATGTCCAGGGCAAACAAAAGTTGTATTATACCCACAATTTATTTCTTCAAACCGCAACTAGAGAGGACTTTCTTCCCATAAGGGCTTGTCTGAAGCACAGGATCATGGCGTCTTATGGCAGCCACTAATGCATTATGAAGAGCTCCCTGCTCAACAAGTAAAATAATTATAAAAATCATAAATTGCCCAAAAAAATAGTTTAAGTCAAGGCAATCTAAGACTCAATTTCCTTCGGTAATCTGGAATTCTTACTCTAATGTCAAGTTATGTTTAATTGTTCCAAGTTGGGTCACATATAATGCTGGAAACTAAACAATCCTCTCTCCTATTTTTAATCAGCATAACAAACATAGCAATCACAACAGCAGTTTGTATCAAAATTTACCACACAATCATATCTTAATGACGCCATCTATCACACTTCCCTAAATTTTTAAAGCCATAATTCCTGCTTCTACTTAGCAAACTGAGTACTTTAAACCTTGCTGTTATGACACCATACATGAAAACTTGGGTTCTCAGGAAAGAGAAAACTAGATTTAAATCCATGAAAAGGAAATGGATGCTTCAATACTAAAGAAGATGACTATAGTAATGACACCAAAAGAGGAGAAGCAACCAAAAATAAAAAATAAAAAAGTCATCCAAATACATGATTGATCAATCCCAAGTCTTCTGAGTATAATCTTATATATCATACAGTTGCAAAGCAAAAAACGTTGAGATTTTCCATTAAAAGAAAAGATTAAAACAATGTACATACTTACCTTTGACTGACTTAAAGCTGCTTGGATAACATAATTGCCATAAGGATCTAGCATAATTTGATCTAACCGAGGATTATCAATCAGCTCTTGGATGACACGAGGTTGGTAGTCTTCACCTGCATAGTTCAGACATTTCTCGACCACATTACTGCTAAATTTCTGCACAGACAAGTCCGCATAGTTACCCTCCAATTGGTTAAGAATATCTACGATTGCCCACGGAAGTCGTAGATCGAACACATACTGCACGACATAATTCCTGCGTAACCGAAATTTTAGATTCCAAATTTCAAAATCCAACGTTTAAACATGCACGCATAATGGGAAATTAAAAGCCTCACTAGAACAAGAACAGTAGTGTAATAAAAGTCAACTGAAATCTTAAAATCCAAACAGATCTGGCATAATAGATACTGTTGGGTTGCCTTTCTTAAAATACATCCCTCACATGATAAATAAAATCTCAAAAAATGCTGGAAATGGAGCCAGTGATCCACTTGCAATTGAGTCTTCAGACACCAAGGACTGGTTCTGAAGCATTATTACTGCACATGCAGAGTACGAATTTAAGTGTGCACATTCCTTTGACCAATATGAGAACATTTTCTGATAAATATCAACTAAGCTGAATAAGAGTAATAATACACCTACAACTCTAAGAACAATTATGTAAAATTGAAAGATTCAAAGAAGAAAACTTAAGCATTTTTAATGAGGTGGCACTATCACATTGGTTAGTTGTAAAAGAGCTGTGGGTGTATCATTATTTGCTGAATAAAAGCCTCATTACGAGCATTTCAGGTTAGCTACACGACCTTTTCTTGGCCATCCTGGTTGGTGCAAGGCATAACTGTACTTAAAATCATGAGTGATCAAATTAATGCATGTTTTCAATTATTGTACTTATAAAAAAAAATGTTTTCAATTATTGTGTGAGAAAAATTGCATCCAAGCTCCTCCCAGGAAGAGATGTGTTTAGAAGAAAAAATTATAGCATGATTATAGGGAAAAAAAAAAGATAGAGAAAAGGAGTACCCATATGGATCTTGGGAGAGTATCAGAGCATTTGATGTTATCTCGCAAACTAAACGGCGTCTCTGCTCACCATCAGAATGGCTAAGGCATTTTTGAAGCACACAACAACCATGGCGATCCGTTGCAAGGTCAACACAATTAGCAGTTGCAGCTTCAAAAAGGAACTGCAAAAGGAAAATTACTAGTGTTTAATTTCATGGCATGGCGTTCCTTCATTGCTGAGTCAAATATATATTAAGATTTATAACAGCAGAAACACTATGAGATGCATCCATCTATAAGAGGAGCTGACCAAATAGGAGATGATAATTTTAGTCAAGACGTGCATGGAAATTGCAAACATTATATTTGTTTCTTTTATTGGCAAGTTACCTCAAATAGACTTGAATCCAGTAGTCTCATTTGAACCAGGTTTCATTGGTCTTACCTTTAATATAACTTGAGGGGAGGCAAAACACTAAATGTATACTACACTAATACTACATGATAGAGGAAGTAGTTCTTAGCTTTTATAATGATTCTAAGAAGTTTCAATCATAACGTGGGCGTTCCTTTAGAGTACAGGCTCAGATGTGGCTTGGGCTTTCCTTGAGTCGCTACAAATGGTATTAAAACCAATCTTCAACCAGAATAGTGAAACTTGTGCTATAGCACTTATGACGGAATAGCTTAACGGGATGTTAGGAATTTAAGGGGGTGATTGTAACCCTTCAAATTCAGGGGAGGGAGAAATTGTTTGCCTATATAACGATTTCAATGAGCTTCAATTGTAATGTTGTCAGTCTTTTTTTCCAAACGTGTCTTGAGCTTTCCTTGGGTCGTTACAGGATCATTTTCTAATTAATGTAATTACCCAAATTAATAATACCAAGCTATTTGTGCAATGCATTTGCTATGAAACAGTACCCTATGCTATAAAATATGAAATGGGCACACTCCTTTAGTTGTAGAAATATTTAAATTCTTGGTGATATCTGAACTGATTGAAGCAATTACCCAGAAGCTTAGAAGAAAGTGAGAATAAAGCAATCACCAAAGAGGCCACTGAGATATGCAAAATAGTTTCGCCTTCTTTCATGATATGAAATGACACAAGAAGAATTCAAGTCAAAGCATGAATGAAACAACCAAGAGGATGAGTGCCTAATGACTAATGAGTTAAAAAGACCAGCCATAGATTAGGGAGTTATTTGACCAACCAGATGTGCACCATATGAATGCAGCTCCAAAAATTGAGTAATTCATTTTTTATAGACTAACAGAACAACAATAAAAATGCAGAGCTGCAAGGCGCCAACAGTAGGGTTCCAGCAAAGAGATAGATTTTTAACCCCAAGGGGTTGGCCCAAGTGGTGAAGGCCTTGGTCTTGGGGTATCACTCCCTTCAAGGTCCAAGGTTCAACACCTCATGGGTGCAAACAATCCTTTCGGGCCACACCCCCTAGTGAAAAGCCAACGATTTAACCAGTTCAGGTGCGGTGCACGGGACCGGCGTTTGCTCTGCAGGGGTGGGTCCGAAGGGCTCTGCCTTAGAGAGGTTCCCAACATAAAAATAAAAATAATAAAAAATAATAAAAAAGAAGAAGAAGAGGAAGATACTCTCTAGCACCTTTCAATGTTAAGTGCAAGGTATGGACAATTCAACATCAATATCTTGGGTTCACTTGCACACGAGACAATAGTTAATTCCTCAGCATTTTGATTTTAAAAAGGACCTAGTTTTTGAGGGACAACTTCCTTGTCTCTTACACCTGATAAAAGTCAAGCTAAAATATTCGAGATGGTTGCTTTGAGGAGCAGCTGAACTACAAATGATGCTATGGCTATATAGCGCCATATAAACTTAAGACTTGAGTCATGCTAGGCTAGATTTAACTCTATTATATGTAGAAGAAATCTAACATAGAAAAAGGTTGTCATCCTACTCATTGGACACCTTCGACTTGAAGATGTCTAATCTCTAGATGGCCAGGTAATCCCCCCGAGGGGGACTTAGGATGTTTACCCTTTGTAAACCCTTGGTAAACATCTTTTGTACACAAGTATTTCTATTGACTGAAGAAACTTACATGCACAAGAGACATGCACTTACCTCAGTACATTCAGGCATTAGACACTGCAAGCAGCGCTGTGCAACATGGTTGCCATTAATGTTTTTCATTAAAGTCACAATACCAGGCTTCAGTGAGGAAACAACCATGGAGAACTGCGCTGGAGTCTTGAGGGTCTCAATGACCTTTTGAACAGCCCTAGTCCTACAGTTGGGAAGAAAAAGTTAGCCAACAACTAAAACATATCGAGTCAAAACAGTATCTATCAATTGTGCAACAACACACGAGAGAGAGAGAGAGAGAGCCGACCCATGCATATTACACGAAATCCTAACAAGTTCCCCAGATCTTCTAGTGATTGTATGAAGTATTTGCATCCGCTGATCATCATCACAAATTTCAAGCAGTTTCTGTACTAGGTAATTTCCAAAAGGATCTGTCATGAGCTCAACAACATAATCAATGATCTCAAAACAAATCTTTTCAACATCTGTTGGGGTGCCCTCAGCCAATTTTCTCTGCAAGAAGCGGCAACCATGTTGGTCTTTGGCCATGAGATATATTCTGCCAGTGGCTTCATCAACAGAGTAACATTTCTGAGGCACTGGCTTCAGATAAGGGCTTTTAAGATCTGCATCTTCAGTTGACAAACCCCACAAACTCAAACTATCCAACTCAAAGCCTTTGGTCCTTGGAATAGAAAAGTCATGCCAATGATGGTGATTTGAGAGAGCCTCCTCATTTCGGCTGACACGGGTTAGCGATTCATTCTTACTCACAGAGCCAAACTTCACATTCTCTTGGGTGTTTGCTCCATGTGATCTTGTCAGGATTTTTTCAGGGAACTTCTGTTTTGCCACATTGTCCAAAACTGGCATTGCACTAAAATTTGGGAAAGACATGGCAGGATTCAGTAGGTTTAAGCTCCTGTAGTCAGCACTATTGTTCCAAAATGATTCTTGTTGAGAATTTTCAAGTTGGCAAGAGATTGGCACCTCAACAAATGGCTCCCTCAAGTTCTCACTTGTCAGTCTAGTTGTAATATTCCCTTGGTCTTGAATAGGATGCTGAGCTTCTAGCCTCTGAATGGGAAGATGCTGCAGGTAAAGGTATTGGTGATGTATCCTACAATATTGTTCCTCTTCTATATTCCTCCAACTTATCTGAGGCTTGTTTATTTGCTGCGGATGAAAATAAGGCTGCAGAGATTGTGCATCCAGGAAAAACTGTTGCTGATCAGGCATTGCAGGAAACTGCACACCATGGTGGACTGGCACATGAGAGAGGAACTGGAGGCCTTGCACCGCATGAGCCAATGGTGCAGTAGCAGAGAAATTTTCAAATTGCTGGTGATAGCCTACTTGGCGCTTCTTAAGTTCTTCAGCATTGAATTTTAACATATTTGAACTTTCCTGGCCAGCTTTTGTCTCACCAACCTTGTCGAAACCACAAGGTACATTTTTTGGATATTGAAGAGAAAGGATAGCCCTCACATTTGGATCCACATTAGAATTAGGTTTCTTTAAGTCCTTTAGATGTTGGCCATCCAATAAAATGGAGTAATTCTCTAAGGATTTCGTCTCTGCCAAAGGAGCTCCGACTTCCGCTGTCACACCATCAGTAAAGCTCAATCCTGCAAATGCAGATGTCAAGGACTGATCATCGGGCAGATTCATTTCCTCTGGTTGAATCCTTATAATGGGTAATTGCTTAGTTACATTCAATGAGATTTTTCTGTCACCTAAACTCCCAAAGTTTTGGAGTTTCTCACTGATAGGCCCTTCGCAGGAATTCACACTGATAGGAGACAAACTTCCCTCGAAAGACACCATCTTTGGTCCAGTGTCATCAGAATGTGGTTTCCCAGAAGTAGCAATTGGTATCTCACCAAGAAGTTTCTCAAATTCATCAAATTCCAGCTCCATTCTCCCTTCCTTCATTTCGCCAATCGTGAAAGGTTTACTTATCCAATCTGTCAAGAAAAGTAAGCTCTTTGTGATTCAAGCATCCGATCTGCCAAACAGACTAAGGTCTACCAGGCAATACGGATCCATTGCAAAAAAAAAAAACCTTTAATGGAGAAAGGAAACTAAAATCACTTAAAAATCAGTAATCCCAGAGTTATTTCCAAATAAGCATTATTTTTATAAAAAATTACTAAAGAAGAAAACAATCAGAGAAAAACCAATCCTCCCACTAAAGCGACTGATCATCAAAATTCCAAGTCAGAAAAAGAACATATATTCATCAACAGATACTGTCATCCCCATGTCACCAAATTCTCCAAACACAGGACAGAATTGAATTTTGAAAAATACAAAGAACAAAAAAAAAAAAAAAAGATCTAAATACAGCAATTCAAATAATAGGAAAACTACTAAGATCAGTAAAACATCACCAGATTCTACGCTAGATAATCAATTCAATGTCAAAAACCCAGATAAAAAACGGAGCCCACAAAATACTACGGAACTTGTATCATCATCATCATCATCATCATCAGTCATCGGACCAAACAACTCCGTCCTCAAGTTTTGTCAAATAGAAACCAAGAAGGAAAAGTCGAATGTGAGAGTAATTCCCACAGAATCAGAAGCGAAAGTCAACTAGTTCGTCACATGTGCCAATAATGCGCGATCATCAAAACGGAGAATACAGAATGAAAGATAATTACAAGTGGAAAAAGAGAAGAAGGAACAATGCAGAAGAAAGCAAGAGTCAAGAAGTGAGAATCCCAAGTGTAAAAGGGCGTACCAGTGATAGAAGAGGCGTCATTAGAGACAAGAAGAGGGTATGGTGGAGGGTGAAGAGAAGATGACCCAGAAACAGAAGAGAAAGAGAGGCGGCGTGAAGAAGGAGAGGTTTACAATGGAGTGAAGAGAGAGAGAGGGGGGGAGGAGGTGGCAAACGCTGATTTAGCACAAATACAAAGGAACGCAAGAAGAAACGGAAACTAGAAATGGGAGAATTACACATGCATGGAATTGGGTGGAATAATAATAATAAGAATAAAACGATGATGGTATGTCATGGTTTGCTTTGCGGCATTACTTTACTTACTTATATTTAATACGAACATACATAAATGATACATAAACATCCTTCCTAATACCAATATCTTCTTATCTTTCGTATCATATGCTGCTTCTCTTCTCTTATTTTCATATTTACTTTCCATATTTCCTTCTTTGCTTTATTTCGGTTTTTTTAGGCTAAAAGCTGTAAAAAGAAAGAGATGCTCTATCTCCTGCTAATGAATTTATCTTCTTTTTAATGCATGATGTATAAAATGTTTGCAATATATATATATATATATATATAGAGAGAGAGAGAGAGAGAGAGAGAGAGAGGGGAGAGAATTGAATGGTGCAACATTAATAGGTTATCTTTATCATAATTAATAATATCTTATTAGTGGATCGTTATCTACAGTGCTGGGTGTTATCGAGATCCTCATTTCTCACTTCATCCTAACCAACCCACTTAACTCTCTCTCTTCTACACTATTTCTCTGTTGTAGATTTCATATGGAATGAGACCACACAGCTAATCCTTAATTATAACACCTATATACCCACAAAATGTAATGTCTCGAGACGTATAGAGTCTACACTCCTTATTCTCCTCTCCACACCAAATGACAATTCTGGCTTGGATTACACCTTAATCGGGTCGGTTGATTAAAAGAGAAAGGGAATAAACTAGCCTTATTTTTACATTTTGGACAAAGCATTTCTATTATTATTATTATTATATGTATACTTCTACAATTATATGTGTTCTTTTAGACAACAATTGCCGTTCCATTGAGTAATTTGTTTTTGTAAAATAAATAAACCCATCTGATCTCTTTCACGTTCACACAAACTCCCTCTCCCTCGATCTCTGCGCGCACACATCCTTCGTGTTAACAAGATGCCTTTCCCTCATACAATTATGGTCGCTACAATTAGAGAACATCATTTAAAAAGTGAGTTGGTCCAGTCCAAGCTTTATCCGATCTTCCCAAGAACTGCAGACAGTAGTCTCTTGACTAAACCTTTCCTATCACGGGTGAAGCTTAAGCCAATTCTGGTGCTTACAAAGCTCAAACTCTTTTAATTTATATACCCTTTATGTATAAACATCAGCCTGCTTGTCTTTTTCTATGGAATAATGCTACACGCCCCGCTGGGGGTGTAGGCTTGCTTTTTTATGTGTTTTTTTTAAGTATTTTTTAATAATCTTTTTTTTAATTTCTGGTTAAGGAAGTATTTTTTAATAATATTCTAAATTTATTTTATTTTTTTTAAATATTTAAAATTGTTAAAAAAATCTGTAGAAAAAAAAAACTTAAAAAAAACACATCAAAAAGTAAGGCTACACCCCAGCGGGAGCTGTAGCATGACCCTTTTCTATGTTGTTTAAATCGGAGAAATGAATACCAAGATGATGATCACGAATAAATGGTGAGTGCCACTGCTAGGTCTAACATTATAAATGCCATACCTTCTGCAGGCCCCGCACCAGACAAAAGTGGTCCCATGTGTGGTGCGTAACACAACTTCGCGTCCAATTTACACATTAGAAAAATAGAAGGGAGAGGGAGAGAGAGAGAGAGAGTAATGACTAATGACATTCAACGCGCTGAAAATCACTCAAGGCAGTCACAAAAAGCTAAAAAGCATTATAGACCCAACGTCGTACATGCGTTGCATTCTCTCCTGTAAGCCTTGAAAACATGCTCTACTCCAGCAATCTAACCTCACCACAATTTTACGTCTTTTGCTGGGACATAATACAAAAATTCAGATCTAGTTATTAAACTACTAACAGAGTTGATTTATGTGCCAGCCCTTTGCGCCAATTTTGCTACGGCACGGGGTTTTTTCCACACCCCCCCTCTCTTGCATCTCCCGCTTCCGTTTGTAAAGCTCTGCCGTCAATCAACCTTAGTAGCCATATCCTGAAACAACCAAGAAATAACCCCAAGGCATGAGTTTCGAAAACATCATCTAGAAAGAAGAAAAGGATAAAATTGGCAGCATCACAATATCACAATTAACAACTTCAGACCTGAATTGTCCATGGGATTGCCAGCAGGCACTGATTCGGGCTCCTTGATTTCAACAACTACGCAATCTGACATCAAGAACGTTTTTGCTACGGAGGCTGCATGCTCAAGGCAACATCTGACCACCTACAACAAGTAACTAGCTTTCAGACTTACCTTGAAAACAGTTCGACTAGTAAAATAATCCCCTTCACCTTCCGTGCATCTTAAATCCCCATAACAGAATCAATCAACATGCAAACCAAAACCAAAATAGCTTAAGCTAAGCCAACCACACTTTTTCTCGCAGCTACCACAAAAAGAAAAAAAGAAAAAAAAAAAGAAAAAAGAGATGAATATTGTTCAATAGACTGACACAAGGAAATCAAGCACAGGTGCACGAACATGATTTTAACAGAGTTTTGTCAGGGTAAGGAAATCTCTACCAATTCTGGGGGCGGTGGCACAACATTCCTGTGTTTAGCTTATTCAAGATGTTCCGATAGTTTTGAGTGACAGAAACCATTATGTCTTTCATAGTTACAGAAACCCACACGCTAGAAAGATGTGCCAACATATATAAAATTTTCCCAAACAAAGAGCAAAAATCATGAGATACTACTCATCACCTTTAACCAGCATGATCAGATGACTACACTCATAATTTCAGAGTGATGGAAGCATTAATTTAATCATATGTTGTTCAAAATTTTAACTCCCAGCAGCTTCAAAAGAAAACACACCAAATGCAAGGCAAAACCAACTTATGCTTCACTTGAAGAGTTTCAAGATGGCAACTCACCTTAGTTGGATCAATTATACCAGCAGCCATTAAATCTTCGTATTTACCGGTCGCAGCATTATATCCATACTTAGGATTGTCACTGGATAGTACCTGAACGCAAAGGAAACAGAAAAAATCCATAGTCAGTACAGTACAACATTGTAGAGTTCAACGCATACTACAATGACAAGAGAAATGGGGATACCTTCTCACTGACCACACTTCCATTAACACCAGCGTTCTTGGCAATCAATTTCAATGGGTAGCTCAAAGCTCTTTTGACAATATCTGCTCCAACCTGCAATTAACCCGAATAATGTGACCCTGAAGTGCTGGCTTGAAAATATCAAAAGAAGAAACTGATGCTTCCTTTCATATTCAACATGATCTATAAATTTGCGTGATTTCTTCCGTATCTAAGACTTTGATTGCTTAGATGTGACTTTCACAATTTCAGCAACTTCAGGACTAACCTTTTCTTCATCATTGTCAAGGCTGTCCTTGATAGCATCCACCTTTGACGCAAGTCTCAGCAAAGTGCATCCACCACCGACTACAATACCTTCCTCAACCGCAGCCTGAAAATCATTGGAATTGTCAACAATGCTGCTTTATTTTGTAGCAGAAACATGATGAGGGCTCTCCACTAGCATACAACATATTGGCACTAATAGTACTGAAATGCTGCATAATTTTAATCATAAATTACCTTGGTTGCGTTAAGAGCATCTTCAACTCTCAGTTTCTTCTCTTTAAGTTCTGTCTCCGTTTGTGCACCAACCTTTGCATTCCGTGGGAAGTTGATGAGCATAATATTTTATACTTAATCACAGATCGCAATTATAAGAGGTAATTGATAACTTACCTGAATCACAGCAACACCACCTGACAATTTTGCAATCCTTTCATTCAGTTTTTCCTTCTCATAGTCTTGTTCTGCAGCCTGGGTTAGAATACATTTTGGTTACCTTTAAAATAATCAAAATGTATCACACACATGCAAGGCTCGGGTGTGTGCACGTGTCTGTGTGTGTGTGTGTGTGTGAGAGAGAGAGAGAGAGAGATATGTATACCTCAATAAGATTTCTAATCTGTGCAACTCTCTTGTTTACAGCTTCTTGTGTGCTTCCATCACCAACAATTGTGGTAATATCCTTGGTAAGCACCACCTTTGAAGCCTGGCCAAGCACCTCCTTGTCAGCTTTGTCTAAGGTAAGCCCCACCTCATCTCTGATTACAGTTCCTGCAAGCCAAAAAAGAAAACAAATCACTCCACATATCAACAATAATTCAGAAGAACACAGGAAGGATAAAACAGAAGAGAACATGATGATGCTGACCGACCTCCAGTAAGAATGGCAATGTCATCAAGGTACTGGCTTTTTCGCTCTCCAAATCCAGGGGCTTTGAGTGCAGCAATCTTCAGAGCCCCTCTAAGCTTGTTCACAACCAGAGTTGCTAGAGCTTCTTGCTCAATGTCTTCAGCAATTATCACAATTGGGTATCCACCTCTGATAGCATCCTCCAAAACGTTAATAAGATCCCTTGCATTTGTTATTTTCTTATCAACAAGAAGCAACTGTATTACAAAAATCACATCAATTAGCAAAGCCAACACGTATTCCTGCCAACGATATTAATTGCAGGAAATAGAAAATAACAAGTAAGATCTGTCAGAATGCAAACCTTGCAATTTTCAAATTCAACAGCCATTTTCTCGCTATCAGTGACAAAGTAAGGCGAGATGTAACCACGGTCAAATTGCATTCCTTCAACAACATACAGGCTGTTCTCGGCACTTTTTCCCTCTTCTAGAGTCACCACACCCTTGCGACCCACCTTACTCATGGCTTCAGCTATCATGTTTCCAACTTCATAGTTGTTTCCAGCACTAACTGCTGCCACATCAGCCAGCTCACTGTCTTCAACCTGAAGACCAATGTCATCCTCGATTGATGAGTGACATTACTAGAAACTAAGTGGAACAATAAAGAAGAAATCATGGTGGCTCTATAATAATACTGCTTGAAATCAGGAAAGAAACGGCTGGTTAAACATTACCTCTTTTGAGATCAACTTAAGCTCAGACACTAGAGCTTTTGTGGTCTTCTCAATACCTCGAGTAATTAAGACAGGGTTTGCACCAGCTGCTACCACCTGGAATTTAACGAGGTCCGGACATCATTCATTATGAAAGAAAAGGCAAAGGTTTGTATTCTTCCTAGTCTCTAATAAGAAGTGGACAGGACAGGGTCCAGACAACTCCATGGCATGATTGATGATACCAACCTTAACACCCTCGGCAATAAGACCTTGTGCAAGAACCACAGAAGTTGTTGTTCCATCACCAGCCAAATCATTGGTCTTGGCAGCCGCTTGTCTCACTAACTTAGCACCGATGTTCTCAACTGGGTCTTCCAACTCAACCTTAGATGGGAAAAACCAGAGTCTATCAATATATCACAATAGATGATAAAGAGTTTTTGCAATTGAAAAACAAAAAGTGGATGCAAGCATAAATCGTGCAAAGCAGAGTACCTATAGAATAGCATATAAAAGTCATTATCAACACAATATTGTTGGACAGCTTCTATAGGGTCCAACCTTTATCTAATGGCTTAGCTTTCTTTTTCAATACCATTCGCCCATAGAAAGGTTTTATAAACTAACGTGTTTAAATTTCATATTTTTTTGTAGCCTTTTCTCCTCCTAAATAGTTGTTATCTTGTATACCTCCTGTATTCTTGGGTTGCGCCTTTTAATACATTTTTATTACTTACTAGATAAACATAATCTTGTTGGGATTAACAAGTTCAACTGCTCCTGAGTTTCAACAACAATGGAACCTCAAACCAAAACATTCCAAGGGCTGGATCAAGACTGTTTTGAAGTTCAATGGACAGCCTTGGTGTCATAATTAATAATGTATTATTGTATACCTCTTTTGCCACTGTAACACCATCATTAACAATTTTTGGGGAGCCATACTTGCTTTCTAAAACAACATTCCTGCCTTTTGGACCAAGAGTAACTCCAACTAGATCCGCAAGCTTGTTCACACCAGTCTGAAACAAAACAAGAAATATAATTTAGAAGCTAGAATTTTAAAAAAAAAAATGGAAACTTCTCTCCAATAAGAAAACAGTTAACAGTGTCTAAACTATAGACTCACTTGCAGTTTCTTAATAGCTGAGCCGTCCTTGTTGAAATGCAATTCCTTTGCCATTGCAAAAATCAAGGGAGATCGGTTTTTTCGTGATATCACACTCTGCCTCCTAGCTATGGTGAATGGGGAAAAGGAAGCCGAAGATGACAACTTGTCGGAAGATGGAACAAATTTCTTATCCATAGCGCGACAGCTAGGAGAAGCCAAGGGGCCAACTGAAGACATGGCAGTGAAAGTTGATGCCATTTACCCCGCAAGACTCTGGAAAGTAAACATCATACCGCTTTAGTAACAGTAAATACATAAAAGAAAAGAAAGTAATTCCAACTATAATCATTTAACAACCCACTAACGCAGAACAAAGACGGTTCATGTACATGTGAACGAGGCTATTCCTCAGAAGAATAAGTCAAACAATATACCAAAGCCAACTTCACTTCAACTTGAACATCTTCAGGACGAAGTTCATTCAATAAAAATGGGGAAGAAGATAAGAGCTTTAATCCAAAGACAAGAGATTGCAATTGATTCAACGCGGTATCAGCAGTTATTGGCTCGAGCATACGTAAAGAAAACATTGATCTTCCAAATCAGAATAAATATAGTCGTTGGATCTCACGAATATTGAGCAAAATTTCCAATATAAAGTATGCATAGATAGCATAGGTGATGGTTTAACATGATTGACCAAATTAAATAGTCATGCATATCGAAGCAGTTCAATTATCTCAACCGTGGACGCAATATTTTGGGGGGAAAAACCGCAGTAGCTCTAGGCAATCGTATATCAGTTTAGCACACCGGAGAAAACAAGAAATGCAGCCGGATACCAAGCGATATCAATAATTTCTGGGAAAGATAAGCATTTTGCCCACTAAATACAGAGCCCAACCAAAACTCATAACATTTGTCTATTCAAGGGAAAGATATGGAACAAAAAAGTTAATCAAATGAGGCAAAACAAAACCAAAAGACATACAAGAAGAAAAGGAAGAAGGGTTAAGTGAGTATGGAAGGGAATGTTAGAAATGGAACTTACCAAGAAACGGCGGAAGTGAGGGTGAGCTTTGATGCTAGGGTTTAGCGTTGGGCGAGGGGGGGTTTTGGATAAGAGACGCCGAGAGTGCTTTGTAGATGTCGTAGCGATAGTAGTAGTAGTAGGTATAACTTATAAAGTAGAGTAAAATTATCTTGTGATTTCTCTCTCCTCAAACACACGGAAACGGAGCCCTTTGGGTTTGGAGAATAAACAAATTGAAAAGGGATCCTGAAGCTTCCAGTGAGTCTGGGCCGTTGGATATAGTGGAGCAGCAGTTTTGTTTGTCCTACGTTGGAACACTCTAGAATAACCCTTTTTTTTTTTTTTTGCCTGTTTTAATGAGTTGCTCTTTTTTCTGATGTCAAGAAAACATACTTAGGTGAAGACAGGCCTACTAATTGGGTTAGGGTTGGTCCGACTTGGGCTTGGACATGATCTAATATGGACTTTACTCTTATGACATGTTAGAGTTGGGCTCAGATGGAAATAAAAAAGTGTTACAGTTTTGTATTTATTAATTTTTAAAATTTTTTTTTTTTAAAAAGGTACCTATTACTTTGAGAACACGCAAATTAATAGTACAAGCCAAATGGATGACGTTTGGTTATGAAAATTCCTTCAAGTGGATCTAATTGGAATTGGTGACACTTACACCCGAAAAGTTCAACGTTCAACAAATTCAAAGGAGGGGATGCTAGGCAAAGCTCCCAAGTTCCCAACCCTTTTTGTTTTCTGATCATTAAATAATATTAACCGTACCATTCATTAGTAGTGGCAAATTACGTTCCACTTAATTTTTACCTATATACCACTTTTGTGTACTAAAATATATATTTTTTCTGTACGTACGTGTCGGCGACCATGATCATACACACACACACACATATATATATATATATATATATATATATATATATACTACTTAATTATTAGTGATCATTGGATCAGTTTAATATCCAGTGCAGCTTCCTGCATGCATGCATGCATGGATTAAACACTTCCACCTAATTAATTTGTTATATATGGCTGGTTTGTGAGTATATATTATACTATACTATATATTTGTTATGGCTGGTTTGCGTTTCCAAAAAAAATAAAAAATGATCCGAAAAGGTTGATATATCCAACTTAAAATTTTGTGATCAGATAAATTAAGTATATATATATATATATATAGCTAGTCTAGTTTATAAGTTTAATTTAGAAGATCACAGATATATACTATATATTATTCTTTTGAAGCCTTGCACTCAGTAAAAAAAAAATTACTTTGAGCGGAGCACCAGTCGTTTATATCGTTAGTTATTTTTGTGTTTTTTTTTTTAATATTTTTTAATATTTTTAAATATTTTTAAAAAATAAAAAAATATATATCAAAATATTTAAAATCACTTCCTTAATTACTAAATTCTAAAAAAAAAAAAAATTAGAACAATACACTATCGCAGTCAACTATAGACAGCATACAAGCTTGTCTCTTTTACTTTTGAGGAATCTACTTCATTGATATTTGAAAATTACCAGTCATGCGCTTCCATCGATGCATTTCCAGCGTTACAAGTTAATAATTTGAACCAACTGCACTGCATTCCACGCACGCTAAGAAGATTAATGCTAATCTCACCCTCATATGTATCGAAAATTCGATACATCACATCATCATCTGAGTATATATGATGTGACATATTTATTATCATTAAATAATCATTTATTAGATGATTATTTATCATTCAATAGTAATAAATATATCACATTTTACACAGTGAATAGTAATGTGGTGTATAACATTACTCCATATATATATTATGAAAAATTCTATACGTCATACTATTATCATCCTACTTTCATCCAACTAATTAAGATGTGGTATATTTATCATTATTAAATGATCATTTATTACATGTTTCTTTATCATCTAATGATGATAAATGTACCACATATTACTTAGTATGATCAAAATAGAATGAGAGTGTAGTGTATAGTATTACTTTGATCATCATTTATATATATTATATATAATATATGAGTAATGTTATACACTACACTCTCATTCTATTTTAATTATACAGAGTAATATGTAGCACATTCATCACCATTATATGATAAAGAAGCATGTAATAAACGATTATTTAATAGTGATAAATATGTCACATCTTATTTAGTGGGATAAAAGTGGGATGATAGTATGGTATATAAAATTTTTCATATACAAATTAACAAAAGCCTTTGATTACCATAAATTATTCAACAAAGAGTACTGCATGCATGGATTAATATCACAATTATAACATGTACAAGCTAGCAAATTAGATAGATCATAGCTGATCAATATGGAAGAAAGCTAGAACAATAATATTCATGATGCAGATCGATCAGGTTCTAGCTCGCTATATATATATATATTGTACAACAAATTAAGAAAACAAGTACTAGTAGTAGATCAAATATTATTTATTTACCTTCGATCGATGAGTACTGGTGTTGCGATCATTCAAATATACATAAGCTAGCTAGGCAAGCTTGATCATTCATTATTAATTCTGATGAGAATTATTAGTTAATGATCGATGATCTCCAAAAACTTGTGTCAACAAGTCATATTGGTTGGCAGTGGAATGAGATGATGATGAAGAAGTGGTAGTAGTTCCATGATGATGTAGATCATCGGATTGGGAATGGCTGTGCAACCCATCATACACCACTCGTAGACTACCGGCCTCCGAGGTGGACCAGTCTGCTCTCTTCTTCGCACCACAATTACTTCTTTGGCACTTGAAATAGCTTCTGATCATCATCATCATCAGTACCATTCATTTATTATTATTAATCATGGAATATCACTACTCATACAAATTATTAAGACAAGATCTAATTAATCATCTGCGTACGTATATATACCTGACTTTGCCAATATTTTTTATGAACTTTTGGCCATATTTTTTCCATTCATACCCATCTTCTGGTAAGACCAATCGATATCCTCTACCGTCTATATCCTGCTGATCTTGATGACCTCTATCTCCATCCTGATCAATTTCCCTATATGTATACAGGAGGAGGATGATCAGTTAAGACATCAAGAGCATTAGAATATATAATTTACTACTTGTTGATCTCTCGCACCAATATGAATATTATACAGTGGCATGCATAAAGATGCCACACACATTCAGATTATAATATGCAGATGGATCGAGGACTAATTTATATAATATGCTTACACATATGAGATATATGGTTAGAGAAAATTAAGGGCCGGCTGGAGGAGAGAAGGGATCTCAAGTAAATTATATCGGTTCCAGATATATATAAATATTTTTCACGTCCAGCCATTAGGTTTAATAATGGATAGCTACAGATCAAATTACAAGCTGGTAACAAGAAAATAAAGGGGAAAGTTGCTTCTTTTGGACAGAACTCTTAAGAACGCATTGATCAGATATAGATTGGAATAAAGCAAACGCATGAAGATCTTCAATCACAACAACAACAAGAACAGAAAATAGTGAGTTAAGTCGGCTAATTAAGTAAAGCTGAAGTCGACCAAGATGATTAAACAGTACTAGTAACGTACATATGTATGATGTGGGAGACAAGCATATATGTTGAGACAGATCTGAGGTTAAACCAAGCAAAAGAACTTTGCAGACACATGAAATGATTATTTTTTTATCTAGCTAGCCTAATCTCGGAAGTTTGGGTCCACACATGAGATGGAAACAGAAAGCCGATCGAGGAGGAAAAAACACAGTGCTTAAATAGGTCCCTGCAAATATATATAGATCTATGGACAAAGATCAGCAAACTTGCATCAAAAGTACATGACTTCGGAGTACCTCCATTTACATGAAGTACATCATGATTACATGCGCGTATATCCGATTAGAAAGCAACTAAAGAATAAATGGAATCACTGCAATCAAAGTTCGAACTCCTTATATGATCCAAGGTAAGACATAAATACACACACACATTGGATCTCACGGATAAAATACAACTTTATATATAGTTGGAATTTAAGAAGGATCTAAGAATTTACTGAGGAAATTTGTCGGAAGATATCAGGAAATAGAAAGGAAACTGCCTAGGAGATCATGGCTATCTGTCTTTAAGATTTTTTCCTTGCAACTTCTAGCTGGACTCATAAAGTTAGAGAGAAAGGAAGAAAGAAGACATACACAGAGGGTTGTCTGCTATGGGAAGCGTCACTCATGGCAGCTACTTTCACACCCAGAAAGGGCCAAAAAGTACTATTCAACTATTTTGTGGAAAACTGAGAAGAGAGAGAGAGAAGAAAATGTTGTTTTCTTCAATATAAATAATATATTTCTCTTCGGGTTTGGCATTTTTCCACGAAAGAAATGGTAGTACGTAAGAGAAAATTCATTTACATTTCCTTTTAAGAGCAGGCCAGAGCCACTTTCACGGGACTCCCATGACCTTGAATTAGCATTCAGCCAATGAGAACCGGGATGTGATAAAAGTTGGCTCACTACCATTGTACCACGTGTCGTTGGATTTTACTATACAATCTTCACTATATTTTACATTCTATATTTTTTTAAATTTTTAAATTTTTAATATTTTTCTAAAAAAAATTTTTGAGTTTATATTTTTAAAACTATTTTAAATTTTTTATTCACTATTTATATAATAAATGGGTTTTGTTATTCATCCTTCCTACACTTCATATTCTAAACTCCATATTTTTTAATATTTTTTAATATTTTTTTTAAATTTAAAAAAAAAATTTAAAACTATTTATAATTTTTTATTTACTATTCATATAAAAATATATTTGATAAAAAAATTAAAAAAAAAAGTAAGTATGGAATGAGATGTGAATAGTGAAGATTGAATAGATTTTTTCTTTGTGTCGGAAAGGAAAAAGAACAAAAAATGGCGAAGGGATAGAGACGAGAGCATGACTACGTACAGGTCTTGAACAACTGTAAAGTGACGTAGATTCGGTGACGTCATCATCTACCAATTTGTCACTACCTCTTTCGAATTAAATATAAATGTATGACTTTTTTTGTTTTTAGAGATGAAATGAAAACTTTTGAGATGAGATAAATTGTTTATTTTATTTTTGTATTGAAATTTAAAAAAAAATGATAATAAGATGATTAGGTGAGAGAATATGAGATGAATTTGAAAAAATTAAATTATTTATTTTATTTTATATTAGAATTGAGAAAAATGTAATGATAAAATTGAGATGAGATGAGATGAGATGTTTTTCGAAAACAAACGAGGCCTATCTTTAATTTATTTATAATTTTTTAGAAAAATGTCAATAAAGTATAGAAGTACTGTTAAAAAAAAAATTGATGTAGGGTGGGTCCTTAATTTGCACGTACTATGAAAAAATGCTCATCAAGAGGACGCCGCCGCACTTGAGAGACTCTCACTATGTTGTGGTTTTTCTTTTTCTATTTATTTCCCAAGCTTTTGAGTGTTCTCTTGCTGTTTTTATGATTTGGGAAGTGAGGATCAGATGATATTCGGTACGAGTATTCATGATTTTATCTTTCTGTTTTTTTTTTTGGGTTTGTGGCAAGCCAAAGTTGGCATGGTTAGTGTTGCACAGAGATTGAATTTTGGTTCTTCTTCTAGGAGATAAGTATATATCAAATGATCTTTAGGTCCCGTTTAGTTGCAAGATTTAGTTGATATCAACTCAGCTCAGTTTAATTTTAAATTGAGTCTAACATTCAAATATCAAACTCTCAAATTACTAAATTCAAAACCTCCTTACACGTGAGACTCACAATTTTTTTCAACTCAACACATCTTTATTTGTGAGACTCACAACTTTTTTCAATTTTCTATAAATAGTACTAAATGCATCTTAACATCCAAATACATCTAAACTCATTTTAGATGGGCTCCACATAACTCACTTCATCTACTCAACACACTATTATTTATAAAGAACTCAGCCTTGCTCAATGTCCAAATGTAGTCTTAGTCATTCTTTGATGGGTCAATACTAGGGACATGGGATCGTGTAAAGAAATCCCTTAGATGAACAGTAATTATTATTGTTCATGAAAACAGTAAAATGTTGTTCACATTAGGGGTCCATGTGTCCAAACCATTTCTGTTTTTGATGTCTAGTGGCCAGGGTGAGTTTCGCCTGTAGAGGATTTTTGCGTGGAAGCAAGGAAGAAAGATGAGCTTTACAGTGTACGTGTAAATGGTTTTCGCAAAGAGGACAATAAGCTTCTTCAATTTGATTGATTACATTGAGCTCATGTAATGTTTCAGACGATCAAACTGGAAAACAAACACAAAAAATAAAGAATGTTCATCTAGGTTTCGATGTGAAATTTTGGAGAACAAAAATGACCAGAAATTGAGCAATATGGTGACACTCTCGTGAGAGTATTTGTCTCACAAATTGGTTATGAACAAAGGAGAATCAAGTATATTCATTATGTACAAATGATTCATATTTATAGACCATGGGGTACTGGTTGGCAAGGGGCACAATCATTAATAAATGACACAACCTTTTGACTAAATTAAAGGGTTGCGTCCCTTGAAACTTTCTCAACCATCACCCTCATGGGAACTATCACAATGGAGATGGTGTAATTCCAAGAGGTACACCGTTTGGTGATCACACCCCTTAAAATTACATTTCTCACTTGATCACACAAAACGATGATGATTCGGTTAAGTATTTTTACGTTGGTACCAATATAAGTTTTTCACTACTCAACTTTCATCTGCATATTCTTGCAGATCAACATCAGATCACGACAAGCCTTTATATAAGCATGTTTTTGTCATTACCTTATCTAATTGCACCTTGCACCATATATGCTTCCACTGACCACATATAAAGAGTGACTTCATTTCATTAAAAAAAATTTAGTAAACGACATCAATTTTTTGTGACTGAATCAATAATCAATATCTTTGTCACAATTGACGACTTTAGCCCAATACATAACGCATGTATCGATCTGCGCTAAATTTTCGTTAAGTACTTCCTTTAGATGCTATTCTTGAGGTTTCTCTAATTACCTTATTAGGGACTTTACAAATTATTAACCGATTATTTGGTTTATCAACCTGCGCTGAAATTTTATCAAGTACTTATCCTATGGTCATTCCAAAGATTTTCTTTAATCATCTTATCAGCGACTTTACAAATGAACAAAATTTTTATTTGGATATCACCATAATTCTATTTTTCTAAGCGTCCCCAAAAATTTTTTAGTTATGCATGTCGACCATGACGTTGCTTCATCTAGGTATCTCTCAACCTCATTCTAGTCACATGTTCTCTAAATTTCTCCAGAGACTATTATTTGGTTATTGGATCTGCTACCATCTCGATCAAGGAAATAAAATCAACATTAACCTCACATATTTCCACTATATCTAAAATATAGTGATAATGCACATTAATGTGTTTTTCTCTTGGAACTCTGTGTTCCACTTTTATCAATTAAATGATAGATTGATTATTACAAAACATATTGATTGGTTTTGCGTATGTATCCAAATTTAAGTTTTCAATAAAGTGTTTCATCCACACCGCATTACTCACTACAGTACTACAAGCAATATATTCTACTTCTATAGTAGACTTAGCAACACTTCCCTGTTTTTTATTCAACCAAGAAACGGTTGTTTCGCAAAATAGAAATATATATCCACTTGTAGATTTTCTATCATTTATATCACTTCTAAAATTAGTATCACTATAGTTGATTAATTCTAAATCATTGATCCTAAAGCATAATTTCATATTTTTTATACCTTATAAATACCTTAATATACGCTTCTTGCTTGCCAATGTTTCTTATTTGGATCAGATTGATATCTGCCTACCAATCCTACTGCATGAAAAATGTTTGATCTCGTAGTTGTCATTACATACATGAGACTTCCCACAGCTTGAGCATAGGAAATTTTAAGTATTTCACTTATTTCCTCATCATCTTTTGAGCACATATTTTTATTTAAAGCATAACCTTTGCAAACATGTGTACTTAGGATTTATTTTCCATACAAATCTTTTAAATGCTTTTTTTTAGATATTTTTATTAATCTAAATATAACATCTTTTAATTTCTATCTCTCTAAATTCTAATACCAAGAACATAGGCGACTTCACCTATATCTTTCCTTCTAGATTTAGATCTCAATAATTATTTTATTTTATTCATCATATCTAGACAATTACTTACCAGTAATATATCATCAACATATAACAATAATAATGTTACTTTATTATCATTTTTCCATATGTATATACAATGATATAGTGGACTCATTTCATATCCTATTTCCAAAATGGCTTGGTAAAACTTTAAGTACCACTATTTTGAAAATTGCTTAAGTTCATATGATGATTTCTTCAACCTATAAACTTTTTATTCATGTATTTGGAATCCTTCTCACTGAATTATATAGATATCCTCTTTTATGCCATCGAGAAAAGTTGTCTTTACATATAACTGATGTAACTCCAAATTCATCCCGACAACAATAAACATAATAATCCTTATGAATGTGAACTTCGCCACAAGCGAATACATGTCCAAAAAATTTATACCTGGTTGTTGAGTATATCTATTGATCACTAACCTTGCCTTATAATTTTTCAAACTATTATCAACTTTAAGTTTTCTTCTGAAAACCTACTTGCAACCAATAGTTTTCTATATTTTAGAAGATTTGTTAACTCCCAAATATTATTTTTATTTATTGATTTTATTTCATTTTACATAGCCTCAAACCATTTATTTGAATCGACACTACTGATTTCCTCAAGAAAATTTTTAGGATCATTTTCTAATTTTTCAAACTGGTATTTAGTGTATAATGAATTTAAAATAATACCAATGATTGTTTGGTTCTTTTACTCTCAATGTCTCCAACATCAATACCTGAAGGTTATTTTTATCTTTCTTTTATTTTTATTACTCTGTATCTGAGTAATATTAGGATTTTCATTGTCAAATGTTGTGAAGATGTGTTAATTTTTTAGATTATTTAATAAATCTATCTGATCAATTGGAGTAACAAGATTTGTATTTTCGAAGAAAATGACATTTATACTTTCTATCAATCTTCTATTAAAATGATAAAATCTGTAACCACTTCTATTTTCTACATACCTAATAAACCTGCATTCTTAGGTTTTACTTTTTAATTTGTTCCTTAGTAGCATTGGAATGAGCACTTGTGCCTTACAACCCCACACTTTGAGTTTACTTAAGTTTGGTTTATGTCTTATCCATATCTCGTAAAGCGTTAAACGTTTTGCTTTGGTTTCAACTCTATTTAATATATATGCCGCAATCGATAATGCTTCTCCCAAAAAATGTGTTGGTAGATCAACATATGCCATCATCGATCTCGTCATATCAATAAGAGTTCTATTTTTTCTTTCTACAATGTCATTTTGTTGAGACTTATATGACATAGTATAAATATGTCTTATATCATTCAATTTGCATAAATTATCCAAAGTTTCAAATTCACATTCTCTATCATTATTCAAACCTTTAATGGGTCTACCCATCTGGGTTTCTGTTTCTGCTTTATATTCTTTAAATTTCTCAATTATTGTCTTTTATTTATGTTTGAGTAAATAGATATGTCCATATCTTGAATAGTCATAAGTGAAAGTAATAAATTACTCAATTCATCTATGGGTTTTTGTTTTAAAAGGCCCAGAAATATTAGAATGTATAATTTTAAGTAAATCTGTAGATTTTCAACTTTTTGAAAAAAATTTATTATTCATTTTTTCTTTGATACATGGTTTACATATATTAAAATTATCTAAATTTATGAGTGGTATTAATTCATTTTTATACATTCTAATCATCTTATTTTTATTTACATAGTCTAATTTTTTTTTTTTTTTTTATATATACATGGGAGAGGGGGATTCGATCATTAGTTCTCTTAGTGAGAAACTAAGGTATTGCCAATTGGTCCAAATGATCTTTGCTTATATGACCTAATCTTAAATGTCATAAATATGTACAATCAGTAGACATATTCAAATAATCAGAAATAGATATTTTATTAATATTAACATTCAGTACATACATATCATAATTTTGTAGCAACTAGCTGCGTAACTGTCTGACGTGGCATGCCACGTCAGCCGGTTTAGTTAATTTTTTAAAAAAAAAAAGAAATCGAACACAGATAGAAATTTAGGAGGAAGCTTTACATTTCAGAACAGAAAAAACAAATACACATCATTTGCCATCCAAGAAACTCAGAGACAGAGCAAAAGCAAACACAGGAAAACTCTTTTATTTCATTGAAAGAACAGAGGTAATCAAACTTAAACAGAATCCCATCTCTGAAACTATGTAACTAAAAAAAAATCTCGATTACAAAAAATCAATCCAAGCAGTAAAAAAGCAAAGCTTTCTTTAAAAGCCAACCTGGCTTTGCATTGGATGAGACTTTGTATACTGAGGGTTTCCCACTTACAGCGGCAATTCCCCGTCACGCACCAAACCAAGAATTGCCCAAGACCCACGTCCTCACCAGCAACCCATCACGAAAAGCGAAGTTATTTCACCCTTCTAGAAAGAAGAATCGAGCCGAAACTAGAAAAAGCAGACTGGGCTGCGGCGGCTTCGTGGGGCGGCCAGTTCGTGGAGGACGATGGGGCTTCGTGGAGGACAATGGGAATCCTTGGATGTAGAAGAGGAAGAAGAAGACAGAGTGATGAGGCTTTCACGTGAAAAACGACACCGTTCTAATAAATGCCACATCGGACACGATGCCGCGAGGGTGCTGCGGCTCAGTTGCAAGTAGCATTTTTGTTCACTGATACATCACCCTTACTTATAACAACGGTTCCAGACTTAAACTCAATTGTATAGCCTTTCTTATTTAGTATAGGTACTAATACTAAATTCCTACGAATACAAATACATATAATACATCACTAAGTAAAATAACGGAGCCATTCACTTCAAATTTACATGTACCTTACCTAAGACATCGCAATATGCGTTGTTGCTCATATACACTATGTGCTCTCCTATTTTCTTCTCTCCAAATTTGACAAACAAGTCTTTGTTCCTGCATATATGTCTTGTTGCTACAGAGTCAACCCACCATGAATCTAACTTTGGTTCCATGAGTATTACTTCTGAGACTGTCATCACAATATTCTTACTTTCTTGTGTTTTTCCCTTATTAGGAAATTATAATTTGTAATGTCCATTCTTCTCACATTTGAAATAATTTCTAGTAAATGGTTTACTTTGCCTATTTTTTAATCGTTTCTTTTTTTTTTAAACTGTTTTGCTTCATTTTGCTAGGTATAGAACGTTTGTCCTGAGCCATCAACAAATTGAATGATTCACTATCTCTATTCATTCTCTCCATCTTTTCTCATTCAAGTACTAAAAGTATTGGAAGAGATGTTAGTGTTATTTCATTTCTCCTATGTGTTAAAGAAGTAACAATATAATCCTAAGATGAAGGAAGACCATTCCATATGATTGTAACTTGCATTTTATCAGTGAGAGGATGACCAACATCGTATACTTCTTTTGTAATCAATCTCATTTGAAGCACATGATCGCTTATGTCATTATTCTCTTTTATGTGAGTTCGGTTATACTTATCTAATAATAATTGTATATAAGTATCCGATTTTAAACCATATTTTGCTTCAACTGCATCCATAACCTCTTTGGTGTTTTCATAATCTTCAAAGAGAGGAATGATATATATGATCATTGCTTTTGCCTATTCATCGTGTTCTTCCGACTTGTCTCTGGTTATATGCTGCTTCCACTTCTATTTGGGTCATTTTCTACATTTTCTGATGGTTTTGATGTTGTTAATGTATATTAGGTCTTTTCAAGAGTTAGAATAAAAGTTATGTGCCGTATCTAGGCCCAGAAATTTCTTCTATTCAATTTTTCTATTCTTAATGAATCAATACATTTCTTCGACATCATAAATAATAAATCTTAAAAATTAACAAAAAAAAATATAGAAATAATAAATGTGTTTGATTGTAAATAAATTAAATACAATAGTTCAGCTGTGAGAAAATAAAATTATTACGAATTTAATAATAAAAATCTTTGGATTTAATTTAAGGTGACAGCCTAGAAATTCTTCTCATATTATATTTAAAATAAGGAGAATAATGGAAGTGATGTCCCGATCGAGTATTCCTACGAACTTTTCTTGATATTTCTCTCATTTTAGGAAATTTTTGAAATAATCTCGACAAATAAGTAGGGGTGTAAATCGGTCCAATCCGGTCCGGGGGGTGATGGATAAAGATTTTTGGTCCATCATTTTTCTCAGACCGGACTAGACCGGTAGCTATCGGTCCGATCTATTCAATCCGACCCAATTATTTTGTTTCATTTTTTTTTTCAAATAAATTAATTAAAAAATATTTAAATTACTGAATTTAAATTAAGTGAGTTATTAATATGGATTATGTAACTAATTTATTAAAAAAATATTAAACTATAATTATATTTATGATGTTGATAGTTACTACTTACTAACTTAGACTTTACTCTTTAATATGCATAGTTATTAATAATGTCATACATTTCATATATGGTTAATAAATATTAAATAATTTCATTGTACATAAATTATTTATGCTTGCTTGCAATGTATTTAAAAAGAATTTACCTAATTATTTTAATTAAGTGTAAATAGTAGAGTATGTATGAATGTATGAAGTACTAACTATTTACATATAATGACACAAATTATCACATGATTTATTATCAATTGATAGCATATATTATTTTATATTTTATATGGTCAATGATAATAGATTAGATGAAAATTATATCATTAACTTATATAATTACTATATAAAAATAATATATTAAATTATTTTAAATATATATATAGTGGTCTGGTCCGGTCCGAGACTGATTGGTCTCAACTCTGGTCTGGACCGAACTCCTTACACCCTTACCAACAGGTGCCCTATATTGATTTGGCATGAAATTTGGAGCACAACGGCTTTGAAAGGATCAAATTGGGCTTAAAATGTCCAAGAACGATCCAAAACACCAAAACTAGGTTGAACCGATTCAAAAAATCAAGTTAGCTCGTTTTCAAACCGGGTCCAGAAGAAGAAAATCGGTGGTCAGCGGTGCGGTTAGTGGCTTGGTCAACATCTTGTTCCTTCTCTTCGCTCACGGCTTGGCTTAATGCAGGGCTTGCGGCTGTTGATGATGGGTTGGCTCGTGGGCTGGTGACCTGGGCTTGGGTTTGAGTCCAGTTCTTTATGTGCCCACAGGCTTTAGCAAAATGGTTAGAGGCTTGGCCAGGATTCGTGTCGTTTGAAGTAAGTCCGCTTCAAATGAAACGGTGTTGTACGATTTGGCCGAAACGACGTCGTGTTGTTTCTTATGGGCGACTTCCAACGTTTTAGGAACGGCGTCGTTTGGGCTCTTGCTTGAAAAGGCGTCATTTGATGCACCGTTTGGTTCCCCAGTTGCGGCCAAAACAACAAGTCCTTTGGGTTGCTTTTCTCCTTACTTGGCTAAACGACAATGTCATTTAGCCGAGAATTGTTTGAATTCTCTTAACCGTTGACCAAAGGTGTTGTCTTATTCTTCCTCGTGCTTGGCTTCGGTCTAGTGAACTATTTGTCAGTGACCAAGGTTCTAATGTATCCCCGACACTTTCGAATCCCAGCGATGGTGTAGGACTCCAGCGACCAACTGGAACAATAACAGTGTGTGTAATATTATTGGACAGTCACTACTTTGATTTGTTAAAAATGTGCTAATAAGTTTCTTTAAAATAATAACAATTTACCAGATTTTAAAGATTCTCAGTAGGGGTGAGTATTGGGCGGTCCGGACCGAGAAAACCAGACCGGACCGGTCTTGGTTCGGTCTGATCCGATCCAATTTTTTTTAACCAAACTCATTTGGTCTGGTCCACGATCTGGCTATTTTTTGGACCGGACCGAACCGAAAATAAATAATTTTTATATATTTTTTATATATAATTAATTATATATATAATTATACTATATTAGAATTAAGTATAGACTATTAATACTATTATATATTTATATAGTTATACTAATGGTTATATTAGCTGTTATATTAGTTTAGTTATACTATATTATAGTGATTTATTATAAGTTATAAGTTTATAAGAAATTGTAACTATATTATATATTAGTATAAGTTATAATGATTTAGTATAGTTATAAGTATAGATTATAGACTATAGTTATACTTATACAATTATACTTATACTAAATTACTAATATTACTAATATATAGCTATAGCCTATAGCCTATACTATATTACTAATAGTCTAATACTTTATACTAATACTACTATATAGTTATACTAATAGTTATATTAGTTGTTATATTAGTTTAGTTATACTATAATTATTATAACTATATTATATATTAGTATAAGTTATAATGATTTAGTATAGTTATAACTATTAACTATAGACTATAGTTATACTTATACTAATATTACTAATATATAGCTATAGCCTATACTATATTACTAATAGTCTAATACTTTATACTAATACTATGATATAGTTATACTATAATTGTCATTATAGTATTAGAATCATAAATTATAATATTTATAATATATTGAATTTGAGTCATTTACATACTCTAAGTTAGTAACAAATTATATAATTTTCATCTAACCTAATCCTATCACTAATTAATATATAATTATACTATATTATAATTAAGTATAGACTATAGTTATACAGTTATACTTATACTAATATTACTAATATATAGCAACACTATATTACTAATAGTCTAATACTTTATACTAATATTATTATATAATTATACTAATTATGATTCATAATAACTAATCCCTATAAGTCTATCACTATATATATTTAGTATCAATATATTAATATATTCTTTAATGTATTACTAATACTATTAAGTATTAATAGTTATAGTATAAATTATAATGTATGTATAATTTATAAATTTATAATAGTATGTATAATTAAATATTTTATTCTTATTTATAATAGTATGTTAAGTATGTATCTTTCTTAATTATGGATATAATATGTATGGATAATTAAATTATTCATGCTTATTGCTTCATATACAAAATGTTAAAAGTTGTATATGACTCATTATGCATTAACATACTTTAAATTAGTAATAAAATAATAATTAACATCATCAATAATATAATTTTCAACTAATTTATTATCATTGACCATATAAAATATTTTTTTATTGAGTTTGTTACATAATTCACATTAATAAGTCATTTAGTTTAATTTAGTATTGTAAATAATTTTTTTTATTAATTGATTAAAAAATAAAAAAAAAGGCCGAACCGAATGGACCGATAGCTACCGGTCCGGTCGGGTCCCCTTGGGTGTTCGGTCCGGTCCAATTGATAGACCGAAAACCTTCGGTCCATCGCCGGATCGGACCCGTGTGCACCCTTAATTCTCAGTATACCCTAGGTCTCCCATCATAATTTGGAAAAGTTTTTCCCTTGGATTCAAAAGTCTCCGAAGATGATTGTAATATGCAAGTGTAGTTGGCAAACCAAGTATTTGCTTATTGATCGTCTTCTCAATGCGCGAAATTAACCCCTCTATTATGACCAGACTCTTGATACCACTGTAGAATTTTGGAGAACGAAAATTGGGCAATATGGTGACACTCTTGCAAGAGTATTTGTCCCACAAGTTGTTGATGGACAAAGGAGAATCAAATATACTCATTGTGCACAAATGATCCCTATTTATAGACTAGGGGCACAACTATTGGTAAGTGATACAACCTTTTGACTAAATCAAATGATTGTTTCTATTGACACTTCCTCAACCATCACCTCCCGAATGGTTCTCTCACTATTGAGAGTTTGTCATTCCAAGGAGTACACTATTTGGTAATCACACCCTTTAAAATTACATTCTGTTCTACGGACTACGATAACTAATGCCTTATAAAAGTTAGCTTTCCAAGGGCAAACAAATACAAAAAATCATGCAGCAGGCTGATATGTTACAATCATACACTGTCTAGATTGATATTTACTTACTGTTAAAATAATCGAATTTCAAGTAACTATGACAAACATATATAGTGTTAAAAAGGAAAGAACAACAAATCAAAGCATTAAACTTTCTTTCCAAATTCCCCCTTCCAAAAAAAGAAAAGAAAAAGAAGAAGAAGAAGGCTACCTAATGCAAAAACTTCTCCCTTTAAACTGGAGAAGGTGCTTAATAAGAAAAACCCAGACCAAGAACTCAGTTACTCTGTGCATCTTCTTTTCCTTTTGACTCTGTATCTGAAACTTGGCTAATTATAGTTAACATAGTTTTTTCAGTTGAAACCTCAGTAGGGGCCTGAAGAGGCTCCAAGGAGTCCACTATATCTCGCATTAGAGGTCTTGCCTTTGGATTCCTGTTTAAGCAATGGTAAGCTAGCATGGCTGCCTTGTGAACTCCTTTAATAGGATAATCTCCTTCTAGTCTTGGATCTATGATATTCATAAATTTTTTCTTCTCTTTAAGCAACGGGATAGCCCAATCTGTTAGGTTCTGCTCTCGGGCTGGCCGTAACTTGTCTAAGGATTTTCGTCCCGTAAGAAGTTCAAGAAGAACAACGCCGAAGCTATAAACATCACTACTAGAACTTAGATGGCCTGCACAAAACAAAAGATGTTTATGATGTGATCAGTTTTCAGCATTAACTTAAAAGGAATAATGCTTAAACTTTTCAGTGTTCACCAAAAACCTTTTCCATTTCACATGCCGTGTTGAACAACATAAACAAACTCCTCTCTTCTCCAAAAATCTCCCTGGCAAAATGTGCTTACTTTGATGTTTTTTTTGAAAGGATGCTTACTTTGATGTTGACAAGGAATTCTAGTCAGAACATAGCTTACCTGTCATAATATACTCGGGTGCAGCATACCCATATGTTCCCATTATGCGAGTAGAAACATGAGACTTGTCTCCCTCTGGCCCATCTTTTGCAAGGCCAAAGTCAGAGAGCTTTGCATTGTAGTCCTATTTGTGAATCATGTATATAAAAACCCAAGTAGTAAGTTAAAAGGTGGTGATTTGATTATAATTTGACATAATAGTACTTTGATTGCACTAGAATAGAATAGATATGTCTCTTTAATATATGCGAGTTTCAAGGAATTTGCAGTGAATTCTTTATCCAAACAATAAGGCCTAACAGGGTAAAACGCTGAACTACTTAAAAAATGTTTCACATGGATTGTATACTCCTAATCCAATTGGTAAACTTTTGAGGCGGTATGGTAGGAATCCACCTTTCCCCTTACCAAATTCCAACTGCTGCCTCATTTTATAGTTAATGCATTTGTATTAAAAGAACAGAGTTCCATCATTATAATCTATAATGAGCCTTCATCTAAGAAATTGAATGGTGTCTTTTTCTATGATATGAAACAAAGGGAAGCCAAATAATTACTTGATCTTATTTCTTCAACAATTATTCAGTTCGTATACTAACCAAGTCTAACAGAATATTAGACGTCTTAAAATCACGATAGATGACAGGTTTCTCAGCTTCATGGAGAAAGGCCAGTCCTTTCGCAGCTCCAAATGCAATTTTCATTCTAGTGGACCAAGGCATAGGAAGCAATACTCCTACAAAAACAAAAGACAAATTACGTTATCACTATTGAAACTAAACTAAAGCCACGCCCGACTGCCAACAACAACAGATTCAGAAATTACAGAATCTGTCTAAAAACAACTTCCTAATCAATGTTTTTCCTCCAACACTAAGTAAGATGAATAAGAAGACATGGGTCTTCAAACACCTTAGAGAGAGTTAAACAACAGGCTTGCCACACCAATGAGAAAATCTTGAGACAAGTTAGTTCTATATATCTAATAACAAGTTTAGGTATTTTTTGTTTTTCAAATAAGCTCCCGCCCTTGTGGTTTTTCCCCTCTAGTACACACAAGAGAAATCTGAATTAAGTCCCTAAATACCTCTCCAACAGTCACTAGGGGCCATTTTTTCTGCAGGTCACCTCGAAATATGCATAGATATCAACTCTTTAAATTTTAACACCTCCTTTCCTGCAGACAACAGCTGATACAAGGCTGCTAGAGTCATTGTAGCGCCTTTATTAAGTTACTATTCCTCTAATTTCCTTAGATAAAGGTGCATCCCTAACACATGTTAAAACAGACATCATAAGATGGTAATCAGAATCTAAAATCTCGTTACACCAACACTGTCATCTTGTAGCTTCAGCTTTCAGGAAAGAATGTTGAAAACGAAAAGCTATTGTAAAGGAAGGTGAGAGGCAAGAGGAAATGCATACTTGAAAACAGATTATTTTCCACACTACCCCGCTCCATATACTCATATATAAGTACCCGATGCTCATCTTCACAGCAATATCCAATCAATTTTACCAAATTTGGATGAGAAAGCTGCCCCAAAAATATGACTTCGGCCTAGAAATCCATAAGGAACTTATTCAATCTGGTATTAAGTTGCAGAGTTCTAAAAGAAAAGAATAGGAGATACATATAGCACCATAAGTTTGAAAGTACGGAACAATTAAAGAATGTCGAAGATTACCAGCCATTCTCTGTGACCTTGATGGCTGTTATCACCATCATGAACCTTAACAGCTACAGGAAGTGGAGGAAGCCCTTCCCTTAGATCCTCAGAAATAAACCCTTTATAAACACTTCCAAACCCTCCTCCCCCCAGCACTCGGTCTTGCCTAAAATTTCCAGTGATTATCTTCAGCTCATTGAAGGTGAAGGCAATCAATGGATTCGCTGCTGAATCACGGCGCAAATCTTCTACTTCTTTAGGGTTCGATGGTAATTTACTATCATCGTTCCTTTGTTTCACCAATTGGGCCTGGTCTGTTGGAGACTCCAAACAGCAAGATGAAAGCATTATATCGCATATCCAGGTACGAAATCCATTTTCATTCTACTTTCATGACAAAACCATACTAATATAGAGAAGAAAACAAAGAATCAATCTAAAGAAGAGACAAGTTGTCACTTCACCATAACAGTATTCTGGGTGAGGTATTTGCAGGTAATTTAAGCTTTTAGGAACTATATTTAATATCCTACATTCAAGGAGACACTTTCTTCGATAAAATAATTGTAACTCATTAGAATTTTAGTGATAATACAAACATTAGAGTAGGTGAGCTACAGTAAATGTATACACTTTTTTTCCTTGGGATAAGAGAATGTATCCACTTACCACAAAAGAAAACGAAATTATATACCTTTTGTTAGGTGGGGAAAACAAGAAGGGAAACAGTATATCATCATCATCATTTATTTTGTGGCCTTCATTTTAATTGCCAATAGATCACATATATTGATTTAGAATACAGTCTTTGACAAGAAAATCTTACTGAATTCCAAAGAACTTACTAATCATGGCACAAGGAAAAAGAGATGACAAACAGAAGCGAAAAGGCGAAAACAGAGCATGAGCAGAAGATTGAAGATTGTTAATATGTAACCTTCAATCCCAAATTTCAACAGAGAATACAGATCAGGAAAATAAAAATATACATATATCATTAACCACCGAAAATACTCAGAGACAGAGAACAAAAACAAACAGAGGAAACCTCTCTCTAGAGACAACTAGTTTCATTGTAACAAAGAGGAAAAACAAATCAAATAAATCCAACCAGTAAAAAGCATAGCTTTGTCGAAAGCCAACCTGACTTTACATTGATTGAGACCCTGTAAATAGAGGTTTCCCACCTACACCAGCAATTCCCCATCACACACCAAACAGAGACAAGCTCCAGACTCACTTCCTCACCAGCCGCCCATCACCAAAAGCGAAGTTATTTCACTTTTCTAGAGAGAAGAATCAGACCGAAACTAGAAAAAAAACACGAAGAAAACAATTTGAGGAGGCAATGTTTTACGAGATGGGTTTTCCGTAATTGAGAAACGTCGTCGGTTTGAGTTGTTCGTGGGTACAATTGTTGATAAAAACTGGAAAGTGCAAAAGAGGAATTCTTGCAGGTAATGATGGGGGAGAGTGTCGAGGTGGGGGCTGGTTCTTGGCTATGGCGGAAATGGGCCCGCAGAGTCGTGTTGTGTTGTAGATTCAAAATATGCCTTGGTCTGCTTTCTTCTTAGTGCGCACACAAGGTGTATTCTAATCCCCACAAATCTTTTTCCATCACTCTCCAACATACTATCCATCCTCTACCTAGCCGGTGCCCACCTTTCTTCTCATCTTCTTTTTCTTTTTTTATATAATCCTCCATTTGCGGGAAACTTGGCAACTACTTTACCTACCGATTGGTGTTATTTTTGTAGGAAAAAAAAAATTGTGTAAATAATATTTAAATATTGAGATGAGATATAAGTAAAATTAAACAAGACCATATGTAACAAATCATTATCAAATCGAAACATCAGACCACCGCGACATTAATCAGTCTCTAGAAACCCAACGAGTATTTGTTGATAAACTTGTAACTTATGTCAGCAATAAGATAATCCGCAATAAGTAAAAAGGGAAATGTTTATCACCTAGAGAGACTCCAAGTCAAAGCCTTAATTAATGAGTAATCGGTACTTCCACTATCAGTGAAAATAATGGGGACACAGAGTTCAGTGATGGACGACAATATAATTATACAGCATTTCCGACAGTATTCTGCAAAAACGTTATGAATTCAAGATTTGTCTTTTTGATCAAAGCATGCCTTAGCTAGCTAGCTAGCCAGTATAAGGACTATATATATATATATATATATGTTGGTCCACATGTCAGTGACGTACGTATATGGCTCATATATACGTAAAAGATTAGTGTCGTTTGGATTTATAAATAAATTAAGATGAATTGAGATAATTTTAAATGAGTTGAATAAAATATTATTAGAATATTATTTTTAATATTAATATTGTTTTAAAATTAAAAAAAATTAAATTATTTATAATAGTTTTATGAAAATTTAAAAAATTAGAATAATGAGATGAGATGAATTGATGTGAATTTCAAATTCAAACAATGCCTAAATTGAAAACATATATAATGGAAAGATATTTAGCTATATATATGTCCCACCTTATGGCCAGGCTCGAGATTGTCATTCTTCTAAAAGGCATGACTAGAGCAAGCCGGGATATAATGTTCTAACTTGTAAAGAGAATGGAAATGTTTTAGTGATGAATGCTCCGGTGGGTCCAAACTCAAGCATATATGATATATTCTGATCTCCTCCTTGTCTTTGTTTTGAGTACAAAACCCTGGAGATCAGGAGCACGTACAGAATGAAATGGCTAAACTGACCACCACCTGTTCATTCTGGAACCCCGGCCTAACGATCGAGCTGGCCGGCCACATCCATCCTCATGTTAATTTTTTTTGATAATAATGGCTAATAATTTTTATAATTACACGGTATACCATGCTAGCTAGCTAGCTAGCTGTACATGATGACGTTGGCCAGACGCCATACATACATACATACATATAACATACAAATTAATTAAGGAAGTTAACGTAGGATCGATATAATATGTAGAAAGGTAATTGGATGATGATGATGATGATGTGAAGGTTAAGATCACGACGTGCCTCCCTCCATCAGACGACTTTACTCCTTAATTATAAACCTTTGATCTGATTATGCAACAACAATTAAAGATTTGACACGTAATTTGTAGGTTTGCAGCTCATGAGCTGATGATCAGTACTGTCTCGCCTTTTACGTCGTCCCATTTTCTAACAAATCAACCATTCATCTTCATTTATTTCAGATTTTTCATTAGGTTCAAGATTAACACCATCACCAACTACATGCTTATCTAGCTCTAATGTTTTCGCTAGCTGCTCTTTATTTCTAGATTCCAAATCCAATTTCTTAATTTATTTTTTTTCCGATCGAATATATATGTCAACGCACTATTACTCAACTTATGCCACAGTTAGTACGTACCATCTTCGATCTACTACAAGTTTTTAGAATCATAACAGATGATCGATCTCTGTTGGGAAAATTTCTGTAGTCCTGCATTTTAACATGTGCTTTTAATCACAACATTCTAATTTCTTTAATTATCATATCATATCATATCATAAATGAGTCCTCTATACGGATTTGTTTTACTTCAGATACAAACAAAATATTGTGAACATATTTGCTTCTTCCTTCCTTCCTATCTACTACTACACTTCCCTTTCCTTTGGCTTGCACAAGTAGTGCTTGATCATTATCCAAACGTGCTTTAGATCTCGAAGATCATTACAAGGGAGGACCAAAGAAGATGAATAAAAATGGTCCAAAGTAAGAAGGTAAACAACAAAACTGAAAAAGGTACTGTTTCTAAAGACTGGTGGATTTGGTTGCAAGATTCAGTTGAGCTCAGTCAAATTTCAAGTTAAGTCTAACATCCAAGCACCAAACTTTCAAATTATTAAACTCATCTCAACTCAAAACCTCTTTACACGTGTGACTCACAATATTTTTTAACTTAACACATCTTTATATATGAAATTCATAATCTTCTTCAACTTCTAATAAAAAGTACTAAACTCATATTAACATTCAAACACACTTTAAATTTAGTTTAGATAAATCTCATATAACTTCATTTACTACTCAATTTACTATTATTTATAAAGAATTAAGTTCAAACATCCAAACGTAATCTTAATTGAAATGCTCGGATGTACGATTAATATGACTTTTCATAACTATAATAGATTCCACGCTAAAACTAGCTTGGATGTGTGAATATGGCGAGGGTGGCAACACCGACGCACGATGAGGGCATGGCAATGACATCATGATGTACTGTTAGTTGATTGTATCCACCAGTTCCTACAGCTAGCTAGCTAGAGCAGAGAATGAGTTAGCTTCCTCTTCCATTGTCGCCCCTGCCCCTACTCATAATTCAAGCATCACCAGCATATATCAGATAATGGATTTGAAGTTTAGACACTCTAGTAATTGTATAGATCAATTTTTAAAAACATCATCTGTACATTTAAATTTTATATTGTTAAGAACTAAGTCCTTTGTATTTCAGTGACTTGAATTGTACATTGAGAGTGGTCTGAATAAATAGATACAAAGAACAAATCTATCTAAGATAACTAATTGAGTATGGTATGAATTTACAATTACAAAATTAAAGGCTAATTATCCTAAAATCATGATGTTAAAAAAATGGAGGAGATCTTGGCTTGATTTATGGAAGTGATCTGTCAATATATATTTTGAACTGATCATCTATCATCTTTCCATAATCTTATCATTATATGGCCACCAATGATCAAGTCTGGCATCTACTCATTAATTCCCAAATCTGTTAAACACTTTCATGATACCAACTTCACTAATATTCTACTAACTACCCATTCTGTGCTTTGCAAGCTGCCACGGCTATGCCTATTCACCATCCTCTTTTAACCAAGTGCGCTATAAAGTTTACTATGGTCAGTTGCCGTGGCTGAGGAATTCAAAGCATTGCAACTCAATCAAAGTACTTGGTCCTTTTGTCCTCGATCAATGGGACATAAATGTGATTAAAAAAAAGTGGGATAAAATTCAAATGGCTTCATCGAAAGGTTCAAGGTTAGATTAGCCAGTAGCAAAGGGTTTTCAGCAGGAGTATAGCTTGGATTACATAGACATTTGTTTTCAAAACTCTCCTTAACTCATCTCAATTCATCTCATTTTCATCATTATAACTTTTCTAAATTTCTACACAAAATATAAGAATTTTTTTTTTTCAAATTCTAAAAGAATTTTCCCAAATTCTCACACTAAAATATAATAAACAATTTAACTTTTTCAAATTCCAAAAGAATCTTTTCAAATTTTCATATAAAAAATAATAAACAATTCACTTTTTTAAATTTTAAAATAATAATAATATTAAAAAATAATATTTATAAAATATCTTATTTTACTATTAATAAACCATCTCAATTTATCTCAACTCTCCTCCCAATTCAAACAGTCATACAGTCAACGACAATCTGAGTTATTCTTGCTATAGCAGGCTACCAGCCCACTTTGACTGGCCCTTAAGCCAACTTGACGTCTCCAATGTGTTTTTGTATGGACATCTGAATGAAGAAAAGTATATGGAGCGGCCAGATGGGTTTATTGAAACTATCTATCCCAATCATTTTTGCAAACTAAATAAGGCCGATCTATGTCCCCAAGCAGACATCCCGGCCGGCATGGTTTCACAGATTTTCACAAACTTTGGTTCACTTTGGGATTTAAAATTCAAGCCTGATTTCTTTTTATTGAGTTTCCCATCGATATATGAATGAATGTTTACTAAATTTTGCAACAATATTTTCAATGTAAAACATAAAAGCCAGAAGCTTGTCAATTTTAAATGAACCATTACCAAAAGTTTTAAGGAAAACTATTAACCTTACAAAGTCAACAAATCAAATATAGACTCAACAATATAGCAGTAATAACTTATCAAGATCCATTGATTCATTGAGTTATGAGAAAAGAAAAATCTCCATCAAGAAAAATAAAACCTTTAAAAATACCCAACAATGAGTGAAGTAGAAAAAAAAAAGAGGAGAAAAACACTAAAATTTTAATATGCTCAAAGAGATTTCATTAGTTTTCTAAAATTTTAATGTACCCAAATTAAAAAAAGAAGAAAATAAAATAGGTTGCAAGTTAAAACACTAGAATTTTAATAAGCCCCTCTAATTCTGTCTTCTAGATGCAAATTCACATGTTCCGATCGATCTCAAGACAGAAATCCTCTTTTAAACCGTCCAATGGCATACACCATTCCCTCATTAACCCTGAGTTCTAGGGCTAGTTTGAATAGTAGAGTATTATGAGAATACTTTACTACTATTCATCATTATTTTATTATTATATTTTACCTATTTTTCACTACTTGTACGGAGAGACTCAACCCATGAGTCCCGAGGACAAGGGTGGGGCCGGACCAAGTTGGCCCAGGAAGCCCGGGAGGGGCAGCAGTCGGGCTACAAGTGCTGACCAGAGCATGGAAGACAGAATTGTCTGACACTACTATTGGCCAACATTCAAGGACGTCCCTAAACCTTGGCATCTGGACAAGCCCAAGAGATGGACACACCTGACCAAGACCACGCTGCATTTAATGGGACGGAAACATGTACTCCACAACAAGGAGCCACGCCACATTTAATGAATCTTGAGGCTGGGTACACCACGACGTGCCTCCTGGGGTGTTAGTAACAACCATGATCGAGTCTAGAAGGCCTGCTACGTAGCTAGGAGATGGCAGGGACACCTGGTCTCGGTACAAAGCTGTACACCCACCATCTCCTTCCCGAGGATTGCCCCTACCATCTATATATACCCCTTCCCTCAGTTAGAGGAGGGGTTCAGATACTTTTACTCTTCAAAAGTGTCCCCATGAAGAAATCACATACTGACTTTAGCATTGAAGGTGTATCCCACCACCCTGAAACTCTCATTTCTTCATAGTAGCAGCGGCATGCTCGGGTTGTGAAACACAATATCAATAGTGGCATTGTCTGTGGAATTTTTTTTTCCTTTAGTAGCGTGTCCTTCGTATGCCGGCAACCGCATGTTCCCAAGCAGCACGACAAGGAGAAGAACAATTTGAAGCAATAGAAACAAAAGCCAACAAGATGGGTGAAACCATACAAAAACTCATGGAAGAAGTAGCGGCTCTTCTCCAGGAGAATGCCGCTTTGCGAAGAACCGAAGGGGAATTGGAGGGAGACAAGCCCAGCTAGCATGCCGAATCAAGGCGGATCCCAGAGGTCACTATAGCTGAAAAAGAAAGGCGCAGAATGCACCTCGAGCTCAGGGATAAATATGTTGAAATGGCCAAATGAATAGGCACATCATCCTCGGTGGAACAACTGCTCACTAGCACGAACCTGCCATATAGCACCAAAGTCATGGTGGTTCCTCTCCCACTGAGGTTCAAAGTTTCACAAGTGGACGCGTACAATGGGCCCAAGGACCCCTTGGAGCACTTGGAAACATTCAAAGTCCACATGACCCTGCACAGGTTCCCAGGAGAAATCACATGCAGAGCATTCCTGCTCAGACTAAAGGGGTGGCGAAGGCTTGGTTCGAATCCTCGCCGCCTGGTACTATCAATAACTTCATCGAGCTAACCCGTCTCTTCCTGATACAGTTCATGGTGAGTCGGAAGAAGAGGCGCCCAACTACCTACCTCCTGACGGTGAAGCAGCGGGATGCCGAAAGTCGGAAGTCATACCTGCCCTAGTTCAATCGAGAGCACATGACCACAGATGACTAGGATGAGAAGATCACCCCGACAGCTTTGCTGAGGGGAATTTCGCCCCGAAACCCCTTCATGATCGAGATAGCCCAGAGAATCTCCACAACACTAAGGGAGTTTATGGCCAGGCCGACGACTTCATTAATGTCGAAGACACCCTCAGAGCATTGATGGCTCTCTGGAGGACCGAGCTAGAGCAAGCGAACAAAAAGGTTGCTAGACAAAAAGGCGACCCTGATCGCAAAGGGGGCAATAAGAAAGCACAGGAGGCTAAGAGAAAGGGTGAAGTGTCGGCTCGGGTGTGCGGTGGGCCTCATGCACACATGAGCCTAGTCGTCAAAGACAAATGTGCCTCAAGCCCGCGGAAGGAGCTACGGAAGGGCTAGGAGAGCTAAAAGTATTGGGCCTACCACCTGACCGACCGGCATAATACTGAAGACTGCTACACCTTGAAGCAAATGAGGGAGTTGTTGGAGGATCTGCTAGACCAACGTCGGTAGACGACATATAGATGGGAACACTGCGAGGGTAGTCATTCGAGAGTCCAGCGAAGTGAGAGCCTGAGGAGACGAAAGCCTAGGAAAGAGGCTCGAGGGAGCTTGCGATGCCAGAGCCCTATGGGTGAGATCAGCACAACCGTAGGAGGATACGCGGGAGGAGGTTCCACCTCGTCAGCTTAGAGGGCCCATGCCCGAAGGGCTCGGTATGAGGAAGTATTCATGACTGGAAAGGTCGTCGGGAGAGTAGCAATAACCTTCAATGAGAAGGATGAGGAGGACATCCTCCACCCCCATGACGATGCATTGGTGGTTACCGTACAGATCGCCAACTTCACTACCCGAAGAGTCCTCGTTGACAACGGTAGTTCAGCCGACATTCTATTCTGGAAAGCTTTTGCCTGGATGGGGTTCAATCCGAACTGGCTGCGTTCGGCTCCGATGCCACTCCAGGGCTTCACAAGTGACATCGTCCAACCGATAGGGGCCATCACACTGTCCATCCTTGCCAGGAAGGTCCCTAAGACTTCAGCCACAATGGCAAACTTCTTGGTGTTGAAGGCCCAATCCTCATACAATGCAATACTAGGTCGCCCTGAACAGCCTAAGAGTAGTAACCTCCACCTACCACATCAATATGAAGTTCCCTACATACTTGGGGGTGAGAGAGGTCTGCGGTGAGCAAGTGCTAGCTTGGGAGTGCTACGCCCAAGAGCTAAGGCACAAAGTTAAAGAAGTCAAGACGATCCGAGAAGCGGGGGAGCCATCAAGGCCACATTCACCCCCAACCCTAACCGAATGAGATGATGAAGTCTGAGACAAGCAAGCACTACACCAGGTGGAACCCCAATGAGCCCCTAAAGTTAGTTTTCGTAGACCCAAAAAGACTCGAGCGCACCATGCGAGTGGGAACCAAAATGGCTCCGAAATTAAGGCAGGTCGTGAAACGGCTCCTCATCGAGCACCAGGACGTGTTCACCTGGAGCCACGATGAGATGCCTAGGATCGACAACTCAATCATTGAACACCACCTCTATGTAGACCCCACAGCCAGGAAGGTCAAGCAACAACGCTGAAGTTTCAGTGTGGAAAAGCATGCGGCTATGGCTAAGGAAGTGGATCGTCTCATTGCAGAAAGATTTATCTGTGAAGCCCACTATCTCGAATGGCTTTTCAATATTGTGTTGTTCAAAAAGGCAAACAGGAAGTGGAAAATTTGCATCGACTTCACAGACCTGAACAAGGCTTGCTCGAAAGATAGCTTCCCCTTGCCCTGTATTAATTTGATAGTGGACTCGACGGCTGGTCACCAACTCCTCAGATTCATGGACGTGTGCTCCGGATGCAACCAGATCTGGATGAGCCCCGACAATGAAGACAAAAAGACCTTCATCACAGACAAAGAACTCTACTGCTACAAGGCCATGTCGTTCAACCTAAAGAACGCCGGCACCACATACCAGCGACTAGTCAACAAAATGATCAAGCATCAAATTAGACAGAACATGGAGGTGTATGTAGACGACTTGCTGGTGAAGAGAAAGAAATCTGAACAACACCTTTAAGACCTATGGGAAGCCTTCATGGTCCTCCGACACTGCCAAATGAAACTCAACCCACTAAAGTGTGCCTTTGGAGTGGAGTCCGGCAAGTTCCTGGGCTTCATGGTCTCCGAGCAAGGTATCGAGGCCAACCCAGGAAAGGTTCAAGCAATAGTGGGAATACCCCCTCCCCACAACCTTCACAAAGTCCAGAGGCTCGTCTACCAAGTAGCAGCCCTAAATCTCTCTATCATCTAGTCGATTGATCGATGCCTTCCATTCTTCAAGGTCTTGAGGAAGGCCTAGGAATGGGACATTGCCTATGACGAGTGGTTCATCGAACTGAAGAAGTACGTAGCCCACCCACCACTTCTCAACCAGACGAAAACTTGATAATGTACCTGGTCGTGTCGCCGCATGTTGTGTACACAGTGTTAATTTGAGATGTAGAGGAGGGACAACGACTGGTCTAGTATACTAGCCCGGCACTCCACAGGGCCGAGGCCAGGTACTGACGGATGGAGATCCTGGTGTTCGCATTGGTAGTCGCCGCAAAAAGGTTGAGGCCATACTTCCAAGCCCATCGAGTGAAAGTACTCATTGATGCCCCCCAAGAAGATTGTGCAGAAGCCCAACACGTCTGGCCGGCTTGCCAAATGGACAATCTAGCTAAGCGAACTCGACATAGAGTACCTACCCCATACAATGGTCAAAGGGCAAGTGTTGGCAGATTTCATGACTGAGTTCACAAGTTTCCTAGAGGAGATACAAGTCACACCCTAAAGGAAGCACTGACAGGTCTACATGGACAGATTGTCCTGCAGGGCTGGCAGGGGTGTAGGGGTGCACATAGTCACTGAACATGGACAAGAGCACAACTATGCGATAAAACTGGCCTTCAAAACAACCAACAATGAGGCCGAAGAAGAAGCACTGTTAGTAGGAATGTTGGTGGCAAGGCAGCTAGGAGCCATATAAATCGAGGTGAAGGTCGATTCCCAGGTAGTCTTCAATCAAGTGTTGGGAGAATTCGCCACAAAGGGCGAGAAGTTGAAGAAGTACCTTTAGCAGGAGTGCAAGGGGTGCGACCTCTTCCACTACTTCTGCATACACTTGATCTCAAGGGAAGAGAACTAGAAGGCGGATCACTTGGTGAAGGCCGCCTCAGGGCAGGAAAAGCTCCCTCTTCCCGAGCATATGATGGTCAGAACGGTCGACACCCCAACCATCGGGGCCTAGGTGTCGATTGCCTCCTCGACACCTCCCCAATAGGCCATAGACATCATGAAATTTCCGCAGAATGACGAAGTTATGGGCTACCCAGAAGAGGCTTGAAAAGTCAATAACAGAGTCGTGCGGTTCACATGATGGGAGGGGTCTTATACAAGATGTGTCTCTTCGAACCTCTCCTAAGATGTATCTAGCCGGATGAAGCCCAATATGTATTGGTTGAGATACACGAAGGCATCTGCGGGAACCACTCAGGCAGAAGAGCGTTGGATGCAATGCAGAGAATTTCACAAGGAAATGCCTGAGATGTCAAGAACATGCGCTCGTGCCACACTGCCCTCCAGAGGAGTTAACTTGGATCACCTCCCCATGGCCTTTCACGCAGTGGGGGCTAAACTTGATTGGCCCATTCCCGGCGGCTAGGGGAGGGGCAAAATTTGTAGTCCTGACAGTCGACTACTTCACAAGATAGGTTGAAGTAGAGGCCCTAGCAACCATCATCGCCCGAGCTGTTACAAAGTTCTCGTGGAGGTCGATAGTCTACCGATTCGGTATTCCCTAAAGCTTTATATCAGACAACAAGAGACGATTTGATTGCTCTCATTACCAGGAATGGTGCACAAAGTTGAAAATTAAGGTCAAGTACTCTTCGCCAGGACACCCATAGGCCAACAGTCAAGCTGAAGCAACTGACAGGACTCTGTTGTCCACCTTGAAGAAAAAGTTGGGATCCATAAAGGGGGATAGGCTGAAGAGCTCCTAATAGTATTGTGGGATTATCGGACCACCGTCAGGACCAATGTTTTGAATACCGTACCGGATGCCGTACCGGTCAAGGCACTAGAACGAAATATATCGGTACCGGTACCGTTTCGTGTACCGTTTCGGGATAGTCGATATATGAATAAATTATATATATAAATGTATATTTATAAATTATATTTTAAAAAATAGTCTATATATGAATAAATTATATATAAATATATAGATGTATAAATTATAAATAGTTTAGTTTAAATTGGAAGTCAAAAAATGAGTTTATAACTTAAAAAAAGAAAAAAAAATTATATAAATTAACAAAGGCCGAAATATCGGCCGAAATATTGGCCGGTACAGGCTGAAATATCGGCCGAAAAGGCCGAAATTTCGGCCGGTACGAAACACTCAAAAATCTGTACCGGACCAGTGGCCGGTACGGAAAATTTCGACCTTACCGGCCGGTACGGTACGAAATTTAAAACAGTGGTCAGGACCCCCATTGGAAAGACTCCCTTCGCCCTCACCTATGAGAGTGAAGTAGTGATTCCTGTGGAAGTGGAGATGCCCACATATCAGGTCCAACACTTTGATACGAGCATTAACGATGAAAGACTAAAGGTAACCTGGACCTCCTAGAAGAAAGACAGGAAGAAGTTGTGGTGCGAACGACAATCAACAAAAGGAAAGTGGAGTAGTACTTCAACAAGCGAGTTAGGCTGCACTCCTTCAAAATAGGAGACCTGGTACTAAAATAGACCGGGGTGACCTCCTAGGAGGAAGAGAAATTGGGGCAGCGATGGGAAGGCCTGTACGTAGTAACAACATGCAATAGACTCTTTCCTACCACCTCAAAGACAGTCAAGGCCACAAACTCCCCCATCCATGGAACGCCAGCATCTGAAGAGATATTTCGCCTAAGGATCAAGAATGTCATCCATGAATGGAGTCCGTGTACTTACAAATGTATCCAATGAACTTATAAATAAATATGTGTGGATGTTTGCCTCAAACTCACCGAATTTTCAAAACTAAAAACCAACAATGTCAAGTTCCTAGACTCACCAAGGGGTTAAGGTCAGGCCCAGAGCATCCTGAGCTCTACCCACTTGGCCACTCAAATACAAGTCCCTAGACTTGTCGAGACTCCTTTCTAGCAAAATTGAGTCCCTAGACTTGCCACGGGATTGCCCACATGGCAAATCAGACACAAGTCCCTAGACTTGTCGAGCCTTGTGTCCAACAAAACCAAGTGCCTAAACTCACCACGGGGTTAAAGCCAGGCCCAGAGCATCCCGAGCTCTGCCCACTGGGCTACTGGGATACGAATCCCTAGACTTGCTAAGACTCGTGTCTAGCAAAGCTAAGTCCCTAGACTCGTCGCGGGGTTGCCCACATGGCCACTCGAATACAAGTTCCTAAACTTGTCTAGTCTCGTGTCCAACAAAGTTGAGTCCTTAGATTTGGCGCGGGGTTGCCCACATGGCCACTCGGATACAAGTCTCGAGACTTACTGAGGTTCGTGTCCAACAAAGCCAAGTCCATAGATTCACCGTAGGGTTAAGTCGGGCCCAAAGCATCCCGAGCTCTACCCACTTGGTCACTCGGATACAAGTCCCTAGACTTGCTGAGCCTCATATCCAACAAAGCCGAGTCCCTAGACTTGCCACAGGATTATGACTAGGCCCAGAGCATCTCGAGCTCTGCCCACCCAGCCACTCGGATGCAAGTCCATAGACTTGTCGAGCCTCATGACCAGCAAAGCTGACTCATTAGACTCATCACGGGGTTAAGGTTGGGCCCATATCATCCCAAGCTCTGCCCGCTTGGCCACTTAGATACAAGTCCCTAGACTTGCCCAATCTCGTGACTAGCAAAGTTGAATCCTTAGACTCGTCACAGAGTTAAGGCTAGATCATGGGGTTAAGGCCAAGCTCACTGCAGGGTTGCCCATATGGGCATGTGGATACAAGTCCCTAGACTCGCCAAGCCTTGTGCCTATCAATGTTGAGTCATGAGACTCATGTCCAAAAACAAAAGAGCACGAAAGAACAAGTACACAATTAAAAAAAAAATTGATCTCTATATATGAGAGTCAAATTTACATTTAAGCCTGGATTACAAAAAGAGAAGGGAAGCAACAAAGTGGCTCGAAGCCCATACAACAGTGACTACTTGGGCGGAGGGGAAATGCCCGGAAGGACTGGAGGTATCCCTACCCTCTCAAGGTTCTTGATGAATGCGAAAGTCTGAGAGTTCAGTTCTAGGGAGGCCAGACTCTAAGTGTTGAGATTCGTCTTGGGATGTTCCTGTATATGGTCTCATAGCCGTTCGAGGCCCTCCTTGTAGCCATACCCCCAAGCCGCATTTTGAATGGCCTAAGTGTTCTAGATTTGGGACCTTATCTCCCTCTAGTACTTGGCACTAGCCTCTTGGCTGGACTCCATGGACTAGATTTGAGCATCCTAGGCCAAGATGGTGTTTGTTGCATTCACCAACTTGGCTTCGAAGTTACAGGCCAGAGTCTCGTTCCGTTACACCTCTGCCCTTTGAAGTTGAACTTCCTGCGAGCATTGCCTAGTAGCTAAGGCTTGCTCCTAGGCCATCTAATCATTCTCTTCCCGAAGCATTAGAAGCCCCCTTTGGACCACTACAACTCCTCCTCCCTCTTCTCTAAGTCCATCTGGGTGTCGGCGTGCCCATCCCGGAGATGCTTACACTCTAAGGCAACCCAAGAGAGCTCTTACTTGGTCCTGACAAGCTCCATCCTCAATGTGGTTTTCTTACTTTTGAGCTTATGGACCTTCTCCCTCAGGATCTTTGGGCCCCTCCTCGGTTGTGGACTGAATCTTCACAGGTCCCTCAGATACGGGGGGACCTGATGAAGGTTCTTTAGTCTCCAAGGGTCTATCGTTGTGGTTTGAACCTCCCCCTCGGTCGAGCCTGACTTGCCCGTCGAAGGACTTTGTTGGGATGGCCACTCTGGAGAGGTAAGATAAGAGCCCATCTTTGGCTCCGAGGAGGAGTGCGTGGAAGGCAACGAGATCGACACACGATTATCGTTTAACACCACGATGAAGAGAGGGCACGGGCCTACCCCTTCCCTATTGCCTGGCCTTAAGGACTTCTAAGGAGGAGGAAGCCCATGCCCCAGTACTTGGAGAAATGGAGGGAGCAGCACCTTCTCGACCGGTGGTCTCTAGGACAGGAGCAGGGGCTGGAGACCCCGTTGTGGCTGGTAGGCAGAGCGTCCTCCTGCACAAGTGTCTCCTTGAGAAGACAATATTTTTGTAATTGAGGCCCCTTGAGGGGTTGGTTGGATGAAGGCATTGTAGAAGGCGGCCTGAAAAAATGTTGTCATCTTCCTTTTCTTCGGCGATGAACACCGGCAGAAGGGAAAATGAGGCTAGCGTCGAGTGCTACGCCCTCGAGAAATAGGTAGTTCCCCAGGTAGGGGGAACGAAGATCTTTGGGTGCTTGGGCTGCACTAGCTGGGACCCACCAACCTCACTCATTGATGCCCTATGAGGAAAGGGGAGCCTGGTCCCTTTGGCTCCACTCCGAGATTCGCCCTCTTTGCTTCAGGATCACCTGTCCTAGCTTCAAGGAACCCCGCCAGGCTCGTCATGAGCCACCTTTGGCCGCTTCCCCTTGCTACCAGCCACGGGAGGATTCGAGTGATGTCTTTAACCTCGGGGCGATGAAGGGTCACTCAAGAAGTCCCGACCAAGCACGTATGAGCGATCAGGGACGGTCCAGTAACTCCTGATGTTGACATCGGACAACACCATGTTGATCTCTGCGTCATAATGGGACAATACCCAAGCTAGCACTGTCGCTAGCCTAGTCTCCTCCTTCCGGGACAAATTAACAGACAAGCTCTTGGATAGAGGGACATACGACCAAACTACCTGAACATGAAACTTTGGTGGGCCTCTTCTCCCTTGGGGTACTCCCATCCCAAGCCCGATACAAAGAAGAACTTCTAGGACCAATCCTTGATGTGTGAGTGGCGCGACTCAAGGCTGGCGATGCGCCTCCTGATTGTGCGTGTCTGGAAGCTACACTGGCCGACATTCAAGGACTGTCCCTGTCCCTGAACCCCAACGTCTAGATAGACCTAAGGGATGGATGCACTTGACCGGAGCTACACCGCATTTAATGAATTTCAAGGTTGGGCACGCCACGACGTGCCTCCTGGTGTGTCAATAACAACCACGATCAAGCCTGGCAGGCTTGCTATGCAGCAGAGAGATGGCAAGGACACCGGTCCCGGTATAGAGCGGCACACCCACCATATCCTTTTCGATGATCGCCCCAACCATGTATATATACCCATTTCCTCAGCTAAGGGAGGGGTTTAGACACTTTTACTCTTCGATTCATAATCCTCACGAAAAAATCACATACTGATTTTAGTATCGGAGGTGCCCACCACTCTAAAGCTTTCATTTCTTCATAGTAGCAGGTGAACAAAATGAGCCCTTGTGGATTTGCTCGGGCTGCGAAACACGACTTAACACTACTTTTCACTACTATTCAATATTTTATAATTACATTTTTATTATTTTTTTACTACTATTTACAAAATATTTGAGATAATCTCACTAACTAAACACAACCTTAACCAATCTAGCGAAGATTGGAGACAACTTCTCAACTGTCCAACACCAAGCTTCGAGTCACCAACGCTAGTCTCCTCCTACACAAATATGAGAGATATTAATTCTACTTATTATCCCGCACCATACTTTATATATATATATATATATATTTTTTTCTCTTATCAAATATGTAGTGTATGAATGATGAGTAGAATAACTTAATTAGATTAGAAAGAATAAAAAATTATTAAAAATAATAAAAATAAACATAGTGTGTGAGGATGATGAATAGCAGAACTCTTAAGAGTTTGCTTAAAAGATTTTCATTTCACAAATTTTGTGGCTGGAATTTAGGGAGTTTGTAAGATATTAACTTCTCGTTGGTTACACAGATGAGATGAAAAATATGTAAATAGTAATAAAATAATTTGTGAATAGTAATGAAATGATTTGAGTGAAGATATTTTATGAAACTTTGGAAAAAGAGAGAAAAAAAGTTAATAAAAATATTATGAAGTTAAAATATTGCTAGAATATAATTTTTTACTATTATTTTTATTTTGAAATTTAAAAAAATTGAATTAGTTTTTATGTTTTGTTTGTAAGTTTAGGAAAATTGTAATGATTATGTAATGATTAAATGAAAAAGTTGAAAAGTTAAAATTGAGAAGTGTTTGTATTTGAATGGTATTTGGATGTTGGGATGAAATGATCTATAAAACCAAACAAGGCTTAAAACACTTTCAACTTTTTTGACATTGTGATAAAATGATGATTAGAGCATTCTCAATGGCTTATGTATAATACAAAAAATGTAAATTATTTAAAAAATTGTTCATGAAATGAGTTCGATCCGATTATGTAAAAGAACATGAAAAATATAAATTGCTGTAGTAACCTGCTACATGTAATAGATACTAGTCATCTTTCAAAATATAAATTTCATATTTTGATTTTATTTTTATGTTTTATTTTGCTTATATATTTTTATTTTGTGTGTATAGGACTGATTTATATTACATTGTATATAATAATATATTGCAAATATTAAAAAAAAATGGATATTACAAATTTATTGGCAGAAAGGAAATGCTCAAAAAGAATAAACAAATATTTTTTAAAAAATATTAAAAAAAAATAGATAAACTGATTTATGGTATATTGTAAAAATTAATATATAAAATAAGAAAAGTGAAGTTTAGTAATATATTTTAAAAAATAAGATAAAGGAACCATTGTGCTTCTGTGAATGCTCTTAGGCAATCTACAGTAATTTGGTTGTCTATACCATATTAGAGATAGAAAAGAGTAGCCCTATTTGAAGATTTTATATCAAAATTATTTACTTAACATAATTTAATTTGTAAAATTTTAATTTTAATAGTCAAAATTTGAAGAAAAATATTGAGGCTGCTATATAATATAAAGGACTTTTAAATACAACTATTTTTACAATTACATTTTAAAGTAAATATTATTTTTTAAAATGATAATAATTTATTTAAAACGATTTTGGGTTTATCAAAAATATTTTGAAAAAAAGTAAACTGGATGAGGACAGGTCCCTGTAATTAGGGTTTTCAATTTTCATTTAAAGTTCAAATTAGGTTTTCCACCTTTGAGATTGGTAATAGGAAAATGATATAAGAACAATTATATTATAATTTTTTTACAATTAAGTATAAAGAATTATTATTTTATCTACTTCGAACTGTTGTAAGTAAAAAATTTTAAATTAAAGTAAAAAATATTAATTTTTATTATGTAATAACAGTTTTTTTTTTGGAGAGGTATTATGTAATAACAGTTAAAGTTGTAATATAATTGGTAGTGTATTATTATCCTTAGAAATAAGACGTGTGAAGTGCCCACCTTGACTTGCACCAAACTATCTAACCGACCAATGAATTTCACTTCCACCGAAAAGAAGAAGAACCCTTAGTATATACTCCCAATAAACTCCCACCACGTGTAAGATCGGTCGATTGGGAGACAAAACTATGATCTCAGAAGCTCACCCGCGGGTAATGCAAGATCTGTGTGAAAAGGGAGCCGTGGTGCTATTTGAATCACCGCTTTTGGATGAACAAAACCCTCTTTCTCCCAAAACCCAAACCCTTGGCGGCTGTGTGTGAGCGTGTGCGAGACCCGCCCCCTGTCTCTCTCTCTCTCTCTACGAGGGTTCCTCCATCTGTCTTCGTTCTCTAAAACCCCCCTAAATACTTTTGGGTTTTAGGGTTCTACCCGTCTGAAGAAGATCTATCCACTAATACCGGTCATGGCTACCGTTGCTCCTCCTGCGGATCGTATCCTTAATCGCTTTCTTCATCTGTGTCTGCTTTGGTTTCATGGTTTTTCTTTCTTCTTTGATCTGCTTATCTCTGACTTGAGTTTCGATCCCACGGGGTCTTTGTTGCTGATTTTATTGGTTTCTGTTCGAGCTATATAAATATAGATCCGTGGGAGATGTGTGTTTTTGGCGTTCTATTAGGGTCTATTTTTTATGGTTTAGGTTAGTTTCCATTGAGGTTTTTATTTTATGTGATGTTTTGTCTAGTACGGGTATCGAGTGGAGATCTTTGTTTTTTGTGATTTGAGTTTGCGGATTTATAGGTGAAGTTTTCTTTTAATCTTTGCTCAGATTGCTCTTTAGTGATTTATTGGGGTTTGGTGTTTTCTAAGTTTTTGAAAATTTTGTGTATTTCTATTTGTTGATGTTCTTGCTGAATTGTAGATTGAATCGACAGTTCCTGAGACGGGTCTGTAGTTTTGGTTATTATGTTGATTAAGGACGTGCATCTTAGATATATGTACTTTTTTTCAATCTATCCGCAAAGATTTGGATTTTCTCAATTCAAATTTGGGTGTATGGTATGCAATTCTACTTTGAATGGTTTGAGCAAAGATTTGAGATTTTTTAATGAAATTATGTGATTGAACGTATGCCATCTGCCATGCTGCGATCATTGGTGAACATAAATTAGACTCGTGCTACAGAAACAATTATTTTCGTATGCTTCGTTGATTTGGGATTTTGAAAGATGGATTATATACTGATATTTCATTCAATGTTTGTATTTAGTCTCCAGAAATATGCGTTTCCTTCACTTTTGTTTTTTCAACAGAAGCTACAGATTTACTACAGAAATTGTCGTTAGATTCTCAAACCAAGGCCTTGGAAATTCCTGAGCCCACCAAGAAGGTAACTTACTGCCTGATCTTTGATTGGCTGGTTAAGTGCATCCTATTTTCTATTGATTTGTGCCGATTGGATAGAGTTCCTCATTCTTCTGATAGAAATTAGGCACCTACTCGTTCAGGAACTACTAGAGAAAATGAAGTTTTATGATTTTCATATGCAATGATATTTATTGCCTATGAATAACTGAAAATGGGATGGAATCTGTCAAACAGCACGGCGAAACATCTATTTTGATTGATTGAATTTCAATGAAAAATTATTACTAGGTAAATACCTCTAGTTTTACTGCTATTTGTGTGGCTTAAAATTGATTACGCTTTTATGCAGCCTTCATCCAATCAATATGGGTCTGTTGATTCTGCCAATGCTACAAACGGTCAGATCCCATCATTTGAGCGGTCTGTGACTCCATTACTACCTGATTTCATGGATCCATCCGTTTGTTATGTACCTAATGGTTATCCACCTGCTGCCTATTACTATGGAAGTAAGTTGATACTTGAACTTGGATTTTATCTGTTGGAAGATTAAACTGTTTCTGTTTTTCCCCCATTTAAACATTATTGTATGGATGACACGTTGTCTGCTGCTGGATTTCTTTCCTTAATGTTGGAAGGTTAAAGTCTTGTATTTACCAGTATTTAATTTTTTAGGCTATGATGGGACGGGTAATGAGTGGGATGATTACTCAAGATATCTGAATCCTGATGGAGTTGAGATGACTTCTGTAAGTTGTGCTTTCACTGCGATTATATTCATTTCTCTCTATAACCTTGGTATCAAGTTAAATTTTTATTTTTTATTATAAATTCTTGATATGTTTGCATATGCTTTATAGTCATGTACACAAATGATTCTGATATATTATAAGCTTATGTTATGATGTAACTGTTTCTTTTTTCAGGGAGTTTATGGGGATAACGGGTCTCTTTTGTATCACCACGGTTATGGATATGCACCATATGGTCCATATTCACCAGCAGGTTCCCCAGTTCCAACTATGGGTAATGATGGTCAGTTATATGGGCCTCAGCACTACCAGTATCCATTCTTCCAGCCACTGAATCCAACCAGTGGGCCTTACACTCCAAGTCCAGCTGCCCCTCAAAATGACATTTCTACCTCTGCAGCTGCTGATCAAAAGCCTTTGCCTGTGGATGCAGCTAATGGGAATTCTAATGGGGTTGCAAATGGTGGTGCTGTCAAGGGAAATTATGCTCCCACTCCCTTAAAGCCAGCTCATCAGAATTCATTTGTTTCTAGTCGTTCATACGGATCTGGTGCTCTTTCAGGGCATGGTCCTAACTCCAATTATCAGGATGGAAGATTTAGTTTTGATGTGTTGAGGTCTCCCTTCCCATGGTTAGATGGTCCACTGCTATCAGATGGGCATCATCGACCTGTGACTAGCACGACGATCTCTTCTCCAATTTCAAATGGCAATAATCTTCCATCTTCGAGGAATCAGAACTTTCGTCCAAATAGTAATTATATTGTATGCATGACTCACATTATTTCATTGGGTGCTTACAGGTTTATATTTTAATTAAACAGGCGTCGTTTGGTTTTTTAAAAGATTGGCTGAGACGTTAAGTAGGTTTCTTGCTGGTTGGTTGAAGCTATGGTCATAGTTGAGGCAAAGTATACACTAATAGGATAAAGGAAAATATCTTGTTGGAATTCTTTTGTTAGTTGAGCAGCTCAGCCTTTCGGTTCATTCCAAGCTTCAGCTCTGTTGAAAGTTGAATGAAATAATTGAGTAGATAGCGTTTAACTGACTTGTTGAATTTAGTGCTGCTCTTAAAATGGGTGTTCTACGGTTTTTTTTTTGTAGCTTCATGTTTGCACCTCATTGAACTTTCTATTGAAGCATTATTTCTTCTGACTCAACAGGGTTTGCACCATCCAAGACCGATTACTGGCATGAATGCAGCTCCTGGGTTTATGGGTAGGGCATACCCGCCAAAGTTATATGGCCAGTATGGAAATTCTGTCAGATCTGGCATGGGATTTGGTACTCATGGATATGATACACGAGCAAATGGACGGCCATGGTTGATGTTTGATGGTAAGCAGAAACCCAGGGGACGTTTTGGTTACGGTAATGAGAACTCTGATGGTTTGAATGAATTGAACAAAGGGCCTAGATTTAAGGTTTCAAAAAACCACAAGACTTTTGCACCCAATGCCTTGGCAACTAAGGTGCTGAATGACCCAATAAATGCTACTATTGATGAGGAGAAGGATAAGATGATTGTAGTTCCAGACCGTGAACAATACAACAGACCAGATTTCCCTGAGGAGTATACTGAGGCAAAATTTTTTGTTATAAAGTCATACAGTGAGGATGATGTCCATAAGAGCATCAAGTATAGTGTTTGGGCCAGCACACAAAATGGCAACAAGAAGCTTCATGCAGCATACCAGGAAGCTCAGGATAAATCTGGTGTTTGCCCCGTTTTTCTTTTCTTCTCGGTGAGAATCTAGACGCAAGAATTTGTAGATCTAAAATTTCTTTTAATGCATTACTTGCTCCTAAATGTTTTTTTTTTCTCTATTCTTTTCTAGGTAAATACCAGTGGGCAGTTTGTTGGCCTTGCGGAGATGGTAGGAGCTGTTGATTTTGAGAAGAGCGTGGAGTACTGGCAACAAGACAAGTGGAATGGCTGCTTCCCTGTTAAGTGGCACATTGTAAAGGATGTTCCTAACAGTTTGTTGAAGCACATCACCCTTGAGAACAATGAGAACAAACCTGTCACTAATAGTAGGGACACTCAAGAGGTAATTGTACTTTTGGCTTTTGTATTTTCCGGGTGTTCTTTGTTTTCCCTTTCTAAATTGCTAACAGCCTAACACTTGGTTTACTTATAAAAAGAAATAAATAAATAAATGCTAACACTTGGTTGTGTGTAGGTCAAGTTAGAGCCAGGGCTAAAAATGATTAAAGTATTCAAGGAGCATTCCAGCAAAACATGTATTTTAGATGATTTTGCATTTTATGAGGCCCGCCAGAAGACAATTCAAGAGAAGAAGGCTAAGCAACCGCATTTTCCGAAACAGGCAAGACTGAGCCCTTGATCATCTTCTTTGCCATATGCTCATTTGTAGGCCTTTTTAGTATTGATGAATTTCTTTTTCTTGCCTTTTATCAGTTCTCAAATTATTCTTCACAAGATTTTGTAGACTATATCTTTGCCATGTGAACTCAAATATTTTTGTGAACTGTTGATTTTTTGAATGTCAGGTATGGGAAGGAAAGCACTCTGATGAGAGGATAGAAAGGGTGAATGGTGAGTTGAAAACCCAGAACTTGCTGGAGGCTGCCTCAGATTTGATCAAGGAGCCTATCCCTTCTGATGAGACTAAAGAGGATCCAAAACTATTGGGGAACGGTTCAGCTGTGGAGACAGGAGATGTGCCTAACGGTGCTAAGCAGGGTATGGTGCCAGAGAATAGAATTCTAGCAAATGGTGTTGCAAATGGTTGCTAGCCCCTCTGCCTTGCACAACGGTGGTCCATGTGCACTGGGATTTCTAACAGGGAATTTTGCTGGAGGTTGTTGATTTTATGTGATGTTGAACTAGCTACTGGCTAATTCTACATATTTGTGGACCGCCGTGTTGGATGCGTCTTGCTCATGCTTGAAAGAGTATCTTCTGTTGAGGGATGGGAATGTCATCTTTAGATTTTTCAAGCATGGCAAAGGCAGGGTAGGTTTAATTTAATGGATGTGTGAACCCGGGTCTTTCTTTGGGTCTATTCTAAAAGTGGCTAGCTCCTAACAGGTTCTGATTCTCTAGGATTTTGGGTTTAGGGTTTCTTTGTTTCAGTGGCTTTTATATTCATATTTTGGTGTTTTTATTTTTATTTTTGTGTTTTCTTTTTTCTTGGCTATTTCCTGTCTTGTAAAATCTAGAGCTACTTTGCTGCAGAGCAACTTTGCTTTTGTATTTGTATGAGAGCTAGAATCAAGGTGGGAAAATATTGCAATATAGTTGGGAGTTCAAGAAGTTTTTTCGTTTTTGTTTTTAACTTCCAAAGTGTAGTAGTAATTGTTGCTCTCTCGAAAAACCCTATTCATTATCTCTACACATAACATATTTTTTAATTTATTTTTTTCTCTTACTAAATGTTTGGTATATGGATAATAAATACTAGAATTCAATTGGTTTAAGAAGAAAAAAATTAAAAAAAATTTAAAAAAGGAAGAAGAAGTGTGAGTGTGTGTTGTGTAAAGATGATGAATTGTAAAATTCTTCTGCTCTAAATGGATGGCGATGTACCAGAGCGATGTACCAGAGCGGAAGGAAAATAATATCTGTAGTAGTAAGCATAGATTTCAATTAAAGGGTATTTTCTTGTTTCCGAAACCTTGAAACTTGAAATTCATTATTCATTACTGATGTACGTTAAACTATAAAGACTGACTTTATATTTAACTATTTTTTCAATAAACTGTATGACGTGGACATATTATCTAGCTAAAAAAATTAAATAATCTGAAACTATAAATACATTTAAAAAAATAAAGAAATCAAAATTATTGAACATTAAAAACTAAGCAACCTATGTAGATGAAGAGAGGCTTGGTTGTGTGAATATCTTTCTAATGGTGTTAAATCTTTTTTTTTTTTTTGAATACAGAAAAATAAAAAATACAACTAAAAAAAAATAAACACAAATACTAAAAAAATAATCAATACAAATGATAGGTATAATTTTCCTTTTAAGATAATGTTTTAAATTTGAGAAATGTTACAATTTTTATGAATTAGTGTGATTTGATGTGATATGTTAGATTTATTTTATATTAAAAATAATTTTATAATCTAACGTACTATATCAAATTACGTTAATTTATAAATTTATTTTTATAAAAAATTTTATAGTTAAAATATTTCTCTTTAAATTTTAGATAAAGATTAACACCATCCATCTCTATCATCGACACTAACGTTTTGAAGAGTAGATGGTTGTTTTTAAGATAACATTAACACCATCCATCTGTGTCATTTTTCTTTTTAATTTAAGAGTAGAAACAAACGGGCCTAATTTCCTACATTCATCTCATCGAAGAAATCAGATACTCGCCTTTTCACGTAAACGTAGATAGCTCTTTAGACATGGCAGCCACGTTTCTCAGCAGATTTGGAAGGTCCCTTTCTTGTATTTCTAGGAGGGGCCTTTCGACTTCTTGCGATGACAAGCTTCTCCTGCCAACCGGTAAATCCATGAACCTCTACTCTGCGATCAACCAAGCGCTTCACACCGCCTTGGAAACCGATCCTCGGTGAGCTCTCTCTTTCTTTTTTTGGTTTCTTAGGATTCAACTGTCGGTTATGATGAATCTCCGCTTTTTTTTAGCTTGTCAAGGAAGGCAGAAAAAAAAAATATATATATATATAGCTGTTGCCGTTATATTATTTTTTTAAGCAAAAATTTAGGCGATAAATTCACAAAATTCCCAAATTTAAAGTTTGTGTCATCATTCATGCGTTTGGTAACCGAAAACTGAGAGGTTTATAAGCATCCCGCGAATCGCAGCAGTGCGGAAGATGGCTCCCTTTTGCCTATTGTGGTGCACTTGTAAGTAAATGAATGTTCGGAATTGTGAAGATGTAGACAGGACAATGGATGAACTTACTCGCCTCTTCTTAGTACTTTGTTCCTCTGGACACTAGCTATAGGTTCCAATGGACTAAGCTTGTATGATTTTCTTGTATCTACTTCTATTTCGTTTACTCGGATACTTTGGGCTACGCCTAATCTTTATTATCAGTAAAATCTTCAAATAACTATATATATAGAATGAGTTTCTTTCTGGCAATGTCTATAGTATGGTGTTGAAATTCTTAATACTTACACAATTTTTAAGATGCACAGAACGCTATTATTTCTCATGAGGAGTAGCTTTAGTTATTGCTCAGGGCATGAAGTTTATTAATTACTGGCAATGTCCTAGTAACAACTTCAAAACTATAGCATTTAATTATTTAGCCTAAATGGCATTTTTTTCTTTTATATCGTTGTTACCTAATAATATCTATAAGATCTCCCTATGGTTTCAAAATATTTGTTTACTTCCGTAATCTTCACAGCTCAATTCTTATTTCAAAATGATTGAATTAAAATTGTGTCAGTTTTTTTTAACTCCACAATCTTCTGTATATTGTCTTTTTGTCTAGTGGCTATTCTACAGAGTGGTAATGTATGAGAAATTGATTTCTAACTGAATTATCTTTGATGACTTTCCTTCTTCATGTCATTAGTTGATGTCAATTTTAATTACTCATTCATGTTAAGGAGGAGATATAAAAGTTTACAGTGGCAATCTGCTAGTCTTGCTTTAGTGGAGGATTTTGACTGAGAAATATTAGTTCATGCTATCTTTACTCAAAGAAATTCTTCTTTTTGAATTGGATTAATTCATGAGCTCTGAAGAACATGGCAGACATTGCTCACTTCTGTGGTTGTCTGAAATCATTTGTTGTAGCTCACTAGATTATTGGATCTTTATATTTTTTTTTATAAGTAAGATTATTGGATCTTTATGCGAAGATATAAATTCTTTCTGATCATATCTAATTAATGGTTGTTTTTCTTTTTACTAATATAACTTACCTCATTGTGCTTATGTTTTTAAATATAATCATGCATATTTCCCCTCATTAGTTGCATTTCTTTTTAGTGCATTTGTATTTGGAGAAGATGTGAGCTTTGGTGGCGTCTTCCGTTGCACAACAGGTTTAGCTGATCGATTTGGTAAAAGTAGGGTTTTCAATACCCCTCTGTGTGAACAGGTAGTTTTGTTTTCAGACTTTTACTACACTGCCCTTGTTATTCTATCTATACACCTGATGGTGGTATGTGAACAAGAGTTTGTCTTCTTGAGACGAAATTACTGCTTTTTTATATCAAGGCCCCAACAAAATTAGTATTATAGAAAGCTGTACCCGACCATTTGATGATGCATGATACATTTTTTTCATGTTTTTATTCTACTTCTATTATTAGGTTCTATTTCTTTTCTTTGTTTAATATATAATTAATATGTTTGAATCAAGGTGCATTTGATGGTGTTATTCTAACACTGCCTTATAATCAGGGCATCGTTGGGTTTGCTATTGGCCTAGCTGCGATGGTGAGTTTGAAGTTAGGGTATTTGTTGCTGAGTTTAAAAATCAAAACCTCATTACAATTTTCTTTTATTTGGTTGCATCCTAGAGCGGTAAATTTTTGTTTCATTTGACATGATAGGGCAATCGGGCCATAGCAGAAATCCAATTTGCAGACTATATTTTTCCTGCCTTTGATCAGGCATGCCTCCTGCCCACTGAAGTGTTTAATAATTGACTCGCGATTGACTCTTGAGTAACAGAAAGTTTCTTGTAGATTGTCAATGAAGCTGCAAAGTTCAGATACCGGAGTGGGAATCAGTTCAATTGTGGAGGTAATTTCTCGCTATCATTTTCCTCTTCTTTTTTTTTTCCACATATTGAGCTCCAGCATTTCTCCCTAGGTTTAACAATAAGAGCCCCTTATGGAGCGGTGGGCCATGGTGGACATTATCACTCGCAGTCCCCTGAAGCTTTCTTCTGTCATGTTCCTGGTATCAAAGTATGCTTTTAATTCTTCTTAGGCATCTAGTCTCTTTTCAAGGATTTCTTCTTATTTTCAATTAGTCCTTTTCTAAAAGGATCAGTGGCGCACTTACTAACTGTATGGGATTATTCTGAAGAAACACTTCCATTGTAAGGCTGTCCAATCTGTTAAGAATCGTATGAAATATCCCCCTGCATGGTACGTGCATTTCAGTTATGTGGTCTTCACGAAAAGGGAGTTCCATTGGTAGACCATATCTAAAGCAAATGTCAACCACACCAACAGTGAAAACTTGTTGATAAAGTTATTTTATTTTGAAATTTTGTTTCAGTGGAAAAATGAGAAACCATTTAGATCCACAATCATCACATCAGACAATTATGATATTCATGGTAACTTGTAGGACTCTTCTATTTAAATTTGGATTGTCGGATATCTGAAGACATGCATCTTTCTGCCAATGTCCAATACTCACTTTGAGACTTAGAGCTGTCCAGAATTTAAGCGATGTTCTGTTTTCTGTCAAATAACTAAAAAAATAACCTTTAGAAGTGTTTTACTATCTGTGTATTAGCTTGCAAATTTTTAAAGCTTAAAAGTTTATTTGTTTACTTATAAAATATATATATATATATTAGCTTGCAAATTAACGCTTAAAACTTGTGCGGGCGTGTCTATCTATCGTTATAATTACAAAAACAGTTGTCCATTGCCTGCAAGGTCGTTGCTACTAGTCTGCAAGGTAGCAACGACCTTATGCAATGATTTCTTTGATAGAGTGGGTTTGGAATGGGTGATGCCTAGAAGGTTGGTTGACATTCTAGCTAGCTTGAGGGGCTTACAAGACAATCTACAAATTGCTGCATTATGGAAGATGGCTCCCATTTGCCTATTGCAGTGCATTGCATTTGGAGGGTAACAAACGGTATAAATGTTGTAAGATCGGTGTTGCTCTTGTATATTTCCCGTGTACTTGGTTTTGCCTATATTAATAAATTCTTATTTACTGATAAAAAAATTGTAAGATCATGAGCAAGCAATGGACAAACTTGAAGCCTTCTTTTTTAGTATTTGTTCCTTTGGGAAATTGCAATAGATTTGAATGGACCAAGTTTTCATGATTTTCTTGTATCAGTGGTTAATCCTGCTTTGTTGTGGCCTCTCTATATGTACTATGTACATGGGCTATGCCTAATGCTTTTATTAATAAAGTTCTTGATTACTTATAAAAAAAAGTATATTGCCTGGTATTGCAGTATTTTTACTAATTGGTTTCTCTAAAGTCCATTGTCCACTTCAAAATGCACCATTCATGTCCAAAATGTGCACATAAAAGAAATGTCCGAAGTGTTGCCTCATGGATTGTGAAGCTCCAACAAGATATTTTGTGGAGTTGGCTAGGCAAGGAGTTAAAGTTTCATTTAGTTGGTTGGCATGACGTGTTGTAACGCCCCAATAGAAGACCCAAGCTACATGGTCTATACTCCAAAAAAACTAGTCAATGATACAATTGGAATCTCATTAAAACTTTATAAAGAGAAAGAACTTCTCCTTCCCAAGTAATGTGAAATCCCATACACCACATACCATTATCCTTATCATATGGGGTATTACAATCTCTCCTCTTAAATTCCTGACGTCCTCGTCGAGCCAATCCATAGCAAGTGGTATGGTTGAAGTTCTACATTTCTGGTTGGGATGAGCTCTAAGACCATTTGTAATGCCTCAATGGAAGACCTAAATCACATGAGCTATACTCCAAAAGGACTAGTCAGTGATACAATTGGAGCCTCATTGAAACCTTATAAAGAGCAATAACTTCTCATTCTCAAGCAATGTGGGATCCCATACACCACCTACCCTTATCCTTATCATATAGGGTATCACACTTGTACTTTCCAATGAGGGGTGGTGGGTTGGGGGTTCACAATTTGAGGGTCTTCAACAATGCCCTCTTAGGAAAATGGATGTGGAGATATAATTATGAGAGGGAAGCATTATGGAAGGTGGTGATCGATACCAAGTATGGGAGTACTAAAGGGTGTTGGTGGTCTAACGAAGTTAGGGGAGCATATGGAGTGGGGTTATGGAAAAATATCCAGAAAGGTTGGGGGTCCTCTAGACACACTAGACTGATGATGGGGGATGGTAATAGAATTAGTTTTTTTTTTTTTTACTTGTCAAAAAAAAAAATAGAATTAGTTTTTGGCATGATGTTTGGGTTGGAGAGACTGCTTTTAAGGATGCTTATCCCTCTATTTTCAAAATTGCACGGGAACAGGATGCTTTGGTGGCTGATTTGAGGGAAATTACTAATGGCTCGCTACAGAGGAATGTCAGCTTCAGTTGGTGTCTTTTGCTGAATTTTCTAACTTGCTGGTATTGGTGATACAGTGGTGGATAAGTTTGTTTGGACTCCCAGTAAAGGAAACTTTTTCTGAAAGTTCGTTCTATGAGGTCCTTACTACTCAGTAGGGGTGTGCATGTGACCCGAACAATCTCTGGATCCGATTAGGATGACCCGAACTAACCTGAATTTTATCGGGTTATTATTTGAGCTGGTCTCCAGCCTGACTAATAACGGGTTTGTATAATTTGTGTCAGCCTGTTCGAGAGTATAAAAGCATACTCAGTCCTCAAACCCTAGCCAGTAGCCGCCCACTCAGCCTTCTTCGCTCACTCAGCCTCAAGCCCTCTGACGACCAGCTCCACGTCCTTCTGGCCAACATGGACGCCAATAACAACGGCACTGTCGAGTTCAATGAATTCATCCAAGCCGTCTTGCCCGATATGAGCACTAAATTCCCTATTTTGCTAATTACTGGCGTGCGACTTCAGCAAGCTTGAACAAAAAGAAGAAATTCACAAAAATGAAAACGCAACGACATAGAAAATAGTCAACAAAATTTTTTGGGTTTTCTTTCTCAATGTAAAGAAAACACGACTCACCCCAAAACACGACTTACCATTTTCTCCATATGGACCTTCCAAGTACAATGGGCGAGGAGGAAAAGAAACCGTAGGAGAAGAAAATGGAGGAGAAAAGCCAGAGGAGAGAAGGAAGAAGAAGAGAAACAGTCCAAGAAGCCGGCGGAAGAAAAGATAGAGGAAAAGAAAGCGGAGGAAGGAAAGGATGGGAAGGAAGCGAAAGACCAATTTGAAACCCAAGCTACTTAGGAAATCGTGCTCAGAGTCTACATGCATTGCGAAGGTTGTGCCCACAAGGTCCAATGCTGCCTCAAAGGTTTCGAAGGGGTGGAGGAAGTTATAACAGACTCGGGAGGAGGAGCAGCCATGGAAGAGGAGATCAACAAGGTGGTGGAGCTTCAGAAAAATGCATATTATTATTACCCACAAAGGTATGCCATGGAAATGCATGCCCACCCACCTCAGATCTTTAGCAATGAGAACCCAAACGCCTGTTCTATCGTGTAAGCAACTATTGCCAAAGAAACTTCTCGAGGAAGACTCCTCTTTAAATGGGTCATACGGGTTCGACCCAATTTTATTTTGTTCGGGTTTGGTCGAGCACAAACCCGATTATGCAAGACCGGGTTGCAGGCCTACTACTCAAGCTAGTAATCACTTTCTTTGGAAGAGCAGTTGGAAGAGTAAGGCTTCGTTTGGTTTCCAAACCAAACTCATCTCATCTCACTCATCATTACAACTTTTTGAAATTTCAACACAAAATATAATAAATAATTCAACTTTTTCAAATCTCAAAATAATAATAATATTAAAAAAGAATATTTTAACAATATTTTATCATCTAAACTCAACTCAACTCAACTCAACTCACTTCAACATCCAAACGCACTCTAAAGCGCCTCTTAAAGGCTGCTTTTTTTGTTTGCATTCTTAGGGAAGATCCTGACCATTTACAACCTAAGGAAATGTGGGTTTATCCTTATTGGGTGGTGTTGTATGTGCAAAAATAAGTGGATCATTTACTTCTACATTGTGAGTTTGCCAGGGCCTCATGGAATTACTTTTTCAGCAAAGTGGGATTAGCATGGGTTAGGTCTGGGAGTGTGGTTGATCTACTAGCTAGTTGGAGAGGGATTCAGGGGATACCCCAAATTGCAGCTGTGTGGAAAATGGCTCCCTTTGTTTGCTTTGGTTCATTTGGAGGAAAAGGAATGATCGAAATTTTGAGGATCAGGAGCACTGTTTGGAAGAATCTAAGAGTTTTTTCTTGAAGACTTTATTTATGTGGGCCATTGTTATAAATTTTAATGGTCTCAACTTTCATGATTTTCTTGTATCCGTCTCTAGTTCCCAACTAGGTGTAATCTCTTATATACTTCCTGTGTGCTTGTGCAATGCCTATTTCAACATCAATAAAATATCTTCTTTCTTGTAAAAAAAAATATTACGTTTCTCACCAAGCAAGTTCTTATAAAGGTGGTCATCCCTCGAAGCCCACGGCAAGCAAAAGGGTTGTTACTGTCCTGCATACGTGATCCAAACCCTGTCGTGTTTTTTGAACCAAAGGTATTGCATATTTCTGTTAACTTAATTGTATCAGTAGCCCATATCATTATTTACTTCACAATTTTACACTATTCACTGTAAATATCTTGTGTTTCAGTGGCTTTACCGTTTGGCGGTAGAAGAGGTTCCTGAGCATGATTTTATGTTGCCTCTATCAGAGGCAGAGGTATGTTGCTTCTTAATTCAACATTTCTGAATAATTCTAACATAATACTCAGTATTAATGTATTTTGGGAACTTTGATAGTAAAGAAATTTGAAAATGTGATGCTAAGGTGATTCGAGAAGGCAGTGATATTACGCTTGTTGGGTGGGGATCTCAGTTATCTGTAATGGAACAGGCCTGTCTTGACGCTGGAAAGGCAAGTGATTCTTATTTCTGGAAAACTATTCGTCAATGTTTCAAGAAAAAAGTTCCCTTCATCCTTGAAAAATAGCTTACGTTAAATATTTACAAAATGGCTGGTGTTATTTTCACAAAGACATTGCTTTTCCTTAATTTAAAAGTAAACTTTTCAGGAAATCAATTTTTTTCTAGTTCAGAGATATTCTGAAGTTTAAGATAGTGAGTTGAGATGAGATGAGTTGAGATGAAAGTTGAATAAAATATTATTAGAATATTATTTATTATTATTATTATTATTATTATTGTTTTGGGATTTGAAAAAGTTAAATTGTTTATTATATTTTGTGTGGAAATTTGAGAAAGTTGTAATTATGAAATTAGATGAGATGAAACATTTTCGCTATCTAAACGGGGCCTAAATGTTTCTGATTTAAATAAATTCAAAATTGCTAATATGTAACTAAGTTTGACTTGTTTGTTATAACCTATGGGGTCGTATCATGAAACATGAAAGATTCTTAATATCGTCCACCTTACTTTACTTTCATAAACTCCATTCAAACCATGCGGCTTTGCAGGAAGGAATTTCTTGTGAACTGATTGACCTGAAAACTCTAATACCTTGGGATAAGGAAACAGTAGAATCCTCTGTCAGAAAAACTGGAAGACTTCTTGTAAGCATAATTTCTCCATACAAAATATGCTTTATGAGATCTAGTTGGTACCATTATAGATGACCAGTAAAATTTCCTGTGTAGATTAGTCATGAAGCTCCAGTGACAGGAGGCTTTGGGGCTGAAATTTCCGCTTCTATTGTTGAACGTTGTTTCTTAAGGGTAAGCGTATTTTCTCTGTCATCTAAGTGACTGAAATTACTGAAGAAAGAAAAATCTCAACTTGTAAGAAGCGTCCAATGGCCCCTTTTCTTTTATTTTTTCAGTACTTGTGAAGTTTTTACTTGGATTCTTTGTGATAATAATGGGATCCTGACTTGAGTCAAGCTGAAATTACATTAAGTTATAGGGAATATCATAACATGACTTAAAAGATATTTTCTTTGATTATATAAAGCATCCGAAATATGGTCATGTGCTTGCTTCCTCAGTCAGCTTGGATCGTTGTGGACTTCAGCTGATACCTAGAACTGAGTCACTGAATAGTTTTCATCTTTTGCAGTTAGAAGCCCCTGTAGCCAGGGTATGTGGTCTGGACACCCCCTTCCCTCTTGTTTTTGAACCTTTCTATATGCCTACAAAGAGCAAGGTAAGTTGGGTGGATCTTTTTCCTGCTTATCACCCTTGTTATAATATTTGGGCGTACTTCTTGTTGTTGATATGGTATCTGCTCTGCTTTTTCATATGCAGATGTTGGATGCAATCAAATCAACTGTAAATTACTAGGTGCATTAGCAGCTGTGCTGCTCGATGCTACAGACATTATTGTGTCGTCTTTGTCTTCATCATCATCATCATCATGCATGTCAATAAGGTAATTCGTGCCTCTAGGCTCTCCAATGACGATGAGGACAGGAATAAGAAATTCAAAGGGTGTTCCTCTGTCAATGTATTTTATTGTGAAAAACAGACTGATAATTTAAGTTTTATACTCGGTCATCCTAACCTGGAATAGATGAAAACGAACGTACGAGGTGGTATATTTGGGTGCCCAAATCTGTCCATACCCCAAAGTGATGGCTGGGTTTATCTAAATTATCATTACCTGATATTCATTCCTCCATTGAAATAATTGTGGGTGTAAAAAGAATCGAAGAGGCCTTGCACCTAGACTCCCATTTTGTTTATTTATTGCATTTGAATGGCTGTGGTTATGTGGCCACTGCGAAGTCAAAATATATCAATCATGTTGGGGTTGAAAAACTAGACAGACAAAAATATAAAGATGGCTGGAATGAAATCCGTAATGGGTTTCGACTTCAAACTTAGAAAGGGTTGAACGCAGGCCTCTCTATAAAGGAAAGTAGGGGCTATGTCGTGAGTGTTCATACTTCTTCTCAGTAGTTTGAATCGAACCATATTTCTTTTGCTTTTTCGACTTCCTAAGCAATCTCTCCGATAAGATTAGGAAAACTTGCCAACCACAATCGAGCCATGTTTAGCTACATTTGGATGCTAATAATACCTCATATCATCAGTAAATAATAATAAAATAATTTGTAAATAATAGTGAATAATTTATAAATAATAGTGAATTAATTTGAAAACAGTTGTATTTCCAAAAATACCCTTCATCTTCATTTAGGCACAATTCCAAATCGATATAGCGGCTGTCTTTGAGTTATATTCACTGGGAGAATAATTCATTTATCTGTAAAATGTGACTATCCTTTCCGTACGTTTGTGGTGAAAGATTCTTTTATTTTTTCTGTAGTTTTGGCATTCAAATGCATACCAATTTTTCATTGCATATAGAGACGGAATAAAACAGCTTTTTCATTTGATTGGTCCGAAAGTGCTGCATTTTTATACATAAACAAATGAGTTTAAATTTGGTATGCATGCCCAATGTCCAACAAAAAGTTAGAAGATTCTTTTTTTCACCCTCCTTTTTTTTTTTTCCTTTTTTCACCTTAACTCTGTAAATATAAAGGTTCTCCACTACTTTATCTGAACTAAAAATAAAATACAGATGCCAAACATATTTTTTTAACTTAACCATTTCAGAACCCAATGCACAATTTGCTTCCATATTTACAACTCAATACAAGCTCGGCAGTTATAGTGCCAGGTTTTCCACCTTAGAAACATCCCGCAGGCTTCTTCCGATAAAATCTGCATCGAATCCAATACAATGGAGATGAGTTCAACTTGTTATCATGACACAAGGAAACATACATACCAATATGTTCTGTATATTCAAAGGTATTGACCTAATCCTGTTGTACTGAGAGAGAGAGAGAGATCCAAGGGCAGGTTGCTAGATATGATATGTACTTTTTAAACCCATCACACCAAACAGGGCCTGATAGGAACCTCAACTTTTTTCAGTAATAAAGTTGAAAATCTGACAAGATCAAAACTATAAAGCAATCCAACCTGCTCCATTTGATCGCCCAGAAATTCGTGGAACAATAAAAATACTTGTTCTATGAAAGTCATGATGGCAAGCCCAACCAATCATAATATTCCAAACTTTACTTCATGCCTTTTACTGGCAATCAAACAGCAGACTGAAAAAACAACTCTAACGCCAAACCTATAGGAGCAACAAAAGACCCAGGCAGAAGCCAAGGAATATCAAGAACACTTCATGGGGCATTAAATTGGGGACTCAATCACCTTGTCGAAAGATTCAGAATCAAATCCACAATAATAATCAAATATGAACAAAAGCAATTATAATCAAGTGTCATACCATTGCTGGTTTTTCCTGAACTCTGTAAGGACAGGGTATATGTTCTCAAAGGCTGTATAGGTCTCGTCTCTCACCTGAATGATTGAAAATGAATCAGATCACAAGCCAGAATGGAATACAAAATCTGGAGAGGACAGAACAAAACAAGTCTAGTGATCTCACCTTAGCTCCTGTAAGAACAATCTTTCCTGACACAAAAATAAGCAGCACAATTTTCGGTTGTTTCATCCGATAGATCAACCCTGGGAACAGCTCTGGTTCATACTGGCCATTAGAATGAAAAGAGAAGTCAATAAGGGCTCACCATTCTCTAAATTTTGCATGCTCCAAATGACATTGAAATTTTTCCAAAGAAAAATGATACCTACACAAACTCATTTAGGGAACATTTATTCAATATCAACTGGCCTTTTTGAAGTCAAGATAATAATTTTCTGAACGGTTCAATTTGCATACTATCCATTTTGTCTAGTCAACACATGAGAAATATCAATTTATATATAAACATGTACACACGGGTGTGTATGCTCGTACATATGTATATTTGTATGAATGCATACATGTTCATATGTATTGACTGCATGCATACACATGCACGACAACAAAATAATTCAAAGAAAGCGCTCAATTTCAAAATGGCTTTATAGGACAACCTCCTCTCCAATCACAGACAAGTAAATCAAACAAAAATACCAAATAATGGACACAGATGAACATACTCTCATCACTTACACTTGAAAAGGCACCATGGGAATACGCAAGGCCTTCAAGCCTGATGGGGAATTTAACATCACAAGAGCCGACAATGTTCTGAATCTTGAAATCCTGCAAAGTGAAAACCATGTGTCAGACAAACAATAAACCTTTGTAGTGTAACAAGCTGCATATGCAAGAAGCTCTCTTTTTTTATACATGCATATTTTTTAGAGAGAGTGAGAGAGAGAGTTGCACCAAAATAAATACCTTGAACTTAGCTGGAAAACCAAGCTTCTGAATAATACGAGCATACTGAAAAGCACCGATCAAAAAAAAAAGAACTTCAATAGTAAAACAACAATATTAGCTCCTTCTCAATCCATAGACTATTTGCATTTTATGGACCCAAAATGATGGATGGGCAATTATTATTATTTCTCCTTTCCTTCTAATAAAAGATGGAACTGTACTTCAGATAGGTTATGGGATTGCATAGTTCAACATTTATTCCTGTTAAAATGTCAAGTTTTGGATGATGCTAGTTTAAAGATCTTAGCCATTTGCAAAGGAAACCAGAACTACAAATTTTCAAACCGCTTGCCAGTCATCTACATCTCCTATATATGCCTATATCTAAATCCTTGTATATGCAGCCGGATATAATTTGCAAGGCATCATTACCTTCCGTGCAGCTAACTTTGACTGTTGTTCACTCTTCGCTCCAGTACAAACCTAAACATCATGAAGCGTGTCAGTACACAGTGTAACTATTAAAAATGAAAAAGAAATTAAAGACATAAATGATGTATAGGTTATAAGAAAACAACATGGTAAGGTTTCAAAAAAACCCCTGAATTCGCAAATTCAAAACGAAGAACAGCTAAAGCAGCAGATTCATTTCACAACAGCAGCAAATCCTCACCCTTCCATTCAATTCTGTGACCAGAATTTTACCTCATTACAAATTTCTATTTGATCATGAATTTCATTGTCTAGAACCATGAGAAAGCACTTAAAATCTAATAACGCTAGGTGACCCCCCCCCCCCCCAAAAAAAAAATAAATAAAATAAAAAAACTCACAAGGACCCCGCCCTCTCCACATGTTGTCATGCATAACTTCCACAACAGTTCTCCACAAAGCCTGCCTCCATTTCTGTGGGGCATAGTGATATAACCATTTTCCCAAAAGAGTTCAATTGAATGATAGGTACCCGACACTGAGACAATCCAACTAAATGGATTTTAAGCTCATCACTGCCTCCCACGCCACAAGAAATTTCTCTAAAGCTTCTCAATGTAATTAGCCACACCAAGTATAAGGAAAACTAAAAAGTGACAAATGATAAGTAGGCAGATCGGATAGCATGTTTTTGATCAATCAATAAGCTTCTGCTTATCTGAAGATTTGGATTCATCTATTTTGACCAAAGTTAACAGACAAACTTTGGTTATAAAGTTAATTTTCGACCTCGAAACAACTTCAAAGCATCAGAAAAGGTATCACAAATGACAGAAATGATACAGATTTCACAGAAAATTATGGTTTCATCCATAAAAAAAATGGGACAAAACCAACTCATCAAAGCTTCTTTGGCACTCTCTACAGCATTAGCCAGCTATCAAACCTCAATGAAAACAACAAAGAATAACAGAAGTGCTAGGCCTATAAAGAGAATAATGAAAGGAAAGCATAGAAACTAACATGACTCGATGTGGTACGTCATAATTACTTTACAATAAAAAAAGCATTATAATCTAGCATTAACAGATTAACCCTATTGGTTAGAAAAATAGTTTTCGTAATTCTTTTGTGGACCAAGTATTTCTCAAAAATAAAGGTGATAAAGGGTCCTCCAAACCCAAGCCTCAAGAGCTGCTAAAAAGGTCCAATGGTGTACCTTTAATTCAAACAATCAAATCCACTAAAGAGATATAACAAATTATCCACCCACACCATTTCTCCCAAAGCCACATCTTCACACCAAATACAAGAAGAAGCCCCAACTGACATGATCACACACCTCTAGATGAAATTTGTAGAGCACACATGTAACTCCCAGAGTCTACTATCAAGGCATTCATTGGCTATAAGGACTACGTCTAATATGTCTTCCCTTGATGAAAGTATTACAAGTTCTCAATTTCTCATCCCCTTAACTAAAACTTTGGAAATGATCATGTACATGCTTCGACCTAAATTAATAGGACGAAAGTCCTCAATCTCCACAAACCCCACTTTCTATGGAATGAGTGCAATAAAGGTAGCATTGGAACTCCTTTCAAACTTTCCCGGAGTATAAAACCCATGAAACGCATTCATTAAATATACCGTGATAACCTGCTCACAAGACTGAAAGAATGCCAATGAGAAAACATTGGGGCTCTAAGCCTCATCACCATTTAAATATTTCAACCTAATTGAGCTCATTGTCCACAAACTCCTTTCCATCCATGTGGCCTCCTAATTACCGATAGCATGTGCAAAAAGTAAGGGGAGTCGGTCAATCGCCTTCACTGTGAGATTTCCATGACCCCAGGGAACGGATTTTTTGCAAGAGTGGGACCACCTTGGGTGATGCCAAGAAAGGTGATGGATCTCTTAGCATCCTAGAGAGGCCTTTAGGGTAACTCACAGATTGAGCAATTTGGAAGGGGTTCCATTATGCCTATGTTTGTGTCTTTGGCGGGAGAGGAACATAAGAAGCTCTGAAGATTGTGAGCGATCAATGTTAGAGCTAGAAACCTTCTTTTTAATACTTTACTCCATTGGTCGATAGTAATTGATTTTAACACCAAGAACTTTCATGAATTTCTTGAATCACTAGATCATCATGCGTAGGTGATGCTAGTACATGTCCCATGTACTTAGGCTCTTGCCTATTCTGATTATCAATAAAAACTTTGTTTACCAATAAAATGAAAGGTGAGATCATCCAACTTATCGCCAACTAAATTGTTAAGAGAAATGATGTCATTACAATAGTACAATATCCTCTCTAATGAGAGATTTGAATAAACGAAATAATTATCCAATGATTCAATGTTGTCTTCAATTTGATTTAGCCACTTGGTGGCAAAACTTGGGATTCCTACCCCTTAGGCAAACAAAGTGCCATTGACTTTTGTCTCCAACTCCCCTATTCTAAAAGATTGATTAGGGGAATTTTCATAACTATAGGACTACCAAAGCCTCCATTGAGAAACACATGCAGGCTGAGCTTCCCACACATAGGAAATGAGAAATCTAAAAGCCTTTTGAAGATTGAGTTTCTTGTTCATTCAGAAACCAAATAATATTAAAAATTAAATCACCCCCAATGTACCATAGTATAGTCCACTTGCTAAATACTCCAACCAATACATCCAACAACTACCTTCTATCGCGATCTAAGTTTGGTTCCAACTCTAGCAAAAGCCCATTGGAAGTTGTCATAAACATTTCTAAAGGTACGAGCCACGGCATAATCCCCCACTCTTCAATTTTTCTACCACCATTCTATCCCACATTAATAACACAACAACAACACCTACCATGTTCGAATAACACCAATCCACATGTTGAAAAGACAATAAACTGCACACACTAGCCCTTGACAGCATCTCAATTTTTTAGTTTCTTGAAGGCAAAAAATCTCAGCCTTCTAGCCTAACCCTCATCCATTTATTACACTCATTCAACCCTTTCACATTTCACATCAGTAACCTAGGCTTCATCACAAACAAATTAAACCTTTTATTCTTCGAAGTGACCCTTCTGCTGATGACTGAACCTCCCCTTTAGTCTTCTTGAGGAGTCTTTTTTTGGGCATTTCAGCACAAAGTGACTAAAACATCGACCATCTTGCAAAGCATACTGCTAAACCCACACCTCTTTGCCTACACTTACAACCATGAAACCTCTCTAACCACCTCCTCAATACGCTATAAGAGCCAAGAATCTGCAATGACTATTGGAACATCTTTGGGCCACATATACTCCATTTCCAACTACGGGACTTCTCACAAATGCCATCCACCCCACCACCTGCTTAACAATAGCCAACAAACAACCAACACTAATCTTCCCCAATGATACCAGTCGACTAACCCCTCACTTCTTTTAGTATTCCATTAAACCAAGACCCCTTCCTCTACCAAGCTTGGCTGGAGAGATTAGTCATTAGGGTTTCATTTTTTTAATTTGAATCAAAGAATCTTTTTGTGATCAAGCAAATGACATACAAGTTTCATTTACAAGTATCACTCAAGTACAAATCAAGGAACCATACTTGTCAATTTTCATGATAGAGAAAGAGGACAAACAATTGATCACGCCAGCAGTAACAAATAAAGCGAACCAAGATGGCATTCTAAAGCTATAAAAATCAGCATATTTGCAATTAAAAAAGGTACCAGATGCTTTGGCAAAACTTACCATCTTTCCAGAAGCAAAAATTAAGGCTGTGGTTTTTGGTTCCCTTATCCTCATAATTACGGCAGCAAACCGCTGCAAGAACAAAACAGAAGCAAATTTAAATGTTGCATATTGTATGAAGCAAGAAACATGATTGTATATAGAAACCCAACAAGCCTAACCATCTTCATCAAATCATGTCAAATTTCATCGAGAAAAAAGGAGGTACAGTAGAAAATGGGTAATCAAGTACATATAAAACCAATGGCGTAAACTGAGCTTTCTAGAGGAGGCAAATTCATTGCATCATTCAGCATATTTACTAAACTGCATATACGTACGGAACACTAAGCATTGTGATTATTAATCAACCCCCCCAAAAAGAAGGAAAAACTGTTTGAAAGATCACAATTTTAGTCAATAACTACTCAATCATTGTATTAAAGGATAAGAGAGACAGAGATCCCCACAATCACATACCTTGGGATTGTATTCTGCATTACGAGCTTGAAGTGCAATGGCCTTAAGATCCAACTTGCAATCCAAATTGACCGTTGACACAATATTCCTAAGAGCAAACCATAACTTGTTAGCCTATAATGACTTAGCCAAAGAAGGACATCATCTCCTATGGTATCCCGAATATTGTGAAGGTGTTGAATGTATAGATGCATCCCATAACAAGTGTATACAAGGTGGAAATCTTTTTTTTTTTTTTTTATTGGCACTGCGTGTCCAGGAACAGTGTCCCGACTAATCCCAAGGGTGCACAAGCTCTCGACAAAGAGTTTTCCGCAAGTGCACATCGGGTAATTCAAGGGAAAAATCTCCCAATCCCATGGCCCCTAGAGATTGTTTGCACCTAGTGGAATTCGAACCTTGGACCTTGGAGAGAGCATACCACCAAGACCAAGGCTTTTACCACTTGACTAACATATCCCTAGATAGCGACAAACACTATGAGAACTACCCTAGCAACACATTACTCAAGATCAAAACACCACAATGACTCCTGATAAAAACATTTGGGTTTGAGCATAGGAAATCATAGTACCTTGGTTGTCATGAAAGCGTGACATAGACGTACTAAAACCAGGAAATGTGGATAACACATCCCGAGTCGTGAGATTCCCATTTTGACACTGATTACAGTTTTTAAGTTCACAACCTAAATATATCAATTAATATGCTCAACTCAGAACCCACCATGCAAAGACAATCAACCCAACCATGAGAAACCAAGTGCGTGGGCAGAAACAACTGATCTTGATAATAAAAAAAAAGGTTCTATTATTAAGAAACAGTCCAAAATCGTATAATGCAAACGATTTATAAGGTAAATGTTTGCCTCCAGTCCAGTGACTTGACGCATTCTTAAAAAAACAAGTTAAACAATAAGGTTATTTCCCACTAACCCAAAACAGCTATTCACATTGAATGCAGGAAAGCTTCCTTTTGTTATGGTAGGTTTCACAAATTATGGTAAGTGATAGCAAGCCACTTGCAATACTTAAAGGAACCAATGAAAAAAATGATCAAGCCAATTAACACACTTAATATGGCAAACTATGAAGAATAACAGACCCACCTGTGTGCTTTGGAGTGCAGCCTATGAACCTTTTAATCAAGTTTTATTACTTAAAAAAAGATTATACAGAAAACATTGCACAAAATACTATAACAGGGACATGGCACATAAGACATCAAAACTGTCAACGCAAAGCTCTAGCATATCAAAACCTCAATACAGCTACTGTGAGTTTGTGCAGATATGTCAGGACCATGATAAAGATATGCTCACCACAACATTCTCACTGGATGCAAGACGTGATGCTTGGGTTCAGCGGATTGTGAAAGTTTTGCATTGAAATGTCTTAAATGTCACATTGGGGGTGTGCTAGTTAGAGTAAAGTATATAAGCAATTACAGGAGCCATAATCATGTCAGAGAAAAAAAATACGTTCTCTCTTTTCGAGGTCCAAAAGTGGAGAACGTAAAACAAATAGGATCGAATGTAAAGCAGCAGTTTCTTGGCAGAATTTTGAGCGGCAAGATCCTTTTGTAGCTAGTCTTTTTTTATATGTAGACTTTAGTAACTAGTCCTTTTAGATAAATGTGGCTTACGTGTTCCCCCGTCAGTTCAAAGGATGTCAATCACATAAAAATATACATTCAGACTATACATGGCTGTAAAAAAAGGTGGCCCACATTAGAACGACATAGCATTTCATTGTTGAATACACTACCAATTACATCACTCAAACGTCCATACATCCGCCTGACAAAGTACACTAGCCCATTGTAACATCCTCAAACTCATAGTTCATATCATCGTAAAGAAAGCATCATCCTCTTCGGCATCTTACAACAATTGACGCGAATCTGGATTTTATGTTTTCGTGATTTAACGCGAAGGCTAGCTAAACTAGCAGAGCAGTAGGTATAATCAAAGAGTACAAAGAAAATAGGGACTCACTGGAGGGTAGGGACGATCCCAGAAGGATGCTTCTTAAGATCTACGGGCTGGCTTCCTTCCAAGCCTCCTTGATCCGCCATTCCTTACAGGTTCTTTTGCTCTGTAAAACCAGCAAGAGGAAGAAAACGAAATGAAAATTATTTACCACTAAAACCCGTTTCCGCCAACACCCAGATAGAGTTAATCCATATAATGAATAGGATAGATACGAAAACCTTACAATCATCCCTAAATAAAATTATATTAGAAAGATTGAACTTCTATGTCCTCAGATCCGCTCAGACAATACTAAAACACAGACTCTGTAATAACTAACAGAAAAGTTCATAAAAAAATTTAGAAAGAAAATAAAAAATAAATAAACTTAGAAAGTAAAGAGGTGAAAGACCCACTAAGATAAGAAAAAGAAAAAGACAATCTTGCAGGGTCGGGGAACAAAGGAGTCAAGGAAATCAGGTTCAGCTGGGTTTTTCGTTCTGAAACAAATAATAAAATAAAATAAAATCGTTCGTTAGGAGTGTAATAATGGAATAATCAGGTTGTAAGAGCTAAAAAATAAAGTAAAGTGATGAAGTTTGGAAAGGATCTGAGGATCGGCAGCAAAGAGGAGGGAACGAGAGGAATCGGACCTTTTTTCTTGTATTTGTAGAATTAGGGATCCGCGATTTTAAAGAAATGGACTTGAGAATCGGAGATGGATAAAGAAAACTGGAAGAGGGAGCGGGAAGAATTGAAAAGAGGGTGATTTTATAGGTTTTTGTTTTCAAGAGGTGGCTTTTATAAGAGATTTTAAGATCTGAGAGAGTCGAAGGGAGAGGGTGTTTGTTCTGTTCTGACAGGGGGGGGGGGGGGGCGAGAGGATTTTGAGAGAGGTTGTGCTGCTGCTGTGGAAGGATCTCGGGGAGCTTCTTGGTATGGAGGGCCAAGATCACGTTGCGAGTTTATCTTAGCCCCTTATTTCTTACTTCCCTAAATTAGCCTCGTCTCTATTCCCATGGTCTATCGTCATGAAGGGGGTATTTCCGGAATCCTCAGAGGAATTTATAGCCTCCAATCCTTGTGGGCTTCTTTATATCAAGCCCAATGGCACACCGCCACGTTCTTATTCCCCAGCAAATGCAACTGTTTTTCATTTTTGGAAGCAAAATATACCCATTAAATTATTGTCTGGGCTCTGGGCTCTGGGCTTATGAATAGAGTTTTGTTTGATGGATTAAATTATTGTTTTGCCCTGATATTTCAGTCCAGTTTGTATGGTAGGCTTTTTAGTTACCATTTTGACCTTGATTATCTTTACCATATAATTCTACGACTTTGTTATAATTACCATTATCTCGTGAGGACTGCTATACATTAGTCTTTCCACTGCATTCTATAAGTTTTTTCTTGTCCTTTCCCCATTTTCTCGTAATCCCATTTTTTCATAATCTCATTTCCTCATCACGTCACTCTCTTCTTGAAAGCTCCTCTCTCTCTCTCTCCTCGATCTCTCTTTTATCTTCTCGAGATTCAGGTCGGACAACGGGATTGCAAACCTTGATGCAGCGTGATGTGCTGTGTAAAATAACTGTATCGACTACTATTAACTCTCTCGGTCCAGAATAAAAAAAATAAGAGTTTGGAGCATTAAAAAACTTGTATCCATAGAACATTTGGCGTATCATAGATAATGAATAAATGAGAGTTAATATCATTCCAATTGCAATTACAAATGTAATTAGTATTTTTGTTATTAAAAAAAAAATTTGGCTGGTAATTAGTCTAAAAAATACTATTAATTCTGCAACAAAACCACTCATCCTTGATAATGCAAGAGAAGCCATTGATAAGATACCGAAAGTCATGAATATTTTTGGAACTGGGATCGCCATTCCGAATATAATTTGACCCTTAAATCATATTATCTAATCATTGTCCCACAAACACAATAGCAACCAAGGACATCTTTTGATTTTTTATGCTTTGAGGAAGAAAGTATTTATCTTCCTAAATTGATTAATAATTTTAATGTGACACCATCTTTTTGGTGAGATTTAAAAGTGAATTTTAGAAAAGTTGAGTCAAAGTTAGATGTGGGTGATGAGGGCTGCACCCCTTCAGTCAAATGTAGGCAGCAGGGCATCCACCTGCATTTGTGAACCTAGCAGGGACAGAGGGTCTGGACTAGGCCTGCCCACATAATCTCCTGTTCGTCTGCTTATATATATCGTATTCTATTATAATAAGTGACTACTTAACTGTGAATAGTAATTTTTGTTATTTTTCCGTTAACTCTTTTTGTTTTTCTGTTAAGTCTTGTTTTACCAAAAGTCCTTAAAAATCTTGATCATTTGACATTTAACTTCCTTGTAGAATTTAATGAAGGATCATGTTTTACCAAAAAGTCCTTAAAACCTTTGACTATTTGACGTATAACTCCCTTATAAAATTTAATGAAGAATCATATTTTACTAAAAGATCCTTAATAACCCTGCAATTAGATACTTTGCTAAAGTTTAAATTTTTTTTAATCTTGATTTTTTATCTTTTTTTAATCTTATATTTTCTTTTCCCAGACAAATAAACTACTGACTTTTTTACTTTTTTTTTTTTTATCTAAATCATTATATCAAATACATTCTGAGACTAACGTACCCCGTTCCCTAGTATATATTTATATACAATTTCGCTACAAACAATCAGTTTCGCGCACGAAATTGCGTACATCGATGATGTGTTGCGCTTGTTTTATTGAAAATAAAATATGAAAAAGACAAAGAAGAAGAAGACGGACTCGATGACAATCAACCCCCACGTCTCCCCCATTTTCACACTCGATTGCTCTCTGTCGCTCTCGTTCCTCCGCCTGCAGTTCGGATACTCTCCACCGCCACTAACGTCTCTCTTTTTTGGGCTAGCTTTTGGTTGCTCTCCTCTGCCACAGACATCTCTTTCAGATCCCAGTTGTTGTCCTCTGCCATGCACGTTTCTCTCTCTCAGATTCTGGCTTTCGAATTCTCTCCTCCACCACAGACGTGAATCTATTTAGACAAGTGGGGATGTGGGTTTTCTACTACATTGGTTGGAATAGGGTATCCAACAGAGGAGTGGAGTGGGGATTGTGCCATTTTTGGGAGTGGTTCATCAAGATTGGAGTCCATGATTGAGAGCTTCATGCCCATGGATTTTCTCTCTTCAGGACTAGGGACCAACACATTAATGTTTAACACATTAATGTTTTTGAGCTAAAAATATCCCAGCTTTCCCATGGACCTAGAGTAATAAGACACAAGCTCTCGAGTTGATCTGACAAAGGAGAGAATTTTGGATACGGGTTGACTGAGTAGATTGAGTTGGTACCATGCAGAAACTCTAGCAAATGTTTGATAACTTTCTCAATTAAATTGTACGAAGCAGAGTATGGGTGCAACAAACAATTGAAAGAGAAAGCATCAGAAACTTTGATTTCTTTTTACAAACCCCACCTTGTTAGAGAGTGATATAGATTCTTAAGAGATGAAGGACCAAATCCAACTTGTGTTCTTTGCCTTTGTTGCAAAGCACAATGTCACCCACAACAGTGTTGGTGATTTGGCTTCAATTAAACTAGCATTAATGGATCTTCAATGGAAGAAACCAAATTCGAATTGTGATGATCCACATAAAATGCTAGTCCAAAATTCAAAAGAAATGTTGGAAGAAGAAGACAAATGCTAAAGTAAAAGTGGGCTTCGTAGATCTTTGAAATTTCGAAAGATCCCCCCTCGTGAAATGATAACAAAAGAAGGAGAATTGGAAAGCCATCCGTGAAAGGAAAACTTGCTAATAGAAAAATAGGAAAGTGAAATGGAATCCTGAAGTCAAAGAACAAGAGCGATGAAGAAGAAATGCAAGAATTGCTTGTAATGGAGAATGGCACTTTGAATACCATCAGGCTGCACCCATAGCGAATCGTCTCTCCTACTTACTGGCCGTGTCACTCTAATTGAAGCCGATGCAGATTTGCTCTTCCTCAAGTGCTTCTTAGTAAACGATATTGTCACCGGAGATGAAGACGGTAAAGCAGGGTAAGACTTTCGAAAACTGTAACTTTCTCTATCTTTTCACTAATTTGTTTTTCCTCGTCCCGCTGTGAATTTTGTCTCCCATTCAAAATTAAAACGCCCTGTTTTTATGTTTCAGGTGGCATGCCAAGTAAGGGGGTGTGCAAAGAGAGTGCGCGAAATCGACTTCCTTTATATTTTTCCATATATATCTATTCTATATTAAAAGTGCCAATGCAAAATGCAATAATGTTTTTTCGTCTTCCTTTTTTTTCCTGTTTTACCCTTCTGTTTGAGTAGTTTTTCTGTTTCGTCCAATAAGTGTGAATAGGAGATGAACAGTAGTTTTCCCATTTTATTCTTTCAGAAATGCTTTCAAAGGACTCCAAAAACAGGGACAAAGCGAAATTCATATTCATGTACATGAGAACAAAGGAAATTATAGAAATGTATTTTCTGTAAATATAGAAACAAGAACAATTACAAAAATTCTTTAGATGTTTAAACAACATTACACCCAGATTTAAAAAAGAACAAAAACAACCCCTCCAATCTGAAAAGGAAGATTTCTAAGATTTCAAAATTTCTACAAATTCACTAAAACAATATATTCATATACATGAAAGGGAAGCAAATACATAAAAAAATTTGTAAAACATGTAGATCTAAAGAAGAAAATTTCTAAAAAAATTCAGCTTTCCCATGAAGCACAGCGGTGTTTACAGAATAAAGCCAAACAAAAACAAAGCCAGAAACAAGAACACTCGGATTTGAACAAAATGAAAGTCGAACAAAGTTTGTTGAGATTTGTAAAGACTCACAAAAAAAAAAAAACCCATATACTGTCAGAAACCCTTGGGAAGGAACAGAGAAGACGAAGTGAATTGGGGAAGAGATGGGGGAAACTGAGGTTGATGTCTTTTCATAAAACATTTATGTGCACTGCTATTACTGCTTCTTCCATCGTTCATTTCTATTTCCCATAGCCCAGATTACATCACAAGGTGCAGACTATTAATATATACACAATCTGAACAAGAAAATAACAAAATCTTCAAATCTCAAAGAATCTTACACTTAGATCTGAAGAAGCAAAAAAAAAAAAATACTCAGATCGAAGAAGAAAATAAAAAAAATTCCACCTTTCCCATGAAGAACAGCCGTGTTCTTCAAGGACACGTCTGAAGAGAGAAGGAGATTTGAGAGACACACACTGTTGAAGAACTGTGAGGAAAGAGAGAGAGAGAGAGAGCGAGACCTCTGGTTTCCGAAAAAAAATAGATTACGAAAGAGAGGGGTGTGAGAGAGTGAATTTGAGGAGGGTAGAGAGAGAGAGCATAAAGTGAGGGAATGGATTTAGAGAGTGAGAGAGAGTCAGAAGAGGGGAAGAAGGTTCGGGAAGGGAAGGTTGGAGAGGGGAAGAAAAAAGTTAAAAAAGATGTGCTAGGCTGGTTTTATAAGAATTTCTTTGGGCTTTACAATCAAGTGCATTTTAGATCTTATTAAAAATAGTCTTGAATATTTTTTCCTGAAAATGATAGTATATTTTCATAAAATTCTTAAGGAAATAAAATTTTAAAAAAGATGAACTTTAATGTTGCATAGTGTTTTATTCCCTTCACAAGCATCAAAAGAAAATGTTTAAAAATTAACTTTTAATTTTGTACAATATTTCATATCTTTTAATTTTGAGTCCTGAAAATATTGAATTGAATTTTTGTGTTCTACTACAAATATGCATACTTAGGCTACGTTTGGTTCTCAAACTCAGCTGAACTCAGTTGAGTTCAGTTTAATTTTAAACTGAGTTTAACATCCAAATACTCAACTCTCAAATTACTAAACCCATCCCAACTTGAAATTTTCTTACATGTGGGACCCACAACCTTTTTTCAACTTGAAACATTTTTATACTTGGGGCCCACAACCTTTTTCAATTTTTCATAAAAAGTACTAAATTCATCTTAATATCCATACACACTTTAAACTCAGTTTAGATGGGTCCCACATAACTCCTTACACTACTCAACTCACTACTATTCATAAAGAACTTAATTCAACTGAGCTCAGTTCAATATCCAAACGCAACCTTAATGTTTCTTCCGTTTTTAGATTTTCTTTCAAAATAAATATATTTCTTCCATCCAAGGAATGCTCATTCTGTTGTCATACACAATCGGAAGCCCTTCTCTAATAGCGCCGATCTTTCGGAAAGAAGACAGAACGAACTGGATCGGATAAAGAAAATCGAAATCGTATAATTAATTATGCACTAACTTGATGGAATGCATATGTGAGGAACCTTAAACCTCTTATTCTTCTTAATCTGTATATTTTATACTTCAAATATTAAAAACTTATTTGCAAACGTAAAACAACATAAAAATGCCCTAACAATAATTTTTCTTTTCTACTAATCACATTCCATACCAAAACTCATTTCACATATGCCTTTCTTTTTTTCTTCTAATTAGGTGCTATATGCAAGTGGCATATGTGCCTTGCACATAACACCATAACTAGTGTGTGTGTATTTATAATGAAATGACGCCTTGTTGGGTATCTCCAAAATGACGTCATTTTATTAAGGTTAATGTTTTCCCCTTGTCTTGAATCACCCAAAACCCTCTCTCTCTCTCTCTCTCTCTCTCTCTCTCGTTGTCGCCGTCTCCATCCATAGCTCACGCCGTCTTTGAGCATTGAACCTCCTTCTTTCTCCATCTCTATAAGTATTCTGAAATCCAAATCTCAAGTTTTTCTTATTTTTGCAATGGATTGAAATATGAAGGATGAGATTGTTAATTAGATTTGGAGGATGGAATTGTATTTTGTGTGTTGTAAAGGATTGGATTGTGTATTGACTTAAATCATTGAATTGAATTTGGAATTGATTAGGATTTTAATCTAAAACCTTAATTTAAGTTAGGGTTTCTTATTGAAACCCTAAATTAGAAACCCCAAATTATTTCGGGGTTTCTAAACTGAAACCCCAATAATTTTGATTTGTATGATTGTATGATTTTAATTGTTATGTAATTTTTGCATCATGTAAGATATTTGTGGGTTTTTGACTCCATGGATAGTGGGTCAAGTCTGAGTACTAGCACTAGTGCTAGCTCTCCTACCCTTACCTCTACCCCTATCCCTATACCCATGGGCCCACCAAAGAAGAAACCCGCTTCCATTGTATGGAATCACTTCACCAAGTTAGAGAGTAGTGACCCCAATGACCCACAAGCCAAGTGTAACCATTGTGGTAAGGTGTATGGATGTCACTACAAAAGACATGGCACATCCCAATTGAAGTTCCATTTAGACAAACAATGCAAGAAGAACCTAATTAGATGTTCTTTACAAGAAAATAGTCAATCTAGATTACATATTGGACTTTAAAAAATGGCGAATGAGAGTAGTGGAGGAAGGTTGAAGGGGTATACCAAGTATGATCCAAATGGGAATAGGAGTCACTTAGGTATGGTCATAATAGATGAGCTACCCTTTTGGTTTGTAGAGGGTGAATGGTTCCAAGCATATTTTAAGTTCTTAGAACATAGGTTTAATATTCATTTTTGCCACACGATGGTGAAAGATATTATTAAATTATACTATGTACAGAAAGACTTGTTGAGAAACCAATTGAGGGTTAAAGAATTTGTCTCACTACTGATACATAGACATCTGTACAAACCTTGAACTATATATGTCTTTAACTCCCCATTTTGTAAATTGTGATTGGCAATTAAACAAAAAATTTTCAAGTTGTGTTTAATTGCCATTCACAAAAGTCTATTGGGAAGGTTTTGGAGGATGCAATAAAGAAGTGGGATTTGGAGCAGGTTGTTACAATAATGGTTGACAATGCCTCATCTAACGATACCACACTTCAATATCTTAAGAATAAGCTTAGAAATGACAATAAGTCAATCATAAGTGGTGAGTGTTTGCATATTCGATGTGCTGCACATGTCCTCAATCTTATTATGCCGACAGTTTGAAAGATGTCCATGAGTCAGTTATAAGAGTTCAGTGATCTTTGTGAGATGTTCATTGGTTAGGCTTGAGAAATTCAAGGTGTTTGTTCGTGACGCGGGTATTGAATGCAAGAAGGGGTTATATCTTGATGTTTCTACAAGAATGAACTCGACCTTCTTGATATTGGAGATGGCCCAGAGTATAGAAAAGCCTTTGACCTCTAGGGTGGCGAGGAGATACAATATGTTAACCACTCTAAGGATGACGGGAGATCAAAGCAGCCTATCGATGATGATTGGGGTAATGTGTGAGTTTTTGTAGAGTTTTTTTAGGCTTTTCTATGAGGTAACATGCACCATTTGTGGATCTTTGTGCGTTAAATCCAATGAATATTGTCGGCAAATTTATCAAGGGAAAGAATAATTGTATTAAATGTACGAGTGTTGATCCTACTTTGAGGAATATGGCTTGGAGCATGAGCCTCAAATATGATAAGTATTGGAAAGATTTGAATAGGATCAACATTTTCCTATATGGAACTATTGTTCTTGTCCTGCAATTCAAAAATTAACGGCATGATGTATGGCTTGGAAAGTACTAATGGAAAGGCATGAGTGGATAATATCGCATCAAAGGTTAAGAAAACCCTTAATAGATTTATGATGAGTTTTCTGCATTCAATGGTGTTAATATTCCGGCACCTAGACCTACCGCATTGCCTCTTCCCAAAGTCGGGATAGCGAAGAAGCATAAGCATAGGTGGGCTGAGAGGTATGAGCACGTTTCCCAGCTTCGGAAGACTCCAAATAGCCAATCGGAGTTGGATAGATACTTGACAACGGAGATGCACCTAATTACGCAACAATTTGATATCTTAGCTTGGTGGAATATCAATACCATGTATCCCATACTTGGAGACATAACTAACAGTATTTTGGTCATCTCTATTACTATCGTAGCTTTAAAGTTTGCCTTCAGCAGCGAGGGGCAAGATAGGAGCACCCCCCATCTGGGTTGCTTTCTTTAAAACATATTTTTTGCTTTTATTTGTGCACTAGGTATAAAAGGCTCCTTAAATAAAATCAAACAAACTTTAAAAATTAAAAGAGAGCTTTTGTAGCGACATTCATTAAAAATTAAATTATAAAGTTATGAATATATAAACTAAAAAATGATGGGCCTCTGTCACTTTTCCTTTGGTCATGTTCATCCTGTATTTTCATCTTCACATTATTTCTGTGAGGGGTATACATTAAATATAGAGTGAGTCCAATACTTAGTAAGAATTACTTAGGGCTCGTTTGGGGTGGGGAGTGAGATGAGATGAAAATTTTATAAATAATAGTAAGATAGTTTGTAAATAGTAATGAGATAGTTTGCGTTGAGTATTTTTTGAGTTTTGGGAAAGGAGAGAGATTTATAATATTATAAAGTTAAAATATTGTTAGAATATAGTTTTATAATATTAGTTTTGTTTTGAGATTTAAAAAAGTTGAATTATTTTTTATTTTTTGTTTGAAAGTTTAGGAAAGTTTTAATGATTATTTTGAAAAAGTTGTAACAATTAGTTTGAAAATATTTATATTTGAATTATGTTTGGAAAAGAGATGGGATGATATGAGATAAAAATTTTGGGATGAAATCTATTTTCAAATAAGCCCTTAATGTTGTAAACATATAAACATAGATTCTTCATTTGCATTCACATCCTAAATAAAACACTTCTTTTTTGGGACATCAAATTATTTTCATCATACATTTTAAAAACATTTCCTTTAGTTAGTATTTTTCCCCGTAAAGAGCTAAATAATTACACATCATTCAATTACATGCATTTTTACTATTATCACTTTCACTAGCCAGTATTCATTATTACGTCCTGTGTGTTAGGATTAGCCTTCCTTGTAATCTCGATTTCTCCTGTGGCCCTAGATTGGAAATAAATTCTATGCGATGACATATTAGGTACACTACCAATGAGCTAATCCTAGTATTGCAATATGCCCATTTATTGGTACCATAACATTCATCATTCATTCGGCCTATGTGGCGACTTTGCCCCTGCTTGGGATTTGGTGGAGAACTATGGTGCCAAGAATGTGCTCCGCATGGGTCACACCTCTCGCCCTTATGATGTTGGTGTGTGCTTGTATGCTCGGCATACGAGTGTGAAAGAATACATAGCAGAATGGTTTTTGGTATAATACAAATAAAAACTACTTAGTAATAGAGACATTAATACAATCATCAAATCATAATCATAAATACCCAAAGTCACAAAGTCTCAAAATTAACCAAAGTCATTACAGCTCATCATGAGTTCATCAAAAGTTTCTTAAAACAAGACAACAAATATATCTACATAATCTTGTCCAAATGAAGACAGGCCCACACCTCATTCGCTATGCTATGAAGGGTCTCCTTACTTAATGATCACCCCTTTGTTGTTTAGATTTGCATCAAAATCTACAGTTTTAGGAAGCGTAACTATAGTGGGACTATCACAGTGAGGTTTCATGAAATCTCAGCAAGTAAGGACATACTGATAATTATATAATACGAGATGAAAATAATACACTGAAAGTGATACACCAAGAGTTCCCAGGCAATGAAACCTACTTATCGAGGAAAGGAAACAAAGCAACTAATACTCAAATGAGCAATAGGAATGAAAAAAAAAACCTTTATGCATACCTTTAGATCTAAACATGATAAAGAAATCGAGTAATACTATTCATAACTTTACAACTTTAAGAAATCGGAAAACAAAACATTGTATTTAGTCAACCATAAAAATCCAAGACAATCACAATAATACAACTTTAACTCAATAAATGCCTTACAAGCATTCCATGCTTAACATAAACCCAAAGCTCCTACATCCAAGAACTTGAGGTTCTCCATTAACCGCAAGTTCAACTGATGATCCTAGGCTCTTTTATAAACCAAATCACTCGAGGACCTTCATTAGCCATCTAAAACGTTTCTTTTTAACTTATGCACCACAACGTCCCCTCCCCTACAGTATCCGTCCTTCGTTACAAGCAGCGCTTGGCTTTGCATACCCATCCTTGACCACAATGTTCTCTAGCCTCCACTAGTAGAGAGGCAACGACTACGATACAAGATTGTTACCGTTCAGTTTGAGCTTGTCGACGCTTAGCATCAACCCAGGAGATGTCAATCCATCATTATGTGATCCTAAATAATCAAGGGAGTGCCACCGAGATAATATTCCATTTCGGCTTGGAGTCATGAGACACACACACACTCCTTTAGTAAAATAGTCGTGAGACATCTCCCTTTCGCAAAACCCATCAATCCAGGAGATGTCAACCCATCATTTTGAGTAGGGGTGCTACCCACCCCATACGGGGCGGGGTAGCCCTCTCCCTGCATGGGCGGGGGGTTGAAATTCATCCCCGTCCATGGACAAAACGGCGCTGTTTCACTAATATGGAGTTTTTTTTAAATATATATATATATATACATATATACGGGGTGGGGGAAACCTGGAGCGCTTGGAGCGGGGCCCAGCCCCCTCCGCCCCTCGCCCCTGTTCCTCTTCAGGGGTGCGGGCAGCCCCTCGCCCCTGTTCCTTTTCAGGGGTGAGGGCGGGGCCACCCGCACCCCGCCTAGGTGGCCTGGATCCCCCGCCCCGCATGGGCGGGGCAGGGCGGTGCAGCAGGGTGCGGGGTCCCGCTGCCCATCCCTAATTTTGAGCTCCTAAGTGATTATGAGAACTCCATCAAGATAATACTCCATTTCGGTTTGGGGTCATGAGACACACACTCCCCCAGTAAAACAGTTAATCATCCCTTCAACTAAAATTCAAGATATAACACCATAATATTTTGAGGAAATATAAGTAAAAAAAAAAAATCTTTCGTATACAATAAATAGAAAAGGTAATGAAAATAACGTTTTTTTTAGAAGAGGACAGTACTCCAATTTTATTAAAAACTTTCACTTATGGCAGAGGAAAACCATGTTAACAATTCCGACACCTGGGGTTTACATATAGACATACACACCAATCCAGGTATCCAAACCAATATAAACCAAAAAACTATTTTATACATCCCAAATAAAACTATTATGCTCTAAAATAAGGTAAACCCCATCTATCACTATGTACAAGACTCCAAAATCAATCTAGAATAGCATTCACCTCAAACTTTAGCTCGCCAAATTGCCCAAGTAATAATAATAGGAGCCACACCACGTAACCACCCTACTTGAGAATTTGACGAAGCCCTCAACCACCAAATATTAATAACTCCCTACCACAACCTCACTCGCGACAATCTAACACAAAGAATAGCTGCAAAATAATTCCAAACATTCCTTGCCCCCTCACCATCACATAACACATGAGCTAAAGTTTCAACCTTAGGCACCACACAATACTCACATTTTGAAACTATCGGCACACCGCGACCTTTGATAGTCTCATCAACTGGTAAAGCTTTAAGTCGTGCTCTCTAACAAACAAACGACATTTTTTTTGGAACATGCTGTTGCCATAACCACTTTCTCCAATTACTAACTAGACCATATTGCCTAATTAAGTTTCACGCAATTTTTGTGGTAAATTTCTCATCTTCCGATTTAATCCATACCAAGACATCATCACCTTAATTATCAAAATCGAACCTGTTCGCCTCTGATTTTTTCTACCAAATCCTCACTAACTAGCTGTCGCAACTCCCCTAACGCGATCCTAGGATCACCAACCACAACAATTACATCAACAATTGCCCCATCTCCCAGCCAATTGAAAAAAAATTTGAACACCATAGCATGAACAATGCACAAGTTGGATAATGAACAATGCACGAGCTGGATAGCAAGTAGATCCAGAGTACTGGCACGAGAAAATGCTAGATGATGAAGACCCTTCTTAATAGGTACATAAAACATGCATACTTCATACTTCACAGCCTCTCGGAACTTTAACCAATATATGATACATATAACAGAGTCTATTTACTTACTCAACATACAACTGGTCCAAGAATATAGTAAACACTTACAAAGGTAATGTGTTAAATAATGAGATGAGATGAGAATGAAATGACTAATGAAATAATTTGTCAATAATAATAAAATGTTTTGAGTTAGGATATTTTATTATTTTTTGAGAAATAAAGAAAAAGTGAATAAAAATATTATAAATTTAAAATATTATTTAAATATAAATTTTTAATATTATTTTTATTTTAAAATTTGAAAAAGTTGTATTATTTTTTGTGTCTTGTTTGAAAGTTCGGGAAAGTTGTATTGTGTTTTGTGTTTAGATAATGATTAACTAATATTAGATGAAAAAGTTAAAAATTTGAAATAGAAAAATGTTTTGTAATTGAGTAAGATTTAGAAATGAAAGAACATTCAAGAATAACTCACGACTCGTTTGAGGAGTGAGATGAGATGAGAATTTTGTAAATATTAATAAGATGGTTTGTGAATAGAAATGAGATAGTTTGAGTTGAGTATTTTTTGAGTTGTGGGAAAAGAGAGAAAATGTGGAATAAAAAATACTATAAAGTTAAAATATTATTAGAATATAATTATATAATATTATTTTTATTTGAGAATTTAAAAAAGTTAAATTGTTTTTTATTTTTTGTTAGAAAGTTAGAAAGTTGTAATAATCAGTTTGAAAATGTTTATATTTGAATTATGTTTAGAAAAGAGATGAGATGAGAATTTTGGAATAAGATCTATTTCCAAACAAGTATCAGTAATGTCCAAGACTACAAGCTAGCTCTCAATCATCCTTACTTCTTAACATCCAACTTTCAATTAGTAATTCTACATATCAGCCACTGTAGATATCTCACATCTCACATCTATAACTTTTTCATAGAATGTGAAGGCATTTTTCATAGAGTATGGAAGTATTTTTCATAGAATGTGGGGTGTGAGGTGGTGAATAGTAACTAAAAAGAATTTTTCTTTCAATTTATAGTCAACATATGTGACACGTCCATACTTAAAATCATACTATTCAAGTTTAAGACCTCGCTTGGTTACATAGTTGAGATGAAAATTAAGAACTAAATAAAATATTGTTAGAATATAATTTTTTAATATAAATTTTATTTACGAGTTAAGAAAGCAAAATTATTTATTATATTTTATATGAATGTAAAAAAATTATAATGATTAGATAAGACAAGTGAAATGGTTTGTATAATCAAACGAGACCTAACAATTTTTTTTTTTTTTTTATGGAAACAGACTCATTTCATTAATGAACTGAAGTTACAAATGTGACTTATCAATACATGGAAAATCCAGACTATAAGTCAACTACGCATCAGCTCTGGGGCTTCCCCACTCACAAATTACTCTGTGGCGAACAGTATCTTAACTTCTAAAAACTTTCTCCTAAATAGAGAAAGCGCTCTATAAAAACAGAACTAAATTGCCCTTTAGACATTCCTAGAAGAATGAGTACGAGACGTTGCTATGGACATAAAATTCAATAGCCTATTTCTATATTATTACTAACTAAAAACCAAACCTACACCTAAATACAAAACAAAACAACGAAAGGACCCTAAGTACTGGTGCGATCCCGGACATCACGCCCACCGCAAGCATCGGCATCTCGAATCTGGACTGGACGGGCACCCAGCTCGCGCACGGACCACAAAGCCCGACCGTACTACCACCAGCGTAGCATTGCCCAACACTCTCGAATAGCTCTTGCCACGAAGTACGTCCAATCCAAAGGCCCAACACCACACTCGGGTCAACAAAATTACCAATAAAACAGAAAAAATAAAATAACTACAAAGTGCTGAAAATTACATAACAAAAAAATAAACAACAAAAAACACGGATGAACAGTGCACAGAGATTCGACATTGGCTCGTGCAGGGCATTGTTTCTCGGGGAGGAAAGCCGACGGTCAAACTTGGAAGCCCCGAAGTCAGGGAGCCCAGAGAAGCCGAGCGTGGTGTCGACAGAGGCCTCTTCAGTGGCGCGTGATGGACACGCGCCAACGGGGTTCGAAAGTTTCGTCCTGCGCGTGCGGGCTACGCGCCACTCCGATGGACGCCAGATTTGTAGGTCTTGAAGATCGGCGCCTGGGCGTCCTCCTGGTGCGGCGCGTGTAACGAGTCGGCGGCTGGAAAGACCCCGAATGGCGATCCTCCCGAATGTAACCTGAAAAACTGAAAAAAAAAATAAAAAAAACTACAACAAAGAGGAAAATAAAATACCGGAGATGAAGGGCCGGCGAGGAGAGAGAGGAAAAGGCGAGGAAGAAGGAGCCGGGGCTCCCCCTTCACCCCAACTAGATTCGGACGAGAGGGTGTTTAGAGAGAGAGGGTCTGATTGTTTAGAGGATTTCATTCGCGCAAGTGGGAGTTGAACTATCAAGGCCTAACAATTCAAGCATACTCGCTTCAAGTTATATTATTGTCATATGGTTTGCCACCCCATACAAACAGGAAACACCTTACTCCATCCATATATTTCTTTGATCACAATCGCTACTTAATTTGTGCAAGGAAAATAGGGCTTCCCAAGAGAAGTGGTTGTCCAGTGCTTCTTTGAATTCTACTAAGATCTCACGATTATTTAATACGGAAAATGTTAGTTTGTCTATTCATTTTGACTGTTTGTGTATTTATAATTTTTTTTATAAATAATTTTTAATGTATTGTATACATATTTTTTTATCTTTTAAAAATATTTAAATATGTTAAAAAAATATGAAATGAAAAATATGAAATATGTTAAAAAAAACATTTGTCAAATTGAGCAAGTTCTCCCCGACTCATTTAATATACAGTTGTTGAGCGGCACAATGGTTAAAATACCACGAAAATGCTGCCTTCCAAGATCCACAATATCATGATAACGCTACCTTCTTCCAAGATTTTTGAGGAGTGCTACAGTTTAAACAAAAATAATCTCACAACTAGACATAATTTCATGTAATTCGTCTGTTTTATAATTAAATAATTTTACAATCTAACAAACTACATCAAACCACATCAATTTATAAAATTATTTTTATATAATCACTGTAGCCAGAGTATTTCTCCTTCTCAAACTATGTTTCAAGGACTCGTATTTCTTTCTTCTTTAAAATTACTTCCGTTTCTACGTTTGTCTTTAGATTCAGGTTACGCATATTTAAATTCTCAATTGCTATTGACACTTATTTTAGATTTTATAACAAAAGAAACTGCCCATAAATCACTGCCATTTTAAATGTGGCAATGATATCAAGAAATCTCCTGTTCATCACGTCCGATGCCACTTTTCCTCGGAAGGTTTATCGTTATATTTTCACAATACCATGTTCCGTATGGACAGCATTGAAGAGGAATTGCAATTCGCATTGTTGCATCTGTGTGATTTATAAGATCTTCCTATTCTCTATTTCTACTACCACCCTTGGATAAAGTTGGGATTAAGGTTCTCGTTTAAATGACCGACTAAAAGCTCAAAAAAAACAAAAACAAAAACAAAATCAAATCTAAAAGGATCAAAACACCACTAAAAAAGAGAGTTCGAGAGAAAGATGAGAAGGGAGGAAGGAGGCCTCAGAGATCTTGGTGGATACGAATCATCAGATGGAGGATTATTTATGTCCCCTATCAAGAGTAGCAAATATCGTTTCTCACATCAACGGCCTCCTCCTCAAATCTCTATCCATCGATCGAACCCTTAAAAAATGTATTCCAATTTATAAAACTGAAACTCGATTTCTACTTTCATTTAAAAAGAACTAAAGGAAAGAAAAATCATATATATGAAGATGTTGTCAGAAGTAGCTGGTTGTGAAATCATATACCAAATATCAGTGGGAATCCGTCTGATTTTTCTCATCATTCAACATCATTCATATTCAAACCTTGACCATCCAAATAATCTTTAGAAATAAAGAACACTAAAATAAATAAATGAAATTAAAAAATAAGTTTCATAGTTGTGAGTTTAGTAGAAATAAAAAACTCATCACTCCCTATTTCTTTCTATCCCATCTGGGAGGCCAGCCGGTTGCCTTTATCTATAGAGATCCAGATTTTAACAAACAAAAAAAAGCGAAAAGAAAAGATGAAAACACAACCTTTGATTGAATGCATAGCCGGCCGGCGCAGGCCGCAATGGGATGGGTGGCAGATCTCAAAACCAACCAAACGCCATAATTTCATCAAAGCACGCCGAGCCAGCGAAGAGAGACTGGTTTTTATGCTCCTTTTATAGAATAAAAGAATAAGAAACCCTAGTCTCCAAATTACAAAAGAACGAGTAACCCTAGGCAACATAAGAAACGAGGGCTGGCGGCGGCGTTGGGGTAACTTTGACTACTGGTATGGGTTGTATTTGGGCTTTCTAGACCGATCCGGTTCTGAAAAAGCCTTTTGCTCTATAATTTGATTACTAGTTTTGGTTGCAGTTGGGACCGCCAGGCCCATTTGGATAGGTGTTAGACGATCTTATTCTGAGAAACAACATTTGCTCTATTTCTTCGATGCCCAATAAAACAGCTTGTTTCGACGTAAGTTTCACAAGAGATATTACTAATTTTGAAAGCAAATTTAGTGCAATTTTATGCAATCTTTTTCTATGAAATTATTAGGGGAAAGTGAAACTAGATATAGTCACGAGTTGTACAAATGCCGAACATGCATTTTGAACAAGAGTGGCACTCTAGGTCGGTCGGGTGTGAAGATTAAGGGTGCGTTTAGATGTTGAAGTGAGTTGAGTTAAGTTTAGATGATAAAATATTATTAGAATATTATTTTTAAATATTATTATTATTTTAAGATTTAAAAAAATTGAATTGTTTATTATATTTTATATTAAAATTTGAAAAAGTTGTAATGATGAATGAGATGAGATGAGTTTGATTTAAGAACCGATCGAAGCCTAATTTCACACTGGCCAATCAATAAGTGTCACGTAGGCATCCTAAAAAGAATTGAGATGTACTCGCATACACCTGAAACCTCTCCCTCACCTTCTCTCTCTTCCTCTCCCTCCCTCATCTGCACTCAGGACGCCGACTGTCCCTCTCCTTCTTTCTCTCCCTCTCCTTAATCTTCGTTATTTCGTGTGGTCATGGATAAACCTTACGTGTTGGTATAATCAATTTTTTTTAAAGTTAAATCAGTTCATTACGATCATTTTTTATAGAATATCGTTTACTTTTTTGAATTCATTGATTTGGGTTCTTTCTCAAGAACCCTCCTTGACGATTTGGATTTTGCTTTTGGAAGTAATAGGCCATCTGGGTTTGCTTTTAGAAGTGATTGGTAATCGGACTTATGCTCAAAACCGAGCCAGACAAGTTGGGTTTTGCTGTAGATGAGGTTTATGAGCCGAGAGTGGAGAGTGCGTGGCCTTTGGGGTCTGGGTGGCAAAAGTTCTCGGTGATTTGAATTTCTTCAAGTTATGAAACTCAGGTTTGGCGTAAGATTGGAAATTAAAAGCTGAGGTTGGATTACAGTTTAGCTTTCGAGTGAGAATTAAGTGGATTTTGTGAATTTAGCGAGAAAAGGTCAGATGGATAGAGAATTAGAAATGTCTGCTAGCTCTTGAGTGCAGATGGGGAGGGAGAGGGAGAGGTTTGGGGTGTATGCAGGTCCATTTCAATTGTTTTTAAAATGTCTACGTGGCATTTGAAAATTGGCCGGTGTGAAATTAATCTTCACACCTGACCGGCCTCAAGGTTCTCTTTGAACAAAGGTAGTCTACTAAATCCTGAATGACATTCTATGACTGTAAAAGAGTGTGTAAGATCTCATATTTACTCATTTTTTTTAAAAGAGTGTGCAACGTTTATATACTTTATGACTGTAAATATTATTTTTTATTAAAAAAACAAATGAAAAAGATACCGCTTGTTTTTGTTTAATAGAGATCCGAAAAAAATGCAGAGACAAATTGGAAAAAAATACACGAGCATCTATATCCATATATAAAAAATGTATTATCATGAAAGATCTGAAATCATCTTATACCTTACAAGTTCAATGCTCATACATGATCCTGCCACTCCCTCTCACTCATTCACAACACTCTTGAGCCTCTAAATTTAGAATGTAGTAATAGAATTGAAGAGGAAAAGTTACTTTTCCCTTGAGGTTTATAAGCATCTATACAATAAACCATAAATCCTGAATGACATTCTTCCCTCCACTATTAATGGTCGCTGTGGCAGTCTTGACACCGCTAAACCACATAGCAGTAATTGAAACTGCTAAAATTCATACATTAACCGATCACCTTCTGTTTATCTTCCAAGGCCTGAGCTAAACCGGTTTCTTCTTCATCCTTCAAAAAGGTCCTCAGACACCCATTGATGATACGCGGTGCTGCTCCATCACAGAACCTTTTAGCAAGATCGACAGCCTTCACAAATACTCATATATGATTAGGCATATACATAGAAATTGGCAGGAAAGTACACCAAAGCAAAGACAGAGCTCAAAAGGAAATCAAATTGACTATATTACCTCATTAATGACAATCTGGTGCCGCGTCCCTATAACTGTAATTTCGGACATTGCCAAATGAAGGATACAAAGCTCCAAAATTCTGCCCGCTGGCTCACTCTGCAGCATATAAGTAAATAAGATGCACAACATTTCTCATTAAATTTTAAGAGACAAAAAAAATGACAACCCTGTAATTTATTTCCTACTCCAAATTAAAGACAAAAAGAAAGGTGGGGGGAGAACTCTGTACTCTTATTGAAATGTCAAAACTTAGAAGAATTAAAAGGGGAACCATTATGGAAATTGCCAACATTTCCAAAATAAAAAATAAAAGGTTACGAAAATAACAAGAAACTAAAAAGTAATTATCTCTAGGGCTCAGCTAGCGCTCTCTCTCTCTCTCTCTCTCTCACACACACACACACACACAAACACACCCAGCTGGTTCTGTAGCTATTATTGCTGCTACCTCCCAGTTCTTTTAGCGATCCCCTTTTTTTGATCAGTAGTTCTTTTAGCTATCCCTTCCAAAGAAAGAATATAACCAGCTATCCAGCCTATGCCCACGCACAAGTACCATAAAAAGTAAAGCATAAAAAATAAAAATAAAAGGTAAAACTGGCATGAAGAAAAGGCTATGCATGTATCAAAATTTCAGTGAGAACGTCAATGCCTTTTTTTCTAAAAAAGAAGTTATTTATAGACATCTTTACCCTGTCCAAGTCATAGAGTTGAACAAAGTGCTAAATAAGCACGTGTTCACCTCAGTGATTTGAAAGTGGCCCCAAGAACTGCATAAAAATCTAGCATGTTAAGGTCAGGACACATTAGAACTGGGAAATCAACAAAAATTACAGATGATAGTTGGCAAATAATTTTAGGTATGAATTTTACCTAACAAGAAACAACACCTACAATTGTTAACAAAGAGGACTGCATTAGCAGGAAATTGGAAACCAAGAATCCATAACACTAACTGTTTCAACCTTCCAATTAGGAGGGGCAACTTTATCAATGACAAGCACATGACTGTCCCATCTATCCACGACGGCAACCAAAATTTTCCTTGTAAATCTGCAACATATCATGAAGGCATAGTAAGCTCTCTCTCACACACACACACAGACATATATACATGCACACATGAAATAATTCAAAAAGACATGCTCCACTTGCTGTAGATAGAAAATGTAGTTCAGATGGCTTACCGTAAAATCAATTTGCTGTATACCAACTTTGGAGGAGCTGCAAGGACTTCTGCTTCTAAGATACAAAAAAAAAAAAGAAAAAAAAAAAGAAGTCATGCCACTAAAAAGAAAATGACATAGGAAAATAGAATCATGAGCAGACATAATAAAAATTGTAACTAAATCTAAATGCTAAGAACAATTGCACATACAAAGCCAACGCTTACTCAGCATGCACAAAACTATTGAAGTAGATTTGCCTTTCTAGTTTAGCAGAGAAGTAGAGAAACATAGAGGCATCTTATAACTTCATGAGACATGAGAAGTGATAACTTTTATGTGCAAGCCCTGATAACTAAAACAAATACAATATTCTTCAATAACAGCAGTGGAAAATGCATACATTCCCAAACCTCCAGAACTCCCACACACATTGACTGAAAACCATCACTACACAATAACTAAGCTTAAGATCAATTCTAATTACAATGGGAATTGGAATTATAGTCTTTGGAACATGGGGATATTTAGTTACAGTCAGTAATGTCTACTTAGAAAGCTAGTATGATGAGCGCATGACTGTACACGTAACTTAACTTGCGTGTAAAGTTACTTGTTGTTTCCAACTTGAATTGAAAGCCTTTTGGTAATTTAGAAACCATCGTACCAGTCCTGAGGACCTATGGCCTCTAATTCCAATCTAGAATGATAATGGAACCAACACATCTGAGCACAAACAATTCAAACTTAGATACATAGGGTTTTTTTTTTTTTTTGGGGGGGGGGGGAACATTCTATCTAGGGAAGCAGTCATCGCTGTCTCCAGAACCTCCATCAATTAATTTGGAAGCAAATTAGCCAAGCAGACACGGAGATACGTACAAACAGTTCTAAAATTCACTAGCAGTCTGAAGGGGGACTCTAAAATTTATGCCTCGGGCCCAAGATGAAGAGCTTACCTAGTTTTTTAAACCTTTTAAGCTAGATAGCATGAGAGAAAGACTTACAAATACAGTTGATTCAGTGAATTAGCATTCAAATCCAATCTTTTTTCTAGCAAAAGTTTAAGCATTAACCAAGGTCGTGAAAAATTAAATTTGTGACATGCTTACCGATTGCAGATTCTTTATCATTGTTGCATAGAAGTTCGTCTGCTTCTTCAATTGTTTGTACCGTGACAGGTGGGCCTCCAAAGCTCATGTGGTTGTATGCCAACAAGGAGGCGTTGTCGAATTCATATCCAGGTTCTGAGAAAACCATATAGAAGATTGTGAAAAAAAAAACTTTTTTGTATGGGAAAGATTGGTAAAATAGTTAGTACCTCGCCGGGCATTCATTCGCTTCTCAAAAAGCCGAACGGGGTCCGATCCTTCTAAACATGCCGCATAAACTATTGACCTGAGATTCATTCAACCCCACCAAAATAATATTAAATTTGACTTCATCAATAGAGTTTGGAAATGGAATAATATCACAAGCATTCTCCCCTGCAGTTCCTTATTTTCCCGAGAAATAAACACGCGATAACGATAAAAGGGAAGAGGAAATTCAGAAAGGGCTTAACAGAGCGAGCTCTCTGGCGGCTCTTGGACTGCAAAACCTGCCACTCTTGTCAATCTTTGGTAACATATCTCTGGAATAAGAAGACGTTGATGAGGTTGAGAAAGGATCGTTGGGTTTCTCCAGAGCTTCTTGTTCGACGGCGAAAGCAGCTGAATTGCGGAGGATAGAGGTTCTTCGGGGGCACGGAAAAACTAGAGCCGTGTTCTTGGCCCACAAATTGCATTTGTGAATGGAGGTGAGCAAAGGGTATTTTCCTACAGAAGAAGGAGAAGAAAGCTGGGAACTGAGCCCAAATTGGAGTTTTAGAATTGGAGGAGGAGGAGAAGAAGAACAAGTATGGCTAAGAAGAAGGGAGCTTCCTTCCATGGCTGCTTCGGCTAAAATGCCTCTTGTTGGTGGTGGTGTTCTTTTCCCAGAGCGCGCTGTGGAAAAGAATTGAAGATAAAACTCTATTCTCTGGTGTACATTTGTCGCATGTCAGGGTCTTTAAGAGGGTTTTAGGCTTTTAGCCTCGAGGGATATTTTCAGTCCCCCACCCCTGAAAAAGAGTCTACGCACGTCGTCGTTTCGACCCGACGTCTTAAACGGGAGAAACTGAAACAAAAAGATAAACACTTTTGGAAAGGTTTTTGCGGTGAGGTGTGATGAAATAAAAATTAAAAATAAAATAAAATATTATTAAAATATGATTTTTTAATATTTTTTATTTTTAAATTTAGAAGTTGAATTATTTATTATATTTTATTAAAAAATTTTAAAAAAATATAATAATTAGATCAAATAAAATAATATGAGATAAATTGAAATATTTTTTACAAGCAAATGAAACATAAAAAAGTGGTTATTTACTATTTAGTACAATTTATAATTTTTTTCTCCTAAACTAGAAATTGGAATGATTGTTATGAAGTTGAAAATGTCTATTTTCACTCGGAAGGGGTAACCTCGGCGTACATGGGCCTCCGCGTGGACAAATGAAACACCACGTTTCATATGCAAGCTCAACTTGTCACATGCAAGCAGATTCCCTTCCCTCCCCTCCGTCACAGACACAAAGCAAGCAGCAAAAGATATCTCTTATGCTTCCCCACCCCCGATAAGCTTCATTTCGGTGAGGGTGAATCTGCTTCCCACAAGCCACGAAAACAGGTTTTGCTTCTCAACTTCATATTCTTATCTTCTTCAATGGGAAACAAATGGGCTAACAGAAACTTGTCCATTTATAAACTCCAATAAGAAAATGTCTCAATCGCCAAAGAGAAAAGGAAAAGAAAATAGAAATGAAAAAAATCCAAAATATCTAAAATACTGGCATAAATTCGTTATAAATCTGCGATTATTCCTACACTGGATACAGATGAAGTCAATTTAGCAGCCAAAAAAGATGGTATAAAATAAAAGAAACTCGATTCTTTCCCTCACAATAAAAGATAGGAATCCCCCTCCCCTTTCCTTGAGATTTCATCATGCAAACTGGATAATTCATATCTGGAAATTGCCAGAAAAGTTCATGCTCATTGCTCTACAATATTACAATAAAAACACAAATGACCTATTTTAAGATTTTGCACAAGTTGAGAAAACATGAGTGGATCGTTTTTTTCAAGCGACAGCCTCTGTCATGGATTTCTTGGATCAGTTTGATACAATCTCCTTGTACTTCTGTTAGTGTAGATGGTTGGGTTTGCTTTCCTGGATCAGTTCTTCGATTTGGCTGGATGCACACAAGATTTCATCTCCTTCTACAGGTACATGGGAGTTGGATGTGGCTTCCTAGATTTCATTTCGGCATTTCCCTCTCATTTTGTGTTTTTCCTTTTTTTTTTAATACAAGTCAGTCGATTTCCCCTCGTGTATCCAATCCCGTGTACCTGTAGAAGAACTGTAAAAAGTTATATATAGCATTGAAAGCGTAGGCATTGAATTTTATATATAGCTGCGTTCTATTGATTGGGCTTGATGGTTAAATCGAAGGAAGTAAAGTGTAAGCTGATTATGCTTGAGTTCTATTTGTCTGATTGTGTTTTGCATGCTTGAGTCCATGCCAGATTGATCGAATGCTGATAGTCTTTGAAGTGGGATTTTTTGGCTTTGATCTTTAGATGGAGGCTTACAGAGTAAGAGATTGGTAGAAAGCTTGCAGATAAAATTAAAAGTAGTGCATTAATGGAGATGAAAAGGTTGCGGCTCAATATGGAGGAATAATGATCAATGAAGATGCAACATTCAAACTAATATGCTTGCTACATTTATAAAAAGTGTTTTGAGTACCTAAAAAAGATCTGAAAATTCACTTTTTAATAAAAGAACCAAATTGAAGTTTTTGTTAAAAAATTCTTGCATATAATGCTACATTTTTTAAAAACCACCAAATCGCTTTAGGTGTATGTTTATCAAACAGTATGTGAAGGGAGAAAATCTCTTATATTGGATTAAATGTAAGGCCCAAGTTACAACCCAACTATAAAGTTTAGGCTAAACCAGGCCAGGAATATGGGCCGGAATAGGGCCCAATCGCACAGCATAATCTGGGCCAGATAGTAGTACCTGGGCCAAAGATTGGGTATGGTACCCGGGTCGGGTCATTATCACATCAGGAAGTAAGGCAGGGAGTACGAGCGAAGCTTGAGAGGGAAGGAACGTAGCACTCATTACCAGGTAAGGGAATTCGCAACGGACCACACTCAACATTAATGAAACAGGAGGGAAGCCAAGACAGAAGGCGTGCTACATTCAATGCGGCCTAGGGTAAACACTATGCCTCATTTAATGAGGCCCAGAGTGAAAGCCATGCAGCATTTAATGTGACCCAAGGCCCGAGCAACGTACGACGACCCTGAGCACTTTCTAGCTTGGCAAACTAACGCCATGAAGATAGCTCGGCGAATAGACAGCGCAAACATATTATCCACTGCTATCCAACATTCCACTACTGTTGAGACTAGGTCGGTAAGTATAAATATAGCACTACCAACAACAAGCCAGATAATAAGAAATAATGAAATGAAGTTTAATCTAAATCTATCATTAGTCATTTTATACTCATATCTTGGCTACTATTCATCATCTCCATCAACAATTACTGACTTAAGTATCGGAGGATCAACGGACCTCGAGGTCCCCCCCTTTGTGATTGTGCAGGTGATCGCTCGTACACTACATGATTGAAGTTGCCCAGGCTCGCGAAACACGACTTCAATAGTGGCGCCGTCTGTGAGATCTCGATTGTCCCGTAACTAGCGTGTCATTCATATGCTAGCAATGACCCGCTCCCAGCGTGAAGCAATACAGTCCGAAGTAATGGAAGCAAGGTTCAATGAGCAAGCTAAAGTTATATAGAAACTCCTGGCGGACATGGAGACCCTCCGACAGGAAAATACTAACTTATGGAGAAATAATGAAGGACCTGAAGCAGATCATCAGAGTGATCATTCTGAAGCCTTTCCTCCACCCAATGCGATCGCAACAGATGAAGAACGACGAAAAGTCAACATGCAGATTCAAATAGAAGTGGCCAAGCAAATAGGTCAGCCTTCCACGGTAGATTAATTACTCTCCAATGCTGAACTACCGTATAGCACCGCAATTATGGCGGTCCCTATACCCCCAAAGTTTAAAGTCCCTCAAATGGAAACGTATAACAGATCGGGAGATCCATTGGAACACCTGGAGACTTTCAAAGCCCATATCACTCTCAACGACTTCCCTAGTGAGGTAGCATGCAGGGCTTTCCCCCTTATGCTGAAGGGAGCAGCGCGAACTTGGTTTGGATCCCTACAGCCAGGAATCATGGACAGCTTCAACGACTTAGCATGTCTTTTCCTAACACAGTTCCTAGCCAGCCGAACGAGGAGGAGACCAGTGGCCTACCTTTTGATTGTTAAACAAAGGGATGACGAGAGCCTCAAGTCATACCTTTCTCACTTTAACAAAGAATGGATGACGACGGATGATCAAGACGAAAATATCACTTTGGCCGCTTTGTTAGGAGGAATTTGGCCTCGGAACCCCTTTATGATGAAAATTGCCTGGAAAACTCTGGCTACTCTGAAGGAGTTCATGACCGAGCCGACGGTTATATAAACGGGGAAGATACGCTCCGAGCGTTGACCGCTCCCAGGAAAAGTGACTTGGAGAGGGCAGAAAAAAAGATTGCGGACCACCGTAAGGGTTCGAGCCAAGGAGACTACAAAAAGAGGACTTACAAGACTAAAGGAAAAGGAGAACAGGCCAGGCAAAGAAAACCCAATCCTCTCGTGCATTCTAACCTAATGGTCAAAATTGAGGAAAATCTGAATGTATGAGAAGAGCGAAGACGAGATTCGTCTCGTCCCAAATATTGTTCCTTTCATAAAAGTCGCAGACACGATACGCAAGATTGCTATGCAAGGAAGAAAATGTTTGGAGACCCGGAGATTCAAGCTGACCAATCTGAAGATGAAAGGAATGAGCCATAACGAGATTACCGTCCCTATTATTGAAGGGACCAGAACCGAAGCCCCGTTTGGAGAAACCAAGGGCCGGTTCTTAGAAGCTACAACCCAACTCGTAGGGGTCAAAACCCAACTTGAAAAAATGAAGAGGGCCCCGATAGAAGGAGAGCCGTGAATCGGCGCGAAGAAAGCCCATACCAAAGAGACATGAGCAGAGAAGGACCTCCTATAGGAGAAATCAACACCATGGTAGGAGGATATGCAGGGGGGACGACCTCCTCTGCGTGGAAGGCCCATGCAAGAAGGGCTAGGTATGAGGAATTATTCTCGGCCTATAAGCTGCTCCCCACAACAGGGGTTAAGTCGGAGAATATCTTATAACTTTCAGTGAACAAGACACAGAAGGCTTGTCACGCCTGCATGATCATGCTCTGGTAGTAACGACACAAATTGCTAACTATCGGACCAGAACAATTCTCATTGACAACGGCAGCTCAGCCGACATCCTCTTCTGGGAGGCACTTACTAAAATGGGAATCACCCCCGATCGGTTGCGACCCACACCTACCCCTTTCAAAGGTTTTATAGGAGACACAATCCAACCGATCGGAGCTTTCACCTTGTCCGTACTAACTGGGACCGCCCTTAAAACGGCGTCCCTTATGGTAGATTTCCTGGTGGTAAAAACTTCATTCTCGTACAATGCGATTCTAGGACGACCATCATTGAATCAAATGAAGGCTGTGACCTCCACATATCATCTAAAGGTGAAGTTCTCGACCCCGTCAGGAATATGGGAGATGCAAGGTGAACAACAGACTGCAAGGGACTGCTACGCTCAGGAGATGAAGTCCAAGGCGATATTAATACAGTTCCTTGAGGAGGACCGCAGGGAAGCAACCTCACCTCCACCGCCAGCTCTATCAGAACTAGACAGGGAAGTAAGGGATGAAGAGGCTCTAAGGCAGGCAGAGCCTAATGAGCCGTTAGTTTTGATACCAATGGATCCCGATGAACCAGAACGAACTGTGCGAATGTGGTCTAAAATGTCCAGCGAACTGAGCCAATCCATGAAGCAACTACTCATTGAACACTGAGATGCATTCGCCTGGTGTCATGAAGAGATGCCAGACATCGACAAATCAGTGATAGAGTATCGCCTCAATGTGAATCCTAAGCCGAAAAGAATCAAACAAAAGCGTCGCAGCTTCAACGTGGAAAAGTATGTTGCCTCGCAGAAGAAGTGGATCGCTTATTGGCCAAGGGTTTCATTCGGGAGGTTCATTATCCCGAATGGCTTTCCAACGTCGTGTTGGTAAAAAAGTCAAGTGGGAAGTGAGAATGTGTGTAGACTTCACCGATTTGAATAAAGCCTATCCCAAAGATAGTTTCCCCCTCCCAAGAATAGATTTGATAGTGGACTTGACGGTGGGGCATACCCTGCTCAGCTTTATGGATGCATACTCTGGTTAAAATCATATCAGAATGAGCCCGGATGACGAGGAGAAAATTGCGTTGATTATGGATCGAGGCCTCTACTGCTACAGAGCAATGCCATTTGGTCTTAAAAATGTGGGAGCAACATATCAAAGTCTGGTCAACCGAATGTTTAAAAATCAAATCGAAAGAAACATAGAAGTATACGTAGATGATCTTTCGGTTAAGAGCAAGAAATCAGACCAAGACCTTGACGATCTCTGCGAAACTTTCGCGGTGCTTAGAAAATATAAGATGAAGCTCAACCCTCAGAAGTGTGTGTTTGGAGTCGAGTCAGGCAAATTCTTGGGATTCATGGTCTCTGAGCGTGGAATTAAAGCTAATCCCAAAAAGGTTAAAGCTATTATGAAAATGTCTTCGCCCTGAACAATCAACGTGGTCCATAAACTCGCAGGGGGAGTAGCTGCTCTGAGCCGCTTCATTGCAAAATCAACCGATCGGATCTGCCCTTTTTTCAAAGTTCTATGAAAAGCACAAGAATGGGATGAAGAGTGCGAAAGGGCCTTCAACGAGCTAAAGGAATATTTAACCCATCCATCCTTGCTCAATCAAACCACGCCAAGAGAAGATTTGACTACCCAACTAGTCATATCGCCAAATGCAGTGTCTGCCGTGTTAACTTGAGAAGAAGAAGGAATCCAACGGCCAGTGTATTATGTAAGCAGAGCCTTTTGGGTAGCAGAGGTCAGATACCCCCTAACGAAAATGCTAGCATTCGCATTAGTAATCATGACCAGACGGTTAAGGCCTTACTTTCAAGCTCACCAATAAAAGTGCAAACTGATGTCCCTTTGAGAAAGATATTACAAAAACCAGACACATCCGACAGGATGACTAATTGGGCAATTGAGCTAAGCGAGTTCGAAATTGAGTACTTTCCACGCACGGCAATTAAGGGGCAAGTATTGGTAGATTTCATGGCTAAATTCTCGAACTTTCCAGAGGAGATAGTCATCATGCCCCAAGGCAAGTCTTGGCAGGTCTACATCGACGGCTCTTCCTGCTAGACTGGAGAAGGAGTAAGAATACATATAATAACAAACTAGGGAGAAAAGCTTGACTACGCCCTTAAGCTCAGGTTTAAGGTCACCAATAATAAAGCTGAGTACGGGGCACTCTTGTCAAGACTGACCATTGCCAAATTGTTGGGAGCTATTGAAGTTGCAGTAAAAGCTGATTCCTAGATAGTGGTGGGAAAAGTAGCCGAACAATTCCTTACAAAAGGAGAAAATTTGAAATGGTATCTCCAACGGGTAGGAGAAGAGCGTGATCTCTTTCAATACTCTTCCATCCATCAAATCCCATGGGAGAAAACCAGGAAGCAGATCGGTTGGCTAAAGTTGCCTCAGGCCAGGAAGAAGTACCACTTTCGGATCACGTTATAGTTCGGACCATTGACATAGCAGTGTTACGGATCTAACTATCTTCTATCGAGGCAATACAACCCCCAGAATGGGCCACTGACATTCTAAAATTTCTCCAAGAGGGAGTCCTTCTGGATGATCGGGAGGAGGCCTGGAAAGTTAGGAATCGAGCAGCTCAATTCACTTTGGTAGAAAGAGTCCTATACAAGAGAGGTTATGCTGAGCCATTATTAAGGTGTATCTCTTCCGAACAAGCTCAGTACGTCATAGCAGAAATACACGAAGGAGTCTGCGAAAATCACGCTAGTGGAAGGGCATTAGCAATCCGAACGACCTGAGCAGAGTACTATTGACCTAACTCTCACAAAAATGCCGACAGATTCACAATAAAGTATCTTAAATGCCAGGAAAACACTCCTATTCCACATTGCCCCCCCCTCCCCCGAAAAAATCACTTCTATCACCTCCCCATGAACTTTTGCACAATGGGACTGGACCTTATTGGCCCTATCCCAACAGGCAAAGGAGGCGTAAATTTGTTGTGGTGGCAGTCATCTATCTCACGAAATGGATAGAAGCAGAAGCTCTGGCAACAATTTCGACCATAGTAGTTACAAATTTCTTTTGGAAGTCTATAATTTGCTGCTTCGAAATCCCCCAAAGTTTTGTATTGGACAATGGACAACAGTTCGACTACTCTCATTATTGAGAGTGGTGCTCGGAACTCAAAATCAAGACTAAGTACTCTTCTCCAGGACATCCGCAAGCCAACGGGCAAGTAGAGGCAACCAACAAAACAATACTCAACACCTTGAAGAAGAAGTTGGGAACCTAGAAGGGAGAATGGGCCAACGAACTTCCTAGTACACTATGGGCATATCGAACGTCAGTAAGGACCCTACAGGGGAAACTCCATTTTCCCTCGTCTATGGAACAGAAGCTATGATACTAGTTGAAGTGGCGGAACCCATGTATCACGTACAACATTTTGATCCTAATCGTAATGACGAGAGACTATGAGAAAAATTAGACTTCTTGGAAGAAAGGCGGGTGGAAGTAGTAAGCCAAACAGTAGCCAACAAACGAAGGGTCGAACAGTATTTTAACAGACGAGTCCGACCCCACAACTTCAAAGTGAGAGACATGGTTATAAAGCAAACGGAAGTCAAAACTTAGGCTGAAGGCAAACTAGGCCCCAAATGGGAAGGGCCGTATGTAGTAGCAGCAACTGGGAGACCTGGTTCTTATCGACTTAAGGACCATAAGAGAGATGAGTTGTCACACCCATGGAATGCCGAGCACCTAAGGAAGTATTTTGTATAAAAAAAAAACCCCCCAGAGCCTAGCTCAAATAATGTAAGGTTGTGATATGTTAGAATCTTATGGACTAATTTTCGAATGTTGTATCATTGTGTTTCCTACAAATAGGGCTAAACTTCGTGCAAAAGAAGAATCGGATGCGTTGGTGAGGGAGCAGGGCCCACGGGCTCTGCCAACCTATAAGTGCCAATCCATGAAGTATAAAGCACAGGAAGGGAGCCACGAGCTCTGACCTGCTAAGAGCTATTCTCAACGCAGTCTAAATGACTTGTCGAGTTTCGTGCAATGGTGCAAAAAAAAAATACAAGCCCGGTATCTAGACCGGCCACGAAGTCAGTGCAAGTAAAAGACAACAAAAGAAGAGACCGAACAACAAGGTACACAAAATTATTTTATTTATTACATTGCCCGGTTCTCACAGAATGTGTGTGAGATCCCTAAAATTAGTAATTATTTTATTTGTTATTATTGGCTAAGTAAATCAATTTATTTTATTTATCATTAGTTGTGAAATTATTTTTAAGAGTGTATTTTTATTTTATTTTATTTGTTATATTTTCGGGTTGGGATTTTTATTTATAGTGTTTTATTTTGCTAAGTTATTGGGTTGGCTGTGTGTGTATAAAATGGATCGGGCCTAGCCCGTGTATAAAGAAAGCGACCCAGCCTATACTAGAAGAGGAGCTCAGCTCCAGCCCGTGTACATGAGAAGCCGGCCCGTGTAGACTTCAACCCAGCCCACGTGATGCCCGGCCCGCTCGAGCTGCAGCCCAGACCCTTCCCTTTACTGATGCAGTGCATTTTGCTAAGAGAAAACCCTTCTCCTTCGAGCTCCATCAATTTCCAGCTGCCGATGCCACTTCAAGCCACGCGGCTAACCATGCTTCACCGACCACCTCCACCTCTCAATATAGGGCTGAATCTTTCGAATTTTTGGGGGGATTAAAACTATTGATTTTCGTCTCAAAATTTAGTTGTTAGATTTTAATTTTGTGAATCTGTGTTAGAAAGATCCGAAAGTTGGAGGGTTTAAATTTCTGTGTTGGTTTGTACATTGAAGCCGTGATCTTCATTCGGATCTTAGGAATTTTGGAGTTTGCTGAGAGTGTAATTTTCATCTTCGTGTTCTTCCAGAATTTATTCCCGTCTTTGGTTGTAAGTAAATTTCCAAAGTGTAATTTATTTGATTTAAATCGTATTAAATAAATTGTATTTTTTTTGTGAGAATTAAATTGTATTGTCATTGGGAATTTAATTGTAATTTATTGGAGAATCTAATTGTATTTAGAATTTAATTGTATTGATTAAAATGTTGGATTTTAAATTATTAAATGTTGAAATTGAGCTTTGGATCAGATTGGAGGATGGGATCACACTTGTAGCGTTTGTGAAACTGTAAAATTGTAATTTTTGTGTTATTTAATAAATGAGCAAATTATTATGTCATCCAATAATTGTTATCATTCATATTTATTGTCTTGAATTTAATTGTGCTGTGAAGTCACGTTGTCTGTTTGATAATTTAGATTTATGGTATTAATTGTGAGTACGTGTGTATCACGACCCCAAACTGAGATGAAACATTATCTCGGTGGAGCTCCTCTGGTCACTCGGAAGCGTAACAGACTGACGTGACGTCCTCTGAGTTGTCACAGGGCGAGACGGTAACGCTCTCGTACCGATTCCGTGGCCTTTTGCTGGCAGGGTTAGAGGATGCTTGGCCATGTACGCGTCGAGCGCGGAACTGGGCATCACTTGTTACGAAATCCCATGCACAGACGTTACCCGTGGTGTAACGATGAGAGCCAGGGTATGCATATAGCCCATAGAGGAGGCCGTAGTGCATGCATATTAAATAATAAAATTATATACGTGGGCCAAAAATGGAATTTTTGGCGTGAGTAGTTAAATGTGCATTTTTGGAAAATTGATCTTTGACTGTATGTAGTTGTATTGGTAACATTAATGCATTTTAAATCTCTTAGATTTATTTTGGTTAAATACTTGCTGAGATGTCATAATCTCATGTGGTGTTTTACCCTACAGTTCCGTCTTATGGTGCCGTAGATTTTTTATGCAGAGACTGGGTATGAGCCTGAAGGACCGGCTCCGCCAGAAGCATAATTTATCTTTATGTTATTCGGCGTTATGAGATTTGTTTCCCCTTATGTTAATTGTTTTCTCTAAATTACCTGTCGGATGACTGTATATATTTGTAAAAGATCTTTTATCTTACTGGTACTAATAAAGAATGACCTTTTTATTCCGCTGCGAAAAGTTATATTTGTACACATATTGCATATTGTACACATTCTGATTACTTATCGTTGGGGTGCGTGATTCGTGTGGTCAACATTTCGGTGTCACGAACTCCACTAAAATAACATGCGGGGGTTGAGGGTGCCACAATGTGTGTCCAGTCACTTGAATGAATGAAACAAAATTTGAAGAAGATCGCCACCCAATACTCCACGCTGGTAGACTTTGAACAATTCGGTTTCAAAACCCCCACAAAAACCAAATACAACAAGGAAAGGAGCAGACGAGATACAAACTTAAACGTTGAGACATTTTATTACCCGAACAAGGTTACAAGAAGGTAATTACATCATCAGAAAAAATAAAGAACAGAAAGTTTTGTCCAAACAAGAGCAAGATGCTCAGCAGCACGGAGTCTCGAGAAGGAAGGAGACCGCCCAGTAGGTCTCAGGTTCGTCTGTGCAGAAACAAGATGCTTTATCTTCCCACACAGTACTAAGCAGGACGCTCAGCATTGCGGTGTCTCCCTCCTTGGAAAGGAGAAGGGAAGGAAATGGGGAGGTCGGAGAATAATGAAACCCTGCCCATATCCCAGGAGAGCGAATTGGGATTCAAGGTTGATGGGCATGACACCCTTAGGGAACTGACGGATTCTAGAGAGTTGATGGCTACCTTGAAATGTTCATCTGTTCCTATACACCTCCGCCTCGCCGTCATGCCATCTTCTTGTTCCAGTTAAGCTCAGAACTAGCAGGCAACAAGTTCTGATGCAACAGCTACTGGACTTAACCCCCGTAAGTAAGGGGCAAGAACAAGTGAAACACCATAAGCAAAAGAGTAAGAACAAGAAATGCAAGCAACCTATCTCCTCAGCATTCAAACCGCCACAACCAATGATGGTCTGAACACCAAAGAAGAAGGTGTCACCCCTCGTAAGGCTTAGAAGATGAAGAGGAAGCCATGTGAGTCCTATAAGTTTGAAGGAATGAAAGGAGAAAGTAGAATATGAATTCCTAGAAATGAGAAAGGCCCCCCATTTATAGGCAAGGATGATGCTTGGAATCCCAGGGCACCATGACTCCCGAGACTCTCCCAACCGACCATGTTATTTCAAGGCTTCCCCAGCCGACCACGTGTCTTCCATGGGAAAACATAGTCCCTTGGAACTTGGATGATATAGGAATGTCAACCGACACAATGCAGAGTTAATGACAGAGTTAAATGCAGAGTCAATGAAAGAGTTAAATGCAGAGTTAATGTAACTCTGACGCAACCCTCGGGGGACGAATTAAGTAACATTCAAAGTGGACAAGACCTGAGAAGACGTTAATAAAGTAGTCTAGGGAACAACATGGAGTTAGAAGAAAGTCGAAGGGCTTATGTGGGTAAAGGTACGAAGAGGGCTGGCACAGGTTCAGACAAATATGAGGGATTAATGAGAGACTCGATCAACCCCAAAAGGTCCCACTCAAGAGTCACCTATACGAAGGTACCTGCTCGGTACCAACACAAAAGGTACTTGCTCGGTACCCCTACAAAAGGTGCCTGCTTGGAACCCACACAAAAAGTACCTGCTCGGTACCAACACAAAAGGTACCTGCTTGGTACCCCTATAAAAGGTACTTGCTCGAAACCCACACAAAAGGCACATGCTTGGTACCCATACAAAAGGTACCTGCTTAATACCCATCTACTCAAAGGGGTGCCCAACGACAATCTCCATATAAAGGGAAATGCGTTCGGTCTCCATCAACAATAGGACAGAATGGAAGTTCTAAGAAGGAAATCAAAAGTACATGCAGAATGGAAGATGTATATAGAATTAGAGTTATATACATTTATATGAAAATTGTCAGTTTCACAACAAAAACCCATGCGGGTCCAAGTTACAAAAAAAAACTAGGGAGCAGCTTCATAGGAAGATAAAGGTAGGTTGTCTATGCCCCATGTCAACATTTCCTCATAATCAAACCTGTTTGGCCAAAGACTTCGAAGATCCAGGGTACGAAGATCGGTCTCAGGGTTCTCAAGTATCACCTCCTTGAGACGCTTGAGACCTTCCTTATACCCATACATCCAAGTTTGGTCGCGCAGAGCGGGAACTTGTTCAAGTTGAGATTTAGCATGGTCCCTGCGGAGCCTAGCAGCTTCTAGAGAGGACTGCAAATGAGAAATGATCTTCCAAGCTATAAGCCTCATTTTATCTCCTTATTTGGTTATGCCCAAATATTTGTTGAACAGGATATATCGATCCTCGACGGCAAGCTTTTTTTCCTTGGTCAACTTCTTAAAGGCAACATTGTTTTGCCTCAACTCTTCCTGGGCAGACTCTAGCTCGCACTCTAGCCTCTGAATCTCGGCCTGGGCGCTTCCCTTCTCGAAAAGGATTGGGCTCGAAGATCTTCAAGTTCTTTCTGTGCAGATTCTAAATCTTTGACCAATGAGGATATCTTCGCATTGGCAACTTCGATCTCCATATCTTTAAGCTTAAGCTCCAGGGTCATTACTATCATCCTACGCTCCAAGCCCTTAGCCTCCTTCTTCTGGGCACGGATCTTCTCGCGATAGAGCATGTTGTCCCCTTTTGGGGATTCATTCTCCACCTCTAGAGCGCGAAGGTCAGCCATCAGTTTCTCTCTTTGTAGGTTCAATAACTTGTTCAACGCGCTCTGAGTTTTTAGGTTAGGTTTGGAAGTTTTTTCAAACGCAAAATTCTCATCTTATCTCATCATTACAATTTTTTCAAATTTCCACATAAAAGAATAAACAATTCAACTTTTTTCAAATCTTAATTCAACTTTTTCAAATTCTAAAACAATAATAATATTAAAAAATAATATTTTATTCAATTTTTAACTTTTATCTCAAATTAAAAATTCTCATCTCAATGTTCAAACCTAACCTAAGTTTTCTTCAAGAGCCTCCCACTCTTGAGAAACCATCTCGACTAGCTGGTCGGCAGCCTGAAAGACCAGCGAGGCATAACATTTATTGCCAAAATACGAAAAATAAGAACTGACCAATGAAAGAAAAGTGCTTACATTGGTGAAAAGAGGCCTGAACTTTCGGGCCTGAGCTTCAAACGAGTCTGACTGGGCCTTCTTGTAACCTGGGCAGCTTCCTTGCCCAGAAGAGGAGGAGGGTCCAATGCATACCAAAGGAAGAATAACTCCAGCATGCAAGAAAGGCAAACCAGATTCCTCCTCACTTTGCTGAGAAACTTCGACTGGAGGATCCTGCAGGAGGATGAACTGAGAATTTGGTTGTTCCTCAGCATGGGCCAAAATCTCATCTTGAGCGTTCTCCGAACGGGGGGAACAGCCTGCGGACGTAGAACCATCCTCCACCTCCACTACATCATCTTCAAGGGACGGAGGCGAAGGCAAAGCTTGGGGAACAATGTTTTCCTGGAGTAAGAGGCTCAGCATAAGACACAAAGAAGAAAAGAAAAAGGAATGGTTCGAGTAGAAAATAAGGGAAGCAAATACCTGAAAGATCGGAAACTTAGGGATCACAGGGGGGACTGACTCGGCGGTCTGGTCCATTATAGGTAAGGAAACTGGAACCTCGGGAGAAATTGGTTCCATAGGCTCCTTGAAGCCCTGCTCCATAATCTCGGGCAGCCCAACAGCCTTCTTAGAGCACGACTCCATGGTTTCAGGAGGAGTTAGCCCCTCACCAAGAATAACCTCCGAGCCCACAAGCAAGCCCGAAGGGGTGGCCAGAACAGCTAAAGTTGGCACCACAGGAAAACTAGGAGGAACCCCTTCCTGATTGAGAACTTCCTTGAAGGAAGGAAAAACTCTTGCTATCGAACCAGTACCTCGAGGTACAGGACGGTCAAAAACTGAAGAGAACAGAATGGAAATAGGAACATCTGCCTCATCTACCTTGTCATGGCTTGAAGAAAAAGGTAGGATTCAATTGTCTTTTGTTTAAACAAACGTAGCAAGAGAAGAAAAATCTTAGAAGTTTCAAAATACCTCTCGGAGGATAGCTCGGGAAAGATCAAGAATGGCTCGGTTAGAGTTGCCTTTAGGAGCAGCTCGGCGAGAGTGGCTCTCTTGGTCAGCTCGGAGAGAACTGCTTTCTTTGGCAACTCTCTTAAAACCTCTCTCATCGGCTACTCAGTCGATTGCTTGGTCGGGTCTACTCTTTTTAGCAGGTTGAGGAGAATTACCCTCCAGAGTAACTTGCTGGAAACCCATCTTCTCTCTACGAGGGGCCCTTAGCTTGGTGGGACGCCGGAGATTTACAGGTTCCTCCTTGGTAGGCACTGAACGACTAGGAACAGTAGCACCCTCTTCCGTTCGGGGCCATTCCATGCAGTTGCCTTTAGGTGGAGAAGCTCCACGACGTGCCTCTCTTTGGGGGAGAAGATGGGCCCATCAAGAAGTTCCAACCTAGCACATGGTTGCAGTGGGGAGCAACGATGTAACGCCAGATGTACTCATCATTCAGTAACGAATCAGACTTCGCTAGGGAAGGATGAGCCGCCACCCAGGACATTACAGAGGCAATCCTAAATTCTTCTTTCTCCGATAACTTAATGGAGAGAGATTTGGTGGTTGGAACCTTACCCTAAACGGATTGAATGGAAAATTCGTTGTACTCAACTTCTTCTTCCGGGCGTTCCCACCCCAAGCCACAAATGAAGAAGAATCACCGATACCATTCTTTCAATGATGAATATCGCCTCTCTAGAATAGTGAAACATTTATTAGCATAATAGGATTGAAAGCTACAGATGTTACCCGGCATGCGATTGATTCGGTACACAGATAGAAACTCTTGAGCGGTTAGATCAAGATAGTCTTCCGAACCAGTCAGAATGATTTGAAAGGCCACGCAACTAGCCTTGATAAAGCGCCAAGCATTAGGATTAAGTTGTGCCGGAGCAAACTACAAAAAGTTCGAAATGTCATGAACGAATGGCAGAATGGTAGACACCGTCCAATGTTGAACATATGAGGGTGAAGAGCCACTCTTTTCGACAGACCATCCTCATCCACCATTGTTTCGCAGGGTTGAGGAAGTACAAGAACAATTTCATCCAGAGTGGGGAACTCTCTGCAGAATGTACGTAGTTCGTTCTGGGTCATAGTCGATGTCCACCCCTTTCAGACGAAATACTTGTGGCTGGGATCGTTCTCACCCTTTTTAGCCCTTGTAGCAATGGATGAAAAGCTTGGAGCAGTTTAGGGTCTTGGAGAAGATAAGAAGGAAGCCGAAACGAAAATGTCGAAGAAGAAAGAAAGAGGAAAATGTGGAAGAAGAAATAAATAGGGGCGACATGATGGAATGGCTAGGTGCACGAAATAGCGGCACAAAATTTGAAGAGATGCCTCAACTATGGGAATACGGAATGACGTTTGCCCACCACATGCATGCTTGGAATGAACCAATCCCGAACGATATTGGCACGTTAGGGAGCAACTTTAATTGAATAAGAACCGGTTCGCATCCTTTCAGGCCAGGAGATCAGTTCACATCAATAGTGAGCGGATAAGTACCTGTTCAAATTCTACGTACACCGGTCAGAGGGCTTAAAAAAAAAAGCTTCTTATAATTTTCAACCCACAAGTGTGCTAAAAATTCACAGGGTATTGTGATGAGAGAATTTCCCTTATATTGGATTAAAGGTAAGGCCTAGGTTACAACCCAGCTATAGAGTCTGGGTTGAACTAGGCCAAGAATATGGGCCGGAATACGACCCAGTTGCGCGACATCATCTGGGCCAGATAGTAGCACTTGGGCCAAAGATCGGGTATGGTATCCGGGTCGAGTCATTATCACATCAAGAAGTAAGGTAGGGAGTACGGGTGAAACTTGAGAGGGAAGGAACGTAGCACTCATTACCAGGTAAGGGAATTCGCGGCAGACCACACTCAGCATTAATGAGACAGGAGGGAATCCAAGACAGAAGGTGTGCCGCATTCAATGCGGCCTAGGGTAAAAACCATGCCACATTCAATGCGGCCCAGAGTGAAAGCCATGCCGCATTCAATGCGATCCAAGGCCCGAGCAATGTACGAAGACCCTAAGCACTTACTAGCTCAGTGAACTGATGCCATAAAAATAGTTCGACGAATAGACAGCGCAAGCATATTATCCACTGCTACCCAACACTCCACTACTGTGGAGACCAGGTCGGTAAGTATAAGGTTATGCTTGGTAGATGAGATAAGATGAGAATTTCTAAAACTTTTGTGAATGGTGTTAAGATAAAAGTTTAAAATATTATTTTTTAATATTATTATTGTTTTGAGATTTGAAAAAGTTAAATTAAAATTTGAAAAAGTGGAATTGTTTATTATATTTTATATGGAGATTTGAAAAAGATGTAATGATGAGATGAGATAGAGATGAGATGAGATTTCTCGTCTTTGCCCCTAAACATAATCTAAATATAGCACTACCAGCAGTAAGCTAGATAATAAGAATAACGAAATCAAGTCTAATATAAATCTATCATCAGTCATTTTATACTCATATCTTGGTTACTATTTATCATCTCCATCAACAATTACTGACTTAAGTATCAGAGGATAAACAGACCCCAAGGTCCCCGCTTTGTGATTGTACAGGTGATCGCTCGTACACTATCTGCGTGAAGTTGCCCAGACCCGCGAAACTTGACTTCAACACAGTAAGTAATTTTTTAATAGTAAATATTTTTAGTACATGTTTGGGATTGCAATGAGAATTATAACTTAGAACTTTAGAGCTTATAACTTATAATTTAATTAATAAGTTCTATTATTAAAAAGTAATTTACTGTTTGGTAACCATTTGTTTAAAACACTTTCAAATATATTACATTTATTTGGAAACAAATTAAAAAGTGATTTCTAAGGTAAAAATGATAATTATTTGATTTTTATTTATTTATATAGATTATGACTATATCTTTGAAAGTTTGAAAATTATAATTATCTGAAAGTTGTATGGGCATTTGTGCTCGTTGACAGTCCTTTTAAAATTCAAATTACGTTCTGCATTATCTGAAAAAGTACATTTGAGGAAAAGTATCAAAGTACTTTAATATATAACACACGAACAATATAATTTTTCTGTTAAAGAGATTTTAAGGCTATTTAAGTACTTTTTAAGACTCTTAAAGCAACCTTGAATAAGCCCTTAGTAAAGCTCTACAATTAAAAGCACTACTATGAAAAATACTATTTCCTACAACAAAACAAAGAAGCAGTAATTTCATCATAATTATATTCGTTTTCTTCGTAATTTTCTTTATTTAACTTTCTATTCCCTTTTGGAGTTTTTTATTTTTATTTTTATTTTCCTTATTCGCCCTTGCAGTAACATTTTGAATTTTTGAGATTTCTAATTTAGAAAGTTAGAGTTTGCAATATAATTAGGTATTCTATTTATAGTGAGTGAATTAGGGTTAGATCTAAAATTACTTGAGCTTGCATTAATCTCTTAAGGTTAATTATTAAGAACCAAGGATTATAGAGGATTAATTTTATGAAGATTTAGAAATCCAACAAGCCCACTAGGCCCATGCAAGGATGAGCAAACCCAAGTACTAGCCTTGTCAAGCCCACCAATGAAAGTGAGCCCGCATATGCTATACCCAAAACCAACTTGCACTACACCTCTATTTGCAAGCACAAATTTAGTTCTACTTCAACTACAAGTCACATATTTCTACTCCAACCACAACTCCTAAAGTAACCACAACTCCTATGTTAACTATGACTCCAAATCACATTCAAATACTCCAGTAAACTCACAACACTATGCTACCACGACCCTTGAACTCTATACTTTCCAAACTCTATTTATAGACTCCATATGAGAGCCTACTTACCATTACATGAGCCCTAAGCATGGCCCCCTCCAAGGCGACAAAATTCTCATATTTCATGTTAAAACCAAAAACCCTATGCCCCATAACCCTTGCTACAACACACAAACCCTAAGCAAGAAGATCAAGATTCAAACCACTTAGCCAAGTCGTGTACTCCAACCCAACCTTTGGATCAAGCTCTTCCTTTAGGTAACTCCCTCTCTCCCTTTCTCTTTTATTATAGGTATGTTAACCTAATGTGATGAGATCATACGAAATTAGTAAAACTCGATTTCATAAAGGGCTAAGAAATACACTTGCTAGAATTAGGTTTTATGGCATTAGTATGCATGCATATACACAGGATTGGCGAAGAATACATATAGGATGATTATTTCAATGAAATCATGCATATTTGACGACTTAGGCCCATAGTTTTGATTGTTTAAACATAGGCGGGACAAATTCTACAAAGTAAAATCATGAACAATTCAAGTGACATTGTAACAACCGAGCCCAAAATTCCAAGGACAATCTTATTGGGCTTAAATTATATTAATGGGCCATAAAGAAAAGCCCAATTTCAATTTTTGGATAACAGGCCCAAAATTATTATGGTGGATTAAAGAATTTTTATTGGACTCGATACTTAAGCTAAAGCCCAGTTAATATTTATGGACCAAGTGGACTTTTTTTTATGAGGCCGAAGAAATTAATTATAAGCCCAGATACAGTACTCAGCCCACGAAGCGCCTTCACATGCACATTTCTCTCCAGTGTGATTTCTTACCTTGAAGGGTTTCCTAATGCGTAACTGACGTAGAAACCTCACCTATAAATCCTCTAGTTTCCCACGAAATTTCCTCACACACGCAGGAAGCACTCATGGCAGCCACGACCAAGTGCAATCGAACCACGTTCATATAGCAACGCCACTCCACGCCAATGGAGGACCACGTCACATGGCTTCACAACCTTGCGACATCTCAACCATGGCCAAGTTGTAGATAGGCCATGACGGCGGGACGTCCTTTATAGTTGAACCACCCAATCACGGCAGCCCTGCAAACACCCCAGGCCCGACATAGCCTTTCTCATGCAAGTAAGCAGTGAGCCACCCGAAGCCACTGCAATTGTGTGTTCCTTATCACACAACTAGCCGTGAAGCACCCCCTATCCGCACAACTTTGGTTTCTCCTCCACCGTGTGAGAAACTCTCCCACCTCCAGCACCTTCTCGGTTACAACCCAAAACCAGTGAAGACACCATGACAAGGTTGCACCACCATACACACCAGATCCACCACCAAGCCGTAACCTTAAGACTCCTGTTTTGAAACCATAAAAATAGAGCACCGCGATACGTTCTCTCCTCCACACCGAAGCGACTATGGACAGCCCAACACTGCACCAACTGTCTCCTCCACGCCGCAACCACGTGACTACACCTCCCTCAACCTTCAGCCTTAGAATAAGTTCCCCGGCCTTAGTGTCCCGGCCTCAAGTTTCCCAACCACATTGTAAGAATTTGAGAAGAAAACAAGACAAGAGATATTGAGGGAAAACTCTGTTGTTATTATCTTTCTCACTTAGATACAAGGTTCTATTACACATATATATACATTGCAGAAAAATAGAAAAGACTAAAAAGAAGAGTCCTAAAGCTAACTTTTATCTTCTATTGTTTTACAAGCAATCTGTTGTAGTCTGATGCCTTTGACATTGCTTTTCATTTCTTTCATCTCTTTATTTGCTTTACTGTGTAATCAGTGCAACCTTTGAGGTTGATCTATCAGCCCATACTTTCATTTTGTTGCTTTGCTTTTCTGTGTCAGTACTTTACATCTTTTAGTTGCTGCATTTTTGTTTTTCATCAATTTGGTTGTACTAGTCTGTTGCATGGACTTTCTGCATGCTGCATCTTCATATCAGCACATTCAAGAGCCTCATCTTGATGGTGGTGCACTCGAGCATGGTCATCATGCCTCAATACCCCCCCACAAGATGGAGAATAGATATTGGTTATTCCCATCTTGGAGAGGTGACATTGAAGTAGATAAGAGGGGAGTGCCTTGGTAAATATATCTGCCAACTGTGAGGTGGTGCAAACATGAGCTGTTCTTATGCTCCCTTCTTGAATTTTATCCCTAATCAGATGGTAGTCAACCTCTATATGCTTTGTTCTTTCATGGAAGACGGGGTTGGCTGCTATATGAAGTGCAGCTTGGTTATCACAAAGCAAAACAGCAGCTTGAGGATGATCAATGAGGAGATCAACAAGAATTTGTCGTAGCCATGTGAATTCAGTAGTGGCAGAAGCCATTGCTCTATATACTGCTTCTAAAGATGACCTGGACACAATTGTTTGCTTCTTTGATTTCCAAGAAATCAGTGAGTCTCCCAAAAATAAGCAATAACCTGTTACAAAACGTCTAGTGTCTGGACATGAGGCCTAATCTGAGTCACAGAACCCCCTTAGCTGAATAGGTGATGAAGCTGATAGAAAAATCCCTTGACCAGGAGCTCCTCCCTTAAGGTATCTAAGCACCTTATGTGCTGCTGCAAGGTGGGAAGTGGTTGGTTCTGCCATAAATTGACTTAGAATCTGGATAGGATAACTAATATCTGGCCTACTGATGGTTAAGTACAAAAGGCGACCAATTAATCTCCTGTAGATGCTAGGATCAGTCAATAAAATCCCAGAATCCTTGCTGAGTTTGTGGTTCTGATCCATAGGCAGCTTGAGTGGTTTGGATCCCAAAGTTCCTGAATTAGCCAAGATATCCAAGGTATATTTCCTTTGACAAATATGTATGCCCTTAGGAGATGTAGCTACTTCAATCCCAAGGAAGTACCTGAGTGTGCCTAAATCCTTGATCTTGAATTGTTGGTTCAAAAAGACCTTGAGAGCAGCAATGAATTTCAAAGAATTGCTTGCTACAACTATGTCATCAACATAGACCAACAAAGCAATAAAACAATCACCATCAACCCATGTGAATAGGCTGTAGTCAGATTTTGATTGAATAAAACCAAAGGAAATAAGTGAGGCAGAAAGTTTTGAATACCACTGCCTTGAAGCTTGCTTCAAACCATAAAGACTTCGAAGTAATTTGCAAACTTGATCAGGTTTCCCTTTAGTATAGCCAGGAGGCTTCTTCATGTAGATTTCCTCATTAAGCTCTCTATGAAGGAAAGCATTATTCACATCAAATTGATGGAGATGCCACCCCTTTATAGCTGCCAATGCCAGCAGAGTTCTAACTGTCACCATCTTAGCCACAGGTGAAAATGTTTCATGATAATCAACTCCCTTTTGTTGTGTGAACCCTTTAGCCACCAGTCTAGCCTTTTTTCTTTCAACACTGCCATCTGATTTATACTTTGTCTTGTAGACATATTTGCAATCAATAGTGGCTTTCCCAGGTGGTAAATCAGTGACCTCCCATGTGTCATTCAATTCTAGTGCTTCAAGTTCAACCTCCATTGCCTTACAACAGCCGTGGTCCTTAACAGCCTCATTGTAGGTTTGTGGGTCATTGTGTGATGAAATAGGGACAGAAAAAGAAGGTGACAAATTGTTATAGGATAATGAACTAGATAAAAGGGAATGAAGTACCTAGAGTCTTAGACTGAGATTGAACATGTTGAAGTGAGGAGGCTTGCTGACAATAGAAGTCTTGTAGGTACTGTGGTGCCCTTCTGACCCTTGTTGACCTTCTAAGATCAGTTTCATGAGATTGTGATGAGTCATTAGGAATATATATGGAAGTATTTAAATCAGGTGATGCAAAAGGAACTGGTGAAAATGAGGAAGGAGGAGAGGTTTCTGAGTCTTCCAAGGGGGAGGAAGAAGTGATGGAATTAGTGAGAATTTGAGGTGAAGGGTAGAGATCACCTCCAGCTGGGTGAGTGTCATTAAAATCTGCCAATGGAGGTGAGACATGAAGTTTTGAATGTTGGAATGAGAAGATGTGTTCATGAAAAATCACATCTCGAGAGATGAAAACTGAGTTGGTATTTAAATCCAAAAGTTTGTAACCTTTGACCCCAAAAGGATAACCAAGAAAAATGCATTTTCTTCCACGAGGGTCCAATTTCTTCCTGCCTTGAGACAATGTTACAGCAAAACAGAGGCAGCCTAGGGTCCTCATGTGTGAGTAGGTGGGTGGAGTTTTGAATAACAGTTCGTAAGGAGTCTTGTTAGACAAAGAGGGGCTAGGAATTCTGTTAATTATGTAGGCTGCAGTTAAGATGCAGTCATTCCAATATTTGATAGGGAGATTGGATTGAATTTTAAGTGCTCGAGCTATATTGTGAAGGTGTTGATGATTCCTCTCAACAATTCCATTTTGTTGAGGGGTCTCAACATAGGTTCTGTGATGCATGATGCCCCTTTTGTTATAAAAATCCTTCATTTGGAATTCTAGTCCATTATCACTCTTGAGTATTTTAATTTTAGACTCAAATTGTGTCTCTACAAGGTTGGAAAAGGCTTCAATGCAAGCTTTGGTATCAGATTTGTTTTTGAGAAGGTAAATCCAAGTGCTTCTTGAAAAATCATCCACAATGGTCAGAAAATATTTAGATCCATCATAGGATTCAACAGAATTTGGGCCCCATATGTCACAATGCACAAGTTCAAAAATATGTTTGCTTTTTATGTGTGCTCATGGGAAATGGGAGCTTGTGCTGTTTAGCCATTGGACATATGCAACAAGGAGCATCAGAGACAGCAGGTAAATGAATCTTAACAGAATCATCTGAGATTAAATTCAAAATTGAGAGGGGTGTATGACACATTCTACAATGCCAAAGGTTTGATACATCATCAATACTACTACTAGAAGAAGCTAAAACAGGCATGTGCTTCTTTAGGGAAATAGAAAACTGGTCAAGCGAGGTTGTGGGGTTCACTTCAGTTACTAGAAGATGGTACAAGCCATTCCTCAATTCACCCATGCCAATCGTGGTCCATGACAAAAGGTCCTGAATATAACATGAGTTGGAAAAGAAAATAAAACAACAGGAAATGGAGTTAGTTAACTGCTTAGCAGAAACTAGATTGAAGCTAAAGGAAGGAACACACAAAACATTATTCAAGGTCAGTGTGTTTGTGATTTTCACTGTACCAATGTGGGTAACAGGAGCTGTGTGCCCATTTGGAAGCTTAACCATGTAGGAGACTTATGATGTTATGGAGGTAAAGAATGAGGTGTTACAGATCATGTGATCTGTAGCACCTGTGTCAACTATCCAAGATGAAAAGTTAGATGGTTTTTTAGAAGAGGAAGTTGAGCAAAAAGGCATACCAGACATGGCAGATGGAGAGTTGAAAACTGTCTGAACTTGGTTGGCTGAGTGACTGGAAATATGAGCCTCCCTCGAGTGCAGCAATGAAATAAGCTGCTGGTACTGATCTTTAGTGAAGGACATTTTCTCCTCGGTGCTCTCTTCCTGCTCTAGTGATGACATATTTGCAGAAAAATTCATTTGCTTGCCCTTGCTGTGGAGCTTGTGTCCAGGTGGGTATCCATACAATTTGTAGCATTTGTCAACCATGTGCCCTGACATATTGTAGGGGCTACAAACAGGAGCCTGTGCATTACCTGCTTTAAAGCAATTTTCGAAAGTATGGCCTTGAATATGGCAGTGAGAGCAGTAAGGTTTCTCACGTTTCTGTGTGAAGGATGGCCTTGTGGCAGGTTTGAAGGATGAATATCCTTTCCTAATGGCAAGAGCCATTGACTCAAGGGAAGGCACACCAGAGAGGACAATGTGTTGCCTTTCTTGCTGTTGGATAATGGAGAAGACCTTGTTTATGGTAGGTAAAGGGTCTAGAATCATTATTTGGTCTCGGGTGTTGTTGTAGGAGTCATTGAGTCCCATTAAAAACTGGATGACACAATCCCTTTGATACCTATCTAGGAGAGTGGTGAGTTTTCCACATGTGCAGTCAGGTATGGATTCATAAATTATTAGTTCATCCCATAAAGATTTTAACTTGCCATAATAAGCACTTACAGAGTCTTGGTCTGGTTGTAGGGCAACTAAGGCTTTCTTTAGCTGAAAAATTCTTGGCCCATTTTCATGAGCAAGCCTGTCCTTCAATTCTTCCCAGATCTGTTTTGCATAATCAACTAGAGCTATGCTTGACTTTAGGCTTTGGCTAATGGAGTTTTGTATCCAAGATACAACTAGATCATTGCACCTTTCCAAAGCATCAAGAAGAGGGTCAGTAGGGTCCTTAGGTTTAAGCCGTGATCCATTAATGAAGCCAAGCTTATTCTTGGCTCGTAGAGCTCTACACATGGCTCTTGACCAAGTTGTGTAGTTATCTATGGTTAAAAGGTCAAAAACTAGAGGAATGGATGGTTGTCACCATGGTCAAGTCTGTAAGGATTGACTATATTGATGAAATCAAGGAAAACAGATGTATTGGAGGTCTCGACAGTCATGGAAGGATTCTTTTATTCAAAGCATTGCTCTGATACCATGTAAGAATTTGAGAAGAAAACAAGACAAGAGATATTGAGGGAAAACTCTGTTGTTATTATCTTTCTCACTTAGATACAAGGTTCTGTTACACATATATATACATTGCAGAAAAATAGAAAAGACTAAAAAGAAGAGTCCTAAAGCTAACTTTTATCTTCTACTGTTTTACAAGCAATCTGTTGCAGTCTGATGCCTTTGACATTGCTTTTCATTTCTTTCATCTCTTTATTTGCTTTATTGTGTAATCAGTGCAGCCTTTGAGGTTGATCTATCAGCCCTTACTTTCCTTTTGTTGCTTTGCTTTTCTGTGTCAGTACTTTACATCTTTTAGATGCTGCATTTTTGTTTTTCATCAACTTGGTTGTACCAGTCTGTGTCATGGACTTTCTGCATGCTGCATCTTCATATCAGCACCATCAAGAGCCTCATCTTGATGGTGGTGCACTCGAGCATTGTCATCATGCCTCAACACACATTGCTTTACACGGTCGCGATGAGCAACTTGGTCACCCTTCTCGTTCAAGACCCAAACTCCACACCCAGCTCTTTGCCAACTCTGCCCCGCCACATACATCTCGGTCCAAACTAGAAGTTGCTCGGCCATGCATGTGGGCGAACCTGCATCATAGCCCCTCTACTTGGGCTCATGCATCACGACCTCACTCCATGGGCCCGACAATAGAGTTTCTCGATCATAACCATCCTGACATGCACATGGGTAGGTACTTGCCATGCATAAAGTTCCTCTGCCTCGGCCTGAGCTTGCCCGCTAACTTCAATTAGTCACAGACTTCACTCCGTCACCAATGGCAGGCATCACGTAGCTCGGCCAAACAGTCACTTGCTCGGACATAGAGTTGCTCACCACCTGGAACTTCCACGGCCTCAGCCACTGCTCGGACACAGCTCCTCAGCCACGAACTTGCCCAGACATGAAGTTACCATAGTGGGCTGCCCAACCACACAGAGTCCCTCCATGGCACACCAAAAGTAAACAATCTTAAAACAAAAGAAAAGAGAAGAAGATGAAACAACCACCAACAACGGACAATTTCAATCAAGCAAAAATTGGCTACAATAATTAAAGCACTTCGCTCAAAATTTGTGTGAATTACATTTTTACTAACAAAATTGGTTCCTGTGGCATGAAACACCAACTACATAGCCCCACTCGTGCTTCGTTCGGGCTTTTTAATATATCTTCTTTAGAATAAATTGCCTGGCAGTGCCTTGATCTTTTTCATTGTTGGAACATGGCTACTTATAGGCCTCACCGACATGACTTCAACCTTCACCACCTTCTAGCAGAGTGATTTAGGTTTGCAAACCTCACATTGCTTTTTTAGCACGGTCAAGCATCTTCTTCAACCAAGCCAAGCCCCTTGACTTGCCATGAAGCCAGGCTAGACACAAGTCTCTTGACTTACCGGCCTTCTTGCTACAAGCTGATTCCTTTGACTCGCCATGAAGTTTTGCCGAGCAAAAGTCCCAGAACTTTCCCAGATAGCCAGCCAAATACAAGTAACTTGACTTGCCGACCTTTGCATTACAAGCTGAGTACTTGACTAGCCACGAAGTCAGGCTAGACACAAGTCCCATGATTTGCCCAGATGGCTGGCCGGACACAAGTCCCTTGACTTGCAGACCTTCGTTCAACTAAGTTGGAGTCCTTTGACTCGCCATGAAGTCAGACTGGGCACAAGTCCCAGGACTTTTCTAGACCGCCTATCATACACAAGTCCCTTAGCTTGTCTACCTTTGTGCTAAAAGTCGAGTCTTTTGATTCGCCACAAAGTTTAGGCTAGGCACAAGTCCCTCGACTTGCCAAGATGGCCAGTAGGACACAACTCCCTTGACTTGCCGACCTTCATGCTACAAGTCGAGTCCTTTGATTTGCTGACCCTCGCTCTACCAAGCCGAGTCAAGGTCCCTTGACTTGTCACGAAATCAGACCGAGCACAAGTCCCAAGACTTGCCCAGACGGCCCATCAGACACAAATCCATTGACTTGCTAACCTTCGTGCAACAAGCTGAGTCCCTTGATTCGCCATGAAGCTTAGGCCAGGCACAAGTCAAAGGACTTGCCTAGATGGGGTGTCGGACACAAGTCCCTTGACTTGCCGACCTTTGTGCAACAAGATGAGTGCCGTGACTCGCCATGAAGTCAGGCTGGACATAAGTCATTGGACATGTCTAGACGGCCAGTCAGACACAAGTCCCTTGACTTGCTGACTTTCATGCTACAAGCCGAGTCCTTTGATTAGCCATGAAGTTTAGGCAAGGCACTAATCCCTGAACTTGCTCAGATGACCAGTTGGACACAAGTCCCTTGACTTGCCAACCTTCGTACCACCAAGTCAAGTCCCTTGACTCACCCCTAGACATAAACACCAGCCCATCATCTTTCCCAGCAAACGCCGAGTGTTACACTAATGCCACGAAAACCGCCCCAAACCTTCAACACACTCTAGTAAGACAATTCAGGTTCACAAATTTTGTACTTGTGATTGAAGATTATTTACAATAACCGATTTGACTTTTACAGCACTGTCAAACATCTCCTACTTACCTTCTTGTCGAGGGTCAACGGGTGGGTCGAGCCTTATGGCAGCCTGGCATGCCTCACAGCAAAGTGAGGATCTAGTCTTTCGGCTACTCGACATTACTCTTGAGACGACATCTCCTTCAGCAAACGCCGAGTGTAACACTCGTGCCACAATTGCCTGTCTCGAGTTATTTTCGGCAACGAGTCAACAAATAGAAAAGGCTAGGGACCACTCGACCTCCCAGGCGACCAACGGTCAGGCAAGTCACTTGATCGCCCGACCCTCGCACTTTACGCAGTCGATTCCATCTCCCGCCAAATCTGAGCTCCGTGCTCACCCCTTACGCAGTCGAGGCCATCTCCCATCTAAGCTGAGCTTCATGCTTGCATCTTACATAGTCGAGCACATCTCCCACCATAGCTAAGCTTTGTGCTCGCTCCTTACGCAGTCGAGCACATCTCCCACTGAAGCTGAGCTCCGCACTGGCACCTTACGTGGTTGAGCACATCACCTGCTGAAGCCGAGCTCTGTACTCTCACCTTACACAATTGATCTCCTGTCAAATATTTGCTCCACGCTCTCCCTTTATGAGGTCAAGGCCATCTCCTGTGAAAGCCTAGCTTCGCACTCGCACCTTACGTGGTCGAGCCCATCTCCCACCAAAGTCGAGCTCCACACTCGCCGCTTATGCGATCGAGGCCATCTCTCATCCAAGCCGAGCTCCACGCTGACACCTTACACGGTCGAGCACATCTCCCGCTATAGCCGAGCTTTGCGCTCACACCTTACGCGATCGAGCACTTCTCTTGCCAAAGCCGAGCTCCATGCTCGCACCTTATGCGGTCGAGCACATCTCCTGTCAAATCCGAACTCCACATTCACACTTTACATGGTCGAGCTCATCTCCCATTGAAGCCAAACTCCATGCACACACCTTAGGCAGTCGAATGCACCTCCCATAATTTATTTCTTTATGGATTTTCGCAGACTATCCCTATTTAATATTTTATCTTAAAGATTCTCAAGGTTTTCTTTTGGAGCAAATCGATCTTAAGAATTGCGATCAACTAAAGGGGGATAAAACATCCCAGCTCAAATAACTAGGCCCAGCCCATCAAAAGACCTCCATTAGAAGGCAAAGAAAGAGAGAGAGGAAGAAGAGACAAATAGGACACAAGGGAAAGGAAAGTGTCAAAAGGAAGGGAAGGTGGCCACCAAAAGGAAAAGGGAAAGTGGAGAAAATAGAAGTGGTCAAACACGCAAGGGAAGAAGCTGCCATCCCTTATCACTCCCTAGGCCAGGGATAAAAAAGGGATCAGACCGGACATGAGAGAGGGCTGATTTGACTTCAGATTAGACTTCTTCTTCTTCAACCTCATGATGAGAGCTCAACATGAATATCTCCTTCAGCAAATAGATCTCCAACTTCTATTTTACAGTGAGAAATGAGTGACTGTAAACAATTATATTATAGTGAATTTCTCATCCTAAACGCTAGTGGATGTAGGCATTATATCAAACCACGCAAATTTGTGTGTCACACTCTCTTTATTTTTCCTACATTTACTTCTTATCACCACCATGGATATAAGCACCGACTCCGTACAACCGCACTAGACCACTGCGGGGGGCTCTAGACCATGTCGATCGAGGCCCAAATCATCATAGGGGGCTTAGAATGACTTTTTCTCCCCTCCCGACCTGTTGTGCGATTTTTTCGACATTAACAAGATGTTTAAGCTGATAGTTCCTTTTTCTTCTTGTAGTTTGGAGATTGTTGCAAAGATTGTAAAAAGGCTTGGAGTAGCTATATATTTGGACTTTGTTAAGATGAACATTGCTTAGATTACTCCTGATCAAAATGAAGTAAATAATGTCAATGTTGAAATTCCTAAAATAGTGAATCGGTCCGGTATCGATTCTTCAACTCTCAAAATCAATGTATACCGATTTAATTCTAAAATCTGTTCAAAATCGGATCAATTACACTCTTAATTGAAATGGTGTGTATTGTTGTGGGGGCACTGGGAGCTCCAATAATGAGCGTGTTGTGGCCTCAAGTTGATTATGCCTAATACCCTTATATATGCCCATTTGATTAGGCCTCGAGTTTTAGAGGTGTGTGGCACATGTTGTTGAAAAATAGTTGGAAGGTCATAGATCTATCATTTTCCACTGTTGGAGAAAAAATATAGAAAAACTCAACAAAACGACTTTAAAGCCTTTTGAGGGGAGGGGAAGCAGCTGGATCTCTTCACTTAGATCGACATAAATGTGGTTGGTTCAGAAAGAAAAGGAGGAGAGAAAAATAACAGATCAATTAATTGCAAAAAGTTATTATTTTTTTGTTTATTTATTTATTTTTTAAAAAATGGATAGAAAGAGACCAAGTACTTGATTTGAGATAACCGGGCCGAACTCGTATCAAATCAGCTATTGGGCGGGCCTGTTTCTGGTCGTTTCCTGCTCTCTGCAGCGTTCGTCACCAACTCCCCGCAGTCTCTCCCTCTCGCTCTTAACTGGCAAGCAAAGAAAATCGAAGTTCGACGCGGAGTGATATCGGTGCATTGGGTAAAAGATGAAGCCGAGCTTCTCCGTTCTCCGTTCTCTTGTGCCCTACCTGTGCCTGTTATTTATGGTCTCTCCGATCATGATTAGATCAATGTCGGCAGCTCCTCTCGAAGACCCCTTTCTCGGAATTGCTCCCGAAGGTCCACCCCCTTTTCTTCTTTTATTACTCATCTATCTATTCCTTCTTTGCTTTTCTCCATTTTCAATTCAAGTACTCTGACTATATTGTAATTATATTGATATATCCATATCACAGATCAGAAATATTACAAAACCTCGGCGGATTTAATAAACTGTAAAGATGGATCCAAGAAATTCACCAAATCTCAACTCAACGATGACTTCTGCGATTGTCCTGATGGCACTGACGAACCTGGTTCTTCTCTATTCTTTCCTTGCCCATATTTCACACTCACTCACACTCTGTCAATGACTCTTAATTTTAACCAAGTGAATATATTTTGACTCGTCTATTTCATTGAAGGGGGATTTTTTTTCGAACAATATTGTAACATTTTAGAAGATGGTTCATTTTTGCGGTGTTTTTTTATCATAAGTCAGCGAGAAAACGATCTTTGGTTATCATCCTATAACCAAAACAAGGTGGAGACTCTTTTCATTTTTTTTCTAGGGGTATTACTTTACCATATCTCTCTGTGTGGGGTTTGCTTGATTGCTTGTTTGTTTATTTGTACTGTACGAACGGTCTGTCTTCATCCTAGATGGAATTAGGGGTCCTCGATAATTTCTTTGATCATTGCACTTGGAATAGGAATCCTTATAGTTTCTTTCAATGGATGATATCTATCTTTTATTTCTGTTAAAATTCTCTTTTATGGGTTCTAGGTACATCTGCATGCCCTGCTGGAAAATTCTATTGTCGCAATGCAGGACATGCTTCACTTTTGTTATTTTCTTCTAGAGTGAATGATGGTATCTGTGGTGAGTACCTCTCTCTCTTCCTCTCTCTCTCTCTCTCTCTCTCTCACACACACACACACACACACAATTCATGGCATGCCGCTTCACTTTTTCGGATTTTACTTCCTGGGCTTGCATTTTTTACTTTGATTAGTCTTGAAAACATGGCGCTTTTTTCATTACTCAGTAAAGAAACTGGATATTATTTTCCCTCTTTCACAAGACAACACTAGAAGGATGTGATGTATCATAATAAAGGGATAACAGCCGGGATGATTTAAGAGACCAGTAGAAATGGAGAATGCATGGTCCTACTCGAAACTAAAATAAATAATCTTGCATTTCAAGGACAATGCTCCCTGCATTATAAAAAGAGAACTAGTTTCCTGTGCTGGTGTTCTACCTCCAATTCTAGGGACTGCTAACCTAGATTGTTTAAATTTTGCATCAAATGCTGTTTGTTGCTAGATCTCTGCTGTACTCTCTCCTGTTTACTTAACTCTCTTTGTGATCTGAGTTTACTTGTCACCAATCTGTAGATTGTTGCGATGGGAGTGATGAATATGATGGTAACGTAAAGTGCCCAAATACATGCTGGGAGGCTGGCAAAGTGGCTAGAGATAAGCTGAAGAAAAAAATTGCTACATATCAAGAAGGGGCTGCTTTACGAGAGCATGAAATTGAACAAGCAAAACTAGCTCTGACTAAAGATGAGGCAGAGCTGACAAAGTTGAAGGATGAGGAGAAAATACTGAAGGGGCTTGTTCAACAGCTTAAAGGTATAGTTCTAGCCATGTGATTAGTTGAACCTTCCCCTATCCATGAGCAAGAAATTATTACTGGAAGATGTTCTACTTATCATGCAACTTCAGTAGAGTTACCATATGGAGTGATGCGGCGATGTTACATTCAAGAATAACCATTCCAATTTGGAATGGAGAGGACTAAAAATGAAAATAATGAGCCATGTGCTGTTCATCCCGCAATAACATAGAATTTATCCCATTCTCTAGGTACCTTGGTCCTCTTTCTCAGTCATAGGTATAGGTACGACACTTATGGTATACTCTAGGAGGTTGTTTAGCTATAAGAAGTTTACCATCAAATAATTGTTTTGTGGTTTGACTTATTTGCAGAGCGTAAAGAAGAAATTGAAAAGGCCGAGGAGAAAGAACGTTTACAGAAAGAAAAAGAAGAGAAGGAAAGAAAGGAAGCCGAAGAGAAGCTTAATAAGAAGGAAAACAAAGCTGAGCAGGAAGTTGATCAGGAGATCAGAGAAGATGAGGATAAAACTGACAGTGAAGAGAAACCAACCGAAAGTTTACATTATAATGGAGTTGGACCTTTGGAGGATTCTTCTTTAGTTCAGGTTATTTATGCATGCTTGGCAATCCATGGTAGAGCTTATTTATAATTTCATGCCGAACCTGGTAACCACAAGCTCAACATGTGGTTGTCAGATCCTGTAACCAATGGGTTTGCTCAGCTGAGGGGGTAGCTCAGCTGGTCCGGCTTTGGGTTTGCTCCCCACTGGTCACCAGTTCGAGTCCCCTTAGGGTTACTAGAGGTTTACCTGGTCGTTAACTTTAAGGCCTCATGGGATTAGTCGAGGTGCGCGCAAGCTGGCCCGAACACCCACAGTTATCAAAAAAAAGAAAAGAAAAAAAGATCCTGTAACCAATGGGTACCTCTTTTGTGGTTCTTGGCTTGTATACCCCATATGCCACAACCACCTATGATGCCAATTCCCTAAATTTCACCAGACCTGCTCACCAACTACTAAAGGGTACATTACTTCTAAAAATGACCCGGGTTATGAAACAATGCTAGAGTTCCAAGATTTCATTCCCAAGAACGTTCAAGATTTTAACTAGTTAAGCTGAAAGACAAATAGGGAATGCATGATACACTTGGAAACTTGCATTTACGAGGATTACTCTTCCATCAACAGCCACATTCAAGATGTCTGCCTTCACTTATTAAACTTTGTGAAATTTGGCATAAACATGGTGTATGTACCTGTTGGTGCCTGTTCCTGCATCCGAGAACAAACAAATGCATATAATATAGTGTATGTATAGCTGAGATTTATCTATGATTTGCCTGTGATCATTGTCATTAATCCCCAATATTGCAAAAAATAAGTTTGTTTCTACTAGCTTCTCATTCACATCCTTTTAATAGGATGTGGTAGAGGACAATGATGAGTCAGCAGCTGAAGTTGAGAATGGTGATTCTTCAGAGAATGAAGGATCTATGGCTAATGGAGTAGAACAGGTAAATCAAGATTCCCTGCTGTTGTATTTCTTTACCGAAATGGATAGAAGTAAGGGTAGCTCTTCAAGACTTCATCGAACCTCCATTCTCAGTAATGGACTTAAGTTCTTCCTTAGCCAACTCCAATCTCTAATCTATTATGTCCTGATGTTTTTATCTCGATATAGAATGCAGCGGAAGCAAAGAAAGAGTCTGCAGTTATACCTGATTCTGGAAGCAAGGTGCCTCCTCTTGAAGTCACTATATACTTTAAATTCATTTGTGTTTAAATTAAATTATGTCAAATATAGTTTTGTTCTTTCCTGCCCTCTCTCCATATCTTACTATACCGCTTGGTTTGCATTGGTTGACTTGCTAGTTTGTTAATAACCAACTGTTCTCTACATTGTTATTTTGTTTCAAACTTAGTAGTGGGTAAAATTGGATATAAATAAACAAAATGAAAAATTCTATGCACCACACCACCTTCCCACTTTCATCCCACTATATAAGATGTGGCATATTTATCACCATTAGATAATCCTTTATTGGATGATTCTTTATCATCCAATGGTGATAAATGTGCCATATCTTACGTAGTGAGATGAAAGTGGGATGATGGTGTGGTGTATAACATTACTCTTACGAAATATTTGAGGACAAGGATTTATCAAAAAAAAAAAAAAAAATTGAGGACAAGGAAATTTGAAGAATTGCACCTTGATAAATGTGGTGATGGATATTTTGGATGAGTTTTTTTATAGGTTAAATGCAAATTTTACCCTTTGGATGAAACTTTAAAGGAGGTTCCACATGAGACTTCAGCTAGCAATTAAGGGTATGTTTTGTATATGAGATGAGATGAGAAATTCTCTAAACTTCTCACATTTTCCTTCTCAAACATCACTCACTCAAACACAAAACACTTTTCAATTTCAAATCTTCAATTTTTTTGTTTAATCATTACAATTTTTACAAACTTTAAAACAAAACACAAAAATCAATACGACCTTTTCAAACTTAAAAAAAAAAATATATTATTAAAAAATAATATTCAAACAATTTTTTCAACTTTATAATATTTTTATTCAACCTTTTATCTTTCTTTTCCCCCAACCCAATAAAACATCTTAACTCAAACCATTTCAATACTATTCACAGAATTCTGAGATACTTCAAGTGTCCAAACGAGCCCTAAAACTATTTTCTGATGGAACATGAATATATTGCATATAAGTTTTGTTTATTTATTAGTTCTAACTGATACTCAGCAAATTGATCTTCTTGCATACATGCTATACACACACACACACATATATTGATTAGTTAGATGAAAGTTTTATCAATAGGAAAGAAGAGTGTTACCCCAGTACATAGGAAGTATATTACTTATCAAAAAAAAAAAAAAACATAGGAAGTATACCAGAGATCCACATAGTTTGGAGAAGGGAAATGTGCAAGTAAATCTTGAAAAGACAAAATAGAAAAGGGTACACTTTTTTTTACCACTATCCAATGAAAGAATATTAAGGAATTATGAATTGAGTTCTGGCACTGTCTTAGACATTCCTCAAAGGTTTTTTGATAAGTAAAACATTCCTCAAAGTTATGCTCATTTCTTTCATGCCAAACACTCCACAATTAGCAAGAATGGAATCTTCCACAATACAGCACAATACAGCATGGTGGAAGATCCACCACTCGAGCAGGCATAACCCACTCAATCCCACATAGGCCAAAAACCATATTCTATAAGGTTTTTTTTTTTTTAGGTATTCCATAAGGCATTGGTGACCTCACAATGCAATAGAAGATGATCCATAGGTTCCCTGTTCTTGTGCAGACAGCATTTGTCAATTACAATGATGCCTTGTTTCCTCACGTTGTCTAGGGTGAGAATCATCCCTAAAGCCACAGGCCAAGTGAAGAAAATCACTTTAAAGGGGCCTTATTCCTCCAAATAAGGTTCCACAAAAAATTGTCCCTAGTATGGGCACACAATACATTGTAAAATGACTTGACCTTGAAGACTCATTTCGTGGATGGGCCAAACCATTTTTTATCTTCACCGTAGCTTTCCATCCTCAGAATACAACGGGTCAAAGAAAGTTGAAAAGAGATCCACCTTGTCATTAGCCTTCTTTACAAAAATGACACACCACCAAAAAGATTCAGATGATAGTTGATAATGCACCCACATAAGCATCCTTAGAGCAAGCAATTCGGAATAACTCCGGGAAAGCATATTTCAAAGATTGGTCACCACACCAGGCTCTCACGTGTGTGTGTGTGTGTAACCATCTCTGAATTAAGGGATGTTATGTCACCACAGAAGTTTTCTTTCTTCTGTTGGTTGCCTGGGGGCAGTCGCAAGGCTGAAATTGATACATAAAACTTCATGTTTTTATTTCTCTCTCATTCCTGGGTCCTTTGAATATGAGTTTATTGATGTTTGCCTTTGTGTGGTATCCTTAGGGGATCGAAAATACTGAGGGATTATCAAAGGAAGAGTTGGGCCGCCTTGTTGCTTCTCGCTGGACAGGAGAGAATACTGCAAAGCAAGCCGAACAAGTTGATGCTGCAAAAGGTGAGGATCATGAAGAGCATGAAGAGATGCCTAGGGGGACACATGATGAGGAAGATGATGGCTATGCTTCAGAAACTGATAATGAAAACCAGAAATATGATGATATGGAAGATGAAGTAGATGAAGATTTTAGAGAGCATCATGATGACTCTAGTTCTTCATACAAATCTGACTCGGACACTGAATTAGACTTGTCAGGTTTGCAACAGTTTGTTCTCTGTGAATAAGTTGTTTTTATATATTTTTTTCCCTTCAATAAAAGTTGTTTCAAAATAGTCCTTTTAATAACTTAACTGCATTCTAGATACAACAACCCTGAGTAACCCATCTTGGTTGGAGAAGATTCAAAACACAGTACATAACATTCTACGTGCTGTCAATTTATTTCAAACTGCAGTGAACCAGTCAGGTACAAACTGAAGTTTTATGTTATGCAGTGCTTCACAATGGCAATAAATGCAATGAAATGACTTTTATCTGTTCCCTTTTAAATTCTTTAGAGGCTGCTCAGGTGCGCAAGGAATTTGATGAGTCCAGTGCCAAATTGTCCAAAATTCAGTCAAGAATATCAACTTTGTCGCAGAAGCTGAAGCATGACTTTGGTTGGTACATAATGGGTGTATCATTTTAACAATTTACTGATGTAGTCATTGTGTTGAAGTTGGCTGTTTGCTTGGCTACCATAAGCTGAACTCAAGTTTTGACATTACAGGGCCTGAGAAGGAGTTCTATTCATTCTATGGTCGCTGCTTTGAGAGCAAGCAGAACAAGTTACAAATTTTACATTACTCTAAACTATTATTGTCTGCATAAGATGTTTTGGGTTTTCAAGGAAATTGCAATCACATTCATTTTCATTTTCTTACCTTTGGTCAATCAAAATCTTGGTTCAGGTATATTTACAAAGTCTGCCCATATAAACAAGCTTCCCAAGAGGAGGGCCATACTACAACGCGTTTAGGGTACGTGTATATCTCCGATCTTTGGTCCTTTGCATCTACTTCCCATTGAGTTGTATATTCTTAGGTATAATTGTCGGAGATCTTTTTCCAGAGATGTTGCACTCGAGTATCAGGGTATGCTTGGAAGATGGGATGAGACACAAAATTCTCATCTCATCCCATCTCATTATTACAACTTTTTCAAATTCCCACACAATATAATATAAACAATTCAACTTTTTCAAATTCCAATTCAACTTTTTCAAATCCCAAAACAATAATAATATTAAAAAATAATATTTTAAACTTTCATCTAAAACCAAAAATTCTCATCTCACTATCCAAACCTAGTTGTCCAACCAATGAACTTGTTTCTAGATTGATGTCCTGGTATCAAGACAAATACTACATTGAATAATGAAATTGAAATAAATGTGCCATCTCTCCGATGGTTAGATCTCCTGGTATGGACTACCAAAAAAAAAATGGTATCACCGTATGCATTTGCATCACCTTATCCTGTTGGTTGACCCTCAGTAGAGTCATGGTCAGTTCCTGTAGATATTCTTATATTACTTCTGGCAATTTGTTCTGCTCCTCTGGATATATCTAAGGAAGTCTAATTTCCTGTAGCTGATGTGTACCTCTTTTTTTTTACAGACACAATATGGTTCTCCTTGTTTCAAAATTTTTGTCAGAGATTTACATATATCCTTATGTTCAATCAGCTCATATAGTATTTGCATACTCCATTTTTCTTCTGGTAAACAGGCAATGGGACAAATTTGAGGATTCATACAGACTCATGATGTTTTCAAATGGTGACAAATGTTGGAATGGTCCTGATAGAAGTTTGAAGGTAGTTATTGCCATGCTAATAAGTAGGATTGTGATATTGTTTTCTTTTAACAAGGATGATGCTTTGTGTTTTTTTTTTCCCTCTTTTTGCAAATGATTTAGGCTGCTTGGCAGAAATGGTTTAATTGGTCGCATTTAAATATGCTCAATATTTAAATTATGCACATGAATGGGCTATTTATAAGACTTTTTTTAATGCCCCATGGGATAAGGATCTACAATAATAATAAAAAATATATATATTTTGTTTGAAGGAGTATTTGGTATAAAGGTCATTTTTTGAAAAGGTAGGGCCAAGTCGTGAGTTGAGTAGTTGCAGTAGATGGCATTCGTACTCACTAGAAAAAAATGTTGTTACTAGAAACGACCAAGTAAAAAACCAATTGAGAGTTAAGTAAAACTAAACGTGATGCTCTATTTGGTACCTTCTACGACTTTCTGTTGTTTTTTTACAGGTCAAGTTAAGATGTGGGTTGAAAAATGAGGTTGCCGACATAGATGAACCAAGTCGTTGCGAGTAAGAATTGCTTTCTTCTTTTTCCCACCGACCCTTCCTCACTCACTATAGGTCGCTCACTGTTATTTTTTCTCGTGGCAGATACATGGCATTGTTATCTACCCCAGCTCTTTGCCTTGACGAAAAGCTTAAGGTACTTTTATTGGTCCCAAGTAATTTGAAGTTCTGGTCGCTTGTATTATGCACTGAATCCTAATGGAAGTGTGAACTGTGATAGGAACTACAACATAAACTAGACTTGATGAATAAAGAACAACCACAGAGTCATGATGAGCTTTGAACCGTCTGGTTGGCTTTGGCTGTGATTGCTCTTTCGTAAGCTGACTGGTTGAAGTGATCCCTTCTGTTGATGGGAGACTAATCTGCTCAAACGTGATGATACAGGGATGCATAATTTGATTGATAGTTTGAAGGAATTTGAAGCAACACGTGAAGTGGTGCCCTGAACTCACTTTTTTTTTTCTCTTTTCTTACCCCCCTCCCCCTGGGGTTTTGGAGCACACTTAAATCTGACGGTTGTTTTTTTTCTTTTTGGGGATATGGACTGAGGCTTGGGAGTCCACATCGCACGTTTGGCTCAGCTGAACTGATTTTGATATTCATCCTCTAAACATTCTGTTCCCAGAGCAGCGGTTCTCATTCCTACATCTGCGACTGTCAGAGTCTGCATATATCCCAAGAGCATGTCTTTGAAAGCCCTTTCCTCCTTCAGACTGCATTTTATTTTATTTTATTTTTTTTTGGGGAGGGGAGGGGGGGTATTATTGACTGGGAGAATAAATATTTAACATTAACCGGACTACGAACTAATTGGGAAAAGCTTTTATTTCTCTAGAAAAACAGATAAATAAGGGGGCGACAGTCCCAACAAGCACTCAAAAATGATAGATACAGTGAAAAAACTTAAAAGAGAAAATCTTCAAGTAGGATGCAATGTTAAATTCCAAGTAACACTCTCCAATAGGAGGGTGATGCCTCGTCCTTCTATTTGTCTAAGAATGGACTGTACAAGGCTTCATACACACTCTCTCCCTGCCGTGATCCTCTCTCCCAAGACCCTCGAAGCAGATGACATCTCCGTTGCCCTACCCCTCGAAGCCAATGACATCTCCTTTGCCCTGACTCTCGAAGCCGGTCAACACAAGTGTGACCTCCAAACATAACAATGGAAAGGGACTAGTTCAGGACAAAAAGGTGGTCCAACGACATCGCTCACTCTCTCTCTCTCCTCAAGCCCGAGGCTCTCTCTTCCCTCAAGCTACCACTAAACTTGAAAATATAAAATTACACATAGCAAGCCCAACCAGGACATGGAACTAAAAACAGTTCCAAGGACAACAAAGACAATGCCTATGGAAGCAATCAATGATACAAAGATAAGATTTATCAATGGCTGCCTTTTGCATTCTTGTCAAGGAGAGATGGATATGGGTGACAGATAAATTTGGGTTAGAAAATAGGAATGAGGATCCTGTGATCTATTCCTGGCAAATACCTCCATCGGAATGGTGCCCACGGGAATTCTAATGGCTGTCAACAAAGAAGACCTTATTGGATCTTCTTTTTGTTCATCTATTTCAATGGTGCACTGGTTTGGCCCAATCCTTTGGGAACACCACACCAATTCAGAAAACTTGACAATTTGTGAAATTCGTGTCCAGAAAAGCCGAAGCACTTCATAGAGAGAGCTTGAGGAGAGAGAGAGCGACGGGCTTGAGGCTTGCGAGAGAAGGATAGGCTTGATGAGAGGAGAGAGCTTGAGGAGAGAGAAAGAGAGTGAGAGGGGGGGGGGAGGAGAGACGGGAAGATGCTATTGCCTAATTCGATGTTATCACCTGTGATTAGCTCACAATAAAAACTTATGGAATGCTGACGTGGGCTCTTTCTATTGGAGGCGTTAAACCCCATTTCACATCACATCCGTTTCAAAGCGGAACTGAAAACTTGATCGAGAAACGGTACCAAACAATTGGTTCGATGTTATGGTTGGTTGCCATCAAGATGTTTTTTAGAGCAATTTATTGATTAGATTGTTTAAATCATCTCTTGCAACTGAATCTATATGTCCTGAAGTAAGATATCTACAATGACTCTCTTCTTCTTCTTCTTCTTTTATTTATTTATTATTATCCATTAATATAGGTGAACAAAACCCACTTTGCGTAAATACCAACTTTTGAAAAATGGACAAGTACATCGCCATTGGTGCATGTTCCCCACGCGTTGGTTGGTAAAGGTAGCAAAATGGGTGGTTGGGGGTGGCGACAAGAGGGGAGAAGAGCTTGCAAGCGTGTAGGGATGGTTGAGGCTTGGTGGGTTTTGTATCTTTTAAGGCCAGTGCATGAGACCCATGCACAACACGTGGCTCATGCACACACCAGACAAGGCTAGAGTTGGGGGTTGTTGAGAAGATGGAGAAGATGAAACATTCTCAATTATGCAGTATCGGAAGGTGTGTAGATTTAAGTTGAATTGATAGAAAATACCAAATGGAGGCTAACTTACCAGATATTGAGACATCCGATGATGAGAGGGAAGAACAAAGGAGCTAGAGCTCCTCCCTCCTCTCTGGAGATGGGGTGTTGTAAAAAGGTTTGTGTCCTGGCTAAGTAGTGCAGAAGAAGGGGTTTGGTGCCAAGTGTGTTTGTGATCTTGGAGCAAAAGATTGGTTATCGACCCAGTGGCAGAACCAGTAATTTCTTTTAACAGGGGTCAACTTTTCTATCATGTTAACATATTTATGCAAAATAAAAACTAAAGAGATTAAAATCTAAAAAAAAATATAACTATATATAAAATTAGATCTCGATAATTTATTACATAAATATAAAAATAAAATATAATAAATTTATTATTACTCCTAAACTTAATTTGAATTAATTTTAGTGAGGCCACATCTTTGAAACTAGATAATGTATAGAAATTATACAAAATTTTGGAACTATAAAAAAAACATTAGAGAGAGACTTTTCTAGTTATATTGAAATTTTAGAAAATTTTAGAGAACATAAGAGGATTATAAATTTTCATTAAATCTTCCCAACCTCCCAACACTCCACACTCCATCTTAACATATTAAATTTTTTTTATTAAATCATTTTTATATGAATAGTGAATAAAAAATTTGAAATAGTTTAAAAAAAATAAATTCAAAAAAAAATTTTAAAAAAATATTAAAAAATGTAGAGTGTGGAGTGTGGATGAATAGTAGGAGGTTGGGTAGCAAAACCCTCTTTTTAACCTAACCATTGAGTCATCATCCATAATTCATTAGACACCTCCAATAAATTTCTTCACTTCTACACCGATTTCTAAGAAATCAGCTAACGGCTGATTGACGTGTAAAAATTATTCCCAGCATGTTGGCACTCTTTATTGCCTTATTGGAATCTATTGAAGTTTCACAGAAAAACAATAAGCTAGTAGAAAATAATCCCAAATTCCATGGTGCTAGAATTGAAACTCATCATGAGCCGAGATCGACGAATGACCTCTAAATAAAAGTGTACGTCTCAGTGTTTTATGAAACAAAAATGCCAGTGCAGTACGGGTCCATGCATGAACAAAGTGCATGAGTTAATGACACCTCCCCTGTTTCCCATGAAATTGTTGTTTAATTCAATTTATTAATTGCTAAATAACTTGGAAAACATCTAAGACTGTTGTCAAAATACTAGCAAACCCTCGGCATTAGGTTTTTTTTTTTTTGGAAAAAAGTACTTTCACCCTTCAATTAATAAACATTTTATACTTTACACCTAAAAATAAGGAAACTGGAAGTCTGCGAACTGAAGAGGAAGAAGGATCCGGGAACTCAAAACGGCATCGCATAAACTTGCTTCAAGACACACCGTTTGGGGCTGCTGGGCGAAGTGCACCGTTTTAATAAAGAGAAGAAGTTCGATTTTAATTGGTTAAGTGCTGCTTGTAATGTGTACTGTTTTAGTGTTTACAAACACTAAAACACACGTTTTCATTATTATCTTTTATTTTAAGTGAACAATGGTTTTTTTATCTTATTTCCTAGAGTTTGTTACGGAATGGGTATTTGGAAGAGGAACGAAGTGGGAGTGAGGGTCTTTTTGAGCATTTTGGAATCTGTTTGTTTGTAATGGAGAAAGTAATTGCCTCGAATCAATTCCAACATGATTAGTTTATTCCATTCAATATTTCCTCCATCTTCTTCTTGCATTCTTATTTGTTCATCCATTTTACAGTAGTGAATTTATAGCTTTATACCCAGGTTCTTAACAAGTGGTATTATTAAGCACCCATCCTGCCAAATTTACCTTTCGCAAATACAACCCAAAAAAATAATTACCATCCAAACAAGTCCACATACAGAAAATCAATAACAAATTTACCGTTCCTACAACCCAGAAAAGCCATAAACCATACACAATACCTAGATTCCCAAACACAGCCACCCAAATTTACCTTCCGTAAATACAACCCAGAAAACATTTGTCATCCAAACAATTCCACATACAAAAACATAATGACCCATTCACCGTTCCTGCAACCCACAAAAGCCATAAACCATACACAATACCTAGATTCCCAAACACAACCCATTTCATTTCCATCCCATAACCACATTCAGTTACACAAAATCACCCAAACAAGACCATGGCTGACACTACTCGATCCAAACACATGTAACAACAGATTGATGGCTTGGAGGAGAGCCATCTAGCGACCCAAGCACGCCTTACCACCATTGATGAGAGACTTGACCAATTCATGGAAATAGTTCGCACCTTGGTAGTTTATCAAGGAAACATAGCACGGGACTTGTAAAACCAGAAAGATAATGAGCAATTGCAGTAACGGGGGCCAAACATAAGAGGTATTCGCCTTGACTTCCCTCATTTTATTGGATAAAACCCATCCGCATGGATTTTCAAAGCCTCACAATACTTTGAATTCCATCAAACTACCCTTGCCCAAAAGTTGTTGCTAGCTTCTTATCACATGGAGGGGGAAGCCTTGGTATGGTACCAAGAGGCGTTGGACACTGCCTAGTTTATGAATTGTACAGGCTATGTTGGTTCGTTTTGGACCAACAACCTATGACCACCCTATGGAGACCTTAACGAGGTTGAAACAAGCCACAACTGTGACAGCCTATAAAGCTAGCTTTGAAGCCCTTTTGAATAGATTCAGGGAACTACCCGACCACCACAAGCTAAGTTACTTCCTTAGTTGGTTGAAGGATGCAATACAGTTGTCCCTTCGTATGTTTAACCCCCACAGTTTAACGTCAGTGTTTGGGTTGGCCGGAATTCAAGAAGAGTATCTTGCTAGCACTAAGAAACCATTGAAGTTTTCAAGGGAGAAGGCCCCATTTTACTCGGGCAGCAATTCTTACACACAATTTGGTGAGGGTGCAAATCGTAACCAGAGAAACAGCCCACCCGTTAAAAAAGTGTTATCTACTATGATGGATGAGAACCGTCGTAAGGGGTTTTGCTTTAATTGCAATGAGAAGTGGAATCCTACTCACATATGCAAGAGCCCAAAGGTTTATTTACTACAAGGTTTTGAGGACTTGGAAGATACTGAAGAGAGGGAAGAAACAACTATTGTAGATGTTGATGTGGCTACTGATTTGGACTTAAAACGGAAAGGGATCATAGTGGAGCTTGAGGTTTCCTTGAATGCAATCATGGGGACTCCTAGTCCAAAAACTATGTGCCTTGTTGGGTGGATTGGGACTACACAAGTGGTGTTTTTGGTGGACTCCGGATCTACACAATTTTTTGGACCCATCTATTACCCGGGCAACAGATGAGGAGAAGAAGATTGCTGTCAAAGTTGCAAATGGGCAAATGGTGCAAAGTTTAGGCCAGTGCAGCAGGGTTAAAGCAAAAATCTAAGGTATTCTATTCAACCTTCTTATTATATTTTGCCTCTTGGTGGTTGTGATGTGGTCCTTGGGGTAGATTGGTTGGAAACCCTTGGATCAATTGTGTGGAGTTTTGCTGAATTAAGTATGAAGTTTGAGCCCTCGGGTAATAAGGTGGAGCTATTGGGGCTGAATTTAGATGGCCTTACAATTGACAAAGGGGGAAAGACCATACTTGCTTCAATGCATAAAGGGAATGAGTTATTTTTACAAGTGTCACTTGAGGAAAATGCTGAGAAAACTGCGGTTTGGGGGGAGGAGATCCAACAATTAATTACTAAGTTTTTCCAAATATTTGAAGCACCAAGAGGGTTGCCACCCTCAAGGCCCCAAGAACATAGAATTCCCCTTGAGGAGGGAACTCAACCAATGACACTAGACCTTACCGTTATCCCCATTATCAAAAAATTGTGAAAGAGAAGATTATGGTGGAGTTGTTAGTTTCGAGGGTGATAAGGTCTAGTATAAGTCCTTTCTCTTCTCCTATGCTCTTGGTTCGGAAGACGGATGGGAGTTGGTGCATGTACGTCGACTATAGAGCCCTTAACCAAGAGACCATAAAGGACAAGTTTCCCATACCCGTTATCGATGAGCTGTTGGATGAATTATGTAGGTCAGTTGTATTTTCAAAGCTAAACTTGAGGTCCAAATACCACCAAATCAGGGTGATACTTGAGGATGTGGAAAAAACAACTTTTAGGACTCAGGGGGCACTAAGAATTCCTTGTAATGCCTTCTGGATTGACTAATGCCCCATCAACTTTTCAAGGGTTGATGAATGATATTTTTCAAGTGTTGGACAGAACATGTGGAACATTTGGGGGTGGTGTTGGAAGTGCTGCAGAAAAATCAGCTATATGCCAAGTTGTCAAAGTGCCAATTTAGAGTTACCAAGGTGGAGTATTTGGAGCACATGATTAATGAAAAAGGGGTGATGGATGATTGGCCTATACCAACGAATGTTAAATCATTGCGGGGTTTCTTGGGCTTGACGAGGTATTACCAAAAGTTCATCAAGGGATATGAGATTATTGCTGTCCTATTAACAGATTTATTAAAAAATGCCTTTGTGTGGAATGATGGGGCAATGAAAGCTTTTAGTGAGTTGAAATTAGCTGTGACACAGCCCCTGGTTCTTAGACTTCCGGATTTTTCAATAACCTTCATGATTGAGGGTGATGCAAGTGGGAGAGGAATGAGGGCAGTTTTACTGCAGATTGGTGAGCCCTTTGCTTATATGAGCAAGGCATTGAAGAGTAAGAACTCCTCCTTTCCACTTACAAGAAGGAGCTCCTAGACTTGGTGACGGCCGTGAGGAAATGGAGGCCCTACCTCTTAGGACAATCATTCATGGTTAAAATGGACCAACAGGCCCTTAAGTTTTTGTTGGAGCAGCGGGTGGGGACCTTAGCTCAACAAAAATGGGTAAATAAGTTAATGGGGTATGACTTTGCAATTATGTAGAAAAAAGGGAAGGAGAATGTTGTGGCGGACGCCTTATCGAGAAAAGAGGAAGGGGATGAGTCGAGTGGGGGATCCTTAGCCGTGATTTCATTTCCGACACCCGAATGGGTAGAGGAACTCAAAGGAAGTTATGAAGGGTCAAGTAAGCTAAGTGAGGTCCCTAAAAATCTCAGGGAAGGCACGGTTCCTGTTAAGAGTTATAAATTGTAGCAAGGGTTGATTGTTAAAAAAGGGAGAATTATTCTTGTAGCAGATTCTGCTTTCAAAAGTAAAGTGTTGCAACATATTCATGATCATCCTATAGGGGGCATTCGGGTTATTTGAAAACCTACCAACGTGCTAAGAGGAATTTTATTGAAAAGGGATGAAGAAGGACATTAAAAGATGGGTGTGGGAATGTGAAATCTGCCAAGCAGTGAAATACTAGACGACACCACCTACAGGCTTGCTATAGCCTCTACCAACCCCTTAACAAGCTTGGACAAATATTTCTATGGATTTCATAGAAGGGCTGCCCATGTAGAGTGGTTTTACTGTGATCCTAGTTGTGGTTGATAGGTTCACCAAGTTTGGACACTTCATACCCCTATCCCATCCTTATACAACAACTAATGTGGCTAATTTGTTCATGCTTCATGTGTTTAAATTGCATGGGTTACCCCGTACTATTGTTACTGACCAAGATCTTGTGTTTGTGAGTTCATTTTGACAAGTCTTCTTTTCACTGCAAGGGTCAGTTTTGAATCACAGTTCTGCTTACCACCCTCAGTCGGATGGGCAGACAGAAGTCTTAAACAAGTGTCTTGAAACTTACCTAAGATGTTATACGAGAATTAAACCCCAGAGATGGTCACAGTGGCTGCCTTTTGCAGAATGGTGGTATAACACCACCTATCACATAGCTACCAAAATGACATCATTTCAATCTCTATACGGCTACCCACCACCATCACTGTTATCCTATGTACCCGGGACCTCTTCAAATCAGATCGTGGACCAAACTTTGCAAAACAGAGACCAAATCCTAAATCTATTGAAGGAAAATCTCGAAAGTGCAAGAAACAAGATGAAAACATAGGCAGCTAAACATAGAACTGAGAGAAAATGTGAGGAATGAGATTGGGTGTACCTGCGGTTACAGCCTTACTGCCAGAAATCAGTGGCCCATCGCTGCAATATGAAGTTTTCTCCTCGCTATTATGGTCCTTTCCAAGTAGAGAAAAAGGTGGGGGAAGTTGCATACCGCCTCAAGCTACCAGAGTCTTCTCGGATTCACCCCACTTTCCATGTATCATGTCTCAAAAAGAAAGTGGGAAGCTCGATTCAGCCACTGGTGACTCAACCACCAATCGACGTGAATGAGCAGGTTCAGCCTGAGCCCGAATCAGTTGTAGATCGAAGATTGAAGAGGGAGGAAATCGAGGGATCACTAAAGTATTGGTGAAATGGAGGGGAACGACGGAAGATGAGAACACGTGGAAGAAACTATGGAAGCTTCGATAGCTCTATCCCCACCTTGTGGGCAAGGTGCTGTGAAGAAATGGGAAGTTGTTGGAACCCTAGGGGCTAAGGGGAAGACACCAAGTGGGAACTGAGGAAACTAGAACTCTGCGAATTGAAGAGGAAGAAGGATTCGGGAACTCAAAACGGCATCGCATAAACTTGCTTCAAGACACACCGCTTGGGGTTGTTGGACGAAGTGCACCATTTTAATAAAGAGAAGAAGTTAAATTTTAATTGATTTAAGTGATGCTTGTAATATGCAGCGTTTTAGTGTTTATAAACACTAAAACGGTGTGTTTTCATTATTGTCTTTTATTTTAAGTGAACAATGGTTTTTTTTTTTATCTTATTTCCTAGAGTTTGTTACGGAATGGGTATTTGGCAGAGGAACGAAGCGGGAGTGAAGGTATTTTTTGAGCATTTTGGAAACTGTTTGTTTGTAATGGAAGAAGGAATTGCCTCGAATCAATTCCAACATGATTAGTTTATTCCATTCAATATTTCCTCCATCTTCTTCCTGCGTTCTTATCTGTTCATCCATTTTACGTAAGTGAATTTACAGCTTTATACCCAGGTTCTTAACAAGTATAATAGAACTATAATGTACGTTACTTGTCACCTTTTGGTAACTGAAAAGTGCAATATCTTAGTATTAGTAATTTGAGATACAAGTGTAAAACGATTTGAATGGTAACAATTATATTGCTCCAGATCTTTGCTCCCGGAAGTTGGGCTCGTTATTATCTGTGCCTTCATGAAACATTGGCAGTCGGAAAATGTGGGGATTTGATGTTTTCGTTCCACCTTGCAATTTGAGAGTGACTTGATTTCCATGTTTCTATTTTTGTTTTTTTACCATTTAATATCACGTTAATATGGCCAAAAAAATCTATAAAAAACACCATTAGATGCTTAAAGTCATCCACTGCATTGCCAGCTTACAGTTCATGATGAATCATGACATTTTATCGGGCTATCAAACCCACCAAAATAAATATATAAATAAATACAATTAAGAAAAAGAGCCACTAGTATCTAAAACGGTTCGCCAATCTGGCCCGGGAAACAAAATGCAATCAACAGGAATTGCAGACTACGATGATGTTTGCATTGTTAACCTAGACCCACCATGGAACACTGGAGTTCATTGCAAGACAAACTGCACCGTCCAGATGTAGCCGACATAATTATACGATAAGCATGTCTAGGAAAGAAAAGTAAACCCACATGCATATTTTCTCAGAACCTGACCCATGCCCTTAAAGACCTAGCCAGGATGGCTTCCACGGGGTAAAGTCATGGTATGAATCCAAATTCCGCTCTCAAATCGGAAAACCATTGACATTGTCACACCGTTCAGAAAAATAGAGGACACCTGTTCTCTTTTTAACATTGATCTGCGGCGCTTTTACCCTGGGAAAATTTGGCTAAAAATTGCAACTGTTTAAAACCCACTCCCATAAGCAGTCCGGCCTCGTTGAATAACCAATAGAAACCTCAGAACAATAATTCTGATGAGTGAATGCCTGAAATTTGTTTTTTACAAATAATCTAGCTCAAACTGTTTGGGGCTCATCCTGCAAGGAATATATCAAGTTAAAATACAGGTAGCAAATTGACGTTCTATGTGTAAGAAAAAGAAATTACAAGGGCAGTAATACAATTGAAAGCAGTGAAATACTGCTTTGCTTTGGGAAGGCGTTTGTCCCAATAGGGCTTGGTGTATATTGGATAGGTTTATAATTTCTCCCTCTTTGGGTGATGTTCATTTAGGAGCTCTCTATTATTGGTTAGGTGTTCTCTCTTGTATACACTCAGTGTACTTGGTTACACCTATTGATATTAATATATTTTTACTTATAAAAAAAGCAATTGAAAGCAGTGAAATAGCATAACATTGTCTGGATTTTATTAAATATCTTATTGAAAATTGAAACAAGGAATTCAAGCCTGAAATAACCGCAATCCCGTACAAAACGTAACTCTTTCTTTAATACTAAACTCAACTCAACTCAACTGCAATCACATAATTGACATTAAACATAGAATGCTAACATGCTGGAATGAATCCTGTAATGAACCATATAACAAATCAGAAGGTTCCCAAGCAGATCATAAAGCAAAACAGATTTGAAGGGGTAGTAAAGAGCAGAAAAATAACCCCATAACTACTATCACTGTAGTCATAATAATTCGAGACAGAGCAAATAAGGACAAAAGTTGAAAACGAAAAGGTTATTGTTACCCCACTTAGCCACTGGAGGTTATGTGGGTGAACAACATTTAAGAAAGATGGAAAAAAGTGGGAAAAAAATCGAAATGTAACAAACCGATCCAATGTTATTAGGGATTCAATAAGGATAATTTTATTGGACCTAAATTATGTCTAATTGATCATTATGGAATAGCCCACGAGTAGGGGTGAAACAATTTCGGTCCAGACCGGAAAAACCGACCGGACAGGACAGAAATTTGGTGTGGGCGATTTCGGTCCACAATGTGTGGGACCCAAGGGGTTCAGTCCGGTCCTAGGGTCTATAAATTTTGGACCGGATTGGACTGAAACCGACCAATAGAAATATTTATTTTTTAAAAATATTTTTTAATAATATAATTATATAAGTTAATTATGTAATTTTCATCTAATCTATTATCATTGACCATATAAAATGTTAAATAATATATACTATCAATTAATAATATTGTATCATAAATTTTATGATAATATATGTAGATACATATTACATTCATACATACTTTACTATTTACACTTAATTAAGTAATTAGATAATTTTTTTTTAAATACCTAAATTGCAAGTAAGTATGAATAATCTATGTACAATGAAATTATTTGATATTCATTAACCATATATAAAATGTAGGACATTATTAATAATTATGCATACTAAAGAATAAAGTCTAAGTTAGTAAGTAGTAACTATCAACATCATAAATATAATTAGAGTTAAATATTTTTTTTAATGAGTTAGTTACATAATCCACATTAATAATTCACTTAATTTTAATTTTAGTAATTTGAATAATTTTTTTTATTAATTTATTTGCAAAAATAAAAAAGATGAAACAAAATAAATAAAATAACAAAATAACTGGGCTGGACCAGACTGGACCGATAGCTAATGGTCTAGTCCGGCCCACTAGGTGTGATCAGTCCGGACCAAACCGATTTACACCCCTACCCATGAGCTATTAATTTGTTAAGGTTGGTTAGGAATTTTAATTAGCCCCATAGGCCTAAAAGTTATTTTACGGCCCATTAAGGTTTAGAGGATGATTTTGGATGGTATTATTGGGCCAATATTTTTGGAAAGCCCAATTGAGATTTATCGAGTCAAGCCACAAAAACAGGCCCAACCCGTATTCATATATATATATATATATATACATACCCTTCAGACCAGTGTATAAATATATATATATATATACATACCCATCAGACCAGTGTATAAAACCATGCATGTACACTCCTCATCATCTCTACCTCCTTCATCACAAAATTAGGGTTGCTGCAAGCCCACACGTCCTTCTTTTCCCTTCCACCCAACTGTAGTCACCAACCATGTTGCACGGGTACATTGTACTTCCTCCACCGTTGGTTTGTACGTGCAGTCCTCATAGCTCCTCCCACACAGAAACAACCAGATGTTTCAAGCTTCCACCAGCCACGTCCAACCACAAAGCTCCTAGTCTGCCAGTTGTCAACATCGCCACCAGCTCTGCCTTGCGCAACCACCGGAGTAGCAGGTGAGCCCTTGCGGTTGTTGCGCTTTACATGCATAAAAGAACGAAAAACAAACCCCTGTTTCTCCACACCCGAAATAGAGCAATGTCACCCAAACCGAGAGCAAGCCACACATCTCCTCCCTCTGCCACCATGCATCACCAAGCAACACAACCATGGACGAGCTCCTTTCACCACCACTGAAAGCGCCACCAGCCCTTCTTTTTTAAGGAAGCTGAGACAGAGTAACTTTTCTTGTCCCTCCATCTTGCACTGCCTTACACTACCGCAAACCGCCCATCCACAATAGAAATCACTGCACTTTGCGTTCCCATGAGCTCAGCCCCTCCCATGTCAAATAGATGAACTATCCCACCGTAGCTGCACCAGCTTCACCACAAACCGCCTCCCTCCACCATCAACAACCCTCTCCAACGACACCTAGCTCCACCCATAGTCACGGCCCGCCCCTTCTTTCTCTCAGTAAAGCTCTCTCTCTCTCTCTCTCAGTAAGCCTCTTGCTCTCTCTATAATCGTCTCCCCCTCACGTTAGTTCTCCCTATATCATGCACACACGTATGTTAAAGGTGCTCACTTCTCGGGTTCACTAGATCAGTACACTTGTAGTTTGCTATATGTTATAATGTTATATCTAAGCTTAGTTACATTTCAAATTGAAGTTGTGGGACTTCTTTGAGTTAACACGATTTTTGGGTTTAATGAAGCTAGGATGGATCATTGGGACAGTAAACTTATGGAGATTTAAGGTTTTGAGGAAATATAAGTTATTCAAGTATTTTGAGTTTTAATTATGAAGTACATGTTTAATTAGAAATTTTCTAAGATAAGACGTTGACACAAGTTATGTGCCTATTTTATAGGTGACCGATTTCGTGCTAGAAATATTGGATTAGCGCTATGAGGTAACTAACATGATCATTCCACATATGTACGGCAAACAACATGTCTGTTATAGAAGCATTATGTATGTATGCTCTCTATTGGAAGCCCCTATTTAAGTATCAAGTTATGATGAAAGTGATTTTTGAATGTCATGTTAATGTGTTACACGCATCATGATGTGGTTTCATTTATGATTTATTACTTGTAAAAAAAAATGTTTTCATTGATTACGATAAGCTATGTCATTATGTGTTCTACATGCATCTTGGTAAGAAAGATAAAAGACAAGTTATGAAAGAAGATTTATGGGTTGAGATGAGATGAGATGAAAGTTGAATAAAATATTGTTAGAATGTTATTTTTTAATTTGTTTTGAGATTTGAACAAGTTGAATTGTATATTGTATTTTGTTTGAAAATTTGAAAAAATTATAATGATTAGATGAGATGAGATGAGTTGAGATCAACTCATTATCCAAACAAGGCCTTAAGAATGGCCATAAGAGATGCATGATACCAATGCAATTATAGGTGAATGTGCAAGCCACAAACTTAAGCGTGGTCCACTATAGTATGTTATGATAAGTAAGCGGTTCCCCTTGTGGCCACAGGCAGTGGAAACGGTGCACAACCCTGCACATAGAAGTTAAGGAGTGCTGGCCATTAAAGAAAGGGAAAGCCAAGTTTAATGAGTTACGCTTAGTACATGTTATGTTGGTATAAGTATCAAGTTGCATGCCTTTCAAGAAAGCCCTATGTTTATTATGTTTACCATATGATGTACTACTTATTGAGTATCTGACTAATTTTTTTGTACGTTTTTTTTTATGTTTTAACCACCCCAGGTGAGGATATTTATGAGGATAGAGCTGCAGAACGAGACTTGGCCCAAGGAGGCGAGGCTGAGGCCTAGATCATATACAGATCTTTTAAGTTCTGATTTTTATGTACAAAGTTTAAGCAATTTTAATAAGAGCTTCTGCATACTCTCTTTTATATTTTCAGTATTTTGATAAAGAATGACTATTTATTATATGAAATCTTTAATACCTGGTGCTTCCTTAAGAAAAAATAAATAAAGGAAAGGTTAGTAGCACACCGATCCCTCTATTTCATAAAAATGACTTTATAGGGGAATGAGGTGTTACAAAAATAGACAAATGAATGTGTGAAATTCAAATTAATATAAAAAATAACAGAAGGACAATCAATTTTGCCAAATTTCTTCACATTTCTGTTTAGGAACATTTGCTGCCAAAATTGACAACCATTCATGCACAGTCAAATCTAGGGTCGAAATTACATTACCTAAGAGAGGCTTCCAATACAGCAAATGGGAACAGACATGCGAAGTTATTTATTTTGGATATCTATTACCTTGTGAATACGATCTTCTGCTCATTTCTAAATCAAACTACTATATTTTGCACTTTTTAATTGCTTTTCATTTACTTGAAACTGGGAATAACAGTATAAAGAAATCTATGACTGTTCTTGGACCTAAAAATTTACGGGTTTCTGGCTAAAGGAGTAACAACAAAAAAAAAAAATTAAAAAAAAACAAAACTCCTTCCAAACGCAAATGCATTATTTGCACTTTGAATTCTTATTGACAAAAAATCCAATCAAATGTACAAAAAAATGCATAACTAAATTTAAAGAAGAATAATAACAAAAGAAAACAAAGACACTTCATAATGCAGCAAATCCAACAAAAGAAATCCTATGGATTAATTTACCAAGTCAATTATTCTTTTATAATTAAGAAGAAATTATTAATGAATGAATGTTAAGAACACAATGTGTATACATTCTGCTTCTGGAAGATGAAACGGAGCTCGATTAGTTTCTGCTAGACAATAGACAAAACCTAATATTTTGTCATGCCACTGTATATATCATCTGAATACTTCTTTAGGTGAATGCTACGAATGAAAATGCTAATAATTCTCAACGTTCAAGCCAAATCAGACATAGTCTAGCCCCAGACTCTAAGCACGCCTTGAACTGCCAGATAGAGATGCAAAAGGGGGAAAAAAAAGAGATGCATTTAACAAGTTCAAGTAAAAGGGTTCTCTCTCTCTCTCTCTCAATATACAATAAACACATTGAACGAGACAAAAATAGTTTAAAAAAGTTCAATCCACTTCACAGTGATGAAACACTCCCACTAAAGATATGACGTGGAAAAATCTGAATGAAGCACACTTCTACGGACTGATGATGTCATTGTAGCTAATAAAAATGAGAAAAACACATTAATAGATACTTACATCTCCAGCCTGAAATGATCTATCCACAGATAGCTTCAACTGAGAAGCTTCAGCAGCAGAAGCAGGCCCACTGTCACCAATACCATGATTTTGACCCTAAAATAAATAACAAAAAGAGTTAAAGAATGATAAACAATTATGAATACCTTCATAGATATATGAAATGTATCATAGAGATAGAAGCAACTGAACAAATGAAACATCACAATTCAACTCAACTCATTGAATCATTAATCCTGATTGATAGGAATCAGTTTATATCCATGTGAAACAACACAACTTCAAAACACGGAAGTAGTTAAATTATTTCCATCATAGCAGAAGACAGCACAATGTAACAGATTTTAATCTATAACAAAACAGAGAGTCCAGAAGGCTTTCCCAGCTAGGATGATGACAGCATTCCTCCAAAATTCAACTAGGGAGAAAAAAAAAACCTTATTAGCCAAAACCTGCTTAAGCTTATTTCAAGGATATTGTCCAGTTAGTACAAGAATTCTCATTTTTCCAGATTAGTACCTCATTTTTTCCTGTCAAATCAGGATCTGAGTTTTAGCCCTTTGCCAAATTAATTCCCCTGTCAACATTTAACGGCAGAAGTGCCCATGTGTGAAACTTTACATGTCAAGCCAACAACGCAGCGCCATGTGTACTAAAAATATAAATGAAAAAAAAACAATAAAAAAAGCCCAAGAAAAAACCCTCAAATGGAGGGGAGCCCTCACCACAATCCCCCTCTCCACTACAGGGTGAGATGGGGGAGACTACCTCCCCCTCTCCCCTCACACCCCACCGATGGTGAGATGGGGAAGACTTCCTCCCCCTCCATCATCAGTGCGGGATCTCCTCTCTCCATCACGTGGCAACGAGTGATTGGCTCGAGTTACTCAAAACAGGTTTTGGAGTGAAATCTTATAATTTGTATACATTTTTGAGTCACTCAAACAAGTAAGCAATAAACTCAGATGCCAATTACCCCATAACTGATCTATTACAAAGTCAAAATGCCGGTTCTGTGTCTTTCAAATCTATAAAGAAACTCCCATTCCACATCAATACCCACGTAATGAAGAAATAAAATTTCCACCAAAAATTTAGAATTAAACAAACAAAATTTACCCTAGAAAATTCAAATAGGACCTCACATAACAAAAAGGAAGAAGAAAACTCAAATAGAAGTTCTATTGCATGCAAGTTAAGAATAATATACCCCATATGAACAACGATTGTCTTGACCATCAAAGAGAGATGAGTAATAAGCAGGGTCATAGATTGAGCCTCCTAAAATGTCATCAGAATCTGAGGATTGTCTCACCAAGGCAGCGGGGGTTGCAGGACTCAGAAAACTATTTCTTATATCAAAATCTGCTTCTCGAGGAACTCTAGTGTCAACATAGGAGACCCCCAACCTGTAAATCTGAATCCACAACAACGAGGAAGACAACCTAACAGTACACCCAATGATCTGCATTGCCAGAGTGAGTTTCACGGAAAATATAACGTGTCTCCCATAACTATCTGAAGAAATGTCCCTGCATACGGAAAAAGTTTCTGTCAAGCGAGAGATTAGAATAGCCAACACAATCACTTGTTCAAAACATAACAAACACAAAAGCACGCCCAGTGCATGTAAACCCACAATAGTCAGAGGATCAAATATAGTATGACCAAGGAGAATAAAAATTCATATTGAAAAAATATTTTCCAAGCAGGTTTCAAGTCAAGATGGGAAGATTTGTGTTAGAGGTTTCCTTGTAAAGGGCAGAAGGTAGAAGACTTTTATCCACAACAAAAATACGTTATGGGAATAAATTAAGATGAAAGGTGGTCGAACCAAATCTCAGTAGTGAAAAGGATGAACCAAAAGATATCGAGGAAGATGGCGCAGAAGAGGAGAACCGCATAGGTACGCCCAAGGCTCTGACTGCTACTCTCTATGGCCACCAGTGCGAACAAGGCTATGGCCAGATTAATGAGCAGCACACCGTTGAACAATGCCCCCAATGATCCAATCAATGCGCAACCAATCTATAACGTGGTTTTGTTAAATTTGACAAAAAATAAAAACCCTAGTTAATTAGAGATTGTAAAAGGAGTCAAATTTAGAAAATGAAAATGTATAAGTTTGAGGGAGAATGATCAATGAAGAGTAACCTGAATGTAGATGAGGACGACGGCGAAAGATTGAAGGCGGTCGTAATCGCGAAGCCAAGGTCGTATTCGATCCCTCAGTGATGAACAAAGCATCATAAGAATAAGCCCCTCACCTTCCTTTCCCCTTTTTTCCCCCAAATCCCTATTCTCTTCGTTGGTTTTTTTTGTTTGGCCCAAAATTAAATGAATCCCAAAGCCGAAGTGTTCATTTTGGCGGGACACCAAGGAAGATGAAGATGATGGATGATGGAGAAGAAGCAGTCTGTAATACTCATGTATACGTACATATATATCGCCTTCCTCCTTAGGCTAATAATAAAAAGAAAAAGAAGCTCCACACTGCCATATTGGCATTACATATTACCATCAATGGTGCCTTTGTTTTAGGGAAAAATACCAATTTACAGGTTTGCGTACATACTACATAGCCAATCACAACCACAATCAACAAAGCGAGCTAACTTTCCTTTCCTTGGTCTTTTTTTTTTTTTTTAGAATATATGTCCGAGTTTTTTCATAAAAATAATTTTCTCATCATCCTTACATTATAAACTTATTTTTATTTTTTATCTTTTTATTTTTTCTCTTAATAAGTATGTGATGTAAAAATAATAAGTAGAAAATTTTATATTATTATATTAATACTGAAGGTTGTCATGATACGAGATTTTGTTATTCACCTCCTATTATAAATAAAACTTATATTATTAAAATTATTTACATAATCGTCAATTGTTAATTACACGAAAATCATCTTCTTATTCTAAAATTATCAAATAATTACTCCAACATTATTCACACCAGTGGGAAGGAAGCGTGTACTTTAATTTAAGGTTAATAAAATAGTTGGGAATTAAGACAAGAAAAAAAGGGAAGCTAAAGAGAAGATACAGAGAAAGAGAGAGAAAATTGTAATCCAAGAGGCGATATTTACATTGACCATTAGGTGTAGCACAACACCTGCCTTAATTTTATTCTCTCCCTTCCCCCAAAAAAATAGGTCGAAGAGAGCATATCCCTCTCTATTGTTTCGGTTGGGTAGAAGTATATACTCCCCCCTAGATCTCCCTCTTATCCTACCACCAGGCCTTGCTCATGCATGCAAGACAACATCCAAGTTAATTGCTACAACCTCGATTCCTTCATCCCATACATTCTTAATTTTGACAAATATAAATTGTCCAAACTACCAATGTCATTCAGTTTACACCCTATGTCCTAAAGGTTGAGTATCGCCCTCAGCTCTATTACAATATCAGATCTTTATTTTTATTATTATGTTACAAGTATTTTTGGTCCGCAGCCAGCACCCGGCCCTCCCTAAGTTGACACTGTATTTTTGCTCATTTTCCCTATAATATCCGCATCTAATAAAAACGAAACAAATCTAAAAAAAAAAATGAGACAAGCCCAAAACCAGATTGTAGGATACAAAGATGAATAAAAAAGTAAAAAATTCTAATTGTAAAATATATAAATAAACCGAGTCAAAATCAAACAAAATCTCCAAATCAAGTAATATATAGTGTCTTTTTAAATTCAAGTGTAGAGATTTTTTCCAAAACCTCCATTTTTCATTAGAAAAAAAAAAACAAAAAAACAAAGGCCAAAGAAGAAGAACTATTGAACTCACAGCAGCCTCTCATGCACACGGATCCACTAGATAAAAGAGCAGAACAGTAACATTACGTGTTGTACATTCTGTTAGGATTATTAGCATGATTTATCATTTCATTTTTTTATTTTTTCATTCCTTCAGTTTATATATAGAAGCACACGCCGTGCATGTAAACCACTACTTTTGGAATATAATTCTGTTATTCACAATTGCGTATCTGGTTCATCTTCTTCCCTGAGCCACTGTCAATATGGTATCAAGAACATGACACCTCCAACCTCTGATACAAATTCAGATTCAGAACAAGCTACAAACACAGCTCCAAAAATGTCAGACAACCCTGCCACCAACCCCCATCATCCTGCAAGTCCTTATTTCATCCAACCAAGAGAAGGAGCTTCATCTCCTCTTGTTCCCGATCTCCTTAGCACCGAAAATTATGTCACCTGGGCTAGAACCATGCGGCGAGCTCTAAACATAAAAAATAAACTAGGCTTCATCGACGGTACGATTCTTAAACCTTCGAGTAAATCTGACCCTTTCTATGCTCCTTGGGAACGATGTAACGATATGATCATCGCCTGGATCCAGCACTCTGTTAGTTATGAACATCGATCAAGCATTGCTCATGCAGACACAGCTACACATGTATGGAATGATCTTCGAGAGAGGTTCTCCATCCAAAATGCCCCACGCATCTTCCAACTATCCAAATACATCTCTTCTCTTACACAGGAGGATGATTCTGTCAGCCAATACTACAACAAACTTAAATGTTTTTGGGATGAGTTGGAAATCTATCAGTCTATGCCAATATGTACGTGCGGTTCTGTGAAGACGTTGCTGGAATACATGCACATGAACAAAGTCATGCAGTTTCTCATGGGTCTCAATGACTCATTTGATTCAATCAAGCTCAAATTCTACTCCACGACACACTCTCTACATTCAATCGGGTCCTCTCAATTGTTCAACAAGAAGAATGTCACCGGCGGCTTCACTCTCCTTCCACACCACTTGCCATGGCTACCATAGGACCAGACCATTGCACTATGTCATCATCTCACAAGGATCGACTATTTTGTTCCCATTGTAACATCCCTAGACATTCTTTGGAATGTTGTTTCAAAGCCAACCCAAACCTCACTGTGTGCTCTCACTGTCACATAACAAGGCATACCAAAGATAAATGTTACCGACTTAATGGCTTCCCACCTGGCCATAAGAATAGCTCTAAATCTAAATCCTATACTAATCAATCTATTCTTGAACAGGAACATGTCAACCATGGACCACCTATTACTCAGGAGCAGTATAGTTACTTGCTTGCTCTGCTTCACCCTCCTCAACAGCCCACCCTTGATCCTGCAGCCAATACTGCAAGCACCTCTAATTCTCCTGTGTCTGATAACTCATACTGCAATTTCATGAACTCACAGCACACTATCACAGCCACCAACACCTCTTGGATTATTGACACTGGAGCTACAGATCAAATGATCTGTAGCCCCACTCTTTTCTCTCACAATATCACTCCTATTTCACACATTGTCAAACTTCCAAATGGATCCACAACTCAAGCTACTCATATTGGTGATGTTCGGCTTAATGACTCTTTGCTTCTCAGAAATGTTTTATGTGTACCTGCTTTTTCTGTTAATCTAATTTCGGCTAAATCATTAGCAACTCATTCTCATTGTTGTCTATTTTTTTTTCGGATTTATGTTACATCCAAGTCCTTTCATCTTGGACGATGATTGGGCTAGGGAAGTTGCTTAATGGCTTATACCACCTCCAAATTTCAAGACCTCATCCGATAGCCTTATCTTCTTTTTTTACTACTTTTCATTGTGATAGTTCTGTGAACATTTCCAATGCTTCCACGTTTGATGAATTTACATTGTGGCATTACCGTTTTGGACATAGTTTCATGACAAAACACATTTTAAAAGATATTGTCAAAGATAGTTCTAAAACTACGGCATCCTCTCAGAACCCTTGTGATATATGTCCAATTGCAAAATAGCATCGCTTGCCATTTCTACCATCTAAATCGCGGCTAGCAAACTATTTGATTTAATATCAATTGATATATGGGGGCCAAATCAAACTCAAGCTTACAATGGTGTCAAATATTTTCTCACAATAGTTGATCAATTCACTAGATGTACCTGGCTCTACTTGTTGTCATCTAAATTAGAAGCTCGACAATCACTTCAAAATTTTTTCTCCCTAGTCGCAACTCAATTTGACACCAAAATAAAAACAATTCGATCCGATAATGGAGCCGAATTTAACATGCCATCTTTTTACAATCCATGAATACCTTACACCAACTCACCTGCGTAGGTACACCCCAACAAAATGCATTAGCTGAACGCAAACACCAACATATACTTAATGTTTCCAAAGCGTTAAAATTCCAGTTCGGACTATCATTGAAATATTGGACAGATTTCATCACCACTGCCATTTACATCATCAACATAACACCTACCCCCATTCTTCACTACGAAACTCCTTTTGAGCTTCTTTTTCACAAAAAACCATCCTACTCACATTTCAGAGTCTTCATCTGCCTGTGTTATACCTCTACACTTTCCTCTTCTTGCCCCAAATTTGCCCCACGAGCTCGGAAATGCCTCTTCCTGGGCTACCCTTATGGAATCAAAGGCTACAAACTACTAGACCTCCAAACCAACCAGATCTTCATGTCACGGGACGTGGTGTTCCATGAGGCCCTTTTTCCCTTAAAACAATCAACCAACACATCTACACCAGACCTTTCCATAATCACGGCTCCCAACCTTCCCATGCACACGTCCATCCAACCTTACCTCGACATGCCTCTCTATCCTCCCCTTCACATCTCAGAAACACCTCCATCTCCCATTTGCCCCACCTCTAACCCATCCCACTCCGACATCAACACCAATACAACTCCCTCTCTTCCAAGAAGATCCACTTGAACATACAAAACTCCAGCTTACGTCACCGATTTTCCATTGTAATCAAGTCATTACACCTACCTCATTTCAATTGGCATCCAAGTAGGAAGGCAATGGAGTTTCTCATCTACCAGATTCAAAGGTACACTTTCCTCTCTCATATGTTATTTCATACCATTCACTCTCACCATCTTTTAAAGCCTTCACCCCCACCATATCTACCCTCACTGAACCCACCTCAAATACTCAAGCCATCAAGCAACCTATATGGCGTGAAGTAATGTAACAGGAGCTCACTGCACTAGAGCTTAATGAGACATGGTCCATAGTTGATCTTCCTCCCAACAAGAAGCCGATAGCATGCAAATGGGTTTATAAATATAAATTCAATGCCGATGGGTCTGTTGAACGTGTTAAACCTCGTCTAGTTACAAAGGGATTCACTCAATGTGAAGGAATCGATTTCCATGATACTTTTTCTTTGGTTGCCAAATTGGTTTCTATTCGAAACCTCCTTGTTGTGGCAGCCATCAAAGGCTGAGATCTCCAGCAAATAAATGTCAACAACACTTTCTTATATGGAGAGCTAGATGAAGAGTTATATATGAAGCCTCCCCCTAGTTATTCTGCTGCCAAAAAAACAAAGTCTGTCGCCTCCACGAAAACCTTTATGGCTTGTGTCAGGCCTCTCGCCAATGGAACAATAAGCTGTCTTCATCTTTGGCTGAATTTGGCTTTAAATAGTCTAAAGCCGATTATAGCTTATTCACAAAGCACACAGTAGCCTCTTTTGTTACTCTCCTCATATACGTCGACGACATCATTCTTCTCAGCTCCAACACAGCTTCCAATGATGTTGTCAAGGCTTTTTTGGCAACTAAATTCAAAATCAAAACTCTCAGATCCATTAGATACTTCCTTGGCATGAAAGTAGCTCGATCCAAGGCTGGTATCCAAATATGTCAGCGTAAGTACGCCTTTGACATCCTAACTGAAACTGGGTTACTTGCTGCTAAACCTTCTCCCTTACCTATGGAACCCAATCTCAAACTCACAAAGGATGATGGTGCTCTTTTTCATGACCCAACCTTGTATAGAAGACTAGTTGGGAAACTCATCTATCTCACAAATACTAGAGACCTCAACTATAGTGTGAATTTACTCAGCAAATTCATGGCAACACCACGGGTCCCCCACTATAATGCAATTTTGAAGGTCCTTAGATACATTAAGGCCACACCTAGCCAAGGACTATATTTCTCTGCATCCTCCAAATTGGAACTCATTGCATACTTTGATGCAAACTGGGGAAATTGCCAAGATACATGTCGCTTAACGACTGGTTTTTGCGTGTTTCTTGGTCATTCCCTAATCTCTTGGAAATCGAAGAAACATAGTACTATCTCAAGATCCTCTGCCGAATCCAAGTATCGAGCCATGGTAGCAGTCTCTTGTGAACTCACATGGCTTCTTTATTTTCTGCAAGATTTATGTGTTTCCATCCCAGATCCCGCTACCTTGTACTGCGACAACCTAGCAGCCTTGCACATTGCTGCGAATCCAGTTTTCATGAATGCACGAAACACATCAAACTTGACTCCCATCTTGTTCGAAATAAGATATCCGCTGGTCACATATCTATTGCACACGTTCCATCTGCTCATCAGCTAGCAGATTTGTTCACTAAGCCAATTCATTCTCCAACATTTAATAAGTTGTTATCCAAGATGAGAGTAATCAACATTTACTCTCCATCTTGCGGGGGGTATTGAACTCACAACAGCCTTTCATGCACACGGATCCACCAAATAAAAGAGCAGAGCAGTAACATTACGTGTTGTACATTCTGTTAGGATTGTTAGCATGATTTATCATTTCATTTTTTCATTCCCACAGTCTATATATAGAAGCACACGTCGTGCATGTAAACCACTACTTTTGGAATATAATTCTGTTATTCACAATTGCGTATCTGGTTCATCTTCTTCCCTGAGCCATTGTCAATAAGAACAAACGAAGAAAATATGGAAAAATATAAAAAGGTCAGGGAATAATAAGAAAAAAAAATGAAGAAGAAATAAGACGAGAAAGAAATGAGAGATGAAATGAATTTTAGAGTTGTATAATAGAAAAATGCTATTTATTATCCTCTCAATCTCCATCCTCACATCATATCCTTGTGTAGCATTAAATGTTGGAAGACAAGTAAAGAATGATGAAAAACTTTCTAATAATTTGATGACACATTAGAGGATGATGTGAGAATAATAGTTTAAAAGATGATGAATAACTTACCAAAAGAAGCTGGATCTGTTGGCACCATATTACCCATTCTATCCTTGAAGGAGGGTTTGGTATTAGAAACTTACGTTATGTCTTCCAAGTCCTTGTAAGTTAACTTGGTTTTTTCTCAAGTCTACTTCTCCTTGGGCTACCTTTATTCACCATAAATACATGAGAAATGTCCCTCTCGCTTGACACTATCACGGCTAAGCCTTAGCATTCCAGCTCTTGAAAAATTATATGTCGCCATCTCTGTCATTCATCCAAAAAATCAAGGAATGTGCTTTAAGTTTTTGGTATGACAACTAGAGTAGGACCGGTTCCTTAGCCCAGAAAGGCTTCCATATCAATAGCCCCATCTTCTTCTTAGAGATATTTCTTCCTCCATTGGTTGGAATTCTTCCATGCTCTTTGCTTTTGGCGACCTCTCTTTGATTATTAACCACTACATTGCATGTCTCTCCAGCTGGTTGTGATATTAGAGTCTGAAAACATTCTAATGATGGTAAATTAGAAAATTGCTTGGAAACATTTGTGAGATCACATCTCAATCAACATGGCCATAACTTTTGTTTGGAATCATATCCTCCCTACTTTGGTTTTTGTTTGGAAGTTCAGGCATAATGGAATCCCTCTTGATGACGAAGTCTAACAACGTGGGATTCTTATGGCTTCTAAGTGCCTTTCTTGTTGCGAGAATTATATATTGAAAATGTAAATCATATTTTTTTGGACTACTCACTGGCAAATAACATTTGGCATTACTTCTCTTATATCGTTGGTCACACACTTTTGAATTCCATCTGTTGGGAAAATAAGGTTATTCATTGGTGATATTCTTTTAAGGGGATCAATTTACCTTGCTTGCCTGCTTGCTACCATCGCTTACTTTTTGGGAGTTATGGCTAGATCGTATTAAAACAATATTTGAGGGTTCTGATACTACTGCCATTACTATTATTGGTAAGATTATTAAGAAATATATGTTTGATCTTAAACTCCTTTTGAAGTCTAAAGTTCCTTTGTCTAATATCAACAATGATGTGCTCAACTCTACATATCTCTAGATTCATTGTTCTGACTAAAATGCCTATCCTTGTTAAATGGATTTTGCCTCCCTTGCATACTCTCAAGCTTAATATTGTTGGTACTTCAAAAGATAATCCTAAATTAACTGGTTTTGGTGGTGTTCTACGTCCCAATAATTGTTCTATTATTAATAATTTCTCTTGCTTTTTAAGTATGGATACTAACACGTTTGCATAATTATTAGCTTTTGAGAGTTAGTTTAACTTTGTGCTATCAACTTAGTATTTTTAATCTTATTGTTGAAACTAATTTTCTCATTGTTGTTAATTTGATTAATAATGATTCTCTTCCCTTGGCCTTACTCTGACATTTGGGATGATATTTTACATTTCAAGAATTGTTATCATTTTAATATCAATCATATTTACAGAGAAAGTAATGTGTTGGCTGACAATTTAGCCAACTATGGTGCCATGGGACGTACGATAAATTTTTCAACTCTCCTTCAACTCTCTTTAAATATATGATTGCTCTTTTTTTCCATGGATTGTACATGTCTTCCTTCCATACGGCACTAATATATCTACGTTAATTCTTATAATCATTGTATTATGTTTTTATATATAATCTTTAGTTATTATATAGGAACTTGGTTTTGAGACTCTCTTTCTATCCATGTAATCCCCAAGTTTCCTCTTTTTGTATAAGATATTTATCCAACGTAAGAGAGTAATCAATAAAATTGGAATATCATACTTATAAAGGGATTTTCCCCTCACTCATAAGCTTACTAGGCGCTCAGCTAAGAGTAATGGGTTTCGTCCTGATACCTGGCCCCAGGGCTCGAACTTGCCCACGAAACAACTCGGCTACAAGGAAAAGTAAGCAATGATGGCTGATGGGATAGACAGGCCTGACGTTGTTCGGTCGCATTCTGCTCATGGGGACTCATAGCCTCATACAAGGCAGAACGGGAAAGACGAAAAACTTTTGATCTTCTGATAAGAGAACATCGATGGACGGCTAATAGGGCCTATAGAATAAAGCGATTAAGAAGTCACGCCGCATTAATGACCCTACTATCTGAGCAACACACCACAATTAATAACGTTGTCATAGTGGCACGCTGCATTAAAGAACCTTAAAAAAGTGAACAATAAAAAGGGACATGGGCTCTATGGGGACATGCACTATTGGTCCTCCCAAACTCTCAGTATAAATAGCGATCCCCAGGTACGAGAAAAGCTCTCTAGACTTTCTCATTATTTACAAACTTCTAAAATAATCTAATGATTTTAGTGTCAGAGACTTCACGACCCCAAGGACGCCCTCTCCCAACTTCTTTCTTCTTTGTTTTCGCAAGCTCAACTTTGAAGACCGGAGTTGCTGGAACCTAGTCCAAAGGTATACGAAATACAATGATAACAATATTCTTCTTTAAAAAAGATATTTCTCTTTATAATATATTTAAACCTTTTGTTTATATTTTATTTTCCTTTATACAAATATACAAATGGGCAAGTATGTTACGTATGTAACAATCCAAACCTTCTTGTCCACAATATTCTTGGAAAAAGGTCAACACTTTGGCTTGGGATAATAAACATAAAATCAACACATTAACCCTAAAATCTCAAAAATCCTCTCTCCATCAATGAGCGTATAGATGAAAGATGAAGAAATTATGGAAATGAAAATCTGACTCAAATGGCAAAAGGCAAAAGGGTGCTATATAAACCAGAAAGATTCATATGGTGCATGTTTTTTAAAAACTTTGATCAACTATTGTCGTAACCATTTGTCATGTATGGACGTTTGAACTTGTGAACCTATAAAAAAAAATTATTTCTCTCCAACCCCATAGTCTCCCTCTCCAACCACCAATGCCTTCAATAGAGACCACCTCCGAGGTGGAGGGAAGAGCTCCAACTCCTCCCTTCTCCTCCACACCAAAAACCTCACAGTTTGGTCAAGCTCCTTTTCTTTACTCCTGCATTTTTGGGCTAGATTTTACTTTTGTAGAATAGAACTTGGAGTCTCGATCTACTACCCTACGCTCCATACTGGCTACCACACACGAGCTCTTCGCTTTCCTCTCATTGTCCTCGTTCTACCAGATCCAGTCCTTGCACCGAACCAATGTCCTCTTGATTCACATAAGTCATTTGTGACTCTCATGGATCTATAATAAGTCGTCTCTACCTTTTCCACAAACATCCCAAATTGCCACCCATCTACCATGAATTACCTACCTAGGATTGTTCGTCCAACCTGACTCGGCCCGAAATCAATAATCCGGCCTAATCCTGTTTAGATGCACTCCGATTAGCCCATTACTCAATCCGAAAATAGTTTAAGAAGAAGCGAGTATTCCGACCCCCCTTTTTAAAAAATAATTTATTTATTTATTTAAGATGAGTATACTAGAAAAAAATTTTATTACCATTTTATGCAAAAAATAAAAATCATTCTAGCCAATTCTCGTTAATTTCTTAATGGCACAAAGTGGACTTGAAGTGACCCATCAAAATGCATAGTTTTTTAATTCTTGGACTTTTTTAATCTTGAATAAGATGCCATGTGATGACTTCTGGTTGATCTACATATTCATTAATTTTGTTGTCTTTTTCTCTTTTCTTTTTCTTTTCATGAAGTCCGCCTTCTTCAACACAAATGAAGACCTTTCATTTCTCTCAACTTTTCCTCTTTCCAGCACGTTGTTCATTGTATTCACGTTCTTTTGAATTAAGTACCGAACAAAGTGGGGGTAGAGGCAGAATATATAGTTTTTCTTCCATGGAAAATTAAAAATGAAAGCAAGTCAAAAGTCTTCGAACTTTCAGAAGCCACAAGTTGCTGGTACGAACAAAAACATTTGAATGATTCTTTTAAAAAGAATGAAATGAGATGAGTTAGCCATTATATAAAAGGACTCAGTAATCATATGGCAGCATGGAATTGTTTGGCTTTATGGAATTACAATACACTATTCCGCATGAGAGGAAGCCTTCAATACGACATAAAACATATCAACGTCCTCTTCTAATTAGATTCTAAGCCAATATTGGTCATAACCAACACTGAAGTCTGAAATATGATGAGAACATCCCATCCCAGATTAGAATCAACTTTTACTTTACAAAGCATCTTTAATGCTCAAACAATCCAAAAAACCAAGGTGGTAGTGTGTTCAAAACTGCTGAAGTCACCAAAGAAGAGGCATTCCTAGACTGGTCCTCGTGTAAGAAGGCATAGGTATGAATGGTAACTTGGTAGGTACCTCTGCAATGTACTTGGAGTAACTATCTTCCAATAGGTATTTCTCACTAGCATAAAACAGCATATGCTCTGCAAATAAAAAAAATCAAAATGAGACAGAAAAAAGCTTATTTGCATCTAATGTAAGAATTAGGGGAACAGAAGGAATAAAATGGCAGAGAAGAAGAAAAGGATAGAGGATGAGGAAAGAGGAGTGCTCATCAATTGAATAATACCGTGTACATTTACAGGCTGCTGCATGCAGCTTTATACTAAAAGAAGAAACAAATTCTGACCAACTAAAGGAATAAAACAATTACAGTAAATTTGTACAGCAACGTAACAACCTCTGAATTTACATAAGAGTACATGACACATCAACCAAATGAGGGTCCATATGGTAAATGAACCAAGGACCTATGACGTGTTTTGCATATTCGATGAAGCCTGAGCTTGCACATCAGAACCATTGATTTGTTCATGAGCAGCATCCTTTGCATGATCTGGAACTTGGGTAATCTGCTGTGTATGCTGCTCTAATATCTAACCCCACTTCAAAATTTCAATCTTTGTTAAGTTAATCCGTATATAAACAAAATCCTTCTATAGTAAGTGACGTATACTCAAAACAGAGCAATGTGCACATGGGTATAGAAGAGTGTGATTGAAGTATTTCAATTTACAGCTCAGAAATTGAAACTCAATGATTGCAACACCGGAAAAAAAAAAATCAGAATTTCAAAAACTCTCTTGTATCTTTCTTTGAAAGAGCCAATTTGCATAAGGTTGCATGAATCCTCACTGCAAAGATGTTTGAAATCTTTGCACCCTTAGCTTTATCATTCACTCAAGTTGCAATATAAATCTGTTAATGAATGAAACTCTACATATGCAATCATTCATAAAGAAGATGGGAAACCTTGATTTTTCATTTTAAAAATCTTCTACTATATGCTGAAGGGAGAGGGAATAAACCACTGGTCCAGTAGATTCCTCTTGGTTTTAAGCTTCCAGACAAACAAAATATGCAAATTTAAGGAAAATATTTAATCAAATGAATCGTCAAAGATGGGATTCAAATAATGGTTAACTACATCAATGGGTCCAAATAGGTCGTGAACCAACCTCTTATTGTCGTTTTGAATTTTAAGTTAAAGTGTAAGGTATAATTTGATATCTACTGGTATTTTGTGCCAAATCATTACTCTGTTAGCTAGCCTGTTTTGTATTTAACTGAGGTAGATAATTTTGGTCTTAATTTCTTGATTTTCTCAAAATCATCTATCCTACATTTTAAATGCAGTCACCAGTCAAGTTTGCCTCACAAAACCAAATCTCCCATGTTACTCCCTTTTGAAACCAGAGTGTCATGGTAAAGAAGAACATGCCACCTGATTTGGCTTTGCAACTTACCCGGGAACAAACAAAAGTTACGAATTCTAGCAAGCACCAATAAAGATATATAATGTTCAAAACTTGAGTTACTCTACATACATTCCCCATTTAGGGACTGTTCATGCAAGCCCTTGCAGTTATGTTTAAAAAAAAAATTTAAAATTACAACAATATCATTTTTAAAATGATGTTTTTTTCCCTTTTATCCCCATTCATCAATGGGAGTCCTCCACTCAGGACTACAAATAGAATTTCTCTTTTAATAAATGAGAGTAAGGGGATAAAAGGCCCCAAAATCACCACCCACTAAACCAACCATGACTTCATCAAACTAAAACACATTCTAACAAACAAATCTACTTCTCCCTCTCTGTCTCTACTCTTTACTCTTCCCTTCACAGGCCAAAGATTCGGCCTTCACTTGTTCTTCATCTGTTTGTGCAAGAAAAACTGAAAAAATGTGTGCATATGCACGTGTATATGTGAGTGATTTGTGGGGTCCTCTTGGAGGAATAAGATTCATGGAGACAAATATACATTTCTTCTGGGCATGGTGGAGACTCCATAGACAAAAGAGACAGAAAAAAAACTAGCAAATATATATTAGGTCAATTGCGGTGGAATCACGCAGTCCAAAAGTGCATTTAGAGACAACATAGTTGGCTTTTCCATCAACCAAATTAAAAACCAAAATCAAAGCAAAATAATGGGTCTTAGCATTCTGTCACTTCCCAAAAAGGACAAGTAATCCTTTACCATTGGTTTTTGGTGTGTAATTGGAACAATATTCACATTATACTGCACTAGAGTCCCATCAAAACTAAAAGAAATTAAGTTGCAATACCTAAGAAATAATTCTTTTGAATGGTTGATAATATAAATAATCCGACAAACAAACTTTTTCAAATTAAAGAGACGCATAAATTCGAAATCGAAGAGGATAATCCATTTCTTGGTTACAAGCAAAGCAAACTCCACAATCTGGGATGCAGCTGAGGATGCATAAGGCAATGTCCCAAACATGTGATGTGCTTTACGAAAAGGAAAGAAAATATGGATCCCCCTAAGACAGCAACCATTCTACTGGAAACCCAGTACAAACCCTAACCTTAGCACCTCATAAAATTAACCCACCTGATCAGATAAAATCATGAAGTGTTTTTCCTTACCTTCGATCAGTTTTTTTGGTGCCTGTAGAGAAAGTTCCTGTGATCCAACCACCACAGAGAGCGAGAGAGAGAGAGACGAGTCAGAGAGTGAGAAACAGAGAGAGAGAGTACGAGAGAGAGAGGGCCGCGAGACAGAGAGATGCAAGAGAGAGAGCTTAGTCTGCGAGAGAGAGCTGAGTCTATTAGCGGTGCTACTCTGCCGCTAGATAGCCGCTCCAAATTACGTCAAAATTAGTTTTTTATTTTTTTAAATTTTTTATTCATATTTTTTATTATTTTAAAATATTTTAAAAAAATATAAAAAAAATTAATACATCACTTTCTTAATTATTAAATAAAAAAATTAAAATATATAAAATATCAAAATGACACGTCAAAATAAAGTATCAAAATAATATTATTATATATATTATTATTATTATTATTCAATATTAAAAGTATCAATGTTAAAAGAAAGAAATAGTATTCGTCTTCTATTTTGTCCCTGTTTTACCCCTCTGTTTGAGTATCCCGTTTCATTTTATTCCAAAGAGTTGTCCCGCTTTTCTCATCAGCTGTCTGTTGTATCCTTCTTGTTTTTCCATTTTTAACCGTCATTTTAACTTATTTGATTATCTTTTTTTCATTTTTTTGCTTTGCCGACTAACTGTTTGGTCTTCTTACATTTTTTAAGTTTATCGTTTCCTCTCATCCTTAATATTTTGCTTCCTCTTCTCGACTTTTTTATTCCTCACTTTTTTACGCAAACATCTCGGTGCTTTTGAAATTGCTCTTCATTCCTCTGCATTTTCTGGGTATGGCTTTCCTTCTTTTTCCTCTCAGCTCAGGATGTGTGATTTTGTACACTATGACTAGGTAGATCATAGGCATATGCATAACAGAGAGAAAATTTCCATACAGAGTAAAAAAAAAAAAACCTTTGAATACGCATATGAAAAAGAACAAATTTGATTACGCATATGCATGAGAGCAAAAAATTTTACACCCAAACAAAGTCAACAAAATCTTCAGATTTCGATATCTTAAAAAAATATTACATCTGAACAGAGTCAAAAAAGGAGAAAGAGTGAGGAATGGAAGAGGACTGTCGAAGATGAATCGGGAAGAGAGAGGTGTGATAGTGTGAGTTTGAGGGGTAGAGAGAGAGAGAAGGTGTAACGCCTGATCCGGAGGTTCGACGAGTTAGCTTTTAATACTGAATATCATTTCCAATAACATAATTCTATAACAAATATCCATGTCCTTCCACCGAAACATTAAAGAAAACCTTTAATAAAATAAATTAAAAACTTTCGAAAAACTTGAAAATATCCTTAATTCAACACATCAAAATAATTGAAAATAATCAATTTACTAACTATGACACTCAAATAAATACTTATACTCTTGAACACTTATTCCTCTACGATTATCATACCTTACTAAAACTTCCTACTCTTGTTCTCCAGCTAAATCATCAAAATTACCTGAAAATTATCATGGAGATAAAGGGTGAGTTATCAACAACTCAGTAAGTAGAAAACATATACTAGTATACAAATATGAGCATTTACAGAGTTTAGAATATCGAACAAAACACTTTTTATTTTCAAAATGCAGAATCAAAACATGTTATCAAAAATATCAGAACGAAAGTTTAAAAATATTTTTATTCAAAATTCATTTGGCATAGCATAACTAAACATTTTCATCTTATTTTATTACATCAGAACATAGACCATGTTTAATCTCGTGGAAGGGTTGTGCAAACTCTGGCGGCTAACCGAGTAGAAACAAAATGTGAATCTTTCCCTTATTATTCTCGGATCCTCGAATGTGTACACATGAAAGATCACGCAAAAAACTACTTTACTTCTAAAGTAGGTGCACAGAAATAGAAAAGTTGGTACCGAACCGAATAGAGACCGCAATTTTAAAAATATTTGGACCCACATTTTGGGTGACATAAGAAATTAATAAATGAATTTTTTCTGGAGTTTTAGACTTCGACTCAACCTCTAAAAAAAGTTCAATTTGTTCAGAAAATTTCTCACCTCATAAAAAGGTTTCTCATCCAACCCAAAAATATTTACAAAAATTACTAAAATAGCAAGTCCATTAAAAATATTTATATCTGTCAAGATACAATTTGGACCCACAATCAACATAAAAAAATTAATACTAAAAAATTAACTGGATTCATCATACGTATAAATTCAAAAATAAAAATTTTATAAAACGACTTGTGGCTAGATCCGAGTGTTACAAAAGGAAGTGATGGAGGGGTTTGTGCGGGAGAGGAAGAGAAGTGTTGAGAGAGAGAGAGAGAGAGAGAGAGTAGGTGGAAGAACCTACTGGAAAGGACGGAAGGAAGAAAAAAAAACTTGGAAAAAAAAATTGGGTTGGGGCTGGGCTATATGTGGAACAGAATTGCTAGGTACAGTCGCTTGGCGCAAGCGGTGGGGAGTCGTGACGTCAGCAAGAAGAAAAAAAAAATGAAATTGCCAAAATTGTCTGTTCGGCAGATACCAGCTGCTGCTTTATATTGCCAAGATTGGTTTCTTTAATTTCAATCTGCACTTCCATATTGCTTTTCTGGAATCGCAATGACTCCAGCTCTTGTTCCAGGTCTTTTACTTGTGCCTCTAGCCCATTTACTCGAGTAGATGAGTCCTTCTCATGTGCCTCCAGCATATACTTGAGATTTGAAAGTTCCTTTTCCCTCTCACCCAATTTCTCCTTAATCTGACTTGATTTAGCTGCTTTACTCTCTAATTGCACTTTCATCTCTCTTTTCTAGTTTTGCAACAATTCCAATTCTAGTTCCAAGCCTTTAACATGACCCTCCAATCCCTTTATTCGATATGATGATTCATTCTCATGCACCCCTTGCCTCTTGATGAGAATTGAAAATTCTCTTTCCCTCTCGCCTAAATTCTCCTTTAACTAACTTGATTCGGTCATGAGTCCCTGTATTAGGTTTTGTGCTTGCTGAACCTCATGTGAAATATCTGCGACTTTCATAGTCAGAGATTTATTTTGGTTGCTGAGAAAAACCAAAACGACACGTTGTGCGCTCTCTCTGTTTGGTTGCCCAGAAATTGCAAGAAAATAAAAAGAGAATAATCATGTTAGGATTTCAGATCACTTATATGATTTTGTTTTTTTAATCACTTATATGATTTTATTTTTTTAATCACTTGTATGATTGGTTGGAACGGATGATAATTGTGAGTACTTCTGCCGAAGTGGGATTAGACTGTCTTCCATGTTTCTAGACATACTGAACGATGATTCCAGAGAAATCAACTGCTTTATCACAATATCAGAAGATGCTGATCTTGGCCTTTGCTTGAGAATATCGAGAGGGGTCATCCCAGGAGAAACGGAAAGAGAGAAGGACGTGGAGGAGGAGAGTCTGAGGCAGCGGTGGCTTAGGAAGTGTGAATCGGAGGAGTCCGGGGAGGCGGACATTGGTTGGAAGTGTGAATCGTACGTTGTCTGTATCTTTCCTTAAATGAAATGGAAAGAGTCAGAGAGAAAGGGAGAGGTCGGTTGGAAAAGGGAGGAATTTAAACTGAAAATTTTGAAAGAGAGATGGAACGAAATGAAAAGAGAAGGAAAAAAAACACTTACGTAGCTACACCGTTTGCAAGCCGTTTACAAGAGGCGCTTGCAAATAGCATTTTTCATATGTGGAATTTGGTAGGCTAGGTTTATATATTCTTTTGAGTTTCAGTGTAGTTCTTATCAGAAATAGCCTTGAGTAAGTTTTTTTTTTTTTTTTTTTTTTTCTCTCTGAAAATGATAGTAAATTTTCATTAAATTCTTAAGGAAATAAAAATTTTAAAGAGGTGAACTTTAATGTTGCCCAGTGTTTTATTCTCTCCACAAGATTCAAAAGAAAATGTTTGGAAATTAAATTTTAATGTTGTGCAGTATTTATTTTATTTTTATTTTTAAGTCCTGTAAATATTGATTTGTATCAAACTTTCTAGTATTGTAATTATATCTCTAAATAAAAGACTAACTTGCATAAATCTATCATTTCTATTAATTTATTATTAGGTTTACTTTAACTTATATAAATTGATGTCATATTTTAAATTTTTTCGAATTTTTTTACTCAGCTTCTCATTTTTCATTTAGTAACATTTTTATTTTATTTTTATATTTTTTCAACTGGGCACACATGCAATGCACATTGTATAAATATGTGTTACATATATGCTATATATAACACTTTCTTAACCGAAATTTTTTTTTTTTTGTATATATTGTTCTTCAAAACCTGCCTTTCAAGAGTTTTTGTGATACTTTACAAATATGTGTTACATATATGATATATATAGTGCACTTCAAAATCTGCATTTGAAGAACTTATATACTACTTTTTCTATATGTGTTCTTATAATATATTGATGTTGTTATATATTTTTTTTTCCTTCTTATTTTTTTCTCAAATGCATGAATAGTAACTTCCTGAACATTTTTACAAATGCTCAGGTTTTGAAATTCCCTTACTAAAAACTAAACATCATTTATGGCAGTTCACATTTTATACTTCAAATATTAAAAACCTACTTGCAAACGTAAACAAGATAAAAATGTCCTAACAATAATTTTTATTTTCTACTAATCACATTCCATACCAAAACTCATTTCACATGACTTTTTTATTTTTTTACAATTTTTTTTTTTGATACAGGGGTGGGGGGTTTCGAACCCAAGTTTTTCATTTGGAGAATTAGATCATATACCATCATGCTATTAGGCTCTTAGTGGACTGGGTTTATGCAATGGGTATATGTGCCTTGCACATAACGTGGGGTTTCGAACCCCCCGTTTGTCTAGTTTTATGAAACAATAAATCTTCCCAACTTCCCAACACTCCACACTCCATCTTTTTTTTAAAAAAAATTTTAATTTTTTTTATTAAATAATTTTTATATGAATAGTAAATAAAAAATTTGAAATATTTAAAAAAAAATTCAAAAAAAAATTTTAAAAAAATATTAAAAAATGTGGAGTGTGGAGTGTGGATAAATAGTAGGAGGTTGTGTAGCAAAACTCTTTATGAAATGGTTATTTGTAAAAAATAATATATATATTTTTTATAATCGTGGGTGTCCGGGTCAGGTTGCGTGCACCTCATCTCATGGGACTTTAAAGTTAATGACCAGGTAAACCTCCAGTGGCCCTATGGGGACTCAAACTGGTGATCATTGGGGAGCAAATAAAAATGATTGTTTTCATTCAATAATTTAAAGCATAGTGGAGAAAATAAAAACATTAATTTAAAATATCATTCAATCCAATACATGTTTATAACATCCATAATTTTAGTAAAGCTTCCTGCAATAAGTTTCATTTTGTGTCATCCTGTACAGGATCAATAGAGATGATGTTGACATTCTTGTGCTGCTGTTGGTTGAGTCAGTCAGGGTCAACATAAAGTTGAATCATCCATTCTTTTTGTGAAGCTTGTGCTGCAATATTTTCTATATATAACAAATGTTCCTATAAAATAACAAAATTTTTGTAATGCAATATTTATAATGAAATTAGTATTCATAATGTAAATAAAAGTCAATTTGAATATGAAAGTCATTTTACTTATAAATAATGTAGTAAGTGTGTGAAAAATTATAAGATAAGACTTTTTTACTCACATCAATAAAGCAATGGAAAATAAGGAAACATAGCTCACTAGTATGATTTATAAGCTCAACTATTGAACAACCGAATGTTTCTTCTACAACTTCACCAAACATAACAGCAGATAGTCTTCCTATACCATCGTCAAGTTCGACATATGCTCGAGAACTATAAATTTGATTGAAATATAATTTTAAGTTTGCGTCAATAAAGACTATACATTAAATCTGTTACATAAATTATAAAAAAAAAAATTGAAAGATAGATACCGTGGTTGAGAAATGCTTTAGTTTTTGTAATGGTAACAAGGGAAGTTATCATTGTAATCATATACAATTCCTTTTTTACAGCCAATACATGACATGTAAAAAAATAACTGGCGCAAGTCAACCACCATTATCTTTGCCTTTATCCAAAATTTTGTTTTCTACATTATATTAGAAACACATTTTTAGATGAAGTGATTGTATAAATATTTTAATTTGTTAGTAAGAATATGATTTTACCTCCATTGGTTGCAAACTTTTTATCAACTCAACGACATCAGAATTCTTGATTATTTCTCGAATACTAATAAAAGACAGAGATGCAGATGGGTATTGCAAGGATTTTGCAATAATACTTTCAAGTAATGAATCAATAATCAAACAAATATCTGATTTCCATGAGAAGATCAGTCATAAAAGGCAGAGATCAGAGTAAACGAAGTTTTTTTCTATTGCATAAAACTTGAAAAAGCAAGACATGAATCCAATCCTCAAAGATTCATCTTTGAGGAAGCTAGAAGAAAACTTACAGAACCTTGAGAGCAAGGAAAAAGGCAGAGATCAGAGTCATAAAAATTTATCCCTGCCTCGCTTCCACTCTAATGTCTGTGCTTCTCATTCTGGATAACCTTGATATCTCCCGATGCTTTACTGTACTCTTTTTGTGGCATCTGACTTGCATTGAATATTGGGATTTATAGTTGAGAGGCAAAAAAGCATCCAGTCGAACTGGCCTACTGAAATGCGATGGTTCATTGGCACGTTCTATTCTGTATGACCTTTCAGTTTATTGTTTTAGATAGTGCTGTAATTGCACTTCTTGATTAGAAAGTCCCTTCTTGGATCTAGGTTTCTGTCTAAGTTACTACAAATTTAGGTGCACTTTCTCCTTTGTTTATATTTTCGGCTGTTAGAATGGCTGGATTTTACGTGCATGCAGGAGGAGCTAGAACAACTTGAGAAAATGGAGAGCGCCTCATCTTCATGCAAGGAGTAAGAATGAAAAAAATTTGTAGTTGAATGTTTATCTGCATTTAGTTTTACTTTTATGGATTCACAAGCTGGAGTTTATAATGTGCATGCCAGAATGCTGAGCAACGTGGAACCAAGACCTGATCTTCCAATGTAATATTTATTTGCCAACCTTATGTTTTCATTGCTTCAAGATTTCTGCCTGGATCGGTTTTTTACCTTCAATGTAAATTTTATTTTTTCCGGAGCGGCAGGACAAATGGCCCAATAAATCCATTTTGGGATCGATGGTTTGAGGGCCCGCAAGATTCAAAAGGTTGCAGATGCTGTATATTCTGATGGTCATTGCTAATCGAATTAACTTACATAATGAGATACTGGCAGAGGCTTCAACTTATAGACTTGTCAGAATCTTGGAACAAAGTTTTATTGTGATTCGTTTCATACAGCTTGAGAATACCGTGTCATCAGCAAATGTTACTTGGAATGCTTCACTGTGCATACTGAGACTTTGTAGCAAAAAATTCCTTGTCAAATGACTCATGAAATGCTTAACGGTAAAGATATCAATTGTAATGCACTTTTCTTTTCCTCGACAACAAATGTTTTAATGGTATGCTTTATCACACAAAACATGAGAATCTCATACGGCATGGTTCGATATGACAATGGTGTTTCCTGAAATCTATTGTGTAGAACACAATATTTTATAAGACCAATCAAAACTGAAAACAATCTACAAATTTGATTGGAAGGAGCTCTCATACAACTTAGTTAGTACACGAACGTTTATATTCACTCATCCTTCAAACCCATGAATGAATGGACAGATGAATGTTATTTTTTCCCGATTTCTACCGCTCCGTATTCAATTTGGTGCTTTCCCAGTAACCCGTTGGGCGATCCATCCTAGACCGTCATACAGTCCGTCTCCTGTGAGGGCACAACAGGCTTGAATGTGCCAATCATGATTCTTAATGCTGTGAAGGGAAAGGCAATCGGTGATTTCAGCTGGGGTCATTGCATCCTTGAGGTCCTGTTTGTTTGCAAAAATTAGTATGACAGAATGTTGTAAATCCTCATGTCCCAGCAACCTAAAGAGTTCGTCCTTCATTATAGAGATCCTGGCTCTATCAGTGCTATCTATCACCGCAATAACTGCATGAGTTCCACGATAATAAGTTGCCCATGATGTCCTGAGCCTTTCTTGTCCACCAAGATCCCAAACCTGATATGAACAGTAGTTGCAAACAGTCAATTTTAGGTGCTTAGCATTTAAGATATGCATAAACAACTTTTCAAACTTTTCAATCAGAAGTCATTTTCCAAGCACGTGCCCCAATAAAAGCTACAGGAACGAATATCACTAACGCTATAAATTCACAAGTTTGGATAACAATCCTCACCTCCAGAACCATTTGGACTCACCCCAAGAGAGTAAACTCAAGAGTAATCCAATAGAACAGTGCATCAAGTAATCCAGCAGAACCATTATAATCTTTGTGAATACGACAAACCCCTCAATAAGTCACCTTAGAAAAGCAAAAGGCAACAAACAAATTTGTAGAACTATCCGTTCATAATATCTAGTTTCTTTTCCTGTTTCATTACCTTCTCTACCTTCTTCCAACTCTTATTTTTATCTATTTTGAAGTTTCAAATGTATTGTAATAGAAGACATGATACAAATTTTCATTCAACGATGACTTTCATGCTGACTAACAAATTCCCGAAGTAAAGATCAATCAAAGGTCATTTGTAGGTACTTTGTTTAGTGGCAGTCACTTAAAACAAACACAATCAGGAGACACAGATGAGGGCAACATATATTCTAGGGGAAGTTATACCTTGCACCCCTGAATTACCACTACATTTTCAATTTGTACAATAAACTACTAACTAAATTACCAAATTTTGGAATTTGCACCTCCAACTAAGATTTGAATGGATTTCATGCCACAAGTCCTATTTTTCATCAATCTTAATAGTTAAATCTTGATTCAGTTTACAAATTAACAGAATTTAGCAGTTTAGATGCAAATTGCCATTTTTGGGACTTTAGGATGCAAATGAACAAACCATGGTAGTTTGGGAGTGCAGAGCGTAATTTCTCAGTACTCTAAAAGTAAATCCTACATTCACCTTTAGCCATTTTTTTTTTTATAAGTCATTCACCTTTAGCCAATTAACTGGTGAAATCTGTATATACAGCCATTAATAGAAGAATATCCATGAACATACAAATACAGCAAAAGCAGCACCAATTTGTGCAATACCGACATTTAAAAAGTGCACTCTGTAATTTTTTCAAAACTTGGCAATAATTTGGTAGTTGTACAAATAGAATTTATGAAAATATAAATAAGAGAGAGGACACGTGTCACTTTGTTATTATCTCTGGTGACGAATTGATTTCCTTCACCTAGAGCAAACAAGTGTATAGATATGTAAAAGAGAGGGAAAAAAAAGACAAATAAATAAAAGAAAGCCAAACAAAATTTCCTCATTGGAGGAGGAGGAGGAAATAAAGAAAAGTTAAAGGAAAGTTCTCCAAGGGTATGCCTTGAAGGTGAAGGATTGAAAAGAGGTTAATAAAGTTCGGTAAACAATCGAGGTTGCTAAGTGAAGTGTATAGGAATTCATGAAGCTGAGGAGAGGCAAGTAGATATAATCATCCCCCTACTTTTTTCAAATGTCAACAAAATATTTCTCTGAAAATTGTTTCAATAATTATGATGTAAAATAGCCTGCCTTCGGTAGCCCTCTTTATGCATCCAATACCATGTCAGAAAGAGTTCAAATGTAAATGATAATATTTGATGTTTATGTTATGTAATATGAAATGAAAATGTTATAAATGTTCATGGTACTTAATGAAAAGCAAAAGAAAATAAAAGATGGGGGAAAGGATGTGACTCTATGAATGCTTGTAAAGAATTTAAATATTTTCCTAGCCTTATGACAGATATGCAAGAGAACCAAATCTTGAGAGGCGGGGGCAACCATCTTGTATGGTACCTTGGCACTGGCTCACCCAAGTGCACCTAGTTTATCAAGTGAAAAACATATCTCATGAAGAGTGGGGCTACAGGTACGGGCAAGTGCACAGACCAAAGAAGGATTCATCAATTTTCATTACTGTTCATTTCACCATTCATCTCATCTTATGAATGGAATGGAACAGGGATCCTTATGAATGCCAATCCTTATACATAGTTGAGATGAATAAATGACACAATAGTTGCTTTTCAACGAGTTTTTTTTTTTGACAAGTCAATAGTTGCTTTTCAACAAGTTTCCAAAGAGACAGTACTGCATCTGTGAAAAATAGAAATGGCCAAGTACGTTTTACTTCAAACTAATTCAATGCCTATAAAGTCGAGAAACTAAACTTTTATTTATAGGATCGAGAAACTAGACCTATCCTCAGTTATACAGTAAATCATCAGTCGCACAATACAACTACAATCAACTATACAAATCAAACATTTCCCAAATTATGTCATTTCTGGACAACTAAACAATAATTACCATCAAGAAAAATTCTTTTTTCTTAACAACTGACAAGAAAAATTCTACCATTAAAACATCCACCACCGCACCAAAACCCACTTCCCTAAGTTCCCTATTTCCATGAGTTACATTCACTTTCCATATATTACAGATCAAAAACTAAAAAAACCCCATGAAAGACTTTCCTGAATGGTGATAAATATACGATATACATAAATGTAAAAAGTTAAAAGACGTCGAAGCTGCTATCTCACCTCGAATCGAATGTTCTTATAGACGAGCTCTTCGACGTTGCTCCCAACTGTAGGGTGCGTAGTGACAACCTCACCCAAGTGTAATTTGTAAAGGGTTGTGGTCTTTCCTGCATTATCCAGTCCAACTACCACAATCTTGTACTCCTTCGCAGGGAACAGCATGAACCAAAATCTCGATATCATGGCACCCATTTTACACGGAAACAAGAAGTGCCTATACGATCCAAAAAACCGATGTAAATTTACCAAACAGTTCTTTTCCTAATTGGGTTTCCATAAATGATAACTGATATTGTTTAAAAACATAACTAAATTGAAATGATAGGTTTGGGAAAATTTTCAGATCCAATATGATAATTGTGAAATTAAAGAAAAGAATATAGAAAGAAAGGTGAGAGATGATCAAACCTGGGTTGTTGAGAGATCGGAGGTTGTTTACCAAGAGAAACCCTAAGGAATGATTTTGCTTTCAAAGAATACGATCAACTGAAAAAACAGAAGCAACAAGGAACATTAATTCATCTAGCAACATAATCAACGACACCACCACCACCACCACCACCACCAACAACAACAAAAACAAAGGGATATCACAGAAATAATCTATTTTACACTAAATCTAAAACATACCAGGAAGCAGATGAGTTCTCTCTTCAATGACATAACAGGACCTCCGATTCTTCACTTTTAGAACACAAATCCTCTCTCTCTCATTGTCAGCTCTCCCTCCCGAGTTCTCTCTTCAATGACATGAAAAAAAAAATCAATGTTGCAGATACGATTCACAAAGACGAAGAGAAAAAGAGAAGATGAAGAGACAAAGAAGGAAAGAAGTTTGGTTTTGGAGAGTTGTTTGTGTCTGTTTGTATTCCATATTATGCAGAAAAATAGCCACAAACGGGAGCTTAACTGGGACTTAACGGAAAACAAGGAAACTAATGGTAAAACAAGAAAAAATCATTGTTCACAGTTAAATAGGCACTTATTATAATATAACAGATATATATATATATATATATATATATATATATGTTCTTCTATATAAAAGTGTCTATCCAAGAAGAGGAATGGTATTTTTTCGTCTCACATTATCTTTCCCATTTTGACCCTAGTTTTATGCTGAAATTTCGTTGTGTTCTGCTTTTGCTTTTTGTTTGTCGAGTCGCTGACTCAGGACTAGTTTGGTTACACAAAATCAAACTATCTCATATCATCTCATCTGATATAATCATTACAATTTTCCAAACTTCCATATAAAATATAATAAACAGTTCAACTTTTCTAAATTCTAAAATAAAAATAATATTCTAAAAATATTTTATTCAACTTTCAACAAAACATCTTATTCCATTTTTATCTGAACTGCATAACCAAATAAGGCTTAAGTTTTTGTCTTTCTATAATTTATTTCCAATTTTGTACCTTGTTTTGTCACGAAATTCCCATTTCGTTTGTCCTGTTAGTCCCCTTAAGTTTATCTCTTCTGCAGTTTATTTCGGTCACACCTTTCCAATAAAAAATTGTTTTGTGTCCTGTGTTTCCCAAATTCTTGCAAAAACCTTTCGTTCCTTCAGCCGTTTGAAATCTTCTTCTTGCTTGTGAATCTCGGCATCAAGGTATGATTTCTCTTTGTTCTTCTTCTTACTTGAATATGTTAGATTTTTACAAACTGATTAATTTATTCATATGAATATTGTGGCATACCTTTCACGGGATGAACACGAATCGGACCAAACCAAACACATGTAATAAATACTTAGATTTAAAAAAAAAATTATACTCCTCAAAGGATTTACAAAACAGAAATAGTTGAGGGGTGTACGAAACAGAGACAAGGGAGATCCAAGGGATTTTTACACCAGTAAGAGATTTTTTATCTTGAATTTCTACAAGTTCAGCAAAAAAATGATACCCATATACACGAAAGCAAACCAGATCCAAACACAATTTGTAATACATGTGTAGATGTAAAAAATATATCTTCAGACGATTTGACAAGCATACGCTGGGGTATGAATAACCCCCCCCCCCCCCGGGCCACCAAAAAAAAGAAATATTACCCATATATACGAAAGGAACCCAAATCCAAAAATAATTTGTAATATGTGTAAATCCAAAGAAGAAAAAAAAAATTCTTCAGATCATTAGAGAAACAAACACTTAGGAGATTCTAGAGACTTACACCCAACTCTGACGGCAGCTGTTTTCGTTGTCTCTGTTGAAATTTTTGGACCGTTGCGGTTGCTTGTGGTGGAAACTTGACGGAACAAAGGGAAGGAGGCGAAACACAGGATTTATGACACAGAGATAGACCGGCAGAGGAAGAGCGTGGCGCTTGTTCTTCGTGGAAGCTCGGCGAGAAGACGACGCGAGGAGAGAAGAGGTAGCGTGGTTCGGTAACGAAGAGAAAAAGAGAGAGAGATCTGGAACATGGGGGTGTTAGGAGAAAGAGACGGAGAGAGAGAGAAGTCGAGGAGTCGTGAGATTGCGGTTAATGTTTGGTTGCAGATATTGGATATAAATATCTTATACAATTACGTAAAATTTCCTTGGGACAACGGAAATGTAATGGGCCTAGGCTCAGAAAGTCCACCCCATAAAAGCCCATTCTTGTTGACGAATCATTCACAGAAGACAGTAGGGCCCAAAACTCAATTGTTGGCAAAATCCATTCATTTGTGTTGAATTATGTTTAAAGATTTTTCTTAAAGGCTTCTTCTTTTCTTTTTTTCACATGGGGGTTCGATTTTATGATCTCATTTTGGAGACGTAGTATTGTGCCATAGGCTACAGTCCGCTGGCCTTTTTAAAAGCTCTTTTATTCACCTAATTCTTGACTACCCTCCAATGCACTACCGCTTCATTTCAATCTACAAAATCATAAACAAATGTTGAATTTAGGGGTGGGCAAGGGACCTTGCACCCCGCTGCCCTGTCCTTGTTCGCCCCGCATTTAGCCCCTAGCAAGGGCGGAGGGTTGATAAGGCCCAATCCCGCCCACTTTTTTTTTAATATAAATATTTATTAATTTTACTATATAAATCTTTATATATATAAAGTGGTTTTTTAACAAAAATTGTTGATTTAACGTTTATGTTGTTTTTCTATTAAAAGTTAACGCCGTTAGTACTCTAGTCTAACTTGTAGTCTACTTATTCTGATCCACTTTTTTAAAGTCCTTTCAACTTCCATAGTCTTGCCTTAAATAAAGTTCAATGAACAAATTCTTCGAACCAGGACAAGGATACTGAACGGTAGATTCTTTCAATAAAATTACTCAGTTAGAGATTGTTGTTTGATAATTTTTTTTTCTCTCGATTTTTTGCTTTCGTGCAACTATTCATGAGACGTGTTGGCAACAATTGTCAGGGACGACAACGGAAATCAACTAGCATGGCCAATCTCAGAGTTCAGAGCAGACGATTCAAATGATGTTCCACCAGTGTTCGATGAGTTCTTTAAACACAAACAAGAACAGATGTAGCCTCCATCCACGTAGGCTCACAGCAAGCTCCTTCGCATCGCCACTACAAATCTCCACTGGAAGCAACGCTGCCGTAGGAACCGCCCACAGCCATAGCAAACGTGAAAACCACTGTGATAGCCCGCTGCTCTACCCTACACCTTCGTACCCAGCCGCCAATAAGCTTTGCACATAGACAACTCGACTTTTGCACGTCGAAACAGGGGAAGCATCCCCAGGGTGACCCACGTCGTCAGCTCCCTCCACTTCGACGCCACTGCCATCAAATGACGTTGGAGGACAAGCCACCACCTTTGCACGCTACACTGGTCGATGCCCAACCCCCAGACCGTCGCACGTCCCATTGCCTCACAGTGAGTTTCTTTTTTTTAAGTTGGTGGATAAAAGAATAAATTATTGTCTTTAAATTCTTGGGTTTCTTTCAAGTGGGTGTGAAGATATCTTGATGCAGTTGTTGTATGATTGAAATGGAGTTTTTGCTCTAACAGCATATGGCAGCAACTCTTTTACCAGGAAACATTCCTCAAACATCATATTTGTGGTGGTGGGACTCTAGGAATTATACCAACTTTTCCATCTTTTCAAAGGGAATGAAAATATTTTTCTATTAGGCTATCTTGTTCAAAGTGCAAAGTGATGTGACCCAAGATTTTTTTTGTATAAGGCTATGCTGTATGAATTACGAGATTCATTTTATTATATTTAACTTCATGAAGATTTTTTTTCTTGGTAAACTTGACTAATCTTTTTGCTATAATTTGTAATTTTAGAAAGGATCACTGCTGAAATTGCAATCTACAACTTTGGCGCTGTCCTTCTGGATCTGCTAAGTGGAAAACACATCCCCCTAGCCATGTAAGTTACCTATTTTGTAATAGGTGGTATGAAAATTTAGTAATGTTTATGCCTTCTTTCTTTGTTAGGATACATGTTTAATATACAGACTTCAAAGTTATGATCGTTATCAAGTGTGTTATCAGAACTTGACTCAAAAGTTGCCTAAAATGGACTGTCTATGTGTTTAGGAGTTTGACTGTATTTTAGGAGCTTTTATGTTATCTACACTAATATGTGCAAGCTCTTGACATTATATCGGAAAAAAATATCATCGGCTTAATAATGTATTCACATTTAGAGGGAAAATTTTCTACAGAAGAAGCAACGGTTGTGGTTAATATTGCCTATCAGTGTTTGCAATATGAGCATTGCTTTAACTAATTTATTTAATCATCAGTTCTAATTTTTACTGTTAGTCAAGCAATCTGTGAACTTAAGCATATATGCCTTTTTTCAAATTGATTTTTGAACTTGTGACATTATATACACCCATTGTTTAAAATTGGACAACCTTGCGCGATTTCTACAATTTCTTTGAATGTTCAACATGGCTGGATGCAAATAAGAGTTTTTTATTACGTCCTTATTAATAAAAAATTAGTTCTAAAAAAAAAAATTAAATATAAACTAAGCAAATGTGCATTGCATGTTGCTTTCACCTAGTATAATAATATGTATTAAGAAAAACATTTACTTAATACTTTATGTAAGTTGTAGTGTAATAGGGTGATCTTTTTATAAATTACCTTAACAATACAAATCTCACACTTAGCAATGTGAGACTCTTGTATTATACTACAACTTACACAAGATATGTACTAGCAAATTCAAAAACTACATAATTTTTAAATTATAGTTATATTTACAAATTTAAATTTACAATATGAGTCCTCAAATGTGTTTTTGATCACTTTTAGACCTACAAATAATTTTTAAATCTAGTGGAATGTACTAATTATTAAAGTGGGCGGGGGTGAAAACCCCACCCCAGGCCCATGCGGGGCAAGGGCTACCCCGCATCTTATGGTGCGGGTAGCACACCTAGTTGAATTTTTATTTATTGTTTAATAATTTATTTAGTCCTATAATTTATATGTATAATTCATTCAATCTTTTCTTCCTGAAATAATACAAATTCCTTTCTGATGGATCAAATTTCAATACCCAAGCCAATTCCAATTTCAAAACAACATTTAGCACATCATCTTATAAAAAGTTATTATTATTATTATTATTATTATTATTATTTGAAATTTCTAGGCTGATTATGATTAATGTACCGCCTGAACGCCACCATTACACCCCGACACGTGGTGAGCAATGGTGGCTTGAAGCCACACACCCAATGCACGAAACGTTCACTAGACTCCTTAGCCAGATCACAACCGAGGTCTCCTGATTGAGCTGTATTATTGTATTTTTTATACAGTTAAAATCAATCCATTTTTAATTGTTTTACTACTTTATTATTGATTTTGGATGGAAAAATTATTAAGAGGCATAAATCCAAGTTGTAATTTAAATTGATTAATATCATAATTTATACTTGTTTTTAATACTTGTGATTTAATTTGATATTATTTCTTCACATGCACAACACACTTTTAATATTTTAATATAGTTTTATTTTATCTTTAATTAATTAATTATTTTCTTTTTCTAATTTTATTTTTATTTCTTTGATTATTTATTATTTATTTTGTTTGTCTAAGTTTTATTTTATTTATTTATTTTTTGTTTGTTTTACAGCGTTATGTTTTGGACGTAATCATCTCCCCTTGCCCATTAAGGACCGCTCAGGCACCATGAACAGAGGTTACCTCGCCCACAACCATGCACCACGGCCAGAAGTTCCCTCGCCTACAACCATGCTCACGGCCCTTGAGTCCATGCACCATGGTCATGCACATGACCTTTAAGCCCTCACCTATGGCCACGATCACGGACCTTGAGCCCTTGCTCACGAACCTTGAGCCCTTGTCCACGGCCATGCACCACAGCCCTTGAGCACTTGCCAACGACCATGCACCACAACCCTTGAGTCCTCGCCCATGGGGTGGATCCTTCTGTCATAGACTCCTCGCCCGTGGTGTGCTACTTGGCCATGCAAACCCTTCCCCTATCCATGAAAGCATCATCTGGGACATTAAAACATAAAACATAGAAGCAAACAAATGAGTCAAAGACTCAATAATAGCACATCATACTGTAAACTTAACTTAGTTTAACATTAGGCTTAATTTTGAAAACTTATATACATCGTCACAATATACACATAACATATAGGTCATTCTTTAGCAACATAAGCATAATCAAACATAATCATGGAAATACATGTAACATGGATGCATAAATGATTGACTCCATGCATTTCCTATCATTCGTACATGACTTATTTATATTGTTTTTCACTTATTTCGTGGCCATCGCATTGGTCCAAGTCCAATTGTCGTTGATCGTATATAACATATCATAAAATAGGGTGAACCACGCCTGAGTCCATGGCACTATATAGCGTATTATAACATATAGTGAAACATGCTTGGGTCCCTGTTATCACATATCATATGGTGAACCACTCTTGAATATGTGACATTGCATAACATATCATAACTTCTGGTGAAATACACTTGGGTCTGTGTCACTTCAAAACATAATAGCTTACATGTGGTGGACCACACTTGAGTCTGTGGCACCTTAAAACATAATAGCTTACATGTGGTGGACCACACTTGAGTTTGTGGCTCGCAAATATATCCATAACTTGCGCCCAATCTTGAAGCTTACTTGTCATTCATGTATTTTCTTACTAACTTTCATGATGCATGTGAACATGTTTGATTTCATGAATTTACATGGCATGACATTAAACATGACATATTATTTTGAGTCTTATGCAACATAGCATAACATAGATATGGCATAACATGATCTAAGCATTACATGAACATTGCATAGCATACATGTGTTTTTCATAACATGTCATCCATTCTCACAACAATCCATATCAATATAGCATACACAATCTTATTCAAAAGCATATCTTCGTAATTTCATAGAGATTCATGAAAAGAGGCTAAACTTGAATTGGCTCGTAGCGTTACATAAGTAAACACCACATTTTTCATGCAAAAATTGAATATTTACAGCACATATAAATCTATGATCATAATACTTACTTCTTAGTGTTGCTTCCACAATCTCACGTCGTAGCTTGTGACCTATATGAAGTACTAAACATTATTAAACTTCTAGAAAACATGTGGTAACATTCTAATCAATTAAATACATATCATGAACTTTAATCTAATAAAATATTTAGCTATATACTGAATTCAATAAATACTAATATCATATAATTATTTAAACGCTAATATTATATTTAATCTTGCAAATAGACTCAGTAGCATAAATGGGGCTTTATACATATCTATTAGACAAGTTGCGAAAATCTCACTTTATAACATAGGTTTAATCGCGTTCAAAACGCTTGAGAAAGTAAAATCAAACCCTTATAAAATACTGTTGTAAATTGATTTTTAAAAATATTAATACTTAATAACATAATTTAACTACTAAGTATTTTCTAAAAAATAAGGTTTTTGGACTAATATTTGCCCACATAAAACCAAGCCCATGTAAATAAACATACAAGGGTGTTTATGAATAATACAACCAGGCTCAACCAATCTAACAACACAAGTCCAATTTTAAAACTAAGCCCATGTAAAATTAAATAAACTCAACTGAATAACTAAAACAAGAGATGTGATGTGACTCAAATAAACCCAAATAAAACAAAGCCCATGCGAGTCAGCCCATCTTGAAGGATTAGGGTCATTTTTTTATAAAAACATTTAAAAGGTTTAAGGCTTTTACTGTTTTATAGGAGGCTACGTGGTAAAACTTTTAATGGCAATTTTTGTAAATACTAGAAAGCTTCACATGATTGACTGGTAGGGCTAAAAGTATTGGAAAGGAAAGTATAGTCATGTGACGGGCTCAAGATTCACCGAGAGGAGGCTAAAGGTGACGGTGGATCTGGGTGAGAGCCACGTCGGTGCAACTGGAGGATCCCTCGGAATGACACGAGGTGGTAGGGGGTGCCTTGTCGATGAGTTATGAGCAGCCTGGGTGGTGTTCCGATGTTCCCTTTGGTAAACTGTGGGCTGAGCAAAAACACACAGGGGCTGTTTGGTTATTGATAGTGGAAATAGAGCGACGAAGAGGGGTTTAGGGGTCGATGCACGTCATGGAGGAAGGAGGGCTTACCATCAGTGTGCTTTGCGGTGGTTTCCGGCTAGGTAGGTGCTTGGTTGCTATGGGAATGGCTGCATGGCTTTGCTAAGGGAGTAGTTCTGCTATGTAGAATAAGAATTTTGGTATCACGTGGGTGGGAAGGTTTTTGGCCGTGAGAATTCTATTTGATGGAGGGACTTTTGGGGGGGGGGGGTTATGAGGATTTTTATTAGGGTTTTTTGCCATGATTGGTTACCAATTAGGAAACTATTCAAAGAAAATCAAACAAAGGGATATACGGGGTGTAGATATTAGAAGAAACCAAATCAATTGAAATCACCATCTTAAAACAGATCTTGAAAATAATAAAAACACTAAGAATAATAATAATAGTAATAATAATAATTATAATTCTAAGCCCTAATTTTGGACCCGTATGTTACACAACTGCTTCACCTTCTTGCCAACTCGCTAATCAATCCATTACCAGCGTTGCCCATTGGCATGTGCACTACACGCATCGATGACAAAATTGGCAACTATCACACTCCGCCACTCATGCTCCATCGTATCAACTACTCATAGCTACCGATTTCTCTAAACTAATACAATCACACATGGATGCTAGATTTAAATCTTTTTTGCTTTTTTTTTTTGGTTTATCCCTTTTTTGTGGTATTCAAAAGCCCAACCTACCAGTTTCTTCTTCATTTCTTGAAAATTTGTGTGTGCTTTCTTTTGTTGAAAAATGAGTTTTTTTGTCATCTACCTTATCTAGTAAGGCGTAAGATGTGGGATTGAATATTTTCAACTATTACCTTGACATAATTAGACTCTATGCTCAATCTCTTAGTAGAATACTCTCAATAATAGATGACTCAAAGCAACCTAATAATTGGATTTCTTCAACAATCATCATTATGATCACTATTATGGTACAATACCATCTTTTGGTACCATTTTCAAAATCATGTGTATTTCAAGTATTGTATCTATGTGAGTAGACTAGCTAGGAAAGAAGAAGATACAAACCCTAGATGAGAAGTAGTGAAAAGGAAGGAAGTATTGAGAAGTGGAACTGAAGTGAAGAGATTGTGAAGTAGTTGAAGTCTGGAACTCGGAACGCAGTCATTTGGCAAGAATCAAAATGAGGCATTTACTCCATCTGGGAAAAATGAACCGTTTTGATGCAAGGATGAAACACTGTGTTTTATTCACATGAAACACTGCGTTTGAAGCTGGATTGAGAGACTGTTGTAGCTGTTAATTTGTTGTTTCTGTTTTACTTTTTTTTTTTTGTCATTTTCCTTAGTGGGATGTCAGAAGGGATAAATGGAAAGGGAATAATCATTGTAAGGTATGAATGAGTTTTGTCATCTTTTGAATATTCTGGAGGACGAATTGCCTCAAATAATCCCTTATCACTATTCTTATGAATGAATGATTTGACAGTATTTCAGAACCTATCTCTTCTTCATATCTCCAATCTGTTCTAGCTATTTTTCTTTGTTATCTACATCTAATATTCTATCAACTGGTATCTAGAGCCAACAATCCTCATGGCTGACAACACATACTTCAAGCAGCAACAAAAAAACCTTCAAAGGCAAGTGATTGCCCGTGAAGAGAACCTACAAGATATCAAGGAAAGATTGGATTAGTTAACATATATGATTCATATCCTGGTAGCAAACCAAAACAATGCTGTTAACAGAGAGCTGCAAATAGGGGGTGATGGGGATCATATGTTTCACTAAGGAGGATTCATGAGAGGAGTCAAGCTAGAGTTTCCTCATTTTGAAGGGGATGACACTTCAAGGTGGATTTTTTAGGCTACCCAATACTTTTGAATATCATTAAACACCTCCTCCACAACGATTATTGATGGCCTCGTATCACATGAATGGAGAAGCCCTAGTATGGTACCAAGATGCAGTAGATTTTGGCCAGTTTAATATGTGGGAGACTTTCACAAGGGTCTTACTTCTTAGATTTGGCCCTACAGCCTACGATGAGCCAATGGAGGCTCTTACTCGACTCATGCATTGTGGCCTCTTATAACATCCATTGTGGCCTCTTAGTGGCCTGAAGGATCAGATCAAGCTCCCCATACATATGCTTAACCCTATCAATCTTGGAGCTGCCTTTGGACTTGCATAAATCCAAGAGGAATATTTACTAAGCACTTGGAGATTTTTCAAACCATTCTCCGATAAGGTCCCCTCTCTATCTGGAAGTAACTCTAACAGTGCAAGATTCTCGAGGGGGCTGCAAGGGCTCTAAGTATTTACCTCTTCTAAGAAGCGTCTCTTTAGCAACCATGGATGAGAAGAGGAAAAAAGGGATTTGTTATCATTGTGATGAAAAATGGAGTCCTGCCCACCTTTGCAAAAACCCTAAGGTCTATCCGCTACAAGGCCAGGATGAATTGGGAGACAATGTTGACATAGGGGATGACAATAGTGAAGCAGTCCCAGAAGTTACAGCTCCACCTGTGACCATTGAGACTGAACTTGAGATATAACTCAATGCCATTTTTGGCACACGTAGCCCAAAAACCATGCAACATTTGGTAGACTCAAGCAGCACAAACAACTTCATGGACCCCTCGATTGTTGCAAAAACAAGATTGAAGATGGACACTTATACCAAATTGTCGATTGGAATTGCCAATGTGCTCAACAAACTCCAAGGTAACCATTTCACTCTCAATTATTACATGCTAGCATTGGGTTGATTTGGTTTTAGGAGTAATTGGTTGGAGACATTAGGGCTTAGAGTTTGGGATTTTTCTAAAATGACCATGCAATTTAAATTTTTTTGTAAGGACATCATCCTAAATGGCCTTAGCCCCAAAGGCCTATCATTTGAGGGTAGCAGAAAATCCTTTTTAACTTCAGTAAACAAAAGGGGGGGGGGCATTTGTTACTTCAGTTGACTTTTGAGGACACAAAAGATGATTCCCAAACACTGCTTGAAGATATCCATCATTTACTGAAACACTTTCACTAAGTTTTTACCACACCCTAAGGTCTTCCACCTCCTTGCTCTCATGACCATAGAATTA